>CM057452.1:621822500-623022500 GCA_016271365.2 Neoceratodus forsteri
GATTTATTCCTCTTATCTGTCATCATTGTTGTATAGGCTTGAACTATGTCAAGAAATGTACTTTATACCACAATTGTATGGGGGGGGGGGTGTTATTGTTCCTGTAAACCATGTCTGAATGTTTATCCTGGTGTAAAATTGAAAATTTCTCAATAAACTTCATTAAATTGTAAAAATAAAGTTAGGAATCTGAAACTTGCAACACATATACATGTGGGATGTACTGTGTATCTGCTAAATTGCATTATGTAACATTTAGATTAGTATGTTTTTAATTATACTGAAAAAACTGAAATTTAGCATTTTGCTAAATATGTGTTTGCATATATCATGGCCTCTAAAGTTTTAAATCTGAAACACAATACACATACCCATGATGTATGATTCTTTAAATTTTGAAACTGTAAAGAAATCTGGATAGGCTATTTTAAAATTATGTCTGCAAATTATTATGCTGCTATACATACAGTATCTAAGGAAGTGGCATGGTATAAAATGTTAAAGAGCTAGTGGAGCAAAAACAGGTAGACATAAAAATAATTTAAATTTTAAGATGTAGTCAATTGTAACTATTTCTGAAGCATTTTTCTTTTTTCTTTTGCTCTTTACTAAAGCTTTCTATGTGATAATATTGTGCAGAATGTGTGGAACATCTCTCAGCTTTACAGCTGACATATCTATTTCTGTCTCCTCTACTACAACATCAGCATTGTGATCTCACTGACAGTGACATCACAGGTGACTGACCTGGCAGCTACTGAGAGGCTGTTCCCTAATCCTAAACAGCAGTGGTGTCACAGTTGGTGAGGTCACAATGCTGATGATGTAGTGAGGGAATACATATAGATATGTCAGCTGCCAGGCAGAGTGTTGTTCCACACAGAACATACACCAACAACAAATACACATTTGTCTAATTAGTCAAAGAGAAAAGGAAAAGTACCTCAGATATAAAACATAATGGTTGACTACTTTTAAAAAATAATACTAGTTTTAGGCAGCACATTAGCTCTTTAAGCAACAATTTTTGTTTTTAATGTCTGGAGAGGGGCCTCAAGCAGACGGCATGCATGGCAGCTTTTGCCAAAGTGTTATCTGTATACAGCCAAGGAGAGGATAGGACACTCCAAACCAGGACTTTTACCAATTGGTTGATGGCATTGTGCATGGAGGAGGGCTTCAGCTACTGGCTTTGGGAAGTGGGGGCCAACCTGGAAGGATATAGGCTTATATGGGAGAGACAACCTGCATCTTCTAAGGAGGGGAACCACAATCCTTAATGCCTTGGATGTTTAAATATTACTTGGGTGAGCATTTAATCTGTCGGGGGGGGGAGCTGTAAAACCAAGAGAGGCAACAATTGTCCTCTGATGATTAAGCAGCAGAGCGGGAGAACCAGAGGGGAATGAGCTCCCCCAGGGCAGGGGTGCAAGATGGCAGAGGTGTGGACAAGGCCAAAAGCAAAGGGGTATAAATTAGGAAAGCAAGAAAAAAAGGGAGTAAAGGAGTAAAGAAGATAGGTAGCAGAGAAGGTACCAAGAAGAGGGGGTCAGGAAGAACTTCAAGGAACAGCATGGGGGGAGCAGGAAGGGAGGAAGTAAGCTACAGAGAGCCATGTGAGCCACTGTAATGAGTCTGGGAAATACAATTCCAGACCTGGAGGCCATTACGATAGAGGCTAGCCTGGGATTGGTGGCCATAATGGAATCATGGTGAACTGACAGCCACAACTAGGACATAGTCATAGCTGGTTGCTATGTATTCAGGAGAGGCAGGGAAGAGAGGAGAGGAGAGGAGGAGGAGGCATTGTACTATATGTAAAGGAGAGAATCAAGTCCATGGAAATACAGGGCACCTGAAGGAAAAAAGAAAGGTTGGAGGTGCAGTGGGCCATCCTGGAGACAGGTACTGGGGCTGCTATACAGTCCTCCAGCACAAGGAAAGGAGTTGGATAATGCACTTGGGGAAGCCATCCTCATTTGTACTGTAGTTTGGTTCCTCCATTGTTATTGTACTAGTAACAGTAACTTGTTAACATGTTGCACTTTACCTGTACTGTTACACTGATGATGTGTACACTGTTCTATTCCCATTCCCCTTTCCCCCTGGGTCACACCTAGAGATGTTACAACGTTTTAATTTACAGGCAAAGTTAAGGTGAAGTTGCAAAACTCATCTCTGTGGATAATTTCATGTTTTTCCATTTAACAGGAAATTTCCCATTGGTAACTTTGCCTTGCAACTTTGCCTGTAACTTCTCCTTGTGGTACACCAAGGCGAAGTTGGGTTAAAATTAAGCTACTGATACACAAAGGTTTTAAGGTCAGCAGTCCACTGTCCCTCACAACTGCAGCCTGAAGACCCTCTGCCACCTCCACCCCCTGTAGTACCATTGCCACAAAGCTGCACCCACTCATCAATCTCAGTCAGGAGCAGTTCTAACATTTTCTGACCTGTGTCTGTGATCCAGTGTGATTCACAGCCAATGTGAAGACATGCTGACAAATACTCAAAGGTTTGCTACCACTGCAACAGGATTTAGTACAATGTTTTCCCCTAGCCAGAGTTGAATACTAGCCCAGTTATTGTGCCCAATGTGCTGTAATTCACAGAAAGAAGCAACCAGCTGTTAGGTCACAGGTGCATATATCCATACTGGGAGCCTAATATCCAGATCAGGCTCAGTGCCACCATACCACCAGCAGTCAAGGGGACACCAGCAACCTCCTTCTTGACCACTGTTCCTGAGCCAGAGATTTTGCTACCTCTCAGACTGACCCTCTTGTTGCCACCTCGCTCAGCACTCACCCGCATGGAAGCCACAGATGTGGCAGAGAACAATTTGACAGCATGAATGCCACAAGCACTTCCACCAACTACTCCTTTTGAGGTTTTTAGGCATTTATTTATTTATATAGTTATTTTTATGTATTTATTAGATTATCGGTTTACAGACCTTTGAGTCAGAGACTCATTTACAAGGGCACCTCATCAAGTTAGCAATACATCACATCAAACAAAACAGTACATTACATAACGCTTAGATTAAAAAAGCAACTAGTGTTACAGAAATTCACTGGTGGTACAAGCTTGGTAATAGGTAGAACATAGTAGTCATAATATAGGTACACGAGTACCATGTCAGGTAGAAACCAGAGATATTTTATAATATTAGTGAGCAGATGTTGCCTGAGACCCCAGGCATATACAGCAAAAGTAGAGAGGGCAAACCCAGCCTAGGGTTGAGGGTAAGGGGCAGGTGGGGGATTATGTGCAGTTGCAGCAGCGAGTGCTTGTCAGATGGCTTCTGAGGGAGACCTCAAAAGGACCAAGCTTAGTGGAGTCAGCTATGTTGGCTGGGAGGGAACTGAACCAGGAGGGAGCCCGATAGCAAAAAGATCTCTGGGCCATAGAGGTCCTTACCCTGGGGACAATAAGGGAGGTTTTGACAGTGCTGCTGGTGGAGACTGAAGGGGAGACATGCTGCAGGGAGGTGGTGACCATGGGGGGGGGAGCCCTAGCAGGGTCTTTTCTGCAAGAAGGCAGGTTTGGAAGTGGAGTATTTCTTCAAGGTGAGCAAGTTGATGGTGGAGTACAGCAGGCACGTATGGGTGTGCCTAGGGGCTCCCAGCATTAGCCTGTAGACCTTGTTTAAAGAGAGCTGGATTCTTGCAAACACAGTGTTGTCGGCTGCAGCACAGATGGGCAGCCCATAGTCGATTAGCAACAGGACAGTGGAGGTGATTGCCAATCTAAGGGCCTCCTGTGGTAAGCAGTCCCTATGGTGGTATAACAGTCCAATCCTGAAATTGGTGGCAGCAGAAAGGGCATTGACATGGGAATGGAAGGAGAGTGATGAATCAAAGGTAATTCCCAGATACTTGTAGGAGGAAACCTGCTCAACGGGGTTTAGTGTGCTAGGTAGTATCACAAGAGGGGCACCACTGGCTTTGCTTTGGTGATGTGAGAAGAGCATAGCTTTGGTCTTTTTTAGGTTCAGAACTAGCCTTCGTGATGTGAACAAATGTTCAGCTCTATCAAAAGCTTGTTGGAGGGTGGCCTGGAGTGTGTTGGGGTTGGGGTCAGAGGTGAAGAGCACAGCGTCATCTGCTTAGAGGAGGATCTTACTTGAGCAGGCCGAGGGGAGGGAGTTGAGGTAGAGACTGAAGAGGAGAGGGCCTAAAATGGAGCCCTGGGGAACCCCAGAGTGGACAGGTCATGTGTCAGATAGGGTGCTACTGAGAGAAGTAGCTCATGAATCATGCAAGGGGGCCCGGGGAGAAACCAAGGCATCTGAGGGAGTCAAGCAGGAGAGGATGGGAAACCATGTCAAAGGCCTTGGAGATGTCAATGAACACGGCACCAACAGGACTTCCAGCATCAAGAGCAGAGTGCAGGAAGTTGGAGAATTCAAGTAGTGCAGTTGTGGTACTGTGACCTGCATGAAAGCCATGCTGCTCAAGGCACAGGACATTGCACATGAGCTGATATTCGGCAAGCTGGTTGGCAACTACTTTTTCAAGGGCCTTAGAGAGTGGGGGGAGGATGGAGATAGGCTGATAATTACCCAGGGTCGCTCAATCACTGCTTTTTAGGATGGGAGTGATGATGGCAGTTTTCCATGTGCTGAGGAACTGCTTCAGGCACAGAAAGCAGTTGAGCAGCTTGGTAAGTGGGACCAGGTCTGAGGTGTGGTTTAGGCAGTCTGCAATGCCAAGGGGGTCAGAGCAGACAGTTCCATTAAAGGAGAGTTGAGAGGGGGTGGGAGTGGGATTTCTCTGAATGGCGCTTGCTGACTACCTCTTACAATAAATGGTTCCCCTTGGGAAAGCTGGGGACCCACATGGGTGCTGAGGGCCACTGCACCCATGTGGGTGCATAACTCAGTCAGGTTTTGTTGAATTTGTTTGAAACTTGGTATAGTTGTAGTCCAGGAGGAGGTGCATATATGATGGATTTGTGATGATTATCAGACCTAAATCATGCATTTGGCACAATGGTGAAGTTAGGAGATAATTTTAGGATGCTGTGCATACCCCATGAATATTTCTGGGGGTAGTATGTGTTATTATTGTAGTACTCATTGAGACCTGTGTTTGGATATATAGTGTCCCTTAACTCCAAAGACTGGTGCAGTTATGGCTTGTTACATTTGCAGTTTTATTCTATGGGACATTAAGGTTAGGGTTAGGGTTAATGTGGTCACTTGCAACCTGTGCAATAAATGATTCCCCCAGGGCAAGCAGGGGCCCCACATGGGTGTAGAGGGCCATTGCAAATCACCAGGCTGAGTGGGAAGAAAAGCAGAGGGAAGTGGCGAGTGAGTGTAGTGTAGGTGGTGGCCCATCCATGCTTGCAATAGTTTGTGGAGGGTGTAAGGGAAGTTCCCATGTCATGGTGGGGTGCTAGGCACACCCTGTGGAAATGGTAGTAACCTTCCATTGAAGATCAAGCTCCCTTTGAACCAGCACCACCCATACTGCCACCAGTTTTCTTCTTTTTTTAACATGAACAATACACAGCAGGAATTGCAGGACTAAGTGGATGCACACAAGATGCAACACCTCAGGTAATTATAATGACATTACCATGTACATGAAAAACTACTAACTTCAATCAATAAACAAATATTAAATCAATTTAGTCAAACTACAGTGAGAAAAGTAATTCAGTAAAACACACCTAACTGTTCTACATAACTAAAATTACAAACAAAAGAAAACAGGAAAAATAAATCACACAAAACACTGACTAAAAAGGCAGTAGTAATGCTAAGACAGAAAAGGCTACCTAAACCTACATTTTTCTTGCTGGAAGTTTCTACAGCTATGCCCCACCCCAACACACACACAGCACTGCCTCACTATACAATACAGAAAATGAAACTACAACTTTAAACTTTCTAAATCACGAAAAAAACACACATAATTGGTGATCTAGAGGCACAATAGACAGTTAAGGGAGAGATTCATTGGAAAAAACTGTATGTTTTAAATGCTTTCCAAAGGTACTGAGGAACAAAGATACAGAGCACACTTAACACCAACTGTCTCTTCCTCACACTAGACTGAATTCAGGTTATGCATGGCAGTACAGCTCACTGCAGCACCATATGACCTCCAATTGCATGGATACTTGCAAACTTCGCCTCAGAGCCAATATTCGCAGGCAAAGTTCAGAACTTTGCCTTTCACAAAGTAGAAATTAGTCTTAAAGGAGAACTTTGAAAATTCAGTAAAATTTGCAAATTTCTCTGTGAGGCAAAGTTTTCTAACTTCACCCACCTCTAGTCACATCTGGAAACAAACCTTGGCTCAGTGTACCTCTCCCGCTTACCAGTTTTCAAATAAATAGATAAAATAAATCATCCGAATGACAAGTAAGGAGGTGATGCTAGCTGGGGACTTCAATCTTCCAGATATGGATTGAAGCCTTCCATTTGTAGCTTAGCAAGGAGCAGTTCTATCCTTGAGTCCGTACAAGGGGCTTTTCTCAGGCAACTAGTCAAGGAACCCACTAGGGATTGGCCAGTGCTAGATTTGGTGCTTACAAACAGGGATGGCACTGCACACATCACAGAGGGCAGTTCCCTAGGTACCAGTGATCACTGAACAGTGTGGTTTAATATTAAGACAGGAACAGGGGAATACCACTTGAGGATGAGGGTCCTGGACTTTAAAGGTAGGCAGATGTTAATGAAATCATACCTCAGAAACTGCTTTGTTGGGGGGAATGCCAGGGAGGGGTAGAGGCACAGTGAAGAAAAATAAAGGAGGGAATAATTAAGACAACCAACCTTTTCATGAAGATAGTGAGTAAAGGTAGAAGGGAAATGAAACCCTTATGGTTCTTTAAGGAAGTGCCTATGGTGGTGAGGAAAAAGGGTGGCATTAAGGTGTATAGGGAAATGCACAGGGAGGAAGACAAGGAGGTACACCAAGTAAAACAGAGGGAAGCAGGAAAGGCAGTGAGTTGAGCAAAGGTGCAGACAGAGGAAAGGATATCCAAAGAGGAAGCTAAAGGGAATAAGACTTTCTTGAGGTACATAAGTGAGAAGAGGAAAGCAAGGGGAGGGATTGAGAGGATGAGAGCAGCTGGGGAGACTGCTCAGAAGAAGATCAAGAAAAAATAGAAATCCTTAACAGGTACTTCTGCTCTGTTTTCACAGCGGAGAGGGGACAGATTACCAGTGAGCAACAAGATCAAATGGGAGGAAGGTGGACACAAGTCCATTTTAAGAGGAAAGAGTCCTGAAGGGGACTTGCAGCTCTGAAAGTAAACAAGGCTATGGGACCAAATGGGTTACACTCAAGGGTGCTAAAGGAACTCAAAAACACGCTAGCTGCCCCACTAATGGCCTTATTCAACAGCTCACTGGAAACAGGTGTGGTTCTGGAGGACTGGAGTAGAGTAAGTGTAGTCTCATTGCATACGAGCAGTAGCAGGGAAGAGGCTAGCAACTATAGGCCAGTCAGTCTCACATCAGAAGTGGAGGACATTAATTGAAACCCTGTTGAAGGAAAGTTTGGCAGAGTATTTTGAAACCAATGGGCAACAAAACCAAAGGCAGTATGGATTCATGGGATGGGGGCCATGCTGGACAAATCTGGTGGATTTCTTTGACTGAGTGACCACAGAAACAGACCAGAGGAGGGCAGTGGACATGGCCCATTTGGACTTTAGCAAGACCTTCGATACTGTGCTTCACAGCAGACTGATTGAGAAATTGAGCAGCCTAGGGGTGGGATCCAAAATGGTGACTTGGATATGGAACTGGTTAATGGATAGGTAACAAAGGGTGGTGGTTAACAGCACTCACTCTAATGAGGGGAAAGTGACCAGTGGGATGCTGCTTATATATGTTTAACTTATTTATTGTAATGGGCACTATGATCTCAGGAATAGCACTTTTTTAAAAACAAAGATTGACTGATTGAGTTACACCAAAATCTGTAATAATGTGGACACTCAGGAGGGATTGGAGAAAATGCATAGGGACCTTGGGAAACCCGAAGGGTTGTGAAGAGCATGGCAGTTGCATTTCAATGCCAAAAATTTAAAAATCATGCACGTAGGGAATAGGAACCTAAGAGCTGAGTATAGGATTGGAGGGGAAGTACTGACATTCACAATGCAGGAAAGGGATCTTGGGCTTACCATATCTGATTACCTCAAAGTGGCAAGGCAGTGTGACAAAGTAGCTGGTAGGCCCAGTAGGCTACTGAAATGCTTAGGGAGAGGTACTGTATCTCTAGCAGTAGGAGGGAGATGGTGTTGTCATTCTATCCCTCGTTTTTGAGACCCCCACCTGGAGTACTGTGTCCTGTTCTGGAGGGCCGCTCCTCAGAAAGAACATAGACATGGTGGAGGCAGTCCAGAGGATGGCAACTAAAATGGTGCAGGGGTTGCATCAAAAGCCCTACAGGGAGAGACTGAGGGATCTCAAGATGTACACCCTGGATGAGATGACAGCAAGAGGGGACAATATAAAGACCTACAAAGTACCTCAGGGGAGTGAAGAGCATGTAGGAATGTAGTCTTGTTCAAATGAGAATGAGCACCAGGATCAGAGGGCATACAATGAAGCTGGAAGAGGGGTTGGCAGTATAGCCTAGAGGTTAAAGTAATGGGCTGTGAATGAGCATGGTACATCCAGCCAACAGACCTGGGTCTGATTCCTACAACCTCCACTTGCATACTGTGTGACTCTGAGCAAGTCACTTAACCTCTCTAGTACTCCCAGGTCACCCCAGAAAACAGGCACCTGTGCCTAGTGGGCCTTACATGGTTAACAAAGAATAAAATAAATAAAAGGGATGTGAGGAAGTATTACTTTACAGAAAGAGTGGTGGACACATGGAACAGACTGCCATGGGAAGTGGTGGAGGTGAAAACAGTAGGGGGCTTCAAACATGTATGGGATAGATAGAGCGGATATTAATAAATAGACAGGGAGCAGGAAGAGTTGACAGAGACCAGTTAGGGTCTGCAGAGGCAGACTAGTCAGGCACTATCTGGGCAGACTGGATGGGCCAAGCAGTATTTTTCTGCCAACAAATTGTATGTTTCTATGGTCAGCTGGCATGCACACAAATTTTGTTGTATTATACAAATGAACCAGCAAATGTTTTTGCTGAATGTCCCAATGTCATCTTGAGGAAGATAGCTTGGATTTATGGAAAAAAATCTACCAAATTTTCAAAGATTGTGAAAAAATTATTAAGCATGGAACTTACAATTTTTTATCCCACAGATATCAGAACAAGAAATCTGCAATCCCATTCTTAGCAAAATATCTGAAAATATACAGAGCATGAACCCTGTGGATTTTTGGTTCCACATATCAGAAATCTGCACAATGTTTTGCAAAAACAGTTATTTTTGTGGGACAAAAATGTAGCATATGTCACACTTTAAATCATAAATGTTTTTCAAGTCTTTATGTAGAATCTCACGACTTCGAAATACTATTTCATGAAATTTCCACCCAGCAAAGCTAAAAATTAGCCCCAGACTTTACATGCCTGTTTTTATGTTTTAAACCAACTGCCTCTTCAAATTTTGAATTGTTTAATATACAAGTTAGCTGGTTTGTTTAAAATAGCATGTTAAGTATATGGATTCTACATGTCAGTAATTACCTGCTAAAGTCACAGGAGTGAGCGCAGGGAGCTGGAACTGGAGCAACCCAGAGCTGGGGAGTTTGCAGAAGCAGCACAAGCCAGGCTGGGGTGGGATGCATCTGATACTGAGTGCCACAGTGGCCCCTTGAGGTAGGTGAGGAAGGTTGCTCCTCCATTAGGGGTGGGGCATGCCCAGAATATGTTGTGGAGGTTGAGGCCACCTAAGGGCTTGGTTGATGCCAGGGAGGTGGGAGGTCTTACAAGACAGAGAGTGCAAATATAAAATATAAATACCACAAGGCCGGAACTGTCCACATGACTTCACCAGTGCTCCAGGTCTGTCTCTTTGTAGATCCTACCAGACAGCTGATGGGTGAGTAGTGGCTGGGGCTGAGGCTCCGGGGAATGACTGGTAGTAGGCCTAAACTGGTGGATAAGGTGTCCAACAGCTGAATGCAAAACATAACAAAATTACCTGATTGAAGGCAGTTCAGTAACTTATATGTTTTTAAACCTTTCCAGTTGATCTAAGCCCAAACCAGAAAGCCCATCCACAGCCTGCCCAAGACTCCTTCACCAATGTCATTGATGAACTTATTGAAGAGAACTGAACCCAGGACAGATCTCTGTGGAATCCTAATCTTGACCTCCATCTTTTCTGATTTAACCCCATTGACCACAACCTTTTGCTGCTTTCCATTTAACCAGTTACCTACCCAGCTTAATATAAGTTAAGCTGCAATCAGATCTTCCATCTTCTTCAACAAGCATCTGTGAGGCACCAAGTCAAAAGCCTTGCTGAAGTCGAAGAAGAGCAAATCCACAGTGTGTCCCCTATATAAGTCCCTCATTATCCAGTTAAAGAAAACTGTCAGGTTATTGTGACATAACCTCCTTGCTATATGAATCTATGTTGTTTACTATCCGGGAGACCACTGTTACATAAGTAATCCACTAGGTCCTCTTTGACCAGTGACTCCATCAGCTTCTATACAATACGTGTTAGACTAAGAAGTCTATAGCTCCCGTTTGTTCCTCCCTCCTTATGGAATGGAAATACAGTATGTCTGCCACCATCTAATCCTTTGGAACTACCCTCTGTCCTTAGGGAGCTTTTGAACAGATCTATGAGGTGTTCAGCCAATTCTGCTGCCAATTCCCCGAGAATCCTTGGATACATCCTTTAGATGAAAAGGACTGCTTGGCCCACCCAGTCTGTCCATTTTTTTTCCTGCCTATTCTGCCCTAGCAGATTTTTCTTTTTTATGTGTACTTAATGCCCCTCAGTCTGTGGAAGGCTTGAGCTCCCTTCAGCCCTGCCCCACAACCCCCACCATCCTTCACCTCCCCAGGACATAGTTCTAGTGATCGGGAGGGTATGTGATTGGCAGGCAGAGCATCATATATGCCTGCCACACTGCAATTTTCCATGTCTTTTCTCCCAGTTCCCCTTTGCTGGGGCACCCACGTCTGTTGTGCGTGTGGAGGGACACACACACATGGGAGGGTCCCACATCACCAGTCATGTCTGCTACTCCCGACCCATACTGCTACCAGGCCTTCAGCTGGTAGCAGTAGTTCAGTGGAGCCAGCAGTCCTTCCTGCCTGGGACAGGAGATCAGCCCCTTGGGTGTTTAATCTTCTCCCTCCCAGCCAACCCCAGGTGGCTCGTGCTTGTTCCCGAACATGAATTGCCAGTGTGAGGTGAGGTGTGGTATCCAGTGCCTGAACCCTCTGCACCACTGGGCTGACCCTGTCCCAGCAGGTTTTTTTAACATGTTGGTATATTTTACTTTATAAAATGATTGTTGAAGTTACAGCAGCTTTCATGGGTCATACTTCATCGATAAAACAATGCATCATTTTTATTTTGTTTTGAATTGGAATGCCAGAGTAGGAGTAGTAATTGACTTTTATTTTGTAAAGTGGTTGACTGGCACCCTTTGCTTTGGTAATGCAGTGATTTACCACTGCTTAAAAGTGCCAGTCATCCAATCAGAGAGTAGGATTCCAGTCTATCAGAGAGTAGGATTCTTGGGCCCCATTGTATAATTAGGCAATTATGCACAGCAGGGCATAGTATATCATGGGATATCGTCACACCTTGGGTGTATTGTGTGGCACAAGACCACAGGTTGAGTGCCTCATGCATCTGAGATGTGACGATATCCCATGATATACCACACCCTGGAGTGCATTATTGCTTTTATGAACTGGATTAAAATTAATGGAAAGAAAAAAAGAAAAAGTTTAAAAATAATTTTGATTAGTTAGTTTTTATTCTGAATTGACACATGGACAGAAAAAAGTTCCTGTGTTATGGATGGAGGTCAATAGGTAGAGCTGCAGTATATGAAAATCCCCCCCCCCCCCATGAGAGGCAGTTGTACTGTGCCTCCCACTGACACTACCTCCAGTCCTGCTTCAAAGCCCGAAAGCTGTTTCTGTGGACTCCTCCCCAGGACCCGACCTACAAACTGGAATTTTGGAGTCCCACGACAGAAAAGGACACTCATAGCTGTGGCAACCTGACAGCTCTGAAGAGTATCTCAGCTGCTCCAGACCATGCTACAGGAAAAGAAAACAAAAAACTGACTCCTCACAAGCAACAGTGGCCAAGGCATTGCTCCAGCTACATCTCCACTTCCGATTGTGCTGTCTCTCTCAACAGCTCTTCAGTCATGAAAAGGTACCAGACACTCTCCTTTTCATTCACCCACAGGCCCAAAACCCAGCAGATCTCTTTACTTTCTCTCAGCTCCACTTCTCTGAGTAAACCACTTCCAAACCCCCACGCAGCTTACACAGACCTTGCTCTGTCTTTCAGCTGCTCTGACTACCCTGGCTGAACTTAGAAAACTGCTGAACTACACTCTGTCCTCACAATTTACAGGTTGTATTTGGAACCATGATTAAATGATAGAACATAATAGTGGCTTCAAAAAATGTCCAGCCACCAGACTCCTCACTCACTAGCAAGTTACAAAATGTAAAATGAAGTCAGGGCATTCATTTTGTGTGTGGGCAAACTGTGGGGCAGGGATTTTATTAAGTTGGGGAGTGAGTTTGCAATTAGCAGTCATGGCAGTTGTCAGGAGGTCTAAACCTCACTTTCAGGTTCTTTGCAATATTAGGAATGCAAGTAATCACAGACACATTGCATAAGAGCAATAAACTGGTTTATTACTACCAAAAAGGATAAAATCACAGTTGCCCTAAGCAGTTCTTACCAATACGAACCAGGAGCCAGTGCTAAGCATTCCCTATACCTCAAGGTTTCTTTGTGTCTCTTGGGATCTCCGCAGTACAAAACTAGTGTATCACATTATATACCTATAATTACTATGGTTACTGTAAGATAGAAACATTTCTAGTTACAGAGATGAGCTCTACTGGCTAAATTAGAGGAGGCTCCATGGTCCGAGATAACATTATACAATTTTGTAGTAGTCATAAGTTTGTGAACAAAAGAGTTCTTATACATAACTCAATGCAGTGGTACAAATCACCAAAAGATGGCAGTGCCGACTTACATATCATAATTACTCCAAGGACACAGGTGCCTTGGCATCTTACAAGTAAGAAATACACAGAAAATACATAGGAGAATATATGTATTAGCAAGCACAGTGTATTACAACAATATGTGTACATATCCTGACATCTACACTTGTACAGTAGATCCCTTAGCCCTATATGTTAGTATAACATATGCTTAAGCACTTGCTGTCTACGGTATACCTCTGAGGGTACCAATTATGGTGCAGGGACCTCGTGTAATACAGTCAAAGTTTGTTTGAAGAACTGCTCGAGCTGCAACTCGATCTGTCCCATGCAATAGCATCTCTGACTGCATTAGTGTTTGAGCAGCACCACAGGAGTGTATCTGTGGGGAATCAGACAGCGGGCAAGTGGAGGAAGTTGTTTGGCAGTGAGAAGGCTGGTCACTAGAGCTTTTCAGAAGCTTTGATTATGTTGTGGGATTTAATCATTACTCCAAAGAGATCTCAGCCAATCAGATGCCTTTATTTTTCCATCCATTTCATAATAATGTTTTATAGACTCTTGTGCTGAAATGTAATGCATCTGACAGCAACTAGATGGTGCTAACCATGACAGAACATTAGGTAAGTAAGGAACAACATTTGCCTCACTTTCTTGATTTAAGTTATCTCACTTCTTCCTCCCTGGCCAAGACAAGGATCACCTTCAGTGGACAACCAACCCTGTTTGTCAGCCAAGCTACCTATTCCATTAGGAGTCATCTGTAACTAGTAACATTTACTGCTGGACTTTCAATCCTTCTTGGCCCAATTACTAGCCATCTTATTCACCCTGACAGTCCATTGGCATTGGGCAAGACAAGCTCTGAAATGATGATATATCATCTTCTAACAAGCACTCCTTCTCTCAGCCTAGGACTTTGTGAAGTTATTCCCCATGCCTGAAGCATGCTCCTCAGATCAGGAGGACATTGTTAGGGAGCCTAACCAGCTCTATGTAGCAAGGTTGTGAGTGGACACTTCATTGTTAAAAATACCTTAAATATATTTGACACAAACTGAATGCCGTGAAGTGATACATTAACAGTGTAATCCAGTATTCCTCACAATACCTACACCATGCCATGAGAATACCTGTTGCAACTCAAACCTTGCACAGCACTGACATCTCTGATCCTGTGAGCACCAGGGAGCAAATGCAGAGTATAACAAAAGGTGTTAGAGTGAGTAAAGATCAAGGAGCAGAGCCCTCAAATACTGGTGACAAGTTATACATTATTTTGTAAAAGGATTAATTTTATCCATGGTATTCAGCAAAGTCCAGGGTCAATATTAATCAGTGTTCAAGCCCATGATGCTTAGATCTACAAATGAACCTGTGCACAATGGCACAATGCCTACCATTAAGGTGGATGGTGTACCATGGGCTGCTCAACAGAGGTTTACCAACTAGCTGTAATGACCAAGGCTTACGAGATGAACCTGTGCCACTGGCATCTCAAGTGATTCCCCAACACTACACTATTAGAACAGCATTCCCCCAGCCCCCTTTGCTTAAGAAACGTATGAACATAGAATGTGTCAGCAGAAAAGGACCACTTGGCCCACTGAGTTTGCCCAACTGCTCCCTGTCTATTCTTCCTCCATAGACCCTATCTAGTCTCCAACAATCCTTCCACCTCCCTGCTTCCATTCTAGTATACCCCTATATCTATCCCATGCAAGCCTTAAGCCCTCCACCATTCTGGTTTCCACCACTTCAACTGGTAGTCAGTGCCACACATCTACAACCCTTTCAGTGAAGAAATATTTCTTCACATCTCTCCAGAACTTCTCTCCTTCCAGCTTCATTGCATGCCCATAGTCTTGGAGCTTTCCTCAGCTGCAAAAGACTTCTCTCCTGCACCTTGTTCACCCCTGTGATGTAGGTCTCACTCATGTCACCTCTCTCCCCTCCTCTCCTCTCCTTTCCTCTCCTATCCTCTCCTCTCCTCTCCCCCAGGGTGTAAACAATGAGATCCTGTAGTCTTTCCTCATAGGGTTCCCATTGCAACCCCTGCAAGGTTTTGCAACCTTTTTGGTTTCCCTCATCTGGACTACCTTACTCTCTATAGGTCCTTTCTGAGGTGTGGTCTCCAAATCTGGACACAGTACTCCAGTTGGGCCATACCAGAGAGTGATACAGTAGCACCACCTCCCCCTTCCTGCTGCTGATACCTCTTCCTATGCATGTCAGCATTCAATTAGCCCTGCCTATAGCCTTATCACACTGTGATGTTACCTTGAGGTCTTCTACTATAATAACCCCAAGCTCCCTTCACTGTCTAATGACTGCCAATGTCTCCTCCAATCCTGTGTTTAGCACTGGGGTTCCTATGCCCTTGCTGCATGATTTTGCCCTTTCTGGCATTCACCCCCCCCCCACCGTATCCTTGATCACTCTTTAAGTTTCCCAGATCCCTGCACATTTTTCCACTCCCTCCTCGGTGTGTTCCCTGTTGAAGACTTTGGCCTCATCTGCAAAAAGCATATCTACTTTTCCCTCCAGTTCTTTTTGCTATGTCTCCAGTGAAGACCTTGAAGATGACTGGTCCCAGTACTAAACCCTGTGGTACCCCACTGGTCACTCTCCCATCCTTAGAGTGTGTGCCATTAACCACTTCCATCTATCTTCTATCCATTAACTGGATTCAAACCCAAGTTTCCATATTTTGACTCCACTCTTAAGCTGATCAACTTCCTAATCATCCTTCTGTGTGGCTCTGTGTTTTAGTCCTTGTTGAAATCCTAATAGACTACTATATATCCATTTCCCTTTCCTGATTTATTTCCCTTGTCACCCAGTCAAAGAAATCTGTCATATTTGCTTGACATGACCTTCCACCTATGAATCTGTGCTGACTGTGGTCCTGCAGCTTATTGAATTCTTGATGCTCAACCAGTCTCTCTTTCAGCAGGGTTTCCATAAGTTTGCCACCACTAAAGTTAGGCTGACTGGCCTGCGACTGCTAGCTTCCTCTCTGCTGCCACCTTTATGTAGAGGAACCCCACATCAGCCCTTCTCCAGTTCTCTAGAACCACTCCTGTTTCTAGTGAGCTGTTGGACAAAGCTGTCAGGAGGATAGCTAGCACTTCTATGAGCTCTTTCAGTACCCTGGGGTGTATCCAATCCAGCCTTATAGCCTTATCCTCCTTCAGGGCTATGAGTCATTTCTGGACTCTTTTTTTCTGAAAATGGACTTGTGTCCACCTCCCTCTTCTTATTTCTACTTTTCCCTGGTGGCCCAGCCACCTTCCCTCCATTGTGAAGATTAGGCAGAAGCACCTGTTTAAAATGTCACTTTTTCTTGGTCCTCTTCTGCACAGTTTCCCCTTTCTGCCATTCTAATCCTCACTAACATTTCATTTGTTTTTCTCTTCTCACTTATTTATCTGAAAAAGTATTATTCCCTTTAGTTGCTTCTCTAGCAATCCTTTCCTCTGTCTGTGGCTTTGCTCCCCTATCTGCCTTGTCCACTTCCTTCTGCCTGAATTGGTATACCTCTCTGTCCTCCTTCCTCTGCATTTCTTTGCACCTCTTGAATGCCTCCCTTTTTCTTTCACTGACCTTGATACTTCTTTGCAGAACCATAGCACTCTCTTTTTCCTTCCTATTTTGTTTAACTCCTTCATGCGGATGTTTGTTGCCTTAATTATACCCGCCTTTGTTCTTCCTCTCTCTGCATCTGTGCCTTCCTGGCAATCACCCTTTTGAGACATTTTCTGAGGCAGTTTCCTATTTCTTTAAAATCCACCCTTTTTCTTTTCCATATATGTTTTTTCCTCTCTGTGGAAGGACAGGCACTGCATCAGCCTCTGTTCCCATCTGCAGTAGCCATTCTCTGCTGCCTCCTAAATCGGGGGCTTGATCCACCACAGGTTACCCCCCCCCCATGAGAAGGCCAGGAGAGGAGGCTCGTTCTTCCACTGTCACACATTCAGAAAAATGCCCTAGACCCAAAGTGGTGGAGTGGGCTTGAGGCCAGATGGACAAGGCTTCATGAAGCCCGTCCTCCATTTTTTTCCTCCATTTTCTCCCATAGCCAGCCATGAACATGCAGTGAGCATGCTGTGTGAGCTCCACCTCTGCAGAGACACCTCCAGTGCTCTGGATGTGGGTCTTTCCCCTAGATGTGACTTGCTGACCCCTCCCACTGGATTCCTCACAGTGGCAGTCAAACGGTGGGCCACAGAACCCCCCTTCCCGAGGGAGGAAAGCTGTCCTCCAGAAGCTCAATTCTTCTCCCCAGGTCAACCCCTGACAACCTGTGTCTGTTCCTGAACACAGATCACCAGCATAGCAGGAAGTAAGATGCTTACAGTGACTCAGCCCTCCATGCCACTAGGCCAGCACAAAATCCACCCTTGTGAAGTGTAGGAACCTCATCCTAGTGTGACTCACCTCTTCTCCTTTCCTTATGTTGAACCACACCGTACAGTAGTTTCTGGTATCTAAAGGACTCCCCACTGCAATGTCTGTAGTGCTGTCCCAGTTTGTTTTATTAGACCCAACATTGCCTCATCCCTAATAAGCTCTTTTACTAGCTGCCTCAGAAAAGCCCCATGTAGGGAGTCAAGGACTGGCTTGCTCCTTGCCAAAGGTACAGACAGAAGGTTCCACTCCACATCTGGTAGATTGAAATCCCCAGCTAGCAGCACCTCCTCCTTTTCTGCCATTCCTATTATGGCCTCCCGTAGTATCTTGTCCATCTCCTTCCCTTGAGCTGAAGGTCTGTACATTGCCTCGGTATGGACAGTATTCTCAGAGCCCATCTCCAGGATGACCCACAGCATCTACAGACCCTTTTCACCTTGGTGCAACATCACCTCAGTGGCCTTTATTCCCTCCATCATATATAAGGCCACCCTCCTACCCAACCTACTAGATAGTAGCCCAATATGGCCTTGTCCCAGTCATGGTGCTTGGTGTACCATAATTCCAGCATAACCACTAGATCCAGGTTTGTCTCTGCCATGATTGCCTCTAAGTGTGTTTTTTTTTCTAAGCTCCTGGCTTTAAAGAACTAGTGTACTGCCTAAAACTAATATTAGATTTTAAAAGTAATCAGCCATTACCTTTCATATCTGAAGCACTTTTTTATTTTCCCTTTGTTTAATTAGGAGAATGTTTACCTGATGTTAATAGGTGTGATGTGTGTTCTAGCACTCTGCCTGGCAGCTGACATATGCAGCCCTACCACCCTCCACTGCATCATCAACATTGTGATCTCTCTGACTGTGACATCACTGCTGTAGAACTGCCATTCAGTGACTTTCAGCTCATTCACCTGTGATATTACTGTCAATGAGATCACAATGCTGATGATGTAATGACGGCCAATAGAGATACAGTAGATATGTCATCTGCCAGGCTAAGAGTCATTCCATACATCCACCACAATATTATTACATAGAAGACTTTCTAATGAGCAAAATGAAAAAGAAAAATACTTCAGAAAGAGAAAGTTACTATGGACTTCTACTTAGAATTTGTATTATGTTCCTGTCTGCCTGCTTTGGCACCACTAGCTCTTTAACACACATGGCTTTCCACACCTTCTCCTCCTCCTTCTCCTGTATTGCTTTTTCCATTTCTGGTTCTTTTTGATTCATCCCCCCCATCTGAGTTGTATCCACTTTTCCTTTTGTTCTAGCCCCTGTCTCGGATTTCCTGAGTCTCTGTCCTTGGGTTGCTTTCACCCCTCAGGCCCTCTCTCCATGTTAGTTTACAATCGGGGGAGGCAACTGTAGCCTTCCTCATTTTTTCTGCCTCCCCCCAGCTGGTTTAAATGTTCATCCAATTAGCATCTAAACCTCCCACCGAGGACTGTGGTCCCCTTCCTAAGAGCAAAGATTACTATTACTGCAATGTACTCGAATATCATGAATGAGCTAGTATGAATTTATTTTGCAGTCCGTAAGCTACTCTAGAGGTGAACCAACCCAGACATTGGCACTTCCTCAGTGCTGTCACTTGAACAAGGTCTAATAATGCCATACAATGAAGAAGACATTTGGTTCCTGTCCCTTTTCCAGCTCCATCTACAGAAATCTTTTCAGCTGCTCAATCAGTACTTACATAGAATAGAAACATAGAAGTTGACGGCAGATAAGGACCGCAAGGCCCATCCAGTCTGCCCATTTCTTTTTCTACCTCATAAATGTGCCATCGGCCTTTGCTCTGTCAGTGACCTATCTATTCATAGTCATTTGTATTGCTCCCTTATGCCTATCCCATGCCTGTTTGAAGCCCTGCACTGTATTCATAGCCACCACTTCTTGTGGTAAGCCATTCCATGCATCCACCACCCTTTCTGTGAAAAGAATTTCCTCATATTCCCCTTAATCGGCCTCCTCTAATCTCATGCTGTGTCCTCTTGTCCTGCTATTTTTCTTATATTTAAACATGTTAGACTCTTTCACCTTGTTTATGCCCTTAAGGTGTTTAAATGTCTCGATCATATCACCTCTCTCCCTCCTTTGCTCAAGGGTATACATATTGAGCTCCGTTAATCTGTCCTCATATGTCTTCTGATGCAGTCCCTGCACCATTTTGGTTGCCCTTCTCTGGACTGCCTCAGTTTGGTTAATGTCCTTGTGAAGGTGTGGCCTCCAATACTGCATGCAGTACTCCAGATGGGGCCTAACCAATGTCTTGTACAGAGGGATTATTACCTCCCTCTTACGACTTGTGATACCTCATCTAATACACCCTAACACCCCCTATAGCCTTTACTCTACTGCTTTAGAGGTCTGCTTGATGATTTTAGGTCATCAGTGATGATGATGCCCAAGTCTCTTTCTTCCTTTGTGACTGCTAGCAACTCCCTCCCAGCCTATAAGTGGCTTAGGGTTTCTCTTCCCTATGTGCATGATTTTGCACTTCTTTGCATTAAATCCCAGTTGCCACTCTTCTGACCATTCTGCTAGTTTATCCAGATCTCTTCTCATTCTGCCCACCCCATCTGGATCATCTACTCTGTTGCAGATCTTGGTGTCATCTGCAAACAGACAAGCCTTACCCTCTAGTCCATCTGCGGTCACTAATGAAGATGTTGAATAGGACTGGCCCAGGACTGATCCCTGAGGTACCCCACTTGTGACTTGCATCTCTTCTGACTGTATACCATTTACCACCACTCTGTTTTCTGCCAGTCAACCAGTTTGCCACCCAGTTGACCAACTTCTGACCCACCCTGAGCCTACCTAGCTTATTTATCAATCTTCTATGTGGAACAGTGTCAAAGCTTTGCTGAAGTCAAGGTAGGCGACATCAACTGCTCCCCTTGTCCACCACTCTGGTTACCCAGTCAAAGAAATCTATGAGATTAGTTTGACAGGACCTTCCTTTGTAAACCCATGCTGTCTTGGATCCTGTGCCCTATGGATTCCAGGTGTTGCACTATCCTTTCCTTAAGGAGTGCCTCCATAATCTTGCCCACTACTGAGGTAAGACTGACCGGTCTGTAGTTCCCCCGCCTCCTCCTGCTACCACGCTTGGAGGTGGGATCACATGAGCCCTTCTCCAGTCTTCTGGGACCTCTCCTGTGCTCAGAGACTCACTAAACAATTCTGCTAATGGCTCTGCTAGTTCCTCCTTTAGCTCCTTAAGTACCCTGGGATGTATGCCATCAGGTCCCATTGCCTTATCCACCCTGAGCTTAGCAAGCTCTTGTAAGACCCTTTCTTTTGTGAAGGGAGTAGTGCTCACCTCCCTCCCCTGTGTCCATGATGCTGAGCTGTGGGCTGCCCTACCTTCTCTTCAGTAAATACTGAGCAAAGTATCTATTTAGGATAGATGCCTTTACAGGGTCCTCCTCCTCACATGCTCCTTTCTCCATTAGCTTAGTACTTCTCTGGACTTTCTCCTTTCACTAATGTATCTATAGAAAGTCTTGTCACCTTCTTTTACTGTTCGTGGCTAGTGTTTCCTCAGTTTGGGACTTTGCCTGCCTTACTGCCTTACCTGCTTCCCTTAGGGCAGTTTGGTATGCCTCCCTATCTTCATCCCGCTGTGTTCCTTATATTTTCTGAAGGCCAGCCTTTGGCTCTGACCTTTTCTGCTACTGTATTTGAGAACCAAAGTGGTTTCCTTCTTCTTTGCACTTCCTTTTCTGTCTAACACAATGGGATGTTGCTTCAAGTATTGTATCCTTAATGCTTGCCCACTTTGCCTGTACCTCCTCACCTGTGTTTCTTTTGCCAGGGCTAGCTTAACTCTGTTGGCCATCTTATCAAAGTCAGCTCCTCTGAAGTCCCATATTTTGCTTTGGAATGGGATGATTTAGATGTAGTAGCCAAATTGAACCATACCATGTGATGGTCACTGGCTCCCAGGTGACCTTCTACCTGGAGATCTGTGATCCCTTCTTTGTTAGTCAGTACTAGATCTAGGATAGCCCTGTCTCTTGTGGGTTGCTGTACCAGTTGTTTGAGGCCCTCCTGCAGGGAATCCACTATGAGTCTAGTTCTGGCAGATGTTCCTGCTGGTATTGACCAATCTGTATCTGGCATGTTGAAGTCTCCCATTATCAGAACCTCCCTTTAGCTGTCATGTTTTGTATATCTTCTAACAGTAATGTGTCTATGTCCTCCCTCTGGTCTGGGGGCCTGTAGACAACCCAGTTCTTATGGCTGTCCCATTTCCTGTTTCCAGGGTGACCCACAGTTCTTCTGGCTCCTTATGTGTATTCTGAATTTCTGTAGCTTTGATATTTTCATTAACATACAGGGCCACCCTCCCCTTTTGCACCTCGGTCTCTTCTGAACAATACATAGCCAGGTACTGAAGTCTCCTAAGTGTGGTTACTGGTAAACCACGTCTCACTAATTGCTACTATGTCCAGTTTAGCCTCTGACATTATTGCCTGCAGGTCTGGGATCTTATTTCCCAGGCTGTGAGCATTTGTGTACATGATTTTCCATTGGCCAGATTTTGGTGTGTTAGTTGTTGGGTGAAGTTTGGCATTACCCCTGTGCATCGTATGGGGAGACAAACCTTTTTTCTTACCTGGTGATGCAAATGAATGGCAAACACGCTGAATTCAAGTAAAGGGATTTGTTGCATATCTAAGCACAATTCTTACTTGTAGGCAAATGTGAAATATTTCATGCCTTACCATCTGAACACACAAACATGCTTGGGTGATGATTTCAGTGGGGATAGTAAATGTATTTTTTCTGTCCTTTTTAATGTCCAGGCTGATGAATATGGATTCATCTTGAACTTTGAATGCACTGGTTTTTCATGTTGCTGCTATTCTGTATAATCCTCACTTTGCTGCTGCTTACATGCAACTGTCACTTTGAATCTCCCAACAACTGTTAGGAGATGCCCAGAATATAAAGTCCAAATGCCTGTTATGCAGGAGAGCTGAGTCACTGTGCATGGAAAATAACATTGCATACATGTAAGAACTGAAGAACAGCTAACGTCTTTGGCTTACCTGGCATGTTTCATGTTTGAACAGTATCCATAAGAATTGTGCTTAGATATGCAACAAATCCCTTTACTTGAATATAGTAGATCATAGAAGGCAAATGTTTTTAGAGCCCCTGATATTTTACCATAACATTTAGACAAGGGTCAATTTATACTGATATTCATTGCAGAAAAACTACATTCAAGCATCAGTTAGGGTTAAAACACAAAGGCTCAAATGTTGGGACATGCAGAATTAGGGTAAAGAAGGCCACCAATTCTTGATGAATGTGTAGTGTTATTCAGAGTTGAACAACTGGTCAATGCAGCATTGGTGTCACTCTAACTTTGGCACTGTCTTTTAAGGCATAGAAAGTTTCTTACACGCCAATATTTTAAAGGTGACAAGCAATAATGTATTGATCTTCAGTTTTCACTGGTTAAATAAATCATAAATATCAAACAATGACCTCTGTGTGCCTTTTTGTATTGAATAGATAGTTCAAATACTCATTTGTATGCTTCTTTCAAATTTTGAACTGTTGATTGGCTTGAATCTTTTTTGTATCAGGAGTCCATGCATGTCAAGTTTTGAAATGCTCACATCACTGATTCCTGATTGAGCATGCAGTTAACTGTAGCCTGTGGCTGCTGGACATATTGGCCTCAAAGTCTGGTACCACAATCCTTTATCTCAGCAAATACAACTTGACTGAAACAATAACCCCATCTTTTAAAGAGCAGCTCAGCCCCCTCTTTACTTCTTGACTGGTCGCCTTGCAGCCCAATAGCAAAGTTTGCTATTTATCACATGTAATATAGTTTTTTGAAACAATTTAAAATGGTATCTATTTTGATTCACTCCCTGGTGTCCAGTGGGTCCTGAGCCCCACCACCACCACCACCCTACCCTCTAGCTCTATATTTTTCAAATAGATGAGAATCTTACATATCCCTACTTTTTGCTTTGCAGTTTACATTTGTCAGTCAGTGTCCAGCACAAGAGGTGAGAGGAGGGCTGTGTCAGTCATCAAACATGTAATGAGGAATATGCATATAACAACTCCCACCCCACATTGCTGAGGTAATCCTGCAGCACCATTCACTGACTGTTTGGGGGGAGTGAAGAACTGCAGTGGCACATGATGGACAAGATCAGTATTGACAAAAAACGTTACTGCTCCTTAAGTGTGCTCCCTGCCCCATTGTTGTTTTGTCTGGGGGTGCAGGAGAAAGAAGTATCAGAGGCTTGACCGTCACTTTTGTAACAGAAAGTAGTAGTCACAGGACTGATGCTGTGTGCTCCATTGTGCTCCCAGCCCTGCTATTACACTGTCCATTGCAGACAGGGGTGAGAAAAGTTTAGATGTTTTGCTGGCTATGTTGAAGCAGGTGCATTTAGGCACCACAAACTGCTATGTACTTCCTGGCTCTGGTGTCACTCCATGAAACAGCCAAGAGAGTGAAGAATACTGGTGCCTCCAAACAAAGAAGGAAGCTCGGGGGAAGCTGATGCTGGTGTTGAGCTCCAGGCAGTGGCAGGAGGTAAGCTCCAACATAAGAGGGGGAGGAGGTTATATTTAAGTTTCTCATCTATTTGAAAAATACAGAGCAAGGGGGAAGAATGGGGGGGGGGTGTCAGGACTACTGGACACCAGGTAATAAATCAGAATAGATCCCATTTTAAATTGTTCTACAAAGTGTATTATTTGAAATAAACAGCAGACTTTACACTTGAGCTGTAAAAGGACTGGCTAAGAACTAAAGAGTAGACTGAGCTGGTCACCAAAGGATGAGGTTATTATGTCAGTCAGAGAGTATTTACTGAGGTAAAGGTTTGTGGCACCAGTATTTGAGACAAGTGTGTCCAGCAGCCACAGGCTAAAGTTAACTGCAGGCTGAATCAGTCATCAGTGACATGAACATTTCAAAGCTTGACACGTGCTGATTCCCAATACAGAAAAAACAAACAAAAAGCTGTCAAGCCAATCAGCATCTCAAAAAATGAAAGGAGCATACAAATGAGTGTTTTAACTATTTATTCCATAAAAAAACACTCACAGAGACCATGACCTGAACTGATGCCAAAACATAGTTTTTGCAATCAGTGTTCTTGCTTTTAGGTTGGGCCACTGGTGAAGCAGTAGTGCTACTGCTTGCAGTGCAGATGATCAGGGTTTGGGAGTGAGCCAGGAGCATCAGAAGGTTTGCTGGTGGGGAAGGGAGGAGGATAGAACATTCAGTGGACAGTGCTTCTCTTCCAGGGAAGGAAAGGACACACTGTTGGCAACTGTCCCACTCCTGTCAGTGGCCAGGGGCCAGTGCGCCATGAGGCGATGTTCATACGCAGGGTGGGTGGAGCATCGGATATCATCACATTGGTAGCAAGGGCATTTCTGGGATCGCAAAGATGTCATTATATGTCTGCTCTGCCAGTGGAATCAATATGAGATAATCTCTATAGCAGTACAACATGATGATGGATCCCTAGTAATTGTCACTCCTCCATGCCTCCTGAGGTCGAAGCTATTACCGGATTAGCATCTAGGTCCTCTTCCCCTTAGGGATAACTGGGGGAGCCCCACCATGGGAATAAGCTATGGTCTCTCAGTTGACAAGGTATATCCCTGGGGGCTGGATGGGTGAACCTGAATGGGGGGGGGTCATGGACAGATATGGGGTACACCTTTGCCTCCATAGGAGCAAAAACAGAACTGAAATTTTTTAGAAACATAGACAGTGTTGGCAGAAAAAGACCACTGGTCCATTCAGTCTGTCCTGTTATACTCTATGCTACACCAATACCTACGGTAGATAACCCCCTCAGAGTGACTTTTAATTTCTTAACTCTGTCTCAGCTTTGCTTAAAACAGCTGATGGCAGCAAAACATCCCAGTGTCTATTAGTGTTGAAACACAAAGTGTACAGTGTAGAAAAATGAAAAATTAGTCTAAGAAGTCAATGAAATCTTTGCAAATCTGTTGTGTTGTAACCCAAAGGAGCTTCACACATATGAGACCAAAAACTGCACAAGTCAGATAATTAACAAAATGCGAATACATTTATTTTAATAATCAAAGCAGAAAAGTACTAATACAAGTACATAGCACCAAGGCGAGCACTTCACTATAGTGAGCACAAAACCCGACAACACCATTTTGTGCCTCTTAAACGGGCATTTTATCATTTGAGCTTGCGTTGCCCAAATCTGTGGCGTACTGTTCTTCTGGATCTGAACAATCATGTGATACAATGCCAGCATTTCCCTAATATTGGCACCCTGTATCCAAGCATTGCTCATCCACTTTTTTGGCACCAGTTTCCCCTACTCTCACCCCTTAACCCACCTACACCACACTGCTTGACCCACCCCCTTCCCTCTCTAATGGCACTTTCAGATATGGGGCCCTCCAGCCCATCCACCTCATACTTTTGCCACCCACCTCTACCCTCCAACAATGGCCCTTAAGCCTGCCTACTTCTTCTTGGCTCCCTCCTACCCTATACTAACTATATGCTGTTCACACTGAAACTTGTCTGAAACTGGCTTATGTAGTCTCTCTCCATTTTTGGCTGTATAATAAATGCTTAGACATCTTTGTGTTTTTAAGACTGTAACCATTGTTGACCTTTGTATGTATATTACCCTACCTCCTTTGACATGGAATCTTTGTAAATGAACAGTTCCTGCTCAAAGGTATTTGTAATCCTAGAGTTTAATAATAAAATAAATAAATAAATAAATAAATTCACTATTTTACTTTACCTGACCAGACAATGCTTAGGTATTGCCATACAGTGTCACATTTTTTTATTTGAAAAATTGGTGACTGGGAGAGGAACACTGAGCCAAGGCTCATTTCCAGGTGCTATCCTGGGAAGAAGGATGAGGAGGGCACAGTTACACAGGAAAACAGACCAGACTGATTAAAGATATCAAAATACACAGTGACATGAAGTGCATAATCAAAAGGTACAGTGCCTTCAGAAAATATTCACCCCCCTTGGATTTTGTCACATTTTGTTGTGTTACTACCAGAATTTTTAATCATTGAAATGATTCTTTTTCCCCCTTGATTCACACAACATACTCAACAATTTAAAGGGGCAAAAATATTTATAGTCTGTAACAAAAATTCATGAAACATTAAAAACTGAAATATCTTGTTTACTTAAGTATTCACCCCCCTGAGTCAATACTTTGTAGAAGCGCCTTTGGCAGCAATTACAGCTTTGAGTCTTCTTGGGTATGTCTGTATCAGCTTTGCACATCTGGATTTGAGGATTTTCACCCATTCTTCCTTGCAGATTTAGTCAAGCTCTGTCAAGTTGGATGGGGAGCGTCGGTGAACCGCAATCTTTAAGTCTTTCCACAGATTCTCAATGGTATTCAAGTCTGGGCTTTGTCTGGGCCACTCAAGGACATTCACCTTCTTGTTCTGAAGCCACTTCAGTGTTGCTTTGGCTGTATGCTTGGGGTCGTTGTCCTGTTGGAACATAAATCTTCACCCCAGTCCAAGGTCTATTGCAGACTGATGCAGGTTCTCCTCAAGGATGTGCCTGTATTTGGCTCCATTCATTGTTCCCTCTATCCTAACAAGTGCCCCAGTCCCTGCCACTGAAAAGCATCCCCATAACATGATGCTGCCACCACCATGCTTCATGGTAGGGATGGTGTTACACGGGTGATGAGCTGTGTTCAGTTTGCGCCAGGCATAGCGCTTTGCATTCAGGCCAAAGAGTTCAATTTTTGTTTCATCAGACCAGAGAATCTTTTGCCACATGGTCTCAGAGTCTGCCATGTACCTTCTTGCAAACTCCAGGCGTGCCTTTTCTCAGGAGTGGCTTCCGTCTAGCCACTCTCCCATAGAGGCTACATCTGTGAAGTGCTGCAGAGATTGTTGTCCTCTGGATAGGTTCTCCCATCTCAGCCATGGAACTCTGTAGTTCTGTCAGGGTGGTCATTGGGTTCTTGGTCACTTCTCTGACCAAGATCCTTCTTGCCCGGTTGATCAGTTTGGGAGGACAGCCTGCTCTAGGAAGAGTCTGGGTGGTTCTGTAATCTTTACATTTCCTAATGATGGACTTGACTGTGCTTCTGGGAACTTTCAACACCCTAGAAATGTTTTTATACCCCTCCCCAGATCTATGCCTCCTCACAATTCTATCACGGAGTTCTACGGACAGCTCCTTGGTCTTCATGGTAGAGTTTCTGCTCTGACATGCACTGTCAACAGTGGAACCTTGTATAGACAGGTGTATTTCCTCTGAAATCATGTCAACCATTTGAACTGACCACAGATGGACTCCATTCAAGTTTTAGAGTGATCTCACAAGGAAATTGGATGCACCTGAGCTCAATTTGGAGTGTCATAGCAAAGGGGGTGAATACTTATCAACTCAAGACATTTCAGGTTTTTATTTTAAATTACATATACAAAAAATTCCAGAAGTTTCATTCCACTTTGACATTATAGAGTAATTTGTGTAGATACGTGACAAAAAAATCCCATATAAATGTATTTTAATTTGAGTTTGCAACATCACAAAATGTGACAAAATCCAAGGGGGGGTGAATACTTTCTGAAGGCACTGTAGTACAAACAGTAAAGTCATAATTATAACTTGCTATCCATTAAGTAAATGTGACCTGTGACCTAAATAACTATATGCCAATCTCCCTTCTCACCATACTCCCCAAGCTCCTAGAAAAAATTGTGGATACCCAGCTGAGATCTTTCATAGACAACTCAAACTTACTAAACCCTATGCAGTCAGGCTTCAGAGCAAAGCACAGTACCACTACGGCCCTGGCAAAAGTAACTAACAACTGGCAACGGGACTTAGACAACAAAAAATTCATCTGTGCAGTTTTCCTGAATCTCAGTAAGGCCTTCGACACTGTTGACCACTTTTTGCTCCTCTCCACTTTACAAACAATAGGACTAGACTGAACCTCCTTGTGTTGGTTCCATAACTACCTCACTGGTAGGCAACAACAAATCAAGGCTGAAGAGGAGCTTTCTTCACTTAAACTGATAAAAAAAGGTGTCCCTCAGGGGTCCATATTGGGACCATTACTGTTTGCTATCTATATCAACAGCCTGGATGTAGGCATTAAGGAAGCAAGCATTCACCTGTTTGTTGATGACACGGTGCTCTACATGAGCCGTGAATCTCCTGAAGCTGCCTTTGGTAACCTGCAAACTGACTTTAACATCCTGCAGCACCAGCTCCTCAGTAAAAGACTACTACTTTAACTCCAAGAACACCAAGGCAATGCTATTCTCACCAACTGGCCAGGGGGCATATTCTGCCACTGCTGGTCCATTATCTTCTATCTCCACCTTACTAGGTGAACATCTTGAATATGTACCGAAATTCAAGTATTTGGGTGTCTTGATAGACAATAAACTCTCCTTTGTGGAACATGTAGAAGCACTGCTGAAAAAGCTGAGGCAGAGGGCTTGGACTCTTCAGAATAAATCGTCTCCTGACCGCAAACACCAAAAGACAGCTCGTCCAATCCACGTTCCTCTCACTAATTGACTATGCTGACTTCATATATATCCAATGCCCAGCCTCACACCTTGCTAAATTGGACATACTGTATCATGGAGCTCTGAGATTTATAACAGGCCTCCCCTTTTCCACCCACCACTGTTCATTATATGCAGCTGTGGGTTGGCCCTCCCTTCAACACAGGCTGTATACAAATGCAGCCCTCTGGACACTCCGAGCCATCACCAACAAACTCCCACAATTCATTGCTGACTGTCTCCCACTAAGCCTGATTGGGAATTATGCCTTGAGAAGTCACTCGCTGTTTCCCTGACAGTGCCTAGGGTCAGTACCCGCTTTGGAAGAGCAGCCATAAGCTTTGTCCTGCCCATGCTTTGGAATAGGATACAGAAATTGCTGAGACTTAGCTCCCCTGTTAGTCTTGTTATGTTCAAGACCCTGTATGCCAAAACATTTGTGGAGCTCTGTAACTGTTTCCACCATTCCTAGTTGTCCAGCTGACGTTTCCGCTCAATCTAAGTCCTTCCTGTTCAAACTAAGTGTTCCCTTACCAAGATTACTCCCCCCCTCCCTCAGTCCATTCTAGTCCCACCGGTACTACCAGTTCACCTCAGTCCATTCCAGTCCCACCGGTACTACGTACTCACTGCAACACACCCCCATCACCCACTCTTATGCCCTGATACCAGCTGCTTAGTATCCAAGAATCTTTCTGCCAGTGTCCCTGCCTCCTATGCATGCACTTTTCCATATCCCAGGGACTCCTTTACAGGTTATGAAAATGTTATTGATGGATAGGATTATAAAGGCATCTCTGTATATATTATGTACCTTTATTTATACACTGTATATATTTTGTTGTATACGTCTTTCTACTGTTGTTTTATGTATATTTTACTTGTACTCTATTCTGTACCCTCGTCCTTGCAAACTGCAGGTCCACCTTGTAAATGAGCTTGCTCAATGGTGATCGCCTGGGTAAATAAAGATTTTGATTGATTGATTGACTGATAAATAAATAATATGCAGAAAACAGTACTGGATGACATCTAGGTGAAAAATAGAACTTCTGTGTGACCCAACTGATGGGATGCTGAGCCAGTACCCAGTTCCAAGTTTGTATGGGTTCAGGAGGAGAGTAAACAGGAACAAGGAGGAGACAGGAGAAGTTTTAGTTGGTACAGGAACCAAAAGAAATATTTGTAGCACTCCAGATCAAAAGAAAAATGTAGCAGGTGGAACTGGCAATGCAGATGAGTTTTTTCACTCCAGTTGCTAGTGCTCCCTTAGCGCCTCAACCCAACAATCAGGCCTTTGTTAGAGGGTGAAGTTTTAGTTGGTGTCGGAGGGAGGGAAGGGAGGTAGAGAGAGGGATCGATTGTGGTAGTTGGTTCCATAAAGAGGGAGATGGTATGAGAAGGCAGATTTTAAGCTCATGATTAGAGGTGTGCAAAAAAAATATTTCATAGGCAGAATTTAAGCGAAAGTCAGACTTTTGCTTCTGCGAAAGTTCAGAAATCCATTTCCCAACTTTTGCAGAAATTCCACATGCCCTGCACCCTAACAGTACTAGTTACTTAAATTACTTCCCTGGTGTCTAGTGGAACTCCATCAGTTGCCACTCAATGTCCCAAAGTAATTCCCTGGTGGCCAGTGGTCCCTTCCCCTACCCGATTACCCCCTCCCCCACATTTAATAAAAAAATCCCTGATGGGTAGTGGTACCTCCCCCCACCCGATCACCCATCCGATGTGTAAATAAAAAAATCTCTTGTGGCTAGTGGTCCCTCCTTCCACCCGATCACCTGCCCGACGTGTCCAGTGTAACTCCCCCAGTCCCTTTCCCCCTTATAGTAATATACTACATAGAAACATAGAAGTTGTTAGCAGATAAGGGCCTTTGGCCACTTATTCTGTCCCATTATCTCTGACAGTTGTGCCTTTTCATGGGTTGCTGGTATTAGGTTGTCCCCCTCCCGTGACTACCAGTGTCCTCTTATGCTTATCCTAAGTATTTTTAAAACCTGTAATCATTTCTGCCCCCATGAGCTCTGCCAGAAGGCTGTTCCATTTGTCCACCACCATCTCAGTGAAGAAATATTTCCTCATATTCCCCCTGAACCTCCTTCCCTTGAGTCTCATATTGTGCCCCCTTGTCCTTGCACATCTTTTTCTCTGGAAAATTGTATTTTTCCTGTACCTTATTTCTCCCAGTGAGGTACTTAAATGTTTTGATCATATCCCCACTCTCCCTCCTCTCCTCCAGGGAGTATATATCCAATTCCTTCAGCCTAGCCTCATAGGGTTTGTGATGTAGTCCCTGCACCATTTTGGTTACCCTCTTCTGTATCGCCTCCAGCTTATCAATGTCCTTACCTAGGTGGGGCCTCCAAAACTGGACACAGTATACGAGGTGAGGCTTCAACAATGTTTTATATAGTGGAATTACTACCTCCATGTTTCTATAGTGATTCACCTGCCTATGCATCCCAACATCCTGCTAGCCTTTCCTGCTGCCTTGTCACACTGCCTACCCACCTTGAGGTCATCAGAGATGATCACTCCTAGGTCCCTTTCCTGCTTGGAGCATTGTATCCCCCCCCCCAGTGGTATGCTTCGCATGATTTTTGTGCCCGATGTGCTTTATCCTGCACTTTTTTGCCAATTCCTTGGCTAATCCTCTAGCTTCTTAAATCCCCCCTAATTCTATCCACTCTCCCTGGTGTTTCCACCCTGTTGCAGAGATTAGTGTCATCAGCGAACAGACAAATGTTCCCTTCTAGACCTTCTGCAATGTTACTAATAAAGACATTGAAGAGGACCAGCCCAGCACCGATCCCTGTGGAACCCTACTGATCACTTTACCTTCTGCAGAGTGAGAACCATTTACCACCATCTTCTGGGTCCTATTATTCAGCCAATTCTCCACCCACCTCACTGCCTTCTTCCCCACCCCCATGTTCCCAGCTTGCTTAACAGTCTTCTATGCAGCACTGTGTCAAAGGCTTTGCTGAAATCCAAGTAGGTCACATCCACAGCCCACCCCCGATCTACCTCCCTGGTTGCCCAGTTGAAGAACTCAATGAGGTTACTCTGGCATGACCTCTTTCCCATAAAACCATGCTGCCTTGGGTCCTGTAGTCCATTAGCTACCAGGTGTTCCACTATTCTTTCCTTCAGGAGTTTTTCCATGGCCTTTCCCACTACTGAGGTCAGGCTGACTGGTCTGTAATTCCTTGCCTCCTCCATGTTTCCACTTTTGTAAAGAGGGACTACATCCGTCCTACTCCAGTCCTTGGGTATCTCCCCTAATTCTAATGATAGGTTGAACAGGGCAGTCACAGGTTCTATCAACACTTCAGCTCCTTCAGTATCCTCAGGTGTATCCCATTTGGTCCCATTGTTTTGTTGACTCTTATTGCCACCAGTTCCCTCTGGACTCTTTCCGCTGTAAAGAGACTCGTGTCCATCTCTGTGCCCATCATGCCCTTATATCCTATTGCTGGCCCATTTCCTGCCCCTTCTACTATAAAAACTGAACAGAAGTACCTGTTCAGGATATTAGCTTTCTGGCGGTCATCTTCTACTGTACCCCTATCCTCCCCCTTCAGCCTCACAATCCCTCCCTTTGCCTTCCTTTTTTCACTAATGTACCTGTAAAAGGTTTTGTCCTCTTTTATCACTGAGCTTGCTATGCATTCCTTTGTTTGTGCCTTGGCTTCCCTAACTGCCTTCCCCACCTCCCTTTGTTTTTCCTGTTACCTCTCCGTATCTCCTTGCTCCTGTGTCCTCTTGTATTGCTTAAATGACATTTTTTTTGCTTTTAACTTTTCTGCTACTTCCCCAGAAAACCAAATTGGTCTCTTCTTTCTTTTCCCCTTACTCACCTGTTTACACAGATTTGTGTCACCATTTCAATCCCCGTGTTGACCGTCTCCCACTTTTCCTCTACCCCCTTTTTTTCCCCTACTCCAACCAGTGCTTCTTCTAGGCATTTTCCCATCCTTCTGTAATTGACTTCCTTAAAGTCTAGGATACTTGTCCTTGTGTGATTTGGCTCCACCCCCTCAGTTATTTCTAACCACATTGTTTGGTGATCACTGTTCCCCAGGTGATCCCCTTTTGTAACACCTGACACACTGTCCCAGTTTGTTAACACTAGGTCCAGCATCACCTCCACCTGTGTGGGTTCTATGATTAGCTGTTTAAAAAATACTGACAGAACAGATCAGAAGGAACTGTGGGAAGGGGAGGGGAGATGGTGATATTAGAGGATTTTAACCTGCTGGGGGTGGAGTGGGACACACCTACCACAAAGAACAGAAAGGAGCAGGTAATGCTGGATGCCTTCCAGGAAAGCTTTCTAGTACAGTTGGTCAAGGAACCAACTAGGGAAAGGAATACCCTTGACCTCGTACTTACAAACAGGGAGCGGGTGAGGAATGTGAGGGTGGAGGAACCACTGGGGGGGGTGACCACCGGACAGTATGGTTCCAGTTACAGATGGCTAAAGAGAGGGGGGCATCAGGCACAAGGCTGCTGGATTTCAGGAATGCCAACTTTAAGATGAGGGAAGTGGTACAGGGGTTCCTGTGCAAAATTTAACCAGGGATGGACACACAACAAAGGTGGGAACTGATAAGACAAGGGATAGTGGAGGCAACAGAAACTTGCTGTAGGGCCCAGACTAAGAAGGCTAGGGGAAAGAAACCCAGCTGGATAAGCAAAGGGGCATTAGACAGGGTGAGGATGAAAAGGGCAGCTTATAGGAGATACAGAAAATTGGGGAGGGAGGGAGGAGGATTGGGAGGAATATCTGCAAGAGGCAAAGGAAGTGACCGGGGTGGGGGCAGCCAAAGCTGCAAGAGAACTCAGGCTGGTGCAGGGCATAAAAAAGGGGAAAATGACTTCTTTAGGTACATCAGGGAGAAAAGAAGCTGTAAGGACCAAATTATAAGAATTAAGAAGGAGATGGGATGGGTGGAAGAAGGGGGTGAAAAGGCAGAAGTGCTCAATGACTACTTCTGTTCAGTCTTTATGAAAGAAAGGGAAGGGGTACTACCTATAGTAGGAGGGAGGATAGAAACAGATTGGGGGGGATTATGGATAGAGAAATCACAGTGGGGAGGGTGCTGGAGGGGTTAAGGGCATTGAGGGTGGACAAGGCACCAGCACTGGATGGAGTATATCCAAGAGTGCTGCAGAAGCTGGCAGAGGTCCTGACAGGATCCTTGGCAGAGTAATTTAGTTAATATCTAGACACAGGATGTGTACCCTATGACTGGAGACTGGCTCACATGGTTCCCCTCCACAAGAGTGGACCCAAGGATGAACCAGGGAATTATAGGCCAGTAAGTCTAATGTCCATATTGGGGAAGCTAATGGATGCATCCTGAAGAAGAGGCTAGTGGCACTGCTGGAGGTGAACAGGGTGCAGGAAGGGAGGCAGCATGGCTTTGTCGAGGGCAGGTCATGCCAGACCAGCCTGGTGGAATACTATGACTGGGTGACTAGCCAAATTGATGGGGGCTATGCGGGGGCTGTCCTGTACTCAGACTTCAGTAAGGTCTTCAATTCAGTACCACGTGGGAGATTTGGAAGCAGGCTACAGGGCACAAGGACAGGAGCAAAACTGGTGGGGTGGGTGGAGAACTGTCTAAAAGATAAGCAGCAGAGGGTGGTGGTAGGTGGGGAATACTCATCCCCTAAGCCTGTGACAAGTGCTGTTCCACAGGGGTCGGTGTTGGGCACAGTGTTGTTTGGCATATTTATTGCAGACATCTTGGAGGGCACCAGCAGCAAAATCAGCCTATTTGCAGATGACACCAAGATGAGAGCAGTGATGGACCACCAGGTTGGGTGGCGGGGGCTACAGGAGGATCTGGAAAGGCTAGAGGCAGCTCTGACAGATGGCAGCCTGGGTTCAATGCAAAAAAATGCAAGGTACTGCACTTCAGAGCAAAAAAATCTGTGGAGAAGCTACCGTCTGGGGGAGTGCGGCTGGAGGTAACAGAAGAGGAGAAGGATCTGGGGGTGCTCATCACAGGAGCAATGAACAATTCCATGCAATGCAGAAAGGCAGCAGCAATGGCCAACAAAATGCTGGGGCATTACCTCAAGATGAAGGGAGGTTATTCTACCATTATACAGATCATTGATTAGACCCCGCTTGGAATACGGTGTGCAGTACTGGTGCCCGTACCTACAAAAGGACATTAGGCTGCTGGAGGGGGTGCAGTGTAGGGCAACAAAGATGATTCTGAGCCTGGGGGAATTGCCATATGAGGTCAGACTAAGAGAGTTAAACATGTACACGCTGGAGGAGAGGAGGGACGGGGGGACATGATTGAGACCTTCAAATACATGACGGGGATAATCAAAACAGACACAGATGGTCTATTCAGGAGGAGGTTGGGGAGTGATACTAGGGGCCATATATGAGATTGGAGGGGGGTAGATTCAGGAGGGAGGTGAGGAGGCATTTCTTTATGGAGAAGGTGGTGGCAAAGTGGAATGCACTACCGGTTGAGGTGGTGGCATATAACACAATGGAATGCTTCAAGAAGGGGTGGGACAGGGCAAAGGGGAGGGTAAAGGGAGGGAAGGGGAGTGGGGCAGCTGCTGAATAAGGAGCTAGCTATAATCTTGAGCAGTCTAGTTAGACCAAGATGGCCTTTTGCTGCTGGCAACTTTCCTATGTTTGTGTGTTCATATGTACTCCCTGTAGCGAGTCCAAGATGTTCCTACTCCTAGCAGTTGCTGCTGCGGGGATGCTACAATCCATGTCCACCAGATTGAACTCACTGACCAGCAACATCTCTCCCTTGTGTGCCATCCATTAGATTGCTAGCATGATTTCCTTATCTACTTCCTCTCCCTGAGCTGGTGGTCTGTATATTACCCCTGTGCAGATGGATGTCCCCTTTCTCCTTTCTAGTGTAACCCACAGTATCTCTCCTTCATCCTGTTCCCCTTGAATTTCTGTGGTCTTTATGTTATCTGTCATGTAAACAGCCACTCCGCCCACTTCTTGCCTACCCTGTCCCTCCTGAATAGATTGTAACCTGGTATGGTCACTTCACAGCCCTGGTTCTTGTTACACCAGGTCTCTGTGATGGTCACGATGTCTAGGTCTGATTCTGCCATCGTAACCTCGAAGTCACCTATCTTGTTAGTCAGACTACTGGCATTTGCACACATGACTCTCCAGGATGTGGTGTCCATCCCCTGTTTTGCTCTTGTATGCCTCTCCCATTTCTGAACATACTCCTTATCATTATGGATAGCAGACCCTCTCAACCCCTGTTTTTGTGTTGACTTGTGCCTTCTGTTGAACTGTGTTCCATTTGAGCTCCCTTATAGATCCTGTGCCCTTGAGGGAGGCATATTTTGTTTCTTATCCTACCTTCACCCCCGGCTAGTTTAAATGCCTGCCAATGAAGCACCTAAACTTTTCACTAAGGACCATGGTCCCCTCTCTGGATGGAGGTAAGCCATCTCCTTTATATAGGCCCACATCCCTTCAGGTGAGGCACCAGTCCCCCATGAAGCCAAACCCCTTCCCTTTACACCATTCCTTCAACCATGAGTTGAACTTCTGGATAGGGAGTGTCTTAGCCTGCCACTTACCATGGACAGGCAGTACCTCTGAGAAGGACACAGAGCTTGCTACCTGCTTTAGGTCCCTCACCAACTTCTTGAACTCCTCCTGAATTCTGTCTTACTCTTCCCTATCCTCTGCTAGGTCATTCATCCTTAGGTGGACATTGACATCTAGCTCCTCCCTCCTTGCTATCACCCTTGCAATCCTCAGGATTTGCTCCCCATCTCTCTGAGCTGTGCCTCCAGGTAGGCACTTCATTTCCATGTCTCCAATGCTACCTGTTCCCAACTGTATTCCCCAGACAATGGAGTCCTCCATCAGGAGCTGCTTCCTCGTCCTGTGGGGTCCTCTGCTTCCCACCCTCTGGGATCCATCCTAGGGGACCATCCCATCTACACACACACATACACACACACACACAGTTCATTTTTTCTAGTTTTTAGTAAGATTTCAACATCGAACAACATTACATCTTATAACATTTTTATTTTTCTGGCATTTGACCATCACATTGTTTCATTTCTGTGGAGTTTTCCTTATATCTAAGTTGTGCATCCCAGCTAATTACTTCTCTAAAACTGATCAGTTAATTTATGGCACTCCTTCTACATAACATTCCTTCTGTGCCATTCAGCCTTCACAGAACTAGAGTTTTTAAGAATGTTTTCTCATCTCTGGTTGTGTTCTTATCTATTTGCTTCATTAATCTGACACATTCTTGTGTAAAATGTTTAAGTGCTCTGTATTTTGAAGTGTGATCTTCAAAAAACAGCCATTTTCTTTCCGAAGAAGATCCTTGGTGGTTCAAAAGCTCAAAGTTTCTTTCTGTAAAACTTTGTTGGTCCATTAAAAGGTATTCTCCAACATTTTTTCCATCCAATCTCCCCTAGGTGAGCAGTGCCTCTGTCAGTTTCATATAGCCATAGCTTCCCCTGCAGCAGAAGCAAGTTCTCTGGCCCAACCACAGGAGTCACTGTGTTGGTGGACTCCATAAACAACCCTCCCTGAATGAGAGACACTGCCATGCGGCAGCTTTCTCGGCCATGGCCTGCTTCCCCTACGTGACTCCCCGTGCTTGCTTCCGAACCTTGGTCATCGCCATGTTAGTGCAATGCTCTGCTGCTGAGTCATATGGATGGCCTCAAAGCCTAATATTTCAGGTCACTGAACCTAATAAAACTGATATTCCATTTTCTAATTTTAAAATTATAGGGGTTTCAAATTCTGCAGTTTACATAATAGAGAAATGTAATTTTAACATTTCAAATTGCTGCTTACTTCCTATTGTGAACTATGCAGCTATGATTACTGACACTGCTTCTGCGACAGTGATTTCAAAGAAATCCACTTTACTTCACTTGATAGCTAAGTTTGCTTTAAATTGTTCTAAGTCATCTCATCATTGTGTGATTTTGAAAGAAATGGGCTGGTTACGGTTTCATTAAATTTCCAATACTGTGTGGTAAAGTTCATATATAAAGTTATGGACTCTGGAATTTCACATAGTATTTCAAAGTTTTGAGACCATATATTGATGGTCATTATTCTAGACATAGGTCAGACAGTAGGTTTCGAGATTCCTTTTATGAAATCTAAAAGTGGACAAAGATCCTTTGCTTATATTGCTCCATTCATTTGGAATGAAATTCCTCAAGATATTAGGTGGTTGTGTTCTGTCAAAAGTTTGCCGATGCATTAAGGATGTATTTCGAATCTCAATTTAATTGTAACTGTTTTTTATGAATTGTTTTTTTTTTTTTTATGAATTTTATACGTAACAAAGACATTTTTGTCTGCAATTTGCTGCATTGTATATGTATGTTTGATTATGTATTGTCTGTATGCAATATATGTGGGTCGCACCTGTAAAAGGAACTTGTTTCCAGTGTGCTTACCCATTAAGCGAATAAACAAACAAACAAACAAACATTTCTGAATGTTTAGAGGCTTATACCTCAGTAACTTTTAAAGACAGAGATCTGAAACTTGATACACCTCAGTATGGATCTTGGTAAAGACACCATGCCACATCTGGTGCAATTGGAACAAACACTTTTTAAATTAGATGGAAATAATTGAAATAAGAAAATTGGCAACATTTTGCAGAAGCAAAATTAGAATTGTGCTAGAATTTCACTGGTGGAAGATAAATTTCACCCAGCCTTAGCACCCACCGACTTTTTTTTCTGAATACAAGGAGATCTATATGTCTGTGTCTGCAGCTACCATTGGCATTTGTTTTCTCTATGCAGTAGAAAACCAAACAATGTTCAGTAATCAGTTATGTCAAGCAGTGCACTGACTTGTGTATAACTTTGACTTTTTGTGTGTTTTTTTTCCATCCCTGGTTGTTTTACTTTATGCAGTTTTTGAAGGATTTGGGCTTTTTTATCCCATTCCCATTTTTTTCTGTCCCTGTATTTTACACTTGAAACGTGATGATAACCCTATTAAAATATATAATCTGCTGTTCTGCAGTGATGTGAACCAGGAAGATGCTTCACAAGGTACCACTGGCAAATATACTAGTTTCTCATATTTTGAGCGTGTAGCTGCACCAGCCTGTCACTGTTTCCAAGCAGGAGGTTTTTTTTTTTCATTTACTACTACTTGAATCAAAACAGACAATAGCCTCAAAGAACGTTTCAATGAATTTTAAACTTTTTCTACAAAAAGAAACCTTTAAAGGAGTACAAGGCCAAGGGATCGGCAATATGTGGCCTCCGGGTAGAAAAAAACTCCAACAGGCAGTTTCATTTCTGATAGATACAGGGACAGATGGTTTAATGCCCTCACTGCCTGTTCTAAAGAACTGATAAAATCCTGGCTCACCAAGATGAAGAACAATACAACACATGAACTTCAAAAATCAAGGAAATCAAAATAAAAATTGTTAGCAATGAAAGAAAAACCTGACTTTAAGAACTATGGAATTAACTTACAGAAGAAACTGACCATCCATGAATCACAGACAACAGAAATAAAAACAAGCAAACTACTTCATGATAGCAAAGACCATGAGACAAATCAGCTGTATTCCTAGGAAGGACCTCAAAAAATCACTGAGCAGAGAATGCCAGTCATTCAGTTCCAGACAAAGGGGTGAGGGGTCATACCTCTGACTGATCAAAACCTACTAACAGGAAACAGAATTATACATATACCATAGGAACATAGGAAGCTAGGAAATAGGGATGGTAGAACCGCAAAAGTTGCTGAGGTTCTAAAAGGTTCTGATAAGTAAAAAAAGGTACAAATCCTTATCTGAACCTTATCCAAACAAACCTTTTGTGACCTTTATTGTTTTATGGTAATCGTACGTTAAAAAATAATTTTAAACTGCTTTTAATCAACATATCTGTAGGAAAAAAACAATGATACCACTGTTTAGTAGTAGAGAATGCTCTCTAATCATTCTTCTGTTTCTGACATTTAAGAAAGTAATAATAATACTGTGTATAAGTTATATTATTAACAGTAGTGGTTTCTACTTCTCAACAGGTACAGGCAGGCACCAGATGTGTTTTAGACAATTAAGTGGAGAAGAAGACAGGAACACAAAAACAGTACCAGGCCAGAGCAGAGGGCAGCCAGTCAGAGACAGTCAGTCAGCCAGCTACCACTTCAAGACTGCAGTCTGCTACTACCCTCACGTACTACAATCGAGAAAACCATAGTATACCAGCACTGAAATCAATATGGCTAAGGCATGTTTACCAAAAATGACTGCTTAGAAAAGAATGAGAAAGTGACTCTGATGACAAGAGAGTTCCAGACCAGATCTTTAGCTTGTAAATATATGGACTTCTTCTGAGTCTGATTTTTATGTTTGCTTGCACAAGGCGGCAAAAACATATTGCAGCAGCTTAGTGCCGAAGCAGGTTTTGGAGGTGCGGCACTGTTGAGGCCAATACTGGCATGGCATTTTGGGGTGTGTGTGATGTCCATCAATAATGGGGGACACAGCCAGTGACACTAGTTTGGTACCTTGCTACCAACTTATGAAAATATAGCTGCTGCAATCAGGGTCTGCCTCGTCATTGCAATGTCAGCCATTCGCTGCAATCAGGGAGCGACCCATCATTATAGGGCGGGATCTTGCAGCCCTGATATTGTTTGGGAACATGGCGGCAGCTTGCCGCCTGTTCGCAAACAATATTAACCCCCTCCCCTGCTGAGGGGGTGCCCAATCCCCTAGGCAGCATGTGCACCCCCAACACATTTGTTTGCCGACAGGGGCCCCAATCCCCATTGGCTGCAGTGCCCCAGATGTATGTTGCCGATGGGGGATCCCACTCCCAGTCGGCAGTATGTAATGCCCCCCCCACTTTTCTTGTCTGCCAATGGGTGCCCAACTCCATTGGCATAATGTTCCCATTTTCTTGTGTGCTGATGGAGTGCCCAATCCCCATCGGCATAATCAACCCCCCTACTGTTGTCTGCTGATGGGGGTGCCCGATCCCCATCAGCATAAAATACCCCCACTTGTTGTGTGCCAATAGGGGTACAAAGTCCACCATCAGCTGCAGCGGCCCCTCCCAAAAAAATACTCAGTTGGCATACTGGGAGCCCACCCCAGCGTGCCACATTTCCCTGTAAATAAAAAACCTTCCCACGATGTCTTTTTTTTTTTAACCTGTATTGAAGGAAACAGTCCCCCAGCAGTCTCCCTGACCCCCCCTCCCACAACCCGCACCCACCCACTGCACACTCTGCCTCCCCACACCCCCCTCACCCCATACTTACCTCCAGAGTCTGACACAAAGATCTTCGGTGGACCGGGAACATGTCTGCACTCTTCAAAGCTGACCACGAACTGAGGAAATGCTGGTAAGCTGTATAATGGAATAAATAGGGTTTTTTCAACTTTGATGCATATCTCAGGCATTTTTCAGAATTTTGCCAACCAATTTTCAAGATGGATTTTTGGGACCCCTCCTTGTGAATTCTGTCAATGTCATGGCATTAATTGGCCTCAAAAGGTGATTTTGTGGTCACTGCGTATAATCACCTTTCAGGACCGACTAACAAAATGGCAGTGCCAGTATTCATGAGGTGGGCTCTCAAAAAGCCTAAGTAGCAAAATTTGATGGGAAAAATAAAAAAAAATGACTGTTTTATAAATGTGCGTTGTGTAGTTGCTATGCATGCTTGTAACTTTACGAATTTGCAATATTTTCACCCCAGATTTTCAACATTGGCATTTTTCAGACCTCCTTGTGAACAGTACAGCTGTCATTTTTCACACCCTGGACGAAATGTGTTTTCGCACTTCCAGCATGGAATAGTGCAGTTGGTGTGGGAAATCAGTGTTCTGCACAGATTAAGAAACTGACAGTGGCACTGTTCATGAGTAGAGGTCTTAAAATGCCTATGTTGAAAATTTGGTCACGATACTCCATAAAATGACTGTATTACGAGCATGCATTGCGCTGTTCCTACGCACGCTTGTACGTTCATGAATTTTCATTATTTCCACTCCAGATTTTCAACATTGCCATTTTACCACACCTCCTTATGAGCAGTATAGCTGTCATTTTTCACATCTTGCCCAAAACATGTTTCCGTGCATTAGCACACAATGGCGCAGTCGGTGTGTGCAAAATTAATGTTCGGGACAAATTAAGAAAATCATAGTATCACTGTTCATGAGCAGAGGTGCTACAATGGCTATGTTAAAAATTTGGTGAAAAAAGTCTGTAAAATGACTGTGTTACAAGCGACCATTGCGCAGTTTCCACGCACCCTCGTAAGTTCATGGATTTCTAATATTTTCAGTCCAGATTTTCACCACTGGCATTTTTCCAAACTTCCTTATGAACAGTATAGTTGTAATTTTTCACACCATGGCCAAAATGTGTTTTCGCACTTCCTGCGCAGAAATGCGTGGTAGCTGTGGGAAATCACTGTTCGGAACAGATTAAGAGAATCACAATGACACTGTTCATGAACGGAGGTTCCAAAATGCCTGTGTTGACAATCTGCTGTAAAACATCCCCAGACTAATTGCATTATGGGTGTGCGTTGCGCGATTTCTACACACGCTCGAGACTTCACCAGTTTTTTTAATATTTTCAATGCAGATTTTCAACATTGCCATTTTTTCCACCTCCCCATGAACAGCACAGCTGTCATTTTTCACATCCTGTTCAAAATGTGTTTTCGCACCTGTGGTGCCAAATGGCGTAGTCGCTGTGCAAAAGCAGCTTTCAGCTAACAAACTGATATTGTCACTGTTCATAAGATGGGGTCACAAAAAACCCATGTTGAAAATTTGGAGTGAAAATGTCAATGAATGCCTGAGGTGTTAGGGTTTCTGACCATAACCCCCAGTCTGTAGAGATTGAGAGGCATTAGGGGTGTGACTTGGGATTCTCGCCTGTGATGCTCATACCATTCCACACCCTGCAGCCAGTGAGAGGCATTGAGGTGTGCTTTGGACTCTTTGGCCCCAAAGTTCACCCCATTCTCCTATACAGCACCCATCTCACCATATTTCCTGATGGAATGGGGTGAGCATAAGGGCCAAAGACCCCAAGGCACAGCGTGACACTTGTCGGTGTCTGCGGGGTAGGGTGTTGTGAAATGGCGTGGCCATTATTCCTGATGACCCAAAGGCACACCTCAATGCCTGTCAGTCTCTGCAGGGTGGTGGCGGGGTTGGCTTCAGTTCAGTACTTCACTGCCATTCCTATTATGCAGCTCTCTAACTCCTACACTACCAATGCCAATGCCAGCAAGCAAACATTCGGCATTGACAAATGCTGTTTAGAAAGGGATAATAGTGTGTTTAAATAATTGTACTTTGTAGTAGTACTACCACTACTACCAGGGGAAAAAAACAGAGTTATCAGCATTTATGAATGTGGTTATTTAACTGTGTGCATTTAGGTAAATGATCTCCTTAGAATGACAAAGCGACTTTGTGTGTGAGAACAGGGGCTTGTCTGCCACAGTTACTACCAGTACATGATGACATGAACATGACGTACTGGCTGCACCTCCTACCCACTCCCAGGGTGACGATGATGCAGTCAAAAGGCAGGCAAGTCCCAGATCTTTACTTTTAAGCAGTCCAGTGAGTCTCAAAATTGAAAGCTGATGTCTAACTTTTTGTAGAAGGGGTCAGTGTGTTTTTTCGTACGTCACCAATTATTTTAGCATAGCAACAGGTCTCGGTATGAAACACAATGTGAAGCAATGTGAAAGAACAAGAGCACCAAGCAGTCCAAAGTGACCACTTCACCACTGCTACTCCTACCACTACTATCAGGGGGAAAAATAGAGCAATAGTTATATAAGAAATAATTATTCTTAGGTGCATTAGGTAATAAAATAACTGATCTTGTCAGAATGAGAAAGCGACTGTGTGTGAGTTCAGGGACTTGTCTGTCACAGTTGCTACCAGTACGTGATGATGTGAATGTGATGTACTGGCTTCACCTCCCACCCACTCCCAGGATGACGATAATGATGCGGTCGAAAGGCAGGCAAATCCCAAATCTCTACTTTTGAGCAGTCCAGGGAGTCTCAAAATTGAAAGCTGATATGTCACTCCACAGCTGCAGCACAGGTACTGCTGTCAGTGTCATCTTCAAGCTCAGCACCACATATGCAGCCAAAGTTTGGCAAGTTAACTTTCAAGAACGTTAGTTTGTCCACATTGTCTGGTGTTAGTCTTGTCCATTTATCAGTCACAACATCCCCAGAAGAGCTAAATAAATGCTCGGAACAGACACTGGAGGGTGGACATCCAATATACTTACTAGCCAGGGCAGCCAGCTTTAACCAGCATGATTTTTTTTCTCTTGCCAGTAAGCTACAGGGTCATCCTTAATACTAATGTTGGGCTCAGACAGATATGCATCTATCATACTTACTACTGAGAATGCATTTTCTGCTTGTGGAAATTCACTGTCCTGCAACTGGCCCCAGATGTCATCCTCCTCATTGTCTCCTCATGCACTGGTTTTTGGAGCAGTCTTTTGAATTTGAGGTGGTGTCATTGTGGTACTGCTTGCCAATCCTCCTAATGAAACCTCATCTACTGCATCAGTCAAAAGTTGCCTGTAGTTCAACTCCTCCATATCATCAGAAATCACATCAGGAAGGTGTCTGTTCTGGAAACGTGGGTCTAGCAATGCTGTTAAGAGATACTCCTTGCTCTGTGTCATGACTGATAATTTATCATCATTGCTAAGTCTGGTAAGCATGTTATTGACTAGAGATTAGTTCATATCTAAGTTGCTCCTCATTTTCACCAACCTTTTTTTGAGAAGTAGAATGTGGAATAACTTGGCTAAAAGATACCTTTTCTGCACTGACCACTTTTGTAGCATTCATGAATGGTTTCAGAATGTAACACAGCTGTTCCAGCAGAGACCATTGAGTAGAATGGACTACAATGCCCTCCCTGATATCATTGTACATGATATACTCAATGATAGCTGCTTTTTGTTCAAGGATGCATTCAATCATAAAGTAAGTTGAATTCCATCTTGTTGCTACATCCTGAACAAACTGGAGTCGAGGAAGACCTTTGTCCTTCTGGATATCAGCAAGGATGTCACTAGCTTTTAATGAATGGTTGAAGTGGCCACACACTTTGCACACTGTACCCACAGTAATTGATACTTGCCAGTTATTATCTAGGAAGCTTTGAATGATTAGGTTAAGACAATGGGCAAAACACTGTATATGTACATAGCTGCCAGCAAGAAGTGCTTTTAAAATATTTGAACTATTGTCAGCAACAAAAAAACAACTTTCAAACCCTGTGAAGTGACTCAATCAGTAAGTAGTTTTTCCAGTTCGTGTTGAATGTGCTGTGCTGCATGTGTGTTTTGAAAGTGACATACGTGGAGAACTGCCATTTTCTGAAACATGACAGTTTTTTTAGAGCTCTGAGCGATAGTAGTAGTAGTAGTAGTACTGGCTGAAGTGGTAGCAGACAGACTAGTAGTATGTGAGGATAATGATGAGTTGCCCACAAAACTGACCCAGTGTGCAGTAAGAGAAAGATCGGCAATGGTTTGGCTGCTGGCCCACATATCAGTAATGAAGTGAACTACCTTGTCCTCAGCCTCTTGGAAAGCATGCCTTACTTGAACTGCTAAGCTGTCACACATCCGGGGCACAGTGGTTACTGAGAAGTATTTTCTGCTTGGCATTGAATATCACGGTTCTAAGTATAACATAAGCCTTCTGAAACCCACATCTTCCGCAATAGAGTATGGCTGTAAATCAAATACAATCATTTCTGCTATTTTATGATTTATTGCCAGTGTCATGGGATGGTTACGTGAATATTTAGACTTTCTTTCAAAAACTTATTTTAACTTCAACTGCTTCTTATCAGGGGTTGGGTAAAGTTACATTTGGCTGGGGGTGTTGTACGACTACATGCTGTGCCTGGTAAAACAGAGGACCTAACAGAATTATCGTGACCATGATGCAAAAGTGGACATTTGGATTTTTGCCTGGTGCTCATTTCCCACTGTTTCAGCTGAATGTTTCTGTTCACCGAAAGCCCTGCTAGAATTCCAGTCACCAATGTTAGACTGTTTTTTTGAACCATATACAATGACAGGGTGAATTTATGAAAGATGTCAGATCATTGTTGTGGTTCCAAGGTGCCCTTTATGTTTTCCCCTACTAACAGATCTGGTGCAATGCACCATGTAGCTCGGCAAGCATCCTTGTGGTTAACGTAAAAATAATTCCAAACAGTAGAGGTAGACTGTCTATGTCTAGTAACGACCTCAATAGGACTAGAAGTCGCGTGGCTGGGTTTATGTGGGGAAGACATATCAGTGGAGGATTCAGGTTCATCAGGTGAGACAGTCATAGAACCCTCTGCAGCACCATTGCCATCACCATCACTACTGTCAGACTTAGTTTCACTTTGTGTGGCTTGTGCTTTTGACTTTTCCTTTTTCCCTTTTGACAGTCTATTACTGTCATTATGTTTATCCACATTGCCACTGTCAGAACATAGAAACATAGAAGTTGACGGCAGATAAGGACCGCAAGGCCCATCCAGTCTGCCCATTTATTTTTTTACCTTATGAATGTGCCATTGGCCTTTGCTCTGTCAATGGCTTATCTATTCATACTCATCTGTATTGCTCCCTTATGCCTATCCCATGCCTTTCTGAAACCCTGCACTGTATTCATATCTGCCACTTCCTGAGGTAGGCTGTTCCATACATCCACCACCCTTTCTGTAAAAAAGAACTTCCTCACATTAGACTTTAATCGGCCTCCCTTTAATCTCATGCTGTGTCCTCTTGTCCTGCTATTTTTCTTATATTGAAACATGTTAGAATCTTTCACCTTGTTAATGCCCTTAAGGTGTTTGAATGTTTCAATCATATCACCTCTCTCCCTCCTTTGTTTTAGGGTATACATATTGAGCTCAGTTAATCTGTCCTCATATGTTTTCTGATGCAGTCTCTGCACCATTTTGGTTGCCCTTCTCTGGACTGCCTCAATTTGGTTAATGGTGTGGCTTCCAGTACTGCATGCAGTACTCCAGATGGGGCCTAACCAGTGTCTTGTAAAGAGGGATTATTACCTCCCTCTTCCAACTTGTGATACCCCTACTAATACACCCCAACATCCCTCTAGCCTTACCTACTGCTTTAGTGGTCTGCTTGGATGATTTCAGGTCATCGGTGATGATGACACCCAAGTCTCTTTCTTCCCTTGTGACTGCCAGAAACTCACCTCCTAGCCTATAGGTGGCTTCAGGGTTTCTTTTCCCTATGTGCAGGATCTTTCACTTCTTTGCGTTAAACCCCAGTTGCCACTCTTCCGACCATTTTGCTAGTTTATCCAGATGTCTTCTCATTCTGCCCACCCCATCTGGATCATTTACTCTGTTGCAGATCTTGGTGTCATCTGCAAACAGGCAAACCTTACCCTTCAGTCCATCTGCAATGTCACTGATGAAGATATTGAAGAGAACTGGCTCCAGAACTGATCCCTGAGGTACCCCACTTGTGACATGCATCTCTTCTAACTGTATACCGTTTACCACCACTCTCTGTTTTCTGCCTGTCAACCAGTTTGCCACCCAGTTGACCAACTTCTGACACACCCCGAGCCTACCCAGCTTATTAATCAGTCTTCTATGTGGAACAGTATCAAGAGCTTTTCTCATTCTCCTCATCTCCAAGGAGAACAGTCTCAGATTCTGCAGCATTTCTACATAACCCATGTCCGCTAGATCAGTTATTATTTTGGTTGATTTCCTCTGGAGTCTCTCTTTTTTTTATTGAAACATTTTTCAACAACACAAGAAAACAATGGGCACCTATCATATATAATCAGAGAAAGAGAAAAAAGTACACAACTCTTCATCACAGAAATTATCTGCCCTTACCAATGTATAAAGATCCAATATCAATAAGAGAACCAACCACATAGTGTGATTGCAGGCCCATTAAGGCTATATAAAACAGAGATAATATATTATGAGATTGGTGGTGCCCAACTACTGTACACCACAACCACCTATATAAGAACCAGTAACTGTAGCATATGCTATCACCCATAAACAAAGAGAAAAGGAAAAAAAAAGTACAAAATAGAAATGGAAATGGGGCCAGAATTTGTGCTCCCTCTCAGAAAAAAGAGAAATATAGCAAGTGACCCTGGATTCCACTAAGCCTTAGGTGACAACACTCTTTAACAAGAAAAAGAAAAATAATCCCAAACTTGAACACATTTACAAATCCACATGAGCTGTCACCATTCACCCCTCCAGGCTAGCTGATCTATTAGTGAGGCACCGTCCACAGTTTCAACAATAGAAGTGAATGGGTTCTGGATTAAAATATAAACTACTAAGTCAGGCCACCCCACCAAGCAGAACTGTTCATTCTGTACCCACATACAGCGGGGATCTGTGTTTCAACAGTGACTGGTAAAAAAATATATTAATAGAGACTTTATAAATTGCTATTCAACTTATGTTGTGTACATAGCTGTTTGCAGTTGTAATGATTTTTATATTGGCAAAACTAAAAGGAATTTTAAGAATCAAATTTCTGAACACCTTAGGTGTATCTCTAATTGTGATGTACATAATGCCTTAGCTGCACATGTTATGAACAAAGGCACAGGACATTTTTTCCAAGTTCCAGGGATTACAAAAAATGTTTACTAATATCGGGGGGGAGGTGTGGGGTGTGGAGATCTGGACAACAAATTATTGCAGATTGAAAGTAAATGGCAATGCCTTCTGGCAGCCCACAAGGAAAAGGGTTTAAATGTGGCCTTTAGTATTGTTCCATTTTTGAAAGAAAGATAGAAGTCATTATTGATCGCTTAGGACTGTGTGTATATTTGGTTTCTTGTGTAGTGTCAGTGCTTTTTTGGTTTTTAACTGTGTGCATTTATATGCATCTTTTGTATAATGTTAGTGATAAACTTGCATTTGCACTGGGTTGGGGAAAGCAATATTGCAATAAGAGTTAGCTGTAGATTAATTGTTACATCTTTTAATTGACATTTTTTATTGGGGGCTGGTCTTTAAAGTTGCTACCCTATAAAATGAGGTTACTTGCTTTTGAAACTCATGCATTGATAAAGAGTCTGCTGACGTGAAATATACTTTTGCGAGTGTGAGAGGGGGTGCTGCTATTTGGCTTGCTGACCTGTTTGGAGCTGTTTTATGTTTAATACAAAGCTTTTTTATCATGACCTAAATAAGAGGTAATTTTTGTTCCACATGGTGGGGTGGCCCAACTTAGTAGTTTGTACTTGGAGAATTTTTGTTGTGGCACCCACATTGCAATGAGTGGCCACCTGTTTTGAATTTCTATTTGGATTAAAATATCTCATGTTGAAAATGTAAGTGAGCAGTAAGAGCATCCATAGTTCTTATCCGTCTATGAATGGAGAGGGAAAGGGGAAATCACTGCAACCAAAATTGGGTAATTGATTATAAGGCTGCCAATGAAAGTGCAAGAAAGAGATAACGCTTGTCACCTGACTGTGTTTCTCCAGGGGAAAACCCAAGAACAACTTGAGTAAACCCTAGAGGAGAATGTATTTGTAAAGCTCTAGAAATCAGATGGCAAATTTCGTACCAGAAAGGGGATAACTGTGGACAATCCCAAAAGACATGAAAAGGTTTACCCTTTTGGCCACAATTCCACGAACAATGATTTGATACCATGGAGCCCATTTGGAAAATTCTATCAGGAGTGAAAAAGTACTGGGCTAATACTTTCCATTTAAATTCTCAATAGATGGTGGATCCAGAGATTTTATAGGACAGGCACCATATCATCTCCCAATGCTCCCTCGGTTAAGAAATACCAGCCTCCGATTCCCAAACGCCCTGGACCCAAGTAAATTGGTAAAGGCCTTGGTCCTCATTAGAGATGGTCAAAGTGGCCCCAATTCTCTCTGTGAAGTGAACCACAAAAGCAAAAGCAGATTCGTGGAGTGCCCCGCAACATGAAGCGGAGTACTTTGTGTTACAATGGGTAACACAAAGTCCATTGAAAACAATGACTTCATGTTACTCCGCCTTCCCAAACCACTACTTCACCAAATCTCAAGGTGAAGTACATTGAAAACAATGTATTTCACCTCACGCCGCTTTGTTTTAAGCTCCGAAGGCAAATTTTGCAGTGATTCATGGGATTTCAGGTCACATGGGCTCTATATTGTTCTGCACAGACTCAGTTTGGGGTAGTGTGTGTAGCAAGCTGTAGGAGATAGCTTGCTCTGAGAGATCTCTGTGATTCAAACCTTCTAAAAGCTGTTCAAAAAGCCTTTTTGAGTATGTTTTTTTTGCTCAAACTTAGTTCATCGATTGTAGGAAACCCTCCTGTGCTCTTATCATCGAGTGTTTATTGTTTGCGTGTGGAGTTTGAATGTTAATGTACAACACTGGGTCTGTGTAGTAAGAGACAGTGAAAGTGTGCTTTGGGGGAGGGATGTATCTGTGGTGTAGGTAGATTAACTTGGAGAAAAAGACAGTTCTTTCTGTTTTGGTGATATTTTTCTTACATAATAACTGTGTTAATGTACACACAGTAATATTTTCAATAATTCTTGCCATTTTTTCTGATTGTTGTGGAGCTGCAGTGCATAATTTTAGTTTGTTTAAAATACGTGGTTAGATTACTGAAGTTTTCAATTTGCTACGCATTACTTAGTGTATGTGTGAGTATGTGTGTGACACGTGTCATCAAATCAGACATCTTTTATTGTGCCACATAATAATTTCAGCAATATGTTGTGAACCTGCTATCCACTGCAGCTGTGTGATATTTGTACTTCTTTGTGGTATCTTTACTGGTACTGGTACTAGTGACTGCAGCAGTGCAGTACACTGCCCCTTCCTCCCGGCTAGCCCCAACCGGCAAAGGTATTCTTTTCCAGATTTGAAGTTCTGATGGTGGGCACTGTTTAGATGCTGTGCCTTTGCATCTGCATCTCTTCAGTGTGCAGCACAGTCTTAATCTGTCTGTGCATTTGCATCTCTTTAGGGCCCAATCTCCATCTGTAACTTAAGTCACAGTTGTTTCTTTGGCTTCCCTTCAGAGTACTGGATTGGTGTGGTGCATAATTCTGCATGAACATTGTACTCATTAATATGCATTTTTAAGTCAGGACCATCATCATGTTCACAAGTCACTTGTGATACAAATCACGTTCTTCATCATCATGGTCACAAATCACGATTTACGATCATGCCACTCACGAATCACAACATTAATTTTTTTTACTAGTTACTTGGATGTATTGCAAGCCTGTTTTGCAGTATCTCTCTTTGGTTCATCACCCCACAATTGTACTCATTAATGAGTGTTTTTAAGTTGGGGAGTTTTGTGCCACACCTCATCGGGGTCTGTGGAAGTACAGCCATAGGCATTCGCATTTCTTCATCATCACGGTCACAAATGCAGTCACAAATCACGATTTTTATGATCATGTCATGAATCACAACATTAATTTTTTTACTAGTTATTTGGATGTATTGTAAGCCTGTTTTGTAGTATCTCTCCAGGCTTCACGATCCCACCATTGTACTCATTAATAAGAGTTTTTAAGTCAGGGAGTTGGACAGTGTCTGCAGTACATACACAGACTGGAAACAAGACTGACTGCACACATGCAGTTTAGCACAGTATACTTGCACTGCTCAGAATACAAAGTGTCACACATAAGGAAGACAACAAAAAAAGGGCATAATTACATACAAGGGTCAGGGATGGTGGAGGAATACATTTTATAACACAGCAAGGAAGATGTGGGTGGGCTCATGGTGTGAGGATAACAAAACTAATGTGGGATCCCTTGGTGATCCAGCAGAAGTTCCAGCATGGACATAATTTATAACTGATGTTCCTCTATGTGATCCAACCGCTGCTCGACAGCACTCACCCTCTCATTGTACTCCTCAACAACACTCCAGAGAACTGCCATGTCAGCCTGCGTTACACGCAGTGCTCTGGGGTCCACACGTTCTGCAGGCTGACCTGCTGGTGGTAGTGGTGGTTTGGGTGCAGGTGGAGCAGCAGGTGCTTCTCTTGCCCTCCTCTTCTTAGGGCTGCTGCCATGCACAGCTACACCCTCTGCCACAGAAGGGCCAGCAGGTGCAGGCATGGCCCGTTCTGTGGCAGCCTGCCACTCCAACTGGTGGTGATTAAGCATATGGGTGTGCTGGCCCCCAGTTCCCAGGTGAGTCCCCTTGGGGCCACGGTGCACCTCCATCTCACATAGGTGGCACCTGGCCATGCTGCTGTCCCCCCAACACAGTCAAAAAAATGTCAAACAATGGAGATGTGGGGAGGACCAGGCACAGGCAGGGGAGGGCCAGATGAACTGGCAGCTGGCTGGTCATGGTGTTCAGCAGGGTTGGGATCCATACCTGGGCCCAGGGGCACAGGCACATCCTGCTCCAGAGGACCTGGTGCTGGAGCTGTTGCTGGACGTGGTGGTGGTTTAACTACCTCAGTCAGGAGGCGGTGTTGGTCCTGCTTCCTGGGGGGAACACTTAGAATTTTCAATCTGTCCAACAGGAACCAGTGGCCCTGCTCACCATGCATGCACACGGTATAACACCTACCAGTACCATGCTCTCCCAGAGCTGCTCCCACCCCAGACATTCCCTCAGACGCTCACCCTGGTCCATCTCTCCTACTGCGCTCCCTCATTCTGAGCAATGACTACTCACACTGTCACACAACACACACACAGTCACATAGACACAGACAAACAACTAACTACTTATAAAGGTAAGAAAAATAAATTTACAGAAAGAACGCATTAAGTAAAAAAGAGTACAGAAAAGACAAAAAAATGTAGCTTATAAAAAAGCTGTTGGGTCTAAATCAAAGTTTAAATCTCCTCCTCTATGATCTCCAAGTCTCAGCAGTGACAAAACAACACACTCCCCTTTCTCTGTCTCTGTCTGCACAGGAGAAAGTGAAAATGTCTGCTTGTATGACTCACTTCCTTCCTTTTCCTGCTTGGCTATGGCTAAAGATCGTGGAGAAGTCCATTGAAAACAACAACTTTGCCTCACTTTGCATTGTCATTCTGCCTTAACATGACGTGGTAATGACAAGGTGGAGTGAGCACTTTGCATTGCTCACTCTGCATAGCGGAGTGGCAACGTGAAGTACCCACTTTCAAGAACACTTTGCTGGTGGAATTTAAATTCACTGTATCTCCAGTCTTCATTCAGTAAAGCATAAAACTTAGAAATAAGATGAGGGCAGTTTGGGTGCTCATAGGCCCCTTTCACCTGGATGTAAAAATTAGAAGGCATGTGAGACACCTTGGTTAGTAATAAAGTATTGAAATTGCAGAAATTGGTAAAAATCAGAGGGAATCAAAGTAAATTAGGATTGTAATTGTTGAAATGAGAGGTGGGCCCAATTTTCAACCAACTGAGAAAACAAAACAAGACCCTGCTGTGCCCAGTGATGAAATCCCACATCTAGTTTCTAGGGGAGGAAATGAGGATGCCCTTGAACAGGGATCCAGTGCAACTGTATGAGCGAAGTTTGAAAAGGGCCTCTTTAAAAGAAGCCACTGGGAGAAAGTGTGATGGGTCCACTTATTAGAAAATTGAGTAAGATCATAGGGATTACTCAGGAGCCAGGGCTGAATAAACAATGGCCCTCCTAAAACAAAGCAATTTCCATGTTTATCCGGGCAAGATCTGGGGAGTGGTGTCTCTAGATGTTTACTCATTCTTAATCATCTTCCTTTGTCCCCCTGTCCTCCTCTGTCTCTGTTCTGTCCCTCCTGCCCTCCCCGATCAGTCTGTTCTTTTGTGATTGTTTTGGATTCCTGAGTTAGCCGGCATCTTGCCTCTGTCTGAGACTGCCCCCTGACTTGTCTTTCAAGTTGGTGCTCAGCTCTCTTTGTGTATCTCTGTTTAGACCCCCCCACTCCTATTTAATCTGTTGTCTTCTTCCTTACAGGTGCCACTTGCCCCCACAGGCAGCGGTCTCAATCCAGCCATAGCACCTCTACAGTGCAAGGAGCCTGATCCACCCCCCCCAAAGAGATAGATAAGGCACAATGCTTGAAAAATTGCCACGAATTCTCTGGGCTGTGTGAACGCTGAACCAGATCATCACTTGCAATTTGCTGTTTTCAATTTCAGTGCCTTCTCAGGGTAGCGCTATTGGCTCCACGCCTGTGTAGAGCTCCCTGATTGACTGGTCTCACTCACCTGAGACAGGAGCACCTGAGACGTGTGGCTTAATGTAAGCCTGCATCCCTGTACTCGGCTTCTAATTTATATATTTTAATTTAGCCTGTTCTGCTCGGCCTGTGCAAAGCAACTTACCATTCCCACCCTGCTGCAGTTTCTCTCCAACTGTATGTGCACTAAATCAGTGCTAGCTCTGCAAACTTCCCCTTGATTTTTTGTGCCACCCCCCTTGCCCTCCCAGGCCTCCTTTAAATGAACATAGTCTCTGCCCTCTCCTATCTAATGTTTCAATTTATTGGTTACTTACTTTCAACAACTGCAATTCCTCCCATCCCCTTTTTGCAACTAAGCCTTCTAGCAGCTTTATCTCATTCTGTCTTGCTGAGGCATACCATTTGGTACTTCAGGTTTGCTTATTGCTCACAAGCATATCCTGTCTTGCTAAGGCAGTTGATTTAGGTCAGGTGATCTCTCTAGTACTTAGTCTGCTCCAGAGTAGTAGCTAAGAAATTTGCTTCAAAGCCTCTCTGCCTCTAGTACTACTCTATAGTCAGGTGAACTCTTTTCTTATTAGCCTGACTAGGAGCTGTACTTAAGGATTACTGCTTCAGGCTCCACTGCCTATAGTAGTATTCTGCAGGGATTAAGAAATTCTCCTCCACTGAGAATCCCATCTCTTGCCTGCATTTGTAGTGCCCATTGAGTGATAGTCTCATAATGAGGGCATATTACCTGCTTCTGTGCTTGTCTCTGCTCATCTTATATGTATTGGACCTGAACGTGAATCAAAAAATAACTCCTAGAGTGGAGAATGGCTCTCTTTTTACATTGTACGACCCGGACTTTTCATATCAAGTAGAAGAACTTGTATGTGCTCTAACTTCCCCAAGCCCGCTGCTGGTCCTTCACCTACAGTGGCATACAGGAACTCTTATAGAGCCTGCTCACAGGGCTACACCACCTTCTGCATACTTCCCCCTACTCCCATTGACTCTCTCAGTCAGGGTATTATTGTATGCAGCATCAGGAAACTGGGAACTAGCCTCAGAACTCCCTATACTGCCACAGACAAATCACATAACCGAAAGAAGACTCAGCCACCCACACTTCTCCTAGGACTCTGCAGGAAACTCTTGTTCCTGCTTTTACTATGCTCAGGAAATTTTGAGCTTAATCCAGGCCCTCTGGCACCCATGGAATCCCCAGCAGAGCTACAAAGTCTCAAAGGGCTTACATTCTTGCATGTTAATGTATGTAGCCTATTAAAAAATCACTCTGTTCAGGCCTGGGTCAGTACTGCTCAAGATGTTCTGGTGATTACGGAGTCCTGGCTCTGACCGGCCACCAGTAACAATGGAGTTAACATCCCTCCTACTCTTTGTTCAGAGCCGACAGGAAAACCAGAGGTGGTGGGGTAGCTATTTACATCAAGGATAAATTCTCTGCCTCCATAATTGACTCAACCTCTGTCCCGAAAGAATTTGAAAGCTTGTCATTAAAGATTGAAATTGCCACCGGTGTCTCATTATGTATCATAGGATGCTACAGACCCCCATCAAGTGGACTACAGTTGTTAAAACATCTCGAAAACATCCTGGATTCAGCATCTTCAGAGTGTATCATACTAAGGGACTTCAACTTAGACTGGCTCTCCAGTGCATCCACCACACTTAAAATGTTCTGTGATTCCCTTGGGTTGTCACAGCTAATAAACAGATCTACTCGTCCTAATAAGCTGAACCCTAATAACAGTACTTTCTTGGATATCATTTTAGTTAACAAACCCTATTTATTCTCCCATGCTGGCATCTTTTTCTCTGATATTAGCTACCATTGCTTCATCACCTGTGTAAGATCCACTCTTAAATCCACAACTGTACCAAAATGCTCTTTAAAAGGTGCATACGCAACTTTGATCTCCATGGGTATATATCAGATCTAAGAGACTCCATGCGATGGCAGGACTTCTATCTAGCCAAGTCCCTGACTAAGGCTTATGATATTTTCTCATAAATTGTGCTAGGGACTCTCAACAAGTATGCTCTCATAGTAAAAGTCTGTGCCAGAAACAAATCCTGTCGGTTGTTTACAGAAGACCTGAAAGATGCTTTGTGGAGTAGAGATGTACTCTGGAGAACTGCTAGGAAAACTAATTTAATAAATGACTGGAATTCTTTCTGGAGTGCAAGGAACCTCTGCACCAAAATGGTCAGAGAAGCCAAAGCTAATTTCTACTGCTCTCAGCTGGAGAACTCCTCAAGAAATGCCTCCAAATTCTGGAGGACTATCAATGACATTGAAAGTCACACCACTGTAAATTCCCTACCTACTAAATTATTGATCGACAATACTGTCATCTATGACAGACTGTCTATCCTTGATGCTCTCAATAATCATTTTGCCACTGCAGGGCTAGCCTTTGACTCCTTTCCCGTAAATATCCTCCGCCAACAACTTAGATTGGATACACAAGAAAAACCCATCCCCAGTCCATCCTTCTGTCTGCAGCCTACCTCCCTGAAAGAAGTCGAAGATCTTCTCCTTCAGCTGGACACTAGGAAAAGTGCTGGGGCTGACCTTATTGACCTGTACTTCTTAAAGGTTGGCTACTGTGTCCACGCAGTCCCAATTACTCATCTCTTCAACTTATCCTTGTCCCAGGGTGACCTACCGCCTATTTGGAAAAATGTACTTGTGGTCCCTTTGTTTAAGTCAGGAGATCCTACTGACCTCAATAACTACAGACCAATCTCCCTACTTCCAATCCTGTCAAAGATGCTGGAGAAAATAGTGAACTCCCAGCATCGGAAGTACCTGGAATCAGAAAAATTGCTAAACCCATTACAATCCAGTTTTAGAGCATAGCACGGTACAATCTCTGCTCTAGTCAAGGTGACAAACAACTGGCAGCTTGAATTAGAGAAAAAAAATTTTGTCTGCGCAGTTTTCTTGGACCTAAGGAAGGTGTTCGATACCGTTGATCACAGACTGCTTTTGTCGTCCCTCCAGAACATTGGTTTGGATTCCCTATCCCTTAAATGGTTCCCCAACTACCTCTCAGGATGACTTCAACAAGTAATGGCAGAAGGGGAAGTTTTTCCACCAAAACCCCTATTAAGGGATGTACTGCAAGGTTCCATTCTTGGTCCCTTGCTCTTCACCATTTATATTAACAACGTAGATGCCCCCATCAAAGAAGCACTAATACACCTATTCGCAGATGATATGGCACTCTATGCTAGCAGCCCTACACCTGAAGCGGCTTGTAAAGCCCTTCAAAATGAATTTAATCTGCTGCAACATCAGCTTATAAACCAGAAACTGCTCTTAAATGCAAAAACACAAAAAACAAAGCAATGTTCCTTTCACCCCTTCAAAATGCAATAAATCCTTCAATTGCTGGGACACTCACACAGATCACTACCATTTTAGGTGAGCAGTAGGACTACATACCAAAGTTCAAGTACCTGGGGGTCTGGTTAGACCATAGTCTTACTTTCACAGATCACTTAGAAGAACTGGCAAAGAAACTTAGACAAAGACTTGGTCTGTTCTTTAAGATTAATAATCTCCTCACAAGAGACGTTAAACTGAAACTGGTTCAAACTACCTTTCTTTTCCTATTGGATTACGCAGACTTCTATATAGTCAGGGACCTGCAGGTACCCTAACCAAACTCGATACGTTTTACACACAGAGCCATAAGATTTATCATGGGTCTTCCATATTCAACCCACCACTGTGCATTGTACACGGCAGTGGGATGGTCATCCCTTGCTTACAGACGGCAAAAAAATGCTGTGGTTTGGACATACAAAGCTATCTCAAATAAACTGCCCCAGTATATCTCTGTCTGTTTACCTTTGTGCACTCTGGGGAAGTATGCCCTGAGAAGCACCTCATATATCTACCTTAATGTTTACAAAGCAAAATCTTGTATTGGCAGAGCAGCCATCAGCTTTGTACTCCCTCAACTGTAGAACAAGCTGCAAAAAACTTTGAAATTAACTCACCCTATCAGCCTAGCAGCTTTTAAATCTCTATATCTGCATCATAATAAGGAGTCCTGTGCCAGTCTACCCTAAATAGTGACTCCTATAAGTCCAAGCACACTCTAATTACTACTGTTAAAAGATTGATCACTTCTATAATTGACTCTTCCCTCTCCCCTTTTTCTACCCCCATATCTGCCCCTTCCACATTCCTTTGACCCTGGTTCCAGCTCTAAATTCTCCATACCGTATCACTATATATTTTTTTATATTAGGTTTTATTTGTGTTCAGTGTACCTGATATGTATATTTCTTTACTTTTATGAAAAATTGTGTCCTACCAAAAACTAGCTATATCTTCTGTTTCAAACATATACTACTATCAATGCTACCTGTTGATACTTTATATATACTGTATTATTGTATCTCACTTATCTGTATTATTACAATTTTCTTGTGTGTTGCATCCCATGTATATTGTCCCTTGTTCCTTGTTAACAAACCCAGGTCCACCTCGAAAATGAGCTTGCTCAACAATGATCACCTGGTTAACTAAAGACTTTGATTGATTGATTGATTGATTAATTGGTCAACTATATAAGTAAGTAGAGCAGCCTGAAAAGAGTGCTTAAGTTGGGGGAGCCCTAGGCCACTGTTTAGGTGGTGTCATTGTAAAATCTCCCATCTAATCCTGGAGCATTGACTTGGCTCTTCCAAACAAATTTTTTAATGGCCTGATCAAGTGAATGCCAGTCAGATTTTGGCATGGGAAGAGGTAAAGTTTGATACAAAAAAAGTAAATGGGGCTAAATATTCATTGTAATAGTTTCAATCCTGTGGGTCAATGAAAGAGGGAGCAGGGGCCAGCGTTGGAGACTGGAGAAGATGGCCCAATATAAATTATCATAATTAACCTGGTATAAGGAAGGCAAGTTCTGAGAAAGTGCAATTCCTAAATACCAAACCAAAGTCTTGCTCCAGCTGTTGCCAGACCCTCACTGAAAGTCCAAAGGAATGGTACCACTTATTATGAGGATCTCACATTTCAAAGTATTTACTTTAAAACCTGAAACCAAACCACATTGATGCAACAGGGCTTCAAGTTTGGACAAGTTTACTAAGGGGTTTCTAAGAAAAAACACTGTGTCATTGGCGTATAGCATTACCTAGTTATCTACATCCCCCACCTTTACCCCCCAGGCAACTGGGTATGACTGTACAGCCTCTGCCAATGGTTCCATACTTATAGTGAAAAGAAGCAGCAAAAATAGGCAAACCTGGCTGGTGCCCCTCACAATGGGAAAAGTAATGGAAAGGGTGCTGTTTACCCTAACTGCGGCATGGGGGATCCATATAACATTTTCACCCATGTTAAAAAGTTTTCTCCAAATCCCATTTTATGCAAAGTTTCTTGCAAAAATAGCCAATTAAGCCTATCAAAGGCTTTCTCTGCATCAGTTGGGAGAGCTATCTGTAGTGCGCTGTTTTAGCTCCTTCTGATAATATATTCAGCTTACGTCTAGTATTATCCCATAGGTACTGTCCTGGGATGAACATGGTTTGGTGCAGATTGATCAAGAGAGTCTCACCCTCTGCAATCTAGAGACTAGAATTTTTGTAAATGATTTATAATCTTGATGTAACAAGAAAACAGACCTATAGGATTCACAAAACATGACATCCTTACCGGGTTTAGGAATTACTGAAATAATCACATCATTCTAAGAGAGGGATATTACCAGTCATTTGACAATCTTGAAATAATGCAACAAAGGACTGGGGCCAATTGGGCCTTGAAATGTTTATAGAAGTCCATGTTGTAACCATCTGGGCCAGGTGCCGTACCTTTTTTTAGGGAGTCAATGGCATTGTACTTCACAAATGGTAATAGGGTTGTCTAACATTTCCCACACTTCTGGAGTAAGGACCAACAATAGTAAAGGCTGCAAAAAGTTGTAATGTCATTCCACACATGAGCAGAATCCTTATCTTCAGAATAGACAGCAGTGTAATAAGTTCAAAAATATTCAGCTATCTCTTCTGGCTGAAATTTATAAATCAGGGATGAAGAGCCCTCTTTAATTGTTAGTACTGTGCATTCGGCTTCTTCTTTATACAGCTGAAGATCCAAGAACTTTAAGGCCTAGCCTCCAATTTCAGAGTATCAGTGCACCCAGTAACAGAGATGGTGTTCAATTTTGCTCCAAAAAAGCTCAAGAAATTTACTCCTGGTCTGCTGACATTCCTGCATAATTTGGGGTGTTCTAGAAAGTTTGTGCTGTGCATCCAAAAGTTTAAGTTTCTGTTCTAAAGCAGCCTGTATGGCTTTCCATTTTTAATTTTTGGCTGCTGCCCAACTGATAATCCTACCCCAAAGCACCGCTTTCAAGGCGTCCCACCAAATTTGGGCAGTGGGAGGGCCGTCAGCATGTGCTTCTAGGTAGGCCTTTACTTCTGAATGGAGCATATCACCGAAGGTAGGGTCATTTAAAAGACTAGAGTTAAGCCTCCAATGAGATTGACTTTGTGTCAGGGCTAAATTGACAATAAGTGAGACAGGGGCATGATCAACTGGGTGATAGAAAGAATATGAATTGAAGAAATCCAATGTGATTTCTGGGTATGTGTTAAAATAAAATCAATCCTCAAATATTCTTGGTGGGTGGGGGTTGAGAAAAAAAGGAATAGTCACGTTCAGTTAAATGTTGAATGCGCCAGATATCAACAAGGCCTGACTCTTCCATAAGTCCTCTTAGGATTCTGCAAGAGGCTTTATTAGTATCTGGTCACCTGGAGGTTCTGTCCATTGAAGAAGACAACACACAGTAAAAATCCCCCCCAAACACTAACAACCCCTCCACCAGCATAGGTAATTTATGAAAAACTGAAATAAAAAAAGGTGACACATTAGTATTCGGGGCATATACTGTATGCTAATGAGCAGATCACGCCATTAGAAGAGCATTCACAAAACACAGTATTTAGACACAGCTCAGTTTGTATGTCCCATTAGTTCTGTATTCCTCCTTCCTATTACTTATTATTGAGGTAATTTGCATGAAAACAGGACCTCTGCTCCTGAAGAGTTTATCTATTCCTGTTGCTTTCTCCCTACCTGAGATCATAATGCACTGCTCGTGACATCACAGTTACTCCCATGGCAACAGATTGTGATGTCGCAACAGAGGATTATGACTTGAAGAAGGGGGTAGGCTAAAGAGATAGATGAACTCTAAGGGATAAAGATCATGTTTTCATGCAAATGTCCTCAGTAATAAATAATTGGGAGGAGAAATCTATATAATATATATGGAATGCAAGCTGAATTGTACCTAACTGATGTTTTTAAAAGTTTTCTTTGAGGTGTCAGCAGCTCTTTAATCAAATGTATTTTAAACTCTCCAGTAGAGCCAGATAATAAAACAAGACATCCCAGCTGGTCTGTTTTGGAGAGGGAAACTTCAAATGGAACCCTATTATGGAGTACTATGGCTGCCCCATTATGCTTGGCCTTAGGATGAGAGGCAGCGTACACCCACCCCACCCACATTCTACCGAGCTTTAAATGCTTGGAAGCATATAGGTGCATTTCTTGCAGAAAGGCTACATCTGCTTGCAGTCTCTGCAACTCTGCAAGAATCCTTGCTCACTTAATTACTGTAGTGATACCTTTTACATAGTATGAAATTATATGAAGTTTATCTATACACAATAAAACAATCGGTAAGCAAAAAGCAGATAGATATAGCCGGGGTTAACCCTAAAACTGAAAAAAGAAGACCAGGAGCCACATATAATACCAACAAAAGAAAAAAGTAAAGGGGGGAACACCAAAGCCTGGCACCAAAAACCTAAAGGTACAGAATGAGATTACTGATGGCACAGACCTCCTGGAATGCCTAAAGTTCCTAGTGGAGGTATACCCTAAACAAATATGGGGTAATTGGAGGTGGGAATCAACCCCAAAAGCATCTGCCTCCAGTCACACTGCCCTCCCCAGATGGAGCTTCCAGTGATATCAAAGTGTCTGATCCAAACCCGTCTCAGTTACTGATGAAAAAAGAAAAAAAAAAGGGGGGGCAAGAAGGGGAAGGGACAAACGAGAAGAAATACTCAGGACAAGATACAAGAGGACTCCATTAATAAAACGGTCAAAAAAAATGAACTGTGAGGTCCCACACCAGCACCTGATCCATGCAGTGGGTTGACAAAACAAACCCACTGAATTGGGACATGGGACTACCTCTCCCCAGAAAAGCTAGGACCAGGGACCCAACCCCCACTAAGTCTGTGCCTCATATGGCATTAACTGCCCTATAAAGCAAAAAAACAAACAAACAAAAAGAACAACAATAAAAAAAATAACTCCCCTTTACTAGAATAAGGAAGCATATATCCTGGGGGAAATATACCAACTTACCATATATTCTGCCTCAGAAAGGAAGGGTAGATATAAAAAAAAAAAGGGGGGAGAGGGGGCCCCACATAACCCGGCAATCCCGAGTGATAACAACTAGGGGGTATATTTCCAAGTTGGCCACTTAAATATGCATGAGAAAAAAATGTATACTGGTAAAGGCTGGTAGATTCTATCGAAGTACAACCAAAGGTCACCAAACTGGTTAGTCCTATACCCTCTCCTCTTCTGACTCGATCAGAGTGATAAAAAAAAATGACTAAGAGACCCTGCTTATTACTTCAGTACTACTGTGATCACTCATATTATTATTTGATTGGAAAGCAAAAAGTCAAATAACACAAAAGAAAAAAACAAAAAAAAACAAAACAAAAGGGGAGACCCAGCTGCTGCAAGGAGCAACCGAGGACTGAATTCACAGTCCAGTCAGAGGAAAAAGTATACAGTCCACAGGGGTTCTGCTCCTGTAAGAGTCTCCCATCCAGTCAGACATAATGGCAATGGTGAGCTTCATCAGAAAAAAGTCTCAACATAATGTATTACTGGTGCCTGGGTAGCTAGAGAACAAAGGTCATTGTCCTGGTGAAGATGGCCACCGGGCTTGGCGTGCTGTCGGTTGTTGCAGCAACTCAGTAGGGGTTTAATTTGTTTAACTCGTTTATTCACCTTGTTTTAGTTTGTTTTTACTTCATTTAGTTCGTTTGCATTTGCATTTTATTTTATCGAGTTTTAAGTTTCTTTTTTATTGTTTTTGTTTGGCATTTTATTCATTTTGACTGACTTCCCTGTCTGGAATCCTACTAGGAGTATTGTAGATGTTATTTGTTGGAGAGCAGCTTTGAGGATATTTGATCTGAGATTGTCTCTCTACCTGAAGATCTCCTTGTGTGTTTTTGAAAGCCAGCTGTAATTCCATATGTTGTGACTGGGAATGCTGCTGACTGGCTGTGAGGTGGATTTCCGTGTATGTCTGCCAGAGCTATTCAGCCGAAATTTCTGTCTACTGCTACTTTTCTACATTCCTGACTTTGGATTTATTATGTGAGGATTACTCTGCTGAAGGATTTCCAATGATGTTGCATGTGGCTTTAATCTGCTGCTGGTGTTTTGTTTAACTGCTGACCGGAAAGGAGTCCAAGCTCTAAGGAAGAATGAACCTGTGGAACAGTTTTTAACTGTTTGAAAAGAGTGTGGAGTGTTAGCATTCTGTTGGGACTCAGGTTGGTGGCAGTTTGATTTGAGAGTAACTGTTTGGCCTGATCCTTTTGTTGGGTTGGATTGTGGGTATGCAGCTGGGTGGGGGGCTTCAGCTTTATTCTGTTGGGTAGCTGACGGTTTTGGGTGGGTGGTCCCTAGAGTTTTTCCGCTGGTCTCACTATTTGGTGGGCCACAGCGGAGACAGATAGAACTGGTTGTGTACTCTGTATCCAACCCTGATGGTGGATTTTGAGGGGCCTGCGTTAATCTCAGAGCTGCCAGTGACCCAATGAAGAGGATTTTCCCTGAGTGTAAGAAGGCAGTGAGAGTGCCTTGTTACTTTACAATCTCTGGGCAGTGAGAGTGCCTATGGACTGGGAATAATTTGGACTGTGGTTCATCGTGTGTTAACTTTTCTCTTGATGAGAGTGATTAAGGGGGGTTTGAAGAGCCCATTAAGTTCTACATCTGCTTTACCTTGGATATGTGGGTTGCCTTGTTATTTTACAAACTCTGGGCAGTAAGAGTGCCAGTGGATTGGGAATAACTTGGGCTGTGGTTCATCGTTGTTTTAACCTTCCTCTTGGTGAGAGTGATTAAGGGGGGTTTGAAGAGCTCATTAAGTTTTTATATCTGTCTTACCTCGGAGAAGTGAGTCTCTGTTTTTTTTTTACATATCTCCTTGGAGGTGAGAGATTCAATGGAGACCGGAAACTTGGGTATCTTTCCCCTATTATTTTGATCTTTTGCAACTCTGAAGACATTCTGCTTAGCCACTAATAATTCTGAGGATTCTTTGTTTAGCCTTTAGTAAAGTTTTTGTAATTTTAAGGATTCTTCCTGTTTTGGGGGGTTGTTATTATTTAATTGTTTATTTGGATTTAAAGATTATACAGTTTTAGGTTTTATTAAATTCAGTCTTCAAGATGTGCTGGAGGCCTACCCCTATGGTCGTGCGCTACTCATCCTCTGCTGTTCACTCCCTTCACCCTTTCATCTCCCCCCATTGTACTTTTCTACTTACCAGCATTGTTGAGCATTGGGCATCATGCATCGGGTGAGGGGAGGGGCTGGGGGGTGCAAACAGGAGAGGTTGAATGAGTGGGGCCATCACACCGGGGTTGTAAGGTCCAGAAGACACCCTGGGGCAAAATGGAATCCGGATCGCAGTTTTCCGTGTCTGGTTTCCATACCCATGGGCACCATCAAATTGGGTGGGCAGGTAGTTCGGGCTGCACCTGAAGTTCATCCAACTTGAGCAGTGCTATGCAATGCTAGATCCATCAAAAACAAGATGGCAATTATTGCTGATCTTGTAAATTCGGTGGATCTGGCTTGCATCACCAAGACCTGGCTGGACAAGAACTCTGGCCCTATTTCAGAGGCTGCAATTCCAGCAGGTTACTTGGTGATTCACCGCTTGAGATTGGATCAAAGGGGTGATGGGGGGTTGCGGTCTGTTTTAAGGCCGAATTGGGCCTCACGAATGTACCAGTTGAGGAGGCTGAGTCATTTGAGTGTACTGTGGCAGCAGGTGTAGGCTGTAGGATCGCTCTCATCAACCATCCACCCTGGGATGGGAAGTGATTCCTTCAGGACGTAGCCGACTTCATCATCGACATGGCATTTGAGTCTCCTAGGCTGATGGTCCTGGGTGACTTCAATGCCTGGGTCAATGACGAACTCTCGCAATTTGGACTACACTTCCTCCAGTTGATGACATCTCTGGGCCTTACACAGGTAGTTACCTCTGCTACCCATAAACATGGTCACTCCCTTGACTTAGTTTTCCTCCTGGGGATCAAAACATCTGATTTGAGGGTGGACCCAGTCAGATGGTCCAATCACTACACCATGGGGTTGAATTTTAGTGCCCCTCCTCGAAGGCCTACCTCTGTGGAGATGGTCAAATACCACCCTTTATGAGATATTAACTATGATGGCCTGATGGTGGTGCTTGACCTATCACCCATTCTGTTTGCAAACAGTGACCCAGAGGACCTCGGGGTGGCCTATAATATGGCCATTGTGGTGGCCCTGGATGTCATTGCTCCTGTCCATGTTCGTACTCTCTCCCTTCACCCTCAGTCTCTGTGGTTTGATGGGACTTTGAGAGAGATGTGGCTACAAGGACAAAGGTTAGAGCGTTACTGGTGGAAATCTGCCCTTGATGCCAATTGCCTTAGGTTGATGGATCATTATCAAGTCTATCAATCTGCAATCTCCCATCAGAACCGACCACCTCAGCTTTTCCGAACTGTGGACAGGCTGTGCAGCCCAGCTTGTCTACAAGTTCGGAAAGCGTTTTCACAAATACAGTGTGATGAGCTTGCTCGGTTCTTTGCAACTAAGGGGGCCAACATCAGGCCAGCTCTCCAGCCCGTACACTCTACGGGCACTGCTGGTGATCAGTGCTTGGTCACTGGCCTTCAGCTTTTCCTGGAGTACCTTCGACTGCCCGAAGTTCATGGATGTCATTAGGATTGTCCAAGATGCACGCCCTATGTACTGTAGTTTGGACCCTGGACCAACTTCCCTGATTATGGGTTGTATTGATTCAATCATTCCGGTCCTTGCATGGATAGTTTGGTGCTCCTTGGAAACAGGCGAGTTTCCTAGCTCTCTGAAGGAGGCGGTGGTAACACCCCTTCTGAAGAAGCCTTCTTTGGACCCAAACTGCCATGCAAACTACAGACCAGTCTCTAACCTCCCCTTTTTAAGGAAGGTAATTGAGAAGGTAGTGGCTGTGCAACTGGACAGTCATTTGACCATCCATGATATCTATGAAGCCCTCCAGTCTGGTTTTTGAAAAAAGCATAGTACTGAGACAGCACTGGTTCGGGCGCTCAATGATCTCCTGATGGCTAGAGATCAGAAGAACTGTTCCATCCTGGTTCTTCTTGATCTCTCATCAGCGTTTGACACTGTGGACCATGGGGTTTTGCTTGACTGTCTGAGGTTCATCTGTAGCCTGTCAGGTACAGTCCTCAGGTGGTTTACATATTTCCTCACTGGAAGAACTCAGAGGGTGGTGTCTGGGATTTATTCTTCAGTTCCACTGTCTCATGGGGTTCCTCAGGGATTGGTTTTGTCCCTTATGTTGTTCGCAGTGTATATGCTGCCCCTCGTAGAAATTGTAAGGCGGTATAGGCTGAGGTTTCATTGCTATGCTGATGATAACCAGCTATACCTTTATTTTGCATCCGACCAGAATAGAGCTCTCTCGGTATTTTACTTCTCTGCTCTGGGTGTTCCCTCTCCCTTCTTCTCATACTCTTGCAGACTTTTGTACTCTCACTCTCTGTAATAACTGAAGCTTCCTTAGCTGTCTGTTTCTGTTCTTTCTTGGTTTCATACATCTATTTATCTGTCTGTCTGTCTATCTATCTATCTATCTATCTATCTATCTATCTATCTATCCATCTATCTATCTACCTATCTATCTGTATGAGTACCTGTGGGCATGCTATGATGTTAGCTGCCCCCCATTTCCTTCCTCTCCTATTTTCCTTTCTCAGTGTATGCCACCATTACTTTTCATGAGTGCAAAACATTTTGCAGTTTTCCTTTTCATGTGGCTATTTCCTTATTAGCCATTACCTCTGGTTGGCAGCTTGTTGGTTCTCTCTTTTTATCTTTTGCTCTATTAGGCTAAACATTTTATGTTATTTCCATCTATTTTTGTCAATTGCACTTATAGCTTTTTGTGTTACACTTCACTATTTATTATTTTTTGGGACAAAATGATGTGAGTTTTATATCTGATATTTGAGTATATGCTTTGGAAAGTATTATTTGATGTGCTTCTCAAAATGTATTGTAGCTGTAAATGCTAGAAATACATTCAGCTATTCTTTTTTGAGCAGCCACTGCCCCTGGAAAAGGGGCCCATTACAGTTCTCAAGTGCTAGGGTTTCAGATCTGTGTTCTCATATTTTGTATCAACCGTTGAATAAATTGAGAGTTTCTTTTTGAAATTTTGCATTATTGTGATTTTTCCTGATTGAGTGCTTACATGGTGTTCCTCTGCTGAAGTTTTTCGGTTTAGAATGAGCCAATGTTTTTTTTTTTGAGTGTGTGGAGATCTGTGTGTCTGGGTAGATTGGAACAGATTGACAAACAAAAATCAGACAGTAGTCCTAAATAGTACTGCTTCACTGAAATAGTGATGGATGACTGAAGTAGACTGCCAGGGAAGTGGAGGAGGTGAAAACAGTAGGGGGCTTCAAACATGTGTGGGATACACACAGGAGAATATTAGGAAATTGGGAGGGAGGTGGGAGGGTCACTGCAGACCAGCTAATGTCTGTGGACACAGACTAATCAGGAACCATCTTGACAGCCTGGATGAGCCAAGTTGTCATTTTCTACTGACAAATTCTATGTTTCTGGATGGAAAGTTCTCTGATGTCAAAGGACCAGTAATGGTTTGTCACAGGGGTCTGTCATAGGGCTGATACTTTTTAGCATGTAAATTAGTGATATAAGGATGGACTTGCAGGAGAGAGTGAGCCTTTTTGTGGATGACACAAAATTCCGTTGGAGAGTGGATAGCAATGGAGGAATAAACAGCATGTAAAGGGATGCAGAGGCAGGAGCAATGGTTTATAATTTGGCAAATGAAACTAAATACCTAAAAATGTAAAGTGATGTGCAATGGTAACAAAACTCTACAAATAGTATATTGCATCAATTGGGTCAAGGTGGAGCACTCAAGGGAGGAATGGGATCTGGGGTTGATAATTAGCTATAGTTTCAAAACCTCTTCCCAATGCAGCATGGCACACACTGCAGTAAGGCCAACATAATACTGGGATGCATTTGGTGGGGTTCACTAGTCACAAGACGGCGGTGATATTGCTACTGTACAGGTCATTGATTCCCGAAGTAAGGCACATATTCTTGAAGACCACTTCTAAGGAAGAATAGGGAGCAGCTAGAGAATAAGTGGAGAGCTAAAAAATGACCAGGGGAAGTAAGTTCTATGGGGAGATACAGGAAAATCTTAACATGTACTCTGTGGATGACAGGCTGGAAAGATGGGGCATGATAACAATATACAAATGCATGCAAGGATGCAATGGGGTGCAATCTACACAGAGTTGGTTCAGGTGGAGGACCAGCACAACCAGCAGGGGGCATACACTGAAGCTGGAAAGGGAGGGGAAAGAATTGAAAAAGGGCATCAGAATTTTTTTTTTCACAGAGCAGGTGGTGGACAGGTGGACCAGTCTGCCCAACAATGTGAGCAATAGTGATACTACAGTAAATAAGGGTTCAAAACATAATTTCACATCTTCAGAGAGGTTATTAGGGACACAAGAGATGTAGGGAGTGGGAGGAGCCCTGGAAGAGCCAAGCAATTTCAATGTAGCACATCAAGGTAGGCTCAACTGACTCATAGACTTGGCAGTTTTCAATTTTTTTTTTTAATTTTGATGGAAAATATTGATTTTTATTTTTTTATTTTTCCTGAGTTTTATCGATTTAACTTTTCACAGTTGCACTAAATTATTTGTTTTTAAGCATTTATTTCAATTTGTATTGATTTCATTTTTACAGTTGCAGGTAATGACAGTAAACACTGAGGATTTACAAACCAATGCAAAACACAAATTGTTATCTTCACATCTCAAAATAGCAATAGAACTTACTTTGCCTATCTATAAATGTAGATTACTATTGATGGAAATTTTTTTTGTCATTTTGTGTGTGTGCAGCAAAATCAACATTTACTGATTTAAATCTAATACTGCCAAGTCTAGTCATAGTCTATGGTTTTATGGCATGTGAGCTACTGTACTCCATCTTTAACATGCATTTCAGATTCATGCAGTAAAGATAATCTCAATAAGGCTTTGACTTCTTTGCTCAAAGTTCTTGGTGCACATTATAATGTGTAACTATGGTTAGGTAACCTTGCTTCCAAACAAGCAGCATGTAGTAGATGATGACCATGGGCAAATGTATACAGAACCACTCTTAACTCTGGCATAACTGCAATTCCCCCAAGTTAGATTTAAAAAATTGAATAGAAGAATATTTTATTATAATTTATTAATATCTTGACATCTTTTTTTGCCCATTTCTAGAACACTTGTTGAAAAGAAAGTAAAGTGTTTTGCAAAATTTGGGATTTAAATGATTTTGTCAAAACTGCTTGCATGCCGGGACATATTTGAAGCAGAAGCCTGCAGGATATTGGAAGGTTTTTGCATATTGGGCCCCAGTTCTTTGGGTAATGTAGACAGAAGTGTATGCAAGGCTTACCAATATTTCAAGAGTACAATTTTTCACAAAATCATACCTTAGCAGAGGTTTTGTTGTCACCAGGGCTGTGAAAAACAAATACTATTTTGGACAAATAAACGTAAATACTGCATTGTTTAAAAATATGAATATCATTTTTAAATATTTGTACTGTATTTGTGTTAGACCATATAAAGCCATACTGGACCTTCAATGAGGCTGATGTGACACATATATGACTACTGCTGTCAAAAACATAAATGTGTGCTGGCTGATGGCATAGAGGGCTAAGGCGCCGTAATGCATCTTACCTCTACCACACTGGTGACCCGAGTTCAGAAATGACCTCGGTTTACTGAGGGTCAGCTAGAAGAGGGGCTGGGAGAGGATCGGTAACTGCCTGGCAGCTCTCCTCTCCTGGATTGGGGTGGTAAGCCATCCTGGCCCATGGCTGACAACGGTTGAAGGCCTGGTGGTTGTGCTGATGCTTGGGTGACTGACAGAATTGTCAGGTGGGTGGAACAGAGCTGCTGGATCCAAAGTGCATGCATGCTCCATGTGCACGCATCCTCTGCATTTGCCCTATTCTTGGGGAGGGAGAAAAACTTAGGATGAAAATGGACAGGGACCAGGCTCCATGAAGCCCTGCCCAAGGTGTTGCACCCAACCCTGCCACTCTGACAGGAGAACATCTGGGGCTAGATTTTACAAAAAATTGCAAAGCACAGTGCAAAAGTTTCCATTGCACTTTGCACTTGCCAAAGTGTCATATCTTGCTATTCTCAGTCGGAGAGCACACCACACTATCTGACTGAGAAAAGGTCCAGGTGGAGGCAGTGCTAACCCCATTACCACTAGTGCTAACCCTACTAATGTCACCCCAACATGCAGTCAGGAGTACAGCCCTGCAATGAATAGTGCAGGTCTGCTATTTCCATTTCACTATAGAAGCCATGTAAATAAGCCCATTGGACATGCAAGGCAATATGTGTCCATTTTCATGCCCATTATGGGCCCATTTACATAGGCTGCAGTGAGTTTATCATACCCTCCCATCCCCTAACCCAGAGGCAGCCTTGTGTCACTATGTTTGCCAAGCACCCGGGTGCAAGTGATCCCCCACACCATGATCACTAATCACCAGCCCAAGTAAAAAGAAAGAATTCTCCCTGGTGCTGTTGGTCCCCCCACCGTGATCGCCGATAGCCTGCCCAAGTAAAAAAAAAACAGTCTCCATGGAGCTGGTGGTCCCCACCCTGTGATCACCAATCACTTGCTTGAGTAAAGTGGTCACCCCCCGTGATCACTGATTGCCAGCCTATGTATGAAACAGATCTTTCCCTGGTGTCCAGTTTCACTCCCCCCAACCCCATGCCTGACATACAAGTACTATTCCCTGGTGTCCAGTAGTCCCTCCTCCCACCCCACATCTCAGCCACTATTCCCTGGTATCCAGTGGTCCTGCCCCACCCACCTGATCCCTAACCCCATGTCTCAACCACTATACCCTGGTATTCAGTGGTCCCACCCCGACCCAATCCCTCACCCTATCTCTCACCCACTACTCCTTGGTGTCCAGTGGTCCTGTTCTCCCCACCTGATCCCTAACCCCATGTCTCAACCACTGTACCTTGGTGTTCAATGGTCCTGCCCCCTCACCTGATCCCTGACCCCACGTCTCAACCACTATACCCTGGTGGTCATTGGTCCCACCCCTGAATCAATCCCTCACCCTATGTCTCAACCACTATTCCCTGGTGTTCAGTGGTCCCTCCCCCCCCAATCTCTTGCCTCATGTCTCAACCACTATTCCCTGGTGTTCAATAGTCCTTCCCCTCACCTGATCCCTCTCCCCACATCTCAAACACTATTCTCTGGTGCCCACTGGTCCCGACCCCTACCCACACTCATGTCCAATATAGCCATAATTATTCCCTGGTGTCCAGTGGTCCCTCCCCCCAGTGGCTCCCTGATCCCCTGAAAAAGAAATGAAATCCATTCCTTGGCATCTAGCAGACCCACCTCCCTGTCCTGATCCCCTGTGAAAGAACCAAACAACCCTTCCCTGGTACTTAATGGAGCCCCCACCCCAGCAGGTAGTGCCCCACCACCCCATTACCCCCATCCCAACCCCAAGCCAGCGAGTGGCACAGCCCTCCTGTCTCCACCACTGCCGGGCACCAACGGAGCTGTCAACGAGTGCATACCAAATGCGATATGTGCTCAATGATCGATAGCTCAGAGTGAGCTGTTGATCAGTGACTGCATGCTGTTACAGTACACACTCAATGACAGCTCAGTCAGTGGCTGGCCATTGTGGAGAGTGGAGGGCTGTGTCAGTCAACATCTTGAGGTCAGGATGGGGGGAGCAGGGTGGTGAGGCACTTCCTGCCAAGGTGGGATGGTGGGGAATCTGTTAGACACCAGGGAATGGTTGACATTATTTTACAGGGGATCGGAGATAGAGAGGGGGGCTGCTAGACAACAGGGAATGGAATACAGTTCATTTACAGTGGATTGGGTTGGAGGAGACAGGACCACTGGACACCATGGACTATGGGATACCTCATTAGACATGGGACTGGGTGGGAGAAGGGGCCACTAGACACCAGGGAAACATAATATTTTTACCATGCATGGGATCGGGTTGGGGGAGGGACCACTAGACACCAGGGAATGGTATTTCTACAACTCAGAAAAATATGTATGTACTGTATATTACATCTCTGGTCAGCAATCAGCATGGGGGGGGCAACACTAGCACCAGGGACATATATATTTTACATATTGGGCCAGCGATCAACAGGGGTGGACCACCAGCACCAGGGACATATATATTTTACATATCGTGTCATCAATCAGCAAGGGGGCTACTACACACCATGGAAATGTTTAAATGTAGTATTCAGGGGACAGGGGATAGGGAGCGGGGTCTGCTAGACACCAGGGAACTGTTTAAATGTACTATACAGGGGACTGGGATAGGGGTAACACTGGATACCAGGAAGAAAATATACTTCTTATCAGGTGAGGGATCTGTTGGGAGGAGGGACCACTGGACACCAGGGGTTAAATGTTTTATAACATCAGACTGGCGATCAGTGATTGGCATGGGGGACACCTTGCTCCAGGTAATAATATTTTTTTATACTCGGCCCGGCAATCAGTGATCAGCTGGGGGGGGGGGATACTAACACCAGGGAATAATATTTATTTGTATTTGGGTCAGTGATCAGCAGGGGGGGTGACACTAGCACCAGGGAAAGGTATTTCTACTACTCAGGCCAGTAATCAATGTGGGAAGGGGGTGCACTGCAGTACCTCCACCAAGCACTATGGTTGTGTGGGATATGGCAAGGTCTCGATCAGCAGTATTTGCTCCACACAAGAGGACCACACAAGAGGACGTTGCATGGAGCAAATGCTTTGTGAATTGGACAGCGCTGATATTCACATCCCCTCACCCTCATTTGCATTGCAGCCCCCTTCACACTTTGCCCCAGTGCAAACCTGGTTTGAGTGTGCAAACTGGGTTTTTGTGAATACCAACTTGGCACAAACCCTGGTTTGCTTGCGCAAAACTGAGTTTGCGCTGGGGCAAAGTTTTGTGAATCCTGGCCCTGGAGATAGAGAGAGGTAGCAGGCTGGCTGACAGCATCTGTGGACAGGGCTGAACAAGCCACCAGGTGAGCCCACGAGGATAAAAAAACTTCATATAAAAAAAAAAAAGAATAACATGCAGGCATGTTTTATTGATAATTCTGCATAGTTTATGGAAAGCTCTAAAACCCTTGGTCTTGTGGCATCATTAACATTAAAAAGTCTGAAATGTAAAATAAAATATTTTGAAAAACACTAAATATACAAACAAATACAAATATAGATAAAATACAAATACCAGAGACACAAACACAAATGCAACGTGAATACAAATATCAAGAAATCAACCCCATGCAGAGCCCTAATAGTCACCTATACAATCTGTCCTTTCATTGTCTGAAAGTGTTGCTTATGAAAAGGAAACTATGAAGTCGTGGCTATCTTAAAGTTGCATAAATCAAGTCAACATCTTGAAACTCTGAATTTGCAGTTATACAGACATACTCTGCAGTCTTGCATCAGTTTTCTGATAGTGTAACATTCAAGTACTTGGGCCAGTGATCAGCGAGGGGGTGGGGTGCACTAGCAGCAGGGAAAATTATTTCTACTACTCAGGCCTGTGATCAGTGAAAGCCCAGAGTCTGTTCTGTGTAAGACTTTCATTGATTCTATTACTCCTACATCAAAATTAGGTTTAAACAAAATTAAGTTGCTAATCCAGGAACTAAATATAGAGCAGGAGGATCAAAAGGTACAAGTGCATTGGTAATGATAGTTGCTTGTGTCAGCCAACCCTCTCTTGTATAATCCTATGGGTAGATACATTATTGAAGAAATGTCATGTTCATATTTTTCATTGCTTCAAGTATACTGCTTAGAAGCAACAAAGATGACATGATGGTAGTTCTCATAATGTCTTTTGCATCTGTGTAATTACATTTTCCAAGTACTGCAGCTTTTTTCTTCTTTAAGACCAAAGAACAGTGACTAGCAATATTTAAGGTGATGATGCTAACCCAAGCCATAGACACTCATCGTGACCCAGACATCCATGCATAATGAATGTAGCGATATCACAAATCTCAAGTGCAAATACTAATCAGCTGCAGCGGGCTGAATCAATAGCTAAATGTCAACATCAGGCTGCACTACAGTGTAACTCACTAAACAGTTCTTTCTTATTAGATGGAACATGTTAAGTGCTATAGCTCGATTTGGCTTCCAGAGGTCTGCAAAGATTCTAGTTTTCAGCCAAATATAGGTGAGGGAATCACTGTGTCCAAACAATTGACTGTATAACATCTTCCTTTTCTGGCCATTTCAAACCATCTGAAACCTGTTTGGAAATATCAAAGGGTAGACATTTAACCTTTGGCTCTCCTGATTTTACTTTTTTTCTTTAAAGATTAGTATTGGAAATATAAAATGTAAATTGTCTTATTTTTTACTATCGAGGTGTATGTATAACAGAATGGTCTTATTTCTAAAAAAAATAGTGTGACGTGTACCCATCCTCTGTACTGTGTTTTTGCCACTGCTGTCATTGCCCTGTGTTCTCAGAGCCACATCATTCTGGAGGAAACAGCATGACACCATTTTAGTCTTGGCACAGTGTTTCTCCTTCTATAAACAAGAGTATTGAACATCTTGGTATATAAAAGTGAATCTTGCCGCCGTAGATCTATAGCTTATTACCTTTTGTTATACAATACAACCTCGATTATCTGCACCTGATTATCCAGATCTCCTGCTTATCCAAACTATGACATTGTCCCCTGCTCTTATTTTGCTTAATGTTACTGACCCTTGGTTGTCTGAACTCTCAATTATCTGGACAAATGTGATGTCTCCTACAGCATTCGGATAATCGAGGTTGTACTGTACATTCTCCCCCTCCCCAGTCACCACTGCTACCCTTCACAGACTGGCTACCTCACAGCTGCAGCTATCCTTTACTCAGTCCCATAGGATCCACTGGGGCCATTTCCTCTTGATGAAGGCATTTGCCCGGTGTGGTGGGCTCCCTCTAGAGTCCTATTGTCCATGATCACTGTCAAGCCCATCAGGTATGGGGACCATTGAACAGTTGGGAACTGTGCAGCCTGAAAGTACTAGTGCCATTCTGCTGCACATCAGAGTTTTCCACTTTGTGTATCTCACTTGGGTATGCTGCCAGCAAGAGCTCCAAAGTGCATGTGCATATGAACATGCATGAGCATACGCTTGACCATGCTGCATCTCCCTACCATGTCAGTCTCCAGCCAGAGTCACATTTGTACAATGTTTGTAAAATTATGCCTTAATCTGTTGTAATTTCTCCACTGCTTTTTTATTTGAAAATTGTCATTTCCCCATCATTTTTCAATTTTAAAAATCAGTTCTTAAAAATGCACAGTTCCACCAGCCCAGTGGCACTGAGGGTTGAGGTGCTAGATGCCACACCTCGCGCCATGGCGGTGACCCACATTTGGGAACAAGCCCAGATCATTGGAGATTGGCAGGGGAGGAGAGGATTGATCATCCATAGACTGCTGTTCTCTCCTGGGGTGGGTCAGGGGACCATCCCATGCTGATAGCAACACCTGGTGATGGCTGGGTGTAGCACAGCCTGTGAGACTCAGACAATGGGTCACAACGTTGGGCGGCTGCCCTCTGGACATGCATGGAAGCATACATGTAGCAGGCTAGGTGACATTGCACTGCCCTTGTTGGAAGGAAAGAAAGTTGGAAAATCCTTCCCCATCCAGCAGGTGAAGGTGAGGCCAGTGGCTTCAGCCCCACATCCACTGCTGGGCATTAGGACACACATTCTGGTTCCCGCCCCTGTATGCTGCCCCTCCAATCCTCTAGATAGGGTGCTGGAGGTGATGGTGGTCTTTCCCCCAAGGATGTAGAACCGGGGGGCTCAGGCATACCACACAGGTGCTGGAGCAAGTCCTGACTGGAATGAGGGCATCATGCTTCAGGCAGGATAGAAGAAAACCGAAGACCGAGATGCCCATGCTGGAGATAGTCTGGAGGTAAGCAGTGCAGAAATAAAGTAAAAACAAAATGCACAGTTCCAGCAAATTGCACTATTTTTACCAAATTGCACATTTGAAAGCAAATCCATGCTGCTGTACTACAGTGATAATCCCATGGAGGTGTTGCTGAAAGGATTAGCTGACTCCTCGAACTATGTAAATCAGGAAGCACCTCGGCTGCAGTCCTGAGAACTGGAGAATAGGCTATGCACAAAAAGCAATTGTTGAACTCAGTTTTATTTGCCAGAGCTCTGGCACAAGTAAGTAGTGCAAAGAGGCAGCATTACACCTTACCCAGTGAAATTAATCCCAGCGCTTCACCACTACAGACTTCCTCGGGGGTAGGAGGATCTCCCAAGGAAGTCCATAAGCAAAGCACTGTGATTAATTTCACTCTCTGAGCTGTAATGCTGTCTATTTTTATTACTTATTCATGCCAGAGTTCTGGCAAATAGAAAGAGTTCAGCAATTGATTTTTGTCCTCTAGAGTGCAGACAAGGTGTTTCCTGATTAGTGTATTTGAAAGACTGGTTTTTAGAGCTTCCTGATTAGTTTATCTGCAAGAGTGGTTTTTAAAGAAACAAAATACAATTTCAATCCAAACTGACCATTTTAAACACACTGTTCTAGTTCAGAAAATTGTGTAAAAATTACACGAAAATCGGTGCAATTTCAAAAGGAGTGCACAAAATGGATTTTTGTAATTTAGTCTGGCACTACTGTGGTCACCCAGTTGGCGGTGTGCTAGCAAAGACCACAGTCTTCTCTTCCTCCCTATGGCAGGACAGTCTCCACAGGGATGCTTAATCCTCCACCACCTCCCACGGCTGGCACCCAATGTCTAAGCTCATTTTTGAACCCTTGTCACCAAATGCATTTTCAGTAGGGCTGCCACTACACTGACAGGCCACTTACTGTTTTTTGGTTTTTTAAACAAAAACATTTCATAAAAGGCTGGGTTACAAATAATTAAAGATTATAGACTAAAATTACATGGAAGTACTGAGGGTCTGAGCAATCGACAATGAAAAAAGCATGCTGTCACAACCACATGGTAAGTCTGAATATCTTTTGATTTATTTAAACATAGTTCCTATTGCTAGTTCATTGTACCAGTAAAATAAAAGAACAGTTGACTCTATGGTTACAAGCAGTAAGGCACTCACTCAGCACACTGACAATGTGGGTTTGTGCCGTTCACTTGGGATAACTGGAAGAGATACCAGTGGGGATCGTGAAGACCATCCACATGGATGTCTTCCTGGGACAGAGAGAAGGAGGGAAGGAGGGAATGGCATGCTCCTCTCCTCCATCTTCTCCTAGAGGTGGCCTTGTGGAGGTGCACTTGGCAGCAGGTGGTGGGTATATGCTTCCACACATCAATCAGGATGTTGTGACATGTGACCATGCTGGGGGTGGTGGATGGAGGGATGGCCATACATGCAAAAATGTCTGCATCTGGTGCACTGGATGATGGCCCTCTGTGCCCTCCCATGTTGCCTGACTGCTGAGTGCACCATCCCCCATCCCCTGAACATTACCTTGACATACCAAGGCACTTTTTCCCTGGTGGCAGCAAGGTGTCTCTCCAGCAGGGTTAACAAAGAAACATAGAAACATAAACATAGAATTTGCCAGCAGATATTGGCCCACCTAGCCTGCCCATTTTTCCTTCCAATAGTTTTACCACAGATTCTACTTGATCTATTGCCCAGTCACCTCCTTTCCTTTCCCTAAAATTCCGTCATGCCTGTCCCTTGAATTCTTGAACCCTGCCACTGTTTTCACCCCCACTACCTCTGCCAGAAGATTGTTCCTGGAATCCACCCCTTTTTCTGAGCAGTACTTCCTCACACCTCTCCTGAATCTACCCCCTTCCACTTTCTTATCATGCCCCCTCATCCATGAGCATCTTTTTTTCAGAAAAGTACAATTAAGCTAGAAACTGAGGGGATGACAGAAGATTTCAGGGAATCTGGAAGTAGGTGTTGGTCATGGCAGTTGAGCTGGTGGGAAAAGAGGGGGCAATTGAAGAGCTCAAAGGAGTGGTCACTGAAGGGGCAAAGAATGAAGAAAAAATATACAGTATATTTTAATACTCATTAATCTTTAAAATAGCAGTTCATGTTGACCATAAACATGGCATTTCATTTTTTATAATAACAGATTTGTAATGATGGAAGGAACACAGGATCACTTGCCTCTTCTGCCTGACTATACCCAATTTGTGTATGGACACATATCCAGTGTATCAGATGGGCATCTGATCCATACACATTTTCATTAAGTAAGGGAAGCATCTACTGTAGGATCCATTATTAAATCATTCTGCAGTTAGTTGAAAATAACTTTAGAAAAACATGCTAGTTTGTTTTTACTATATTGAATTATTCCAGAACCAAAGAAAATATTTCTCTGGCTGACCCCTGGTGATGCTGAAATAATTGTGTTAGATGTCTTAAAAGGTCATCTATGGTGACTGGTCTATCACTGAAAGGGGGCCAGAGGGACATAACATGACTGACAAGACCACAGAGTTCTTTTAACTAAAAGGTAACTTGACCATCAGGGTGCTCAACCTCAAGCTTGCATGTGTGTGCATGTGCGTGTTTGTGTGTGGGGGGGGGTCAAGAGGAACAACTTTTGTTTTTCTGGAAAGAGTGGTGGATAAATAGCACAGACTACCCAGTGAAGTGATTAATGTTGGTACCATGGATACTGTGTCTCAAGGTTAAAAATTCAAAGGGATATTTACAAGGGGTAATTAGAAACAAATGGGATAATATGGGCTCTAAACAATTAAGTTTGAGATGGGAACAACAGGGCAAACTGGTTACTTGTCCTATATCATTTATGTATTTATATGTATATGTAGACGTACAGTATGTGTATTTTGTTCAACTTCTCAGTAATACAATAAGGTAGGAATAAACCATTTTTCTACAGTTATTTTTACTGTACAGTAACCCAACTCAGTAATGTAGCCTAGATGCTATAACTTTTTGGACTAGGACCATAACCACTCTTTTATATTCTCACATATGTGATCTGCATTATATTTTTATAATGTGCTTTTAGTACATTGTATCTGAGTATAAAATTCTCTGCCATTCTTGTAAATGGAGCCTATAGTCCAGTGAACTCACCTGGTTAAGAAAAACAATAAACAAATCAGTCAATCAATAAAAAAAAATAAAATAAAAACATTAAACTCATGACTGAAAAAGGCTCCTTTAAGGGCACAGTGTTTGCCTTTTAAGGGAAAAATGCTTGCAATTATGACACAAACTGCTTAACTTGGCTATAGATAGTCTGAGGCTTCCTGAGTTGACCTTAACATGTACATCACATCCTTCCTATTATGAAATAGTCAATGCATGCAACACTACAAGTTTTAACTTTATAGTTTTATTATATTTTTTCTGAGTATACATACCACCAGTTGATGGTCAACAGGCTTTTCCCTTACTTCTGAGCTCTTATTTTATTTATTTTTATTTTTTGTTTATTGAGTACTAGGATTACAAATTCCTTTGAACCAGAAGTTCGTTTACAAAGGTTCTGCATCAGAAGAATAGTAAAAGCAAACAGTGGTGGGTTCAAAACAAAAGTGAGTTAACAAAATAGTACAATAACAGAGATAATACATTGGTTTGGGTATGAACTTGAAAGGCAATAAGAAACAGGTATGCAACAAGCAGGTATAAAAGTACTTCACTACTTTAAAAACTACTACTTTAAAAACGCCCTAGTACGAACAATTGGTACAAAAGTATTAAACCTAAGGGAGTGAGGGGAGCTGAGCATGAGAGGGGGAGAGGAGAAATGGCAGTTGAGGAGTTAACTTTGTCACAAGTGCAAGAGGTTGGAAAGTGCTAGGTGGGCTGGAAATGAGGGAGAAAGGGGAGGGGCCAGGGGTGAGGAGGTGTATGGTAGAAGAGGAAAGGGGGTAGAGAAGAGAGGGGGATAAGAAAAAAGTAGCAGTAGAGGGAATGGGGGGGTTGAGATTGAGTAATGCAGGCCTATGTGAAGCAATCATAATTGCTGAGCTCAGTGAGGTACTGATGAAGTTTACATTTGAATGGGCCAAGCTTGTTCTCAGCAGTAATTTCAGAAGGAAGGCTATTCAGTAGAGATGGGGCCCTGGTGAAGAAGGCATGTTGAGCTTGAGAGGTACAGCAGAAAGGGACAAAATAAGGTGATTTGAGGACACTGCGCATGAAACGTGAATTGGCAGCAGGAAACATTAAGTCATGTGTAGATGGTGGTGTAAGACTAAGGCAGATTTTTTTGCCATAAGGCATGACTGATAAGCCAGTCTACCATGAAGATTGAGCCAACTGGAGCATTTGTAAAGAGTGCAGGTATATGAAACGCTTCCCTGAGCCAATGATAAGTCTACAGCACTTGTTAAGTCCCATCCTGATTCATTTAAGGGTGATATCTGTGGAGGCTTCATCGAAAATTAGCCCACAGTCAATGATGGACAAAACAGAGCTAGTTATAGCTGCACGTATCGCTTCATTTGTTAGGCAGCAACGATGGCAGTAGAGGACCCCAGTTCTAGAGTTTATAGATTTTGAGACAAGGTGGACATGTGAGTTGAAGGACATCATACTGTCAATGGTAATACCCAAGTATTCAAATTCATATATTTGATTAAGCTGCTGATGTTTCTCGTTAAGGATAGCTTGGTTAGCAGTTCTAAATTTGCTGTGTGAGCCGCAAAACAGCATAGGCTTTGTTTTTTTGTAGTTCATCAAAAGCTTGTGCTGTTTAAACCAGGACTCAGCTAGGCTGAAATTCATTTACAGGTCTCGGGGAGAGAGGGACGGGATCAGCATGGGAGTAAAAGAGGAGAGCCTCATCTGTGTAGAGTATCATATTATTATTGCAAGCTGCAGGAAGATTATTGATAAAGAGGCTAAAAAGTATTGGGCCAAGGATGGAGCCTTGAAGGACACTGGAGTGGACAGAGAGGCAATGTGACAGAGAGTTGGTGATTTTTACCCTTTGGTTACCATCCAAAAGGTAGCTTTCGAACCATTTGGTCATATCATCTAAAAAGGCCAAGGGTAGAGAGGGAGTGCAGCAGGGGCCAATGATCCATGGTGTCAAATGCCTTGGTCAGGTCAATGTACACCGCACCTGGTAGACTGTCATTGTCTAGGGCCTTATGAATATGGTAGTGAATTCAAGCAGGGCAGTGGCAGTGCTGTGGGGGGTTCTAAAGCTGTGCTGCTGAGGATATTGAAAATTATATTTGTGGAGGTGTTCTGACAACTGGTCTGTAACAATACATTCAAGTGCCTTGGAGACTGGAGGGAGGATAGAGATGGGGCGGTAATTTACATGATGGGATCTAGCACGACTTTTATGCATGGGAGTGATAATGGCTGACTTTCAGAGCTGGGGGAACTGTCCAAGGGAGAGTGAAAGATTCAGGAGTTTAGTAATGGGGAGTAAGATGACATCAAGAGAGAGGGAGAGAAGTTTAATATCTAGGGAGTTGCTACTGAAACTAAGTTTGCTTAGGACTTTTGAGTAGCTCCTAGCTTCAGCACTGGATATCCTTTTAAAGTAGAAGGGAGGAGGAGGAATTCCTGGAGATGTGGGATCTATTATTGTGGCAGGGCAGAGCAGAGTCATCAAAGAAATTAGGGGGAAGTACATTGTTAAGATGTCATCCCACTGATCCAAAACAGTAAGTTTTTCCTAATTGGTGACTTCAGCATTAATTGGCTTGGTGGTAAAAAGCAAAAAAAAAAATACAGAACTGACCTTAAACCAACATCAGCTTCACAAAATAATCTAAGAAGCCAATAAAAGGGCAAACAATCATCAGAACTCCACCTTAATTGACTGGATTCTCATCCCCAGGTCTGATAGAATTTCCTGCTCTGGTGTCCTTCCTGATACGATTAGTGACCATTCTCCTGTCTACTGAGTCTGGAGGGCAAAGACCCCCAAGGTCTTCCCAAGACTCATACACTTCTGTGATATCTCAAATCTTGACTGTGCAATTTATGCAGAAGGTTACAAACAAAGACTGGTCTCAATGTGGGCCACCAATAACATAAACAAGGCCATACTTGATAAAGATGCATCCAAGGCCACTACACAAGTATGTAGTCCAGTCACTAATTGGATAGGTCATCCCCTGCTGGCTCTATTAAAATAATGAAATATCAGCTGGTTCAGCTTTAAAGTCACTAAGTCCACCATTGATTGGGCAACATACAGAGAACTCAGAAATGACTACAAAAGGGCCTTGTGGCAAAGCAAAAGCCTGCATTACAAGTCATTGTTTGACTCCTCAGCTGGCACTCCAAGGCAAGAGTGGTAAAACATTAAGCAAGTTTTAGGCCTATCATCTAACTTCACACCAAAAGACCTAACTATTAAAGGAGTCAACTGCAATTACCGTATTTCCATAGCTGATGCTTTCAAACAGAGCTTCACTGACCTCACATCCTACACAGCGGCCTTCCTTCTCCCTGCTGTCTCACCCCCTAGTCCTCCCATTGATAACAACTACCCTCACCACCCTTCTTTCTACCTCAAAGGGGTCACATGTGCTTAGGTGCAAAATCATCTTCTGCAAATCCCATTGTTGAAGTCTGCTGGACCTGATGATATACAACCAAAAATACTGAGGGATGCTGCTGATGTACTTGTTGTACTGGTTACTAGAATCTTTAGCATATCATTAACATCACATACCATACCTGACCAGTGGAAGATCTTGCATGTTATACCAGTGTTTAAGAAAGGTGACGGTAAGATGTGATACTTCCGGTACTCCAAAAAATATTTGAGAAACTGGTAACCTCTCAGTTAACAGAGTACCTTAATACATATAGCCTCCTGTCCCCTGCACAGCATAGTTTCTTGAAGGACTACAGCACCATCAGTGACTTCCTATCACTTGCCACCAACATTGCCTCTGCTATAAACAGGTGTGTGTTTACTGGTGTGGCTTTTATTGACTTCATCAAAGTCTTTCATTTGGTTGACCATTCCTTACTCTCTAGAAAGCTTAGCAAACTATGTGTTTCTTCCACTGCCCTATCATGGCTTCAAAGATATCTGGTTAATAGCTTCCAACATGTTAAAATTGGCAGCGCTATCTCTGACTCAACTCCTGCTTCAATGGAGGTACCTCAATGATCCATACTGGACCCACTTCTTTTCTCCCTGCAAATCAGTACAATCCATGCCAGTCACACACAGCACTCCCATCTTTTATGCCGATGACCTAGTCCTTTTTATGAGTTTTCGCAATGTCTCTGATCTAAATCCTCAGCTGTCCTCTGATCTATAATCAATTCAAGGATGGCTCTGATCTAACAAGCTCTTCATAAATATAACAAAGACCCAGGCCATGCTGCTGGGCTCAGTTCTAAGTGTAAAGAAGTGCCCCTCCCCTTCGATGGTGATGTGTGAAAATGGGTCCATTCTCACCACTGTTTCTTTCTTCAACTACATGGGGATCACACTCAACACATAACTGAACATCTCAACTGATATAGCTGCTGCTGGTAAGGTACTTAATATCAGGTTGTGCTTCTCCTACAAGATAAGTAACAACCTCACTTCTAAAGCCCGACTAGGCATCACCAGTGGCATTATGCACCCTAAACCTTCTTATGTGATGTCTGTCTGCTACTTCAATGCCAGAACTGTCCTACAGAAATGGGATTTGGCCTATAATAATATCAGTAGATTTGGCCTGGCCACAAACAGATATACTCACCACTGTACCCTCTACTCCAAACTTGGTTGGTTTCCACCATCTGCCCTGCACAAATTCACTATGAGAAGTTTTGTTCATATACCTCACAGTGTATCCTATCCCCTGAGATCTAATGTCCCTGGTTCATTGGTCATCCCCAAAACCAAAACTAATGAAGGGGGATATGACAGAGACCTTTAAATACCTCATGGGGTAAATAAGGTTCAGGAGGGATGTCTTTTTTTATGCAAATTAAGTTTATCTTATAGTTTCAACCATAACGATACAACAAGATCAACAGATAAAAGAACAAACTACAAAGAGAATACTGTGTATACACAACTATGTACAAAAAGCGAGTGCACAATCATAACAGAAAGCACTGATGATCAGTTAATCCAATGAGAAGAAAAAAAGGGAAAAGGGCAGATATTAAACAAACAAGAAAACAAGATCCACATATAATGGAAAATAACTAGACAGTACCCTGAACTAGTGGTGGGTGAAGTGGTCCCGATTCGCTCCGCGAAGTGATCCGTGGAGTGAAGGCGAATCCGCGGATTGCTCCACAATGCAAAGCGGAGTACTTACAAGAGATTGGGTAAGCAAGTCCATTGAAAACAATGACTTCGGATTACTCCACCTTCCCAAACCACTACTCCACTAATTCTTACGGACTACATTGAAAACAATGTACACCGCCTCACTTCACCTTGTTTTTAAGCTCCAAAGGCAAATATTGCAGTGATTCATGGGATTTCAGTCACATGGGCTATGGATTGTTCTGCACAGCCTCAGTTTGGGGTAGTGTGCGTATGAAGCTGTAGGAGACAATCTGCTTTGAGAGCTCTGCGATTCAAACCTTCTAAACACTGTTAAAGAAACCTTTTGCAGTCATTTGTTTTGCTGAAACTTTAGTTCATCTATTATAGGAAACCCTACTGTGCTCATATCAGAGAGCGTGTATTGTTTGTGTGTGACTTTTGAATGTTAATGTACAATATTCAGTCTGTGTACTGAGAGACAGTGGAAGTGTGCTTTGGGGGAAGGGCGTATCTGTTGTGTAGGTAGATTAATTTGGAGAAAAAGACAGTGCTTTCTATTTTGGTGACATTTTTCTTGTATAACTGTGTTAATGTACACTCAGTAATATTTTCAATAATTCTTGCTATTTTTTTGCTGATTGTTGTGGTACAGCAGTGCACAATTTTAGTTTGTTTAAAATATGTGGTTATATTACTGAAATTTTCAATTTGCTACACATTACTTAGTGTGTGTGTGTGTATGTGAGTATGTGTGTAACCCGTGTCATCAAATCAGACACCTTTTATTGTGCCACATAATTTCAGCAATGTGAACCTGCTATCCACTGCAGCTGTGTAATTTTTGTACTTCTTTGTGGTATCTTTACTAGTACTAGTACTAGGAACTGTTACTGCAGCAGTGCAGTACACTGCCCCACCCTACGGCCCAACCCAACCAGCAAAGGAATTCTTTTCCAGATTTGAATTTCTGATAGTGAGCACTGGTTAGGTGTTGTGCCTTTGCATCTGCATCTCTTCAGTGTGCAGTGCAATCTTAATCTGTCTGTGCATTTGCAACTCTTTAGGGCCCAATCTCCATCTCTAACTTAAGTCACTGTTGTTTCTTTGGCTTCCCTTCAGAGTACTGGACAGGTGTGGTGCATAATTCTGCATGAACATTGTACTCATTAATATGCGTTTTTAAATCAGGACCATCATCACAAGTCACTCATGATACAAATCATGTTCTTCATCATCACGGTCACAAATCACGATTTACGATCACGTCACGAATCACAACATTAATTTTTTTTAATAGTTACTTGGATGTATTTTAAGCTTGTTTTGTAGTATCTCTCCATGCTTTACCACCCCACCATTATACTCATTAATGAGTGTTTTTAAGTTGGGGAGTTTTGTGCCACATCTCATTGGGATCCGGGGAAGTACAGCCATAGGCATTCGCATTTCTTCATCATCACAGTCACAAATGCAGTCACAAATCATGATTTAAATTTACGTCATGAATCACAACATTAATTTTTTTACTAGTTACTTGGATGTATTGTAAGCCTGTTTTGTAGCATCCCTGCAGGCTTCACTATCCCACCATTGTACTCATTAATAACTGTTTTTAAGTCAGGGATTTGGACAGTGTCTGCAGTACATACACAGGCTGGAAAGAAGACTGACTGCACACATGCAGTTTAACACAGTATACTTGCACTGATCAGAATACAAAGTGTCACACATATGGAAGACAACAAAAAAGGGCATAATTACATACAAGGGTCGGGGATGGTGGAGGAATACATTTTATAACACAGCAAGGAAGGTGTGGTGGGCACATGGTGTGAGGGGAAAAAATGAATGTGGGATCCCTTGGTGATCCAGCAGCAGTTCCAGCATGGACATAATTTGCAACTGATATCCCTCTATGTGATCCTGGTGGAGCAGCAGGTGCTGCTGTGGCCCTCCTCTTCTTAGGGATGCCACCATGCACAGCTGTACCCTCTGCCACAGAATGGCCAGCAGGTGCAGGCATGGTCCATTTTGTGGCAGCCTGACACTCCAACTGGTGGTGATTGAGCATATGGGTGTGCTGGCCCCCAGTCCCCAGCTGAGTCCCCCGGAGGCCACAGTGCACCTCCATCTCACATAGGCAGCAATTGACCACACTGCTGTCCATCCAACACAGTCAAAAAACTGCCAAACAACGGAGATGCGGGGAGGACCAGCCACAGGCAGGGGAGGGCCAGATGAACTGGCAGCTGACTGGTCATGGTGCTGAACAGGGATGGGATCTGCACCTGGGCCCAGGGGGAACAGGCACATCCTGCTCCAGAGGACCTGGTGCTGGACTTGGTGGGTGGTGGTGGTGGTTCAACTGCCTCAGAGTTAGGACAGGAGGCAGTGCTAGTCCTGCTTTCGGGGGGGGTGACAAACAACTACATAAGGTAAGAAAAATAAATTTACAGAAATAACAAATTAAGTAAAAAAAGAGTATAGAAAAGACAAAAAAATTGTAGCTTTTAAAAAAGCTGTTGGGTCTAATCAAAGTTTAAATCTCCTCCTCGCTCTGATCTCAAAGTTTCAGCAGTCACAAAACACACTCCTCGCTGTCTGTCTGCACAGGAGAAAGTAAAAGTGTCTGCTTGTATGACTCACTTACTTCCTTCCTAGCTAAAGAGCATGTGACTTACAGTACTGTAAGCCATGTGATGTGTGTGGGGGGCTGTCAAATCTGAAACACCAAGTGGATCACTTAGAATCATAATGAGGAACGTGAAGTCCATTAAAGACAATGACTTCACCTTACTCCGCATTGCCATTCCGCCTTAACATGAAGTGATAATGGCAAGACGGAGTGAGCACTTTACATTGCCCACTCCGTGTAGCAGAGTGGCAATGCGAAGTGCCCACTTCACATTCACTTCGCCGTCGTAATTTAAATTCACTGCATCTCTACCCTGAACAAGGGAGCACAAAGGAGCTTTAATATATTTTTTAGCTGTGATAATACAGTGCTAAGTGTATGCAATTTAAACCACCTTTTCTCATAGACAGAGGTTCTGTTCTAGGCACTGACAACAGGACTCTCCAGAAGAAGGTAGACTAAAAGCTCCATGATCCACTCTGCACATGTAAAATTATGTTGATCTCTCCAATGCCACAAAATTAATCTTTTCACTATCATGGATATCAAAGCTATATAATACTTTTGCTCTTTAAGAGAAACTGTTCTAAGATCACCAACTATACAAAGTTCATGTAGAAAGTAGTCCTGAAGATCCAAGAGCAGGTCCAACCTTGTTTTAATCTCTGACCAAAGGTGACAAACAGGAGGACATTCCCAAACAATGTGCAATAAAGTACCTTCCTCAGACCCACATGTTGTACATGTCATGGATTGAGCTCTTCCCATTCTGACCAACTTTTGTGGGGTATAATACAAATTGTGCAAAATAAAAAATTGGGTCAACATAATCTATCTTGTGTAGTGTAAATGGAAAGGTATTTCCAAAACTTAGAGCAATTAAAAGCTGCTTTTGGAAAAACATTCTGACAGTACCCACAAGAGACCTCAAAAGTTTTATAAAGTTCAGCAGCTATAAGGGCCTGATATAACTTACAAATGCTATGAAGGAGAAGTGCCACAGATTTTAAAGTAGATAAAAAGGAATCCAGTGTTGTCAACCATTGGGGTGAACCCATGCGATGTGTTACTTGAACACCATGTTATCAGCTAGGGCAAGTTGTTCCTTAGCTTGGGCAAATGAAATAAAATGCCCCTCACATAACAAAACCGAGAGTGAGACAGTGTCAATGTTTGGTAACCAACCTGGTAGAATAGGTTTGTCTCCAATTCTAAAATCTGGGTTTCTAATAAGGGGCTGCGCTACATCTATGGATAGATTAAGTGACATGGGTGTAAGCATTTGCCTATGTACAGCATTGAAAGTGAAGTTCCCACAACAGACTATATTAAACTTGGAAGGAGGGCTATAAATTTTGCATGGAATAATGATGTCAGTGACAGACCAAGTGAGTACATCTGTTCCAACTCAATAGAGGAGGGAGTTATTCTTCAGAGAAAAAGATGCTCTAGAACAAAAAGGCAAGCAATGAAACTGGAGGGGGCAAATTCAGGAGGGAGGTAAGGAAGTACTTCTTCACAGAAAGGGTGGTGGACACCTGGAACAGCATGCCAGTGGAGGTAGTAGAGATGAAAACTGTGGTAGCGTTCAAAAAATGCCTGGGACTGGCACAAGGGAATCATATTGGTATGGAAGGAAGGGGAACAGATGGTGCCAGAGATCAAGTTGGGTCTACAGCAAAAAATAAAGATCTAAAAAAAAAAAATGGGCTGACTGGATGGGCCCAGCGGCACTTATCTGCCATCACATTCTATGTTTCTATGTAAAACTAAGTTAGGGTAATTGTCTTTTTCCTACTCCACCACTGCACTTTGGAACTACATCTCAGCTGTAGTCTGTCTGTGAACATCCAGTCATGCCTTCAAGAGTGGATAACGCTCTTTCCTACTAAAGGCCTTGACATGTATATGTCTGTAGGCTGTATAGTATCAGTTGTAATTTCTCTGATTTATTGCACTTGTATGTATTGCTGATTATCAACTCTATATGTATGAAACCTTACGCTCTACTTGTTACTTGTGCTTTCTTATTGTACCTTGCCCTCTATCTTGCATCATGTTTATCACATATCATATCACATCATATTTTGTTTCGATTTAGTTCCCTGTACTACTTTAGGCAAATGTATAGACCCTTTGTGTATTTTTGTTCATTGCTGCGTCAATCTACACTGTTGTGGTCTCCCAGGTCATGCCTGAAACTAGGTTAATGTTTTGTCTAGTGCACTTACCAGGTAAATAAAACCTAAATTAAATAAATATGCATCTGCCCCACACATTTTCCCAAGGTGACCCACCTTGTTGCAGTTCCTACACATCCTGGCAATATTTTATAAAGCCTCCCAATGTCTTGCAGCAAATGTTAGCTGCATGTCCTGTAACTCCACCCAACCCCTTGTCCACAGCCTTATAGGATGAAGTGTTCATTATATGGTACTTGTACACAGTGCTGCGGCATTACTGTTTTAGTGGCCCAGCAGTACACATAAGCCTCACCCTTTGATTACAACTGGAGTATAAGCCAACAAGCCACCTAGGGTAGGTTACTTGACATGCACTCTTCATTGCCCTATGCATTATTTATATAGTCGAGGGAAACAATGCTCAGTTTGTATTACAGTACTCTTTTCTACTATTATGTAGGTTGTGGCCATGCATTTCATCAGGTTCTCAGAGTTACATGCCTTCACAAAGTATCTTAGGGCACTACTATATTATGTTAAATAGTGATCTGTCAGTATTCTGAAATTCATTTGCTCACATTACATTGTTACATTTTAGACAACCTGCAATACAGTAGAAACAGAAGAGGATTCATTTGTAAATATTGTGGTAGGGTAGACATCCCCACTAAGAAATAAACAGCCTACAATACATCTTGAAATGGCTTCTGAGGCCCAATGGGTTTTTATGATCTCTCTTTAAAAAAACAAGATATAGCATTCTGAAACTGTAGTACACTACTGTATATTAGGACACGTTTCCTTTTCCATGTATTTTCTCCATGAATAAAGATTTTTGTAACTGCTTGGGCTTACAGAGCAAGGATACACACTATGAAGAAAAAAAATAATAATAAGCAGCTAAAGGTATACTGTTGAAACAGCAAAGTTTCGACAGTGAAAGACATTACAATATCAATTTCGACTGGAAATTGTTGCTATAATGGTCCACTGGTGAAATTTCGCTGATTTTGCAAGTGATTCCCCCCCAAACAAACAAACTCCGACTTGGAGTTTATCTTAAAATTGGGGTGGTGTGGGGTGCACAGTCCGCTACAAAAAAACAATCAATGTTTGACAGGGGAAATTTCACCTGTTAACGCTGTGGATGTCGTCCTACCGCATGTCAAAAATAAAGTTGTCAATGCAGCTTAGTGGAATCGCAGCTAAAGGATGTCCTCAATGGAGTGAACAAAAAGGGGACATGGTTTACACAAAGGTTACTTACAATGTGGCTCTCCCTGCCTGATTCTGTAATATTTTGTAAAACCATGAATAGTTTTAAGGTTAATCTTGACAAACACCTGAAAGAGAATTGTATCCACAGGTACAACCATTATTAAATGCCGAGCATTATAAAGAGCTCTAGTAGTCTATCTATGCTTATATTGCTTTCTATGCTTCTCCGCAGTAAAAGCAGTACTAGAACCGTACTGATTTCAGTAGTGTGCACACATTCAAGATGAGTCCATACATTTGTTTATACTCATACTAGGGTTTGTACAGCAATACTTGCATTCTTAACTGCCAGTAATGTGGTATAGCCCCATTAAAAATTAAGCCTCCCTTGGGGGTTTAATAGGATTAAAATTGAATGCAGTTCTATTGTTCAGGATTTAGGCAGGAAAAGGAGGATGGTGGAGAGGGATCAAGGGGAGCTGTGGGTGCTAGTACACCTGGGTACCAGTCAGCAAAGATGGTAAAGCAGAACTTCCATAATCTAGGGGACAGATTGATAACACACTTAGCTTCCCTGGCCTTCTCTGAAGCCCTCCCTGTGTAAGGCAGGGAAGGTAAGCAGCATAGTATAATGAGTAATGTAAATGAGGTGTTTATTGGGTGGCAAAAGTGATGGTGTCTGCACAAGGGATACCAGTTTGTAGGGGATTGGGGGAACTTCTGGGACAGAAGATTCTTCAAGGGTGGTGGACTTCACCTGAGAAGGAGGGCCTGCACACTGGTGCATAGGTTTGATGTCTACATCAGATGTTTAAAATGACTGGGCAGAGACTGATGCTAAGGGAACTGTAGTTTCAGGTGAAAGGAAGGGGATCCTAACTGTACTCCCCCACATCTGGTAGCTTATAGTAGCACAGCAGATACAAGGAGAACTGTGGCCATAACAGGCCTAGGTGAAGGGACATTAGAGAAGGGGAATGCAAAATGTGCAAACTCCAAGAAAAACAAGGGGAAGAGAGGACCAGGAAGGCACAAGGGTAGTAGCAAAGTAGGATCAGGGTTCAAATGGAAGGAGGTATGCCTCAATGTCAGGAGCCTAGTTAACATGGCCGATACTGATGTGGACCATGTAACCATCACAGAAATGCTGGCTTTGGAAAATAACATACTGGTAACTGATGGTCCCTAGGTACTCAATGTTCAGGAGTAATAGAGGAAGAGTTAGAGGAAGAGGAGTGGCCCTTTATGTCAAGGATGTCATTGAGGTAATGGAGAATGGCATATCTGGGATAGAAATGGGGAGACAGAGTCACTGTTGGTGCAACTCATGGCAGCCTCAGGCAAGACACTGCACTTGGAGGTGATCTATGCCCTGGGGCAAGGGTTGAGAGGGACAGGGTCTTCAGGGAAGAACTTAAAAGAGGGGTTTCAAAGAAGGAATGTTGGTTGGTGACCTGAACCTGTCAGACATTGATTGGAATTTTCCAGTTGCCAAGAGCATCAGAAGTTAGGTCTTGCTGGATACCTTTTTAAGACCGTCTACTGGTACAGCTGATTAGGGAACCCACTGGGCAGACTACCATTCTTGATGTGGTGCTAACCACCTCAGAGGTGGTAGTAGCTGTAGAAATAGAGAAGTCACTGAGGAACAGTGACAATAAATCCATTTGGTTCAAATTGGCCCTTGAGTCAGGTAAACCAAAACTGAGAGCTGAAATCCTTGATTTCAGAAGGGCAGCCTTCAGTAGGCTGTGGGAGATGGTCAAATACAAGTTGGTAGGAGAGGATATCATAGGTGGAGTGGAATAGAGATGAGGGGAAATTAAGGGTGGCCATTCTTGAGGCATCTAAGGTATGCACAAAAATGGTAGCCAAAATGAACAGGTTCAAGAGACCATTATGGTTCTTAGCAAGGGTCACTGAAGCAGTGAGGGACAAGAAAAAGGCCTTCTACAAGTACAAAGAAAAGCAGGGGGAGTAAAAATAGGGAGAATATTTATGGAAAAATAGGGCAGCAAAAAAAGTGGTTAGGGAGGCAAAAGCCGACACAGAGCTGCATATTACAGAGGGTCAGTAGTGGAGAAAAACAGTTCTTCTAATATATTAGAGAAAAAAGGAAGAAAGGTGGGGGAATTGTAAGGCTAGCTGAGGATGGGTAGGGTGATAGAGGAGGATAGGCAAAGGCCTCCGTCCTTAATGATTACTTTTGCTTAGTTTTCACTAGGGAGGATGGTGGACCTTTGCCAGAGAGTGGTATCAAGGGGCAAATAAGGGTGTCCTAGAAATGAGGCAGGCAATATTTTTAAGTGAAAGGGTTCATAATGGGCTGGCAGCCCTAATGATAGAGAAGGCCCAGGGATCAGATGGGTTGCATCCAAAGAAACTCAGAGAATTGGCAGCAGAACTGGCTGAGCACCTGGTAGGGCTATTCAACAGCTCATTAAGGATGGGAGTAGTGCCAAAGGATTAGAGGATGGCAGACATATTTCCACTTCATGAGGGGGATAACAAGGAACAAGCAGGGAACTACAGACCTGTCAGTCTTACCACTATTGTATAGAAGCTGATGGAATCACTGGACAAAGAGGACCTTGTGGACTACTTGGAAAGCGATGGTCTTCAGGATAGTAAGCAGCATGGATTCACAGCAGGGAGGACTTTTCAGACTAACCGGATAGTTTTCATTAAGTGGGTGATAAAGGAATTGGAGAGTGGTCACACTGTGGATTTGCTCTACTTCAACTTCAGCAAGGTTCAAGTCAGTGTCAGATACTCTTGCTATAGAAGATGGAGGATCTGGGTGCGGCTATGGTTATAGTAAATTGGGTAGGTAACTGGCTAAAGGGGAGACTACAGAGGGTTGTAGTCAACAGGGTTAAATCAGATCTGTCTTAGGTCTGGTCCTTTTTAGGGGTGTGCAAAAAATAACTTCACCGGTGAAATTGAAGTGAAAGTCAGACTTTTGCTTCTGCAAAAGTTAAGAAATTCTTTTCTGAACTTTCATGGATTTTCCACCTCCCCTACATGGCTGTCTAAGTGCCTGATATGTAAAAAATAATTGCATTCCCAATCTCTGGTGGCTAGTGATCCCCCCCCACCTGATTACCCACCTGACCAGTCCAGGGCAGCATGCCCTTAGCCCTTTCAGTAACCCCATCCTGATCCCCCACCGACCTCCATATACAGTTAGTTATTATTAAAAAAAAATTCTCCCTCATGGTCTAGTGACCCTCACTCATTTCCCCAATCCTGAATTAAAATCAGTATCCCTGGTGATTTGATGTGCCCCTCGTGGAGGCAAAGTCCCACGCCCATCCTGACCTAACAGCAGTACCAGCTGACCGTCCTCTCTCTCATAACTGGCAGCCCACTGAGCTATTAATGAATGAGTGAGGGCTTCCCAGGTGGCAGGTGGGACCGCTAACCAAGGAACAGGCTACCAGCTGATGTTGTGCGTGCAAAAAATGCTGGGAGTTTCAGGCATGGTAGGGACAGTATTAAGGGTATAGTGGTTGCTCTGGGCTGCAGAATCATGGCAGAAAATGATGGGAAGGATGGGGTGGGCTAGGACCCTGGGAAGACAATATTTCCCAGGGCTAAATAAGGAACTCACGCAAACTGGATGGACCACTGGTGTTTTCTGCCATCATTGTCTATGTTTCTTTGTTTCTATTCTGAATTGCTGGTGGACTGTGGCCCATTTGCAAAACCAACATTTTAAATAATAAACTCCATGTGATTGAATTAACTTTTATTATTATACATTTTCTCTCTTCTTTATACAGGAGGTGTTAAGATAAACTGGTGCATGTAGTCATTAACTGAGACTTGTGACACCATTCTAGACTGTATACTTAAATATCTATATATTGGTTCATTAATTATTTTTCCTTTTGGATCCCCTTCTCTTTTGGACTGAAATTATGACTGCAACAAGAAAAAATCTACTTCTATAGATCACTGGTGAGACCACACCTGGAATACCGTGCCCATTTCTGGAGACATCACCTAAAGAAAGAGAAAGACAGGCATGAAACTGTGCCACCTAGTGAAACAAAAATGATTCGGGGCCAGAAGGGCAGATCCTAGAAGGATTGGCTTAGGGCACTGAACATGTACTCACTGGAAACCAGAAGTGGAAAGGGGTGGTATGATAGAGACCATCAAGTTCCTGAAAGGAATGAACAAGGTAAACTGTGAGCATCTATTCAAAACGAATAGTGGATCTAGAAGACATGGACATGCGTGGAAGTGGAAGTGTGTGTGGGGGGGGGATCAGGAGGGATGAGAGAAACTTTTATTTTACAGGGTTAGCGGTTGCACAATGGAACAGATGACCGACTGAGGTGGTGGGTGCCAAAATCATTAATAGTTTTGAGTATGGCTGGGACAGAGTTAAGGGCTTACTAGTAGCTCAAGGGGTTCCAGTAAGGCAGAGAAATTGGAGGCAGGTAGTGCCCGTGTATTTTCAGTTTCAAAGTCTCTGGTGGTCCAGTGGTCCCCCCCCATTGCCCAGTATATATTCAGTTTCAAAGTCCCTGGTGGTCCAGTGGTTCTCCCCACCTCCCGATCCCCCAGTATATATTCAGTTACAAAATCCCTCATGGTCCAGTTTTTTTCTCCACCCCCTGATCACCCAGTGCATATTCAGTTTCCAGTTTGTGCTTGGCTCTCAGTATCGGGCCCTATGACTTCAAACTGGGAATAAACTGAAGGGGCAGAGTAAATCTAAGGGATAAAGATCCTGTTTTCTTACACATTTACTCAATAATAAATAAGTGGAAGGAAAAACTGAAAACATGGAATACTGTACAGGCTGAACTGTATCTAAATATTGTGTTTGCCAAAGTTTTCCCAGATGTTAACAGTTTTTAAAGCTCTCATTGCTCATTTCTTATCTACCTCTACTGGAAATGGCACGGGGTCATCATGTTACAAGGCAGAATGCTGCAAGGCATAAAAGCGTTGTGCAATTTCTGCCAGTGTTTGTTCTGTGGGGGTCTCCACCCCCACCCCCCACACCCCCAGACCCCCCACTAAAGATTCTCAACTCCGGGCGGTGGGTCCAACTCGGAGAGCGCCATGGGTCCAGGTTCACCATAATGTTGTACCCTATTATGCGTGTGACACTATGACCCGGTATGACTGGAAATTACTTATCCGAGTTTAAATGTTACCTTTTACCCAGTCACTCATTTCTTTACCATTTGTTTTGTATCACTTAATGAACTGTAACAACTCACTGTGTTCCGTGTCTTATGTAATTGCTTTTTACGTTGTCTGTGCCATCTTTATGGCCCAGGTCATGCCAAAAAATGTTCCCTGGGATCAGTGTATTCACTCGGTTAACGATGAATAAATAAATAAATTAAATTAAAGATTTTGTATGTATTAGCTGTTAATACTCCTACCATACTGCTGCTAAATGGTTATCTGTGCCATTAGGCAGGATAGACTGACAAAACATGGTAAAATGAGTGGCAGTCTCTTGCTTGTTGCAATTCTGCATGGTCTTCATCAGTGGGATACTTTAGCCTGTCCTGTTTGATGGTTTGAAGCAGATAAAATAATTTTTACACAATGAATAGCTGTGATTTAGCCCAGTGAGTGTTAGATGATTTTAAAAAAGTGTCATATACATTCTTTCAGAGTACAAGCAATGCTATAATATAACTTAACAGGACCTTAGAGGAATGTCTGTTATGGTACTGCCTCATCAATCTTCTCGATGCATTGGCCCACAGGAAAAAAAAACTTGTGCTCTTCCAGCTCTCCTCCTTTCTCTGATAAATTTCAGTTCATGTTCACTGCATTATTTGTTTCTGTATTTGTTTGTAGATTGTTAGTAATAATTTTACTTGTACGGTGCCCAGAGTTTGTTTTAATGAATGCTATATAAACTGGATAAGATTGGATTGACAATTCCATTTGGTTTTCAGAAAACTCATTCCACAGTCTTGTCCATCCTGTGGCTTACTGATTTGATCCTGAAAGTGCATATTTTAATGTAATTTAGCTCCAAAATGTATTTGCTGCAATTTATGATACTTCTGGGTTTCAGCTGCTTTGTGGGTCTGTACCTCAGTACATATGGGTTTAAAGTGTGTGTGGGGGAGATTTTCTGATTAATCAGTGATCCTTGCGTGGTGACTAGTGATACCCTATTCCACCCCAAAACAGACATGTCTTTACTAACAAATGGATCAGATACCATTGCACAACTCTTCCAAAATTAGTAACTTTAATGGTTCCTTGACTGTTTTGAATAATAATTTCACTTCATGGGTGATGTGTTTGATGTTATTAGGAGGTGATGTTGAGTTAAACCTGAGTCTGTAAGAGGTTCATGTTACGAAATTACAGATTTTGCACGATAAAGCATGCAGTGCAGTGTAGTACAGAAAATGGATATGCTCTTAACTCTAGTACACAAACAAGATCCAGATATATTTGGATTGTCAGAAACTTGGTTATCCATAGGGATCAAGAATACGGAGGTTATGCTCCCAGGTTATCAAATGTCTATGTCAGAAAGGTACAAAAGAGGTAGGGAGGGGGGTTCATTGTATATAAAACAACTTCTAGGCCTCATTGAGACTTTGTTACTTGGCAGCAGTGAAAACATTGAATATTTATTAGTTTCCTTAGTTTATCTTAGAATAGCAGTTGATGTGGTGTACAGTCTGCCCAAAGTTAAATTAACTAAACTAGAAGTGGTAATAAATAAAATCTATGCATGCCTGGGGATACTCTTCTTATGTTAATGGGTGATATGAATTCTGATTGGTTTCAGTCAAGAGGGAATCAATTAAAGGAACTGGTGTCAATGTTGGGAGTTAAACAACATTTCCGAGTGCCTACCGGATATACTAACATCTCTAACCATGGATCAGTCTTAGAGTTAATAATTACTTCTCCACAAATCAGGGTAATAGACACCGGGATTTTACCACCACATTTAGGGGACCATAATCCGATCTCGATTATTATTGAGCAGGAACAGGTGCTGAATAACTTTAGTAGTTATTACTGTGCTAGGGAGATGCAACATTTCTCCACTGATAAGTTTAAGAAAAGTATGGGAAATTAAAGCTGCGAAAGATGTAAACTAATTCTTGAATTAGACTAGGCCATCGAATATTTTATAGGGACTTTTTGTGATTTGTGTGATTTGCATGCCCTGAGGTGAAAATGTTTGATAAAGTCAGGGCTCCTTGGATAAATGAGAAAATTTTGAAAACAATGAGGATAAAAATAGACTTTGACATTTGGCAAAAAAAAATTATTTGGGGAGGGACTGAGATATTTTTGAACATAAGCGTAATGAGTGCAAGGAGCAGATAAAGAAAGCCAAAGCAAAATCTTACAGGAAAAATTGAATACAAATAAGGACACTTGTAAATTCTGGCAGACTATTGATTGGTTAACTAATCCAGGGAGTGCTGGTCCTGCTAATCCCTTGCAGCTGATGTATGAAAGAAAACTGTTTACTAAACCCTATGTGAACTCTGAGATCCTCAACACCTGGGGCAGGATTCTCAAGGACCGTGAAATACCCATAGCTGCAGGTAAACTGCAGCGCAAGTGAGTTGCCACTTACAGATCCCCAGGTTACCCACAGCAGCGGGTATTCACAAAGGTGGAACCGGATCACGACCCCCTCCACGATTTATGGCTGCTTGCAGGAGGTGTTGCCCAGGAGAACTCCGCAGCTGCAGCAAGATGCTACTGCTGGTGGGAGCAGCTGTAACATCCTCTTCAACTGCTGGCTGAGAATTGCAACCAACGCAGCTGCTGGCGATTTCAGCCCACAACTGTAGTTGTGGAGTGGGACTTTGGCCCCAAAACGTTTGAGAATCCTGACCCGGCTTTGTAAATCTACCATGTTTAGGAAACTTTTCCCCTCTTGGAGGATTGGGTGATGAAAGAATTAACACAGACCTAAAGTATCCACCCTTTTGGTTCAGAATGTTGAATGTCTTGGAGGCCCATACAAACTTACAGGATATTTATGAATATAAATCCCTTGGGCCCAATGGAATTGAAGGTACATTTTTAAAACTAGTGGCTGAGGAAATAGCCCCAGTTTTTACTTTTCTCTTTAAATGGAGCTTAAGTCAAGGTTAATTTTCAACAGTATGGAAAGAAAGCAAAGTAATACCTTTTTTTAAGGGAGGAGATGCTTCAGACCCTGGGAAATATTGTCTAATAGAACTTTTATCTTTGTTGTCTAAATGTTTCAAACATCATGTACATTAACAATTGGTTGAATACTTGGACAAATAAACTGTGTTGATACCTTTCCAGTTGGAGTTCAAGATGGGCACACAACTACAACTGCTTTGTTGGAATTTAATAATTTGGTGTTCTTCTCCTTAGACTCCAGACTGAAAATAGCAGTCATTTTTATAGATTTGTCCAAGGCCTTCAACCTGATGGACCACTCCCTGCTACAGGACAGAATAACAGTCCTAGAGATAATGGACAGTCCCTGGGACTGGATTAGGTCCTACCTGAATAATCACTCTCAGAGGGTGTCAGTATCCCAGGCTCTCTCACTGAGGGAAGATGTAGTTCGAGGGTACCCCAAGGCTCTATCCTGAGTCCACTCTATTTTTGTTTTTCAATAATGATCTTCCTCAGGCAGTCCAGTTTTCCTAGGTGAGATTGTATGCAGATGACTGGGCTCTGATTGCTATTGGCAAGATGGGAGAGTGCCTTAGAAAAACACTAGCAAACAGGCTAGAAGGAGGGGTGGAGCAACAATGGGGAAATATCAAAACTGCCATCACAGAGGCAATAAGCCTTTATGTGAAGCAAATAAACAAATCAAAATGAAAGAAAAAGCCACTATGGTTCTCAAAAGAGGTGTCAGTGAAGGTTAGGGAGAAAAAGATAGCATTTAGGAAGTTTAATGAAACACAGAAGGAGCAGGACAGAGAACTGTACCAGTTCAGGCAGAAGGAAGGAGGGAGGGTAGCCAGTACAGCAAAAGCCTAAACTGAGGAAAAGATAACCAACTCAGTTAAGAAGGGGGGATAAAACCTTTTATAGGTATATCAGGAAGCATAGAAGGACAAAGGGAGGGATAGTGAGGCTGAATAGAATGGACAGTAGGTGGGCAGAGAGGGACAGTGAAAAAGCAGGGATACTGAATGAATACTTCTGTTCAGTATTCACAAAAGAGGAGGTGGGGGGAGGTGCCTAATCCAATTAACAGAATCACTCTGGATAGGGGGATCGATCCCAGTCCTTTCATAGAAGAAAGGGTTCTGAAAGAACTCCTAAAACTGAAAGTGGACAAAGCAATGGGGCCAGATGGAATTCACCCCAGAATTTTAAAAGAATTAAGCAGAGAACTAGTGACACCACTGACTACACTTTTTAGCAAATCATGGGAGGATGGTATGGTACCTGAGGACTGGAGGAAGGCAGATGTGATTCCCCTTCAGAAAAGTGGGACCAAGACAGAGGCAGGAAACTACAGACCTGTCAATTTGACCTCTGTGGTAGGGAAAGTGATGGAATCACTTCTGAAGGAAAGAATTGTTGAGTACCTAGAGGACAGTGGGGCACAGGACCCAAAGCAGCATGGGTTCACAGCGGGAAGGCCATGTCAGATGAATCTAATTGATTTCTTTGACTTGGTGACCAAAGTAGTAGACCAGGGAGAGGCTGTGGACATGGCCTACCTAGACTTTAGCAAGGCATTTGACACAGTCCCGCACAAAAGATTAATAGTCAAATTAACCAGCCTAGGAGTGGGTCCCAGGGTGGTAACTGGGTAAAACATTGGCTGAACAACAGGACACAGAAAGTAATTGTAAATGGAGTCCACTCTGAAGAAAGAGGGGTTACTAGTGGGGTACCGCAGGTTTCAGTACTGGGTCCAGTCCTTTTAATGTCTTTATAAGTGAGATTGAAGAGGGACTGGAAGGAAAAGTATGCCTCTTTGCAGATGACACAAAGATCTTCAACAGGGTTGATACACAAGGAGGCATGGAAAGGATTAGAAGGGACTTGGCAAGGTTGGAGGAATGGTCAGAAGTATGGCAGCTTGGATTCAATGCAAAGAAGTGCAGAATAATGCACTTGGGAAACAAAACCCAGGGAAGATTACAATGGGGGTAGTAACAACAACAAAAATGGAAAGGGACCTGGGGGTAATCATATCAGATGACCTTAAGTCTGGCAAGCAATGTGAGAAGGCAGTAGGGAGGGCTGGGGGAATACTGGGATATATAGGGAGAGGCATCACCAGAAGAAAACAGGAAGTTGTTATGCCCCTGTACAGACAGTTGGTGAGACCCCATCTGGAGTACTGTGTCCAGTTCTGGAGACCCCATCTCTGCAAGGACATAGACAGGATGGAGGCAGTTCAGAGGAGGGTAACTAAAATGGTGCAGGGTCTGCAAGAGAAATCATATGAGGAGAGACTAAAGGAGCTTAATATGTATACCCTTGAGGAAAGGAGGGAGAGGGGCGACATGATAGAAATGTTTAAGTTCCTCAGTGGAATCAACAAAGTCCAAGAGGGTAGCATCTTTCAGAAAAAGAGATGTGCAAGAACAAGGGGACACAATTTGAAGATAGAGGGGGGACAGCTCAGGGGCAATGTGAGGAAGTATTTTTTCACAGAGAGGGTGGTGGATGCATGGAACAGCCTTCCTAAGGAGGTTGTGGGGTCTAAAACTGTGGGAGAATTCAAGAATGCATGGGACAGACGTAAGGCAATTTTTGTGGGGGGTAGGAAGAAATAGGCTGTTGGTTAAATAGGATCTGCAGCTTATCTTCTGGGTAGGGAAATGGGCAGACTAGGTGGGTCAAGCGGTCCTTATCTGCCGTCAAAGTCTACATTTTTATGTTTCTATGGGTAGGGACATGTCGGATCGCTGGGAAAAATTACAGGCAGATTTTCTTAGTGTGCAGGAGCTGTTCAAGGCTTACAATGAATGTTAAGAAAACCAAGTTGGTTCATTTTAGATGAAAAAATAAACATCAGTTGCACATTTTGAGAAATTGTGGTGAACAGATTGTCCAGGTTAGTGAATACAGATATTTGGGTGTTGTTTTTGATTCAGAGTTATCTTTCACAGGACATATAACTTCAATTATTAGCAATGTTAATAAAAAAAGTCGGGGCATTAAAACATACAGTACTACTAGGTGTCTTGAAAGATCTGCCAGGAAAACAATAGCTGAGCAATTAGATTTACCTTCTCTAGAACATGGTAATTTGATGTATTGTACTGCAACAAAAGGAATGTTCGATAAGTTAGATAAGTTACACTTTAAACTGGCCCGATATGTGTTGGGTTGTAGTTTTACTACTCACCATTGTATAATGTTAAAAAAAAGTTGAATTAGCAGTCCCTGGGTACAAGATGTGCTAAACCTGGCTGAAACTACAATACAAGAATTTATTATTTCAACCTAATCATTACATTAGTCATGCTGTATTTTGTAAAAAAGAGGATCAAGTTTGTGATCTGTGCACATTAACAAAATTAGCTTTGCTAGGTGTACTACTAAATTTGGTGAAACGACACTAAGTTTTCAGACTGCCTTAAACTGCAACAAATTGCTTTATTCTGCTCATACTTCACTGTCAGTATCTACTTTTGTCAATAAACTGAAAAGTTGCTTCTCTAACACTTGCAATAGTTATTTGTAGCTTACCTTTTGTATTGCTTTTATAGAAATTGGACCATTCAGTACACACGACTGTCTTGCAAACAGGGATATTTTTCCCTGATGACATGCTACCTACATAAAAATAAAGTTTTATTTAGCTATCTTATCTGAAGGGGTTGGACTCAGGCCTGTTCACTTCTGCCATCTTTGTTAACCTTGCTAAGTTCATCAACACTCCTTCTCATCTCCTGCTACATGACAAGCTCACTATGCAAGTGTTTCTGACCTTGTGGTTTGTGCTCCTGTATGTCTCAACAAACACCAGTCAGTCTAAGTAGGCGATGTCCTATCCCTCTCCCCTGCTCCCTATTATCCCAGGACTATACCCTGTGTTCTCTCATGATTTCCATGTCCTGTATGTTTCCATTTTCTTCAAGGACCTCCCCTCAGTCTGTGTGTCTGCATACATACACATGTACACAGATGTCACAACAGTACTATTTGCTTCTTGACTCTTGGTACCTGAGCTGGAGATGACTTTGCATTGTTACTTTGATAACCTTCAACATTGGTTCTACTCCAACTAGCTCTTGATCAATGCCAAGAAAATGTCCCCATGACCTTTCACAGCATGCAATGACTCTCTAGGCTTCAAACACTCCATGTCTTTATGATTCTTCTTTTGGCAATTTATCTCCTAGATCCAATCAACAATGAGAATGGCTATACCAGTAAGTTTAAGTAGGTGATGTCCTATCCCCTCCCCTGCTCCCCTTTAACCCGGGACTGTATCCTATGTTTACTGTTGATTTCCATGTCCTGTATGTTTTCATTTTCTTCAGGGACCTCCCCTCATTCTGTGTAACTGCACACATACACTTGTACACAAGTGCTACAACAGTACTGTTTGCTTCTTGACTCTGGGCACCTCAGCTAGAGATGACTTTGCATTGTTACTTTAATAATCTTCAGCATTGGTTCTGCTCTAACCAGCTCCTGATCAATGCCAAGAAAACATCTCCATGACCTTTTGCAGCATGCAATGACTCTCTAGGCTTCAAACACTCCCTGTCATTATGATTCATTGTATGGCAGAGCCAATAAGGGATGAGAATGGCTGTACCTCTTATCATGCATACAGCTGTCTCCTCAAGCTACTATAGCTACTCAATATACTCATTCCCAACTTCACAGTCTAACTGTCCTATCACTCTGCATTGCACCAGCTAAAACCCACTGCCAAGAAACCCATCTCCCAAAAGAAACATTAGAAAAGGATTTATTTCTTATGACTCAGCACTGCACCAGATCTACTTTTCCATTCCTATGGCTCCCTAGCACACCGTGTAAAACAGTCTCCTATGGCTTTCCACCACACCATGCAATGCTTTCTTATTGCTCCCTACCATGCTGTCTCATGCTGCTTAATTGGGCACTGCACAACACTGTGCATGCCCACAGTGATCGGTGTTGGCCATACCAAGAAAAGACCATGGGGGAGCTCACTAGTAATGGCACATAAAAAACAGAAAGAAAACAGCCTTTACTAATACCCAAAATTGTATTCTGGTGATCCACTACCATATAATATGATAATGGGTATAGTAAGATCAGTTTCTTACTGTTTAACAAGTGTCTCTCATACTGATTGGTCAAACAGAACTGCTCAGTCTTCACTTCGCAGTCCTCTTGTCCAACCAGCATGAGAGATGTTTGTTAAACAATACGAGATTGACCCTACTATAACCATACTCATATAGAATTAGTGCTGGATGAAATTAGAAAAATCAGTTTCATGTAGCTATCCTGAAATTGCACCAATTTGGCATAATTTCTGGGGATATCACAAACTAGAACAGTGTGTTTAAGATGGAAAATGTTAATAAAAATTGTATCTTCTTAAAAATTTGTATTTTCAAAAATGAAGTTTTGCAAAAAATGGTGTCTTTTCTGAAAAAATAAACATTTTTACATCTCACTTTTTTAAAATGTACCATTTGAGAGGAAATGCTGTTATTAAAATAAAAACATTATTGGCCAAATGTTGTCAGATTTAGGCACACTTTCCTGAAAGCTCACAAATGCCAAATCAGCCATTTTGCAAGCATAATAAACATTTCACCCAGCTCCACACTGGATGTTTCTCCCTCTTGAAAAACTCCCCCACTTCATGTACTTGGTGTGCCAACTGGATCAGAATCTCACTTTCTCTACCCACATCTATGGCATCCCTTAAAGATCATCCTGAAGCTTGGCACCCTGTACCACAACATTTCCTGCCTCCCACCCTGTCTGCCATAAAATCATCCTAAAGATGATCCTCACAGTGTTTGACCTGTATATGTGGTATACAGGGCTGCTCCCCAAAAAACACTGGCCAGACTGGACCCCTTTCATTTTTTCAAGTGTTTTACTCTGAGCTGCCCCCCTGACAGACAAACACTCATAATCAGTCTTTCCTCTCCCACCTATCACTGGATGGTGTGTAACACTCTTACTGTGTATCCTTCCTTTCCAAATTCTGGCTTAGTTTTCTCCCATGGTACCTTGATTCCCTTCCCCCCCTTCCTCCTAATCCCTTCATTCTGCTGACTCCCATTCCTTCTCACTTTCTCACTTTAAAACATCTTCCTGGCAGAAGGCCTCTTCCTCCTGGCAGAAGGCCTTCTCCTCCTCCTCCTCCTTTCTCCTTTTATATGGATGTTAAGTATGGGGTCATGATAGTAATATCACAGATCTAGATACTGATCAGAATTGTGTTTTGAAAGTGATCCTAGCCATCCCTAGATATATCTTCAGTATGATAGCGAGAACTAAAATAGGGGCTGCTGATATTTTCCCCAAAATATTAAAAATAATGATTAATTACTGGCTAAAGATTCTAGATATGGCAGAAAATAGCTTCATTTTTGAATTAGAATGCTGGATGGATGCTATAAAGATGAGTGGTGAACAGTCATGGTTTGGGAAGCTTGTCCTTTCCTTGAGAAAACTAAAATTCTTGTTGCTGTATTGGTCCTTGTAACACAAGATCCACACAAATAGAGGATTTGATACCTTTTATTGGACCAACGTAGTTGTTAAAAAATTGTTGTTTTCTGATGAAGGATTCTGTGTAGTCTGAAAGCTCAAAGCACCTGTTTTCTTTTTTAACAACTTTGTTGGTCCAGTAAGAGGTATCAGATCATCTGTGTGTGTGTGTATCCTGAGAAAACTATGCTTGGAAAAAAGTTTTATATTTGTCCCAAAGGAGACCTACATGAATTTTGTCAGTTTGGTACATTAAATAACAGTGGACATTGCAGTACCAGGGGGCCTAATGAAATTATAAGATTCTTGGGAACACCCTTTGTTAAAAGAAATTAAAACACATTTTGAAACAGAGAAATAGTTATTATGTTGTGAAAATGCTCACCATAGGAGGACAATATGCAAACCAAGGCATGAAATTCTTGCTAACTCAGTGGGAACCTTAAGCTCAGAAGCATTTTCACATCATTTATCTGTAGTATACGTGCACCTCTTTCTATTCCTCAAATATTGATAGAATGTGCAAAATTGGAAAGAGAAAGGAGAAAAATGGATTGTTCTGTTAATAGCTTTAATGACAGGCCATGGAAAAATTAAGACATCTAAACTTTTATCTTCTAAAGAAAGATTATTGCTATTTATACTGTGCATCTTCCCTGTCAAAGCTACTGTATGTAGGGCTGCAACAAAATTAAATTTCACCAGTGAAATTGTGGTGAAATCGGCCATTACACGTGCAAAATATTTAGGCCCAGATATTCAAACTGCGCCAGTCTGAGGCGCAAGCCCTGCGCTGCTCAAAATAGTTGCGCAGGGGTGTAGCCAGGGTGATATTCAAGGAGTTGCGGCATTGAACAACTCCTTTGAATATCACCCCGAGCCACAACACTGCACATGGCGCAGTGGAACTTGCGCTACGCCAAGTTGCCAGGATTGAGCATTAAACTTGCGGTGGGCGCCAAGTACCATTGCGCCATCGCAAATTTCCGATATTTAAAGGTGACATGCAAATGGGGCCATAATTTATGCTAGCGCGGGGCCATTTGCATCTATTTATGGCCCCATTTGCTGCCATCTCGTATGTAGGTGCCGATCCCGAGGACTTGCTCCTGGCCACCCCTGCCAGGCAGCAGCCCGTCGGGGACCGGCCTTAATGCAGACCGATCGCGGGCATCACAGTTACATGACACCCCCTTCTCACAGCCCGATCGCGGAGCACAGGAGACCATATGACCTCCCAGTGCCCGATCGCTGGGCAGAACTCTGTATGACCCCTCCCAGTGCCCGGATCGCTGGCAGAATGTAACCTCCCCCAACCCGAATAACTCCTCTGGTGGTCCAGTGGACCGTAAAGCCTGATAGCGGGCGGGAATGTCACAGCACAACCCCCCAAACATCTCCCTGAGTGTCTGGTGTCCCCCACCCACCCGAAGCCCTCCCACGCTCCCCCCGCAGCCCGGCGGACGACAGCATCCACCCACCTGCCGCCCCGCGCTACCGGCTGACTGACTTCAGTCCAGGGCTGCACGCCCATTGGTGAGAGTACAGCCAATGGGCGCAGCCCATACCGTACATGACAGTCCAGATTTGTGAATGCAGACCACTGGCAACAAGGTATTCTCCAATCTTTTCCTTCAGTAGTGATTCCATTACCTTGTCCACCACTGATGTCAGGATGACAGGCCTGTAATTTCCTGTCTCCTCCTATTTCCATTTTGTGAAATGGAACTACATCTGCCCTCCTCCAGTTCCCCAGTAACTCCACTATTTCAAATGACAGGCTATAATAACTTCATTAAATAGAGCTTTCTGAGTTGGCCTGGTGATGCTGAGGGTTGAGGAGCTGGATGCCACACCTCACGGTACACCGACAACCCGGGTTTGGGAATGAGCCCTGGTCATTGGGGGTCAGCAGGGGAGAGGGAGGATTGAGTGTCCATAGACTGCTCTCCTCTCTCTGGGGAGAGATCCGGGGACTGCCTGGTGCAACAGCAGCACCCAGTGGAAGCCAGAGGGATGTGCGCACATCTGGGCACAAAGGTAGAGTGGTGGAGTTGTGACAGATGTCTTGAGATGCCATTGCATGACTGAACTCCGGGGTGGGATGAGAGACAAAAACAAGAAAATCCCCGCCTCAGCTCGCAGAGATGAAGGGGGCTCCAGGGACGCAGCCCACATTCCAACATTGGCCCAATGCCTTGGGAGTCTCCACGCCCTATCCAGCACCAAGGTAAGGCTTCTCTAATCTCAGATAGGCCATCAGGGAGGACAGATCCACCCAGTGGGGGGTGATCTGAGGGGCTAGGCCTGCCTGGGTGGCTGGGGGAGTCCAGCTGAGGATTGTAGGGTTCAGACAGGGAGTAGAGGCTCCAGTCAGGTGAGCACCCCAGAATGATACCCAACAGAGGAGGTGCAAAAATAGAGTCTACAAAAAAAAAGGAGCTTTCCATGGGTTTTTGACTATGAGAAACGCAAATGTCCAATAAATGTTTGATAATTTGGTGGCAGGGGGTAAGAGGTTAATTTATCCTTATTTAATATAGCAATTCAGATATTAGGACCATTGTACAGAACCTACTGTAAAGGCACATTAGCCTCGGTATATGTGGTTCTAGGAATGATATATGCTATACCACCTCATTTTCTTAGAACAACATCATATGATTTGAGATTGTTTTCAGTTTTCTATTTATTTATCGGGGCAAGCCAACCAAAGCAACATTTCATTTTTAATGGGACCATGGGTCTACCCAGTTAATTATGCAACTAGGAGGACAGACATTTGATGTGGTTTAAAACCTTGCTCAGGGTCACACACTGGGCAGTGGATGTAGTGGAATTTGAACCAGTGATACTCCTATATACTATACCCTTTAGTACTCCACTCACAAGATCATGCAGTCTCTCTAAGATTACTCTAACCTAAGTAGAATGACAATTTAGCCTAGGGGCTGAAGAGCACTGCTGCCATAAACAATGGCAAGTTAATAAAGCTCTTGTCTTTCAGTTAAAATCACCAGTTCCATTTTTTTTATAGAGCACAATAATTAGTGTTTAAATCACATTCAAGAAGATTAGAATGGGCTCATTGATTGTACTATACATCCTGCTTTCAGCAAACAAGATAGGTCATTATACCACAGAGAACATGTGTTCAATCAACTACTAGTAAACCTAATCAATTAACCATCATTAATCTCCTTTTGTGCCAAACAAGTGATCCTGTCTTTGTATTAAAAACTTAATTGGAGTCTTAGTGTTTGATCCTCCCTCCATATTCTAAAATGGTTTAAAGCAACAGTTATAGTAAACATTATTGGCATACATGTTTTTATTCCATTTCAGATCACCGCTTTTTCTCTTGTCTCATATGATGACCTTTTTCCACATTTCAAGTTTTCTTTGCCATTTTTTTAGATTACAAATAATTACTGGAGAGATTCAGTTAATATGGCTGCCATTAGGATTCCATAACTATATCAACTGTTTTTGAACAATATTGTTTAACATTGCTTTCCTGCCCCAAGATGAACAATCATGCAACTGAAACAGCTCTGTGACTTTATGGAGCACTGGGGGCATCAGGGCTGACTTCAGGACAAACAAACTTAAACCCCGACTATTGGGGACATACTATAAAATGAATGGGCTCCAAATAATTTCATTTTGAAAAAATAATAACATAATGGGATCAATATTGGTGGTTGAAAAGGACTGCATAATGAAGCATGTAAACTGCGACCTACATCTGAAAAGACAAACTTTTATACTCAGTGTGGGATCTACTGGTCCAGGTGTCAGGCCCTTTTTAAGGCCACATTATTTGCACTGGAAAAAGGCTCATTTTCATATTTGCTTTGCTCTGCTATAAGAAGCCAGCCTTTCATATGATTCTGCTCTTCCCTTGTATAATCTTAATATGCATATCTTATATGCTTATTATCTTTGCTGAAGAGGCATGAATTTTGCAATAGTACTTCTTTTTTAAGTGTATCCAGATGCAGTGTTATCTTGAATCTTAAATTCTATTTGAAAAAAAACATTGATTAGCAAGAGTGAACAATGCAAAAAACTGTGTCTTTTTTTTTAATTTATTTTGCAATTATATCTTTGGACATGAGTGACAGCTGGTGTCCTTGTTGTGATACGCTGAAAAATGTTTAAAAATAGTTAATACAGTTAATTCTATGCTGTATTATCCTCATGTTAAAGAAATACCTGTTTAAAGGTGAAGTACCTGTATTACAACTTGTGGAACATCCTGATATGTTGTATTATTATAAGATAGCTACAGTAAGTAAATATTTCTATAAAAACAGAATGAATAAGTGGTTCTGTTATAACAGAATATCTTAAGTCTGTCCTTAGATGATAAGTAGGACATATTTTTCTGCTCCCCATTTACAGCTCATTGTGGACATTTTTTTTTACTGTGTACATTGCTCTTACTTATTATCAGGATTCACTCTCCTTATCTGCCATGTTAATCATGTCTTTGAACTGGTAGTTCTGTAATTTAATTATTGTTTTGCATGCACCACTGACTGGGTAATCAACTGTATCACCTCATGTTGTATTGCTTCATGCTGTTCAAATGTTTAAATATGTGTTTTTTAGTGTTTACTATTATATGCCATCGTTATGGCCAAAGTCATGCCTGAAAATGGTTCCTGGGACCAGTGTAACCCCCCAGTTAACAAATAAAGAAATAAAAATGAAGCACGGGTACAAAGTTCAAAATATATTTTGCAAACTTTGCCAAAAACTAAAGTATTAAAAGTTTATTGATAGAATGTAAACAAATTCAGCCTAGTAGTCTTGATGTCTATTGATGTGGGGGAGATGCATGTTTCATGAAATTTAGAGTATTAAAATATTACCATTTTGTGAGAGAGATTTTATCTTTTCAACATCCTAGGCACCCTCATACGCTACAGTATCTTCAAAAAGTAATGGTATATCATTATGGCACCAACCTATGGCTGATTGAAGGAAGAAAAGAACATCCAGTTCAGGTCATTTGTCTTCCTAAACACCTAGATGTAGGAGTAAAACCTTTGGACAAGAACCACCAGGAGAAGTAAATCTTGCACTTCTTAGAAGAAGCTTATACATCCATGCTAACTAGGTAAAACAGCTGTTTAATAACTGACTGCAAGTCCTTCCAAAGGAATACTCCTGAAAGATGCTGGTGGGTGTAACAGCTTGTCTTAAAAAAGTGAATAAGACTGGGAATACTATTTACTGTACCTTGTGATAGAAGGCTATGAGTGGAAAAGGTGTGTCCATACGTATCCCTCAGACATGTTACTATCATCTTCATATAATTGTCACTAAGAACTGTTAAACTGTCATTATCTGGACTACGCATGCGCCAAATCTCCATCTGCTACTCAGGACAGCTTACAAGAATATATAGCCTCATTCCAACTTTAATTGATGCTGTGATCTTCAGGAATACTATTACAATCTATTGCATGCTACAAATAGACAAATCAATTAAACCAGCTGCTCCCCCAAGCCAAAAGAAAAAAGACTGTCACCAAGGAAACTGTACTAGAGGGGACAGACTGTTATCTATATATTTGCATAATTGCTTACTAACTGTTTATATAACCATCTAGTCTGTCTGTATTGCTTGAATAAATGCCAACTGAATAATTTAACTTTCTTTTCTGTTGTATAAAATAGCACAGGTTCTTGCTATCTGTTCTTGTCCTGTGAACACATGACAATGTGGGATTTATATAAGATCCTGTAAATGGGAATAAAATGTTCCTTTTCCGAATATTATGACATAATATTTAAAAGGTTGGAAAATGTCTCACTCACCACTTTTAAAGTTTGAACAGATACAAGTTTATTATAGCATAAATCGCTCCACCAATAAGTAATACCTCAAACAGTGGACAACATTTCGAGGACACTTCCTCTTCTTCAGGACCTGCAGTTATTGAAGTATCAACAATTAATTACATACATTAATTAGTAATTGTTTAGAAACATTGATCAAACTAGAAATTGGACCAAAGTGCTAAATTCTAGTCTAAACTCTTATATTTAGATTAATATTCTGGATTTTGTGAAATATAATATATCCTACTGAAGTTAAAATTCCTGTTGTACTTCATTAGTAAGCATGCTTAATGTTCACCCACCCATTCATGATAGTGCACATTCCATTTCCCCATGACAACTTTATTTGGTTATAATTTTTGTATTTGGTCTATTGGTCAAAGTAAACAAGAGCTGTATATCCTTTTTATTCCCTTCAGTCTAATACTCACTATGATGGACTTGATTATCCATGCTTATATATTTTATTCCTATTAGCCACATGCCTAAGGTGTCTATGGTTGCCCCATGTGTTCCCTCTTCTTAGCTCACCTCCTCAACCTCTTACCTCTCCTTTTCTCATTCTCTTTTTTAGCAGTTCTCCCTGCCACTTTCTTTCTTTCTTTCTTTCTTTCTTCCGTTTGACCTCAGGCACTTGTCTGACCAGGGTCCATGTTGTTCATTATGTGTGTGTCTAGCATCAATGAGATCAGTATGATTATATATTATATATATATATATATATATATATAGAGAGAGAGAGAGAGAGAGAGAGAGAGAGAGAGAGATATTTATATGACTGTGTATGTCTACCAGCAACGCTATCAGTATGAAGATTACATATATATATATATATATATATATATATATGAAAGTGTAATTTACTTTTAGAGATAGTTTATAGACTAGGTTTTTCCTTAGCTCCAGATATATGCAATGCACTTTCCAAGGAGAGAACTAAGAGATAGTTATATGCAGCCTTCATTTATATAAACACCTGTACAGTAGTTACATATAGAAAGGAGACAACTTCTCATTCTTAGATAGGATCTCTTATTCTACTGGATGCAGCAAGAGTCTAATGAAGCACTAGATTAATAATTTTTAGAAAATGGCTAAATGAAAACTCACCTCCTGATTTGCTGAAACAGCCTCACACCCGGGCTGTTATTTCTTTTAATGCCCATAAAAACAAGTTCCAATTTGGGGTGTCCTATTACAAAAACTATCCTTGGCACCCCTAAATTTTGAAACTCGCCAGTTGCCATTTTCCCCCTGCTCATTTAGCGACACTAACTTTCATGGACACTGACACTGGGCAGTCTAAAAACAAAACCTGCAAGACTAATTTTTCTTTTTACAAATGTAACTTTCCTCACTGAGTGTGATTGCTCCATCTCAACACACACCAGACTGTTACAGTGAGTTGAAAACTCACGGCACCACATTTCACAGCACAGAAACAAAAGTACCTCTCTTGAAATACAAATAGACCAAATATTCCCCTGTTCTGATGAGCGATCTTTCTTTCAGTTCTGTGCCTGTCTCACTAACCAAGAATGAGGTACAAACCAACAACCACAACAAAGCAGCTCTCGTGTCTGTGAACCACTGCTTGAAGAAACAAGCAACTTACACAAGCTCATGGAACACACACAGACATGGCAGCACCCTCCTATAGTGATTCCAGCAGCACAGGGATTATTTTACTATAAAATTTTGCTTTTATTATTTTCTATTTATTTTTATATATAAATCTTTATTATTATACTTTTTAAAAAATTACACCTATACCCCATTTTCTAAGTGCAATAATTGCCTCCAGGGTGGGCGTTATGGGATATAACAGACCTTCCAGTGGCTATAAGGCTCTCTACCTGCGGTGCCGGGCCTCATTACACCCTTGGGTAGTCCGTTATATCCCAATAACGCCCACCCTGTCAGGTATTATTACTTACCTAATACATGACCTTCAGGCTGAAAGTGCACACACAGTTTATATTTCATTAACCTTCTATAAGAATGATATGAATATTACTGAAATTCATCCTGTATGTTTATTTTCCTGTTTAGATTATCAAGATTTTTTTTTGGCAATTGCAGTTGTTTTCTGTAGGTGTAAAAGGAGCTAAATACTTGACTGGGTTCATATACTGAATATGAATAGTGTTTCACAGGCTCTTACAATATCCTTGACTAGAGAACATTAGACAGTGACCACACAGGAATCTGAATTAACACTTGAGTTTAATTGCATCTTTAATTCAGTCCAGACACACACTTGGCTGCTGTAACAGGGTGCATCATCCTAGCTCACTGAAGTTAGCTCATACATTTACTAAACTTATAATTCCTGTGCTCCCCATTTACATGAGTAGAGTTCCCACTAATGGCTCCCTGTTGCAACTAAATGCTTAAGATTCCACTAACATTAGTATTGTGCAGAATTTTCAAGTTGTGCCATAATGGAATTTTTGAAATTCCACTGAATTTCATTGAAAATGGAAAGGTGGAATTCTGCAGCAGAAAAATGCAGAATTAAGTTTTCTGCAACAGATCTCAATATTTTCTACAGAAATTGTTGCAGATGGATTTTCCATGGAAAAAATGCTGTTCCATGGAATATTATTCAGTGGATCACAGCAGGCAGAATTCCACAGAAGAACCAGAGAAATGCCACTGGCAGAAGGGTAATTCCACGTTAATTCTGCTGGGGGAATTCTGCATTTGGCACAACACTAGCATATACTGTTACATCCTCTTTCTTTAATGCATACCTCTATGGAGATTTAAACTAGCACCTTCATTAAATGATGCTTAATTATAACTATCTATCTGTCTGTCTATCTATCTATCTATCTGTCTGTCTGTGTATCTATCTATCTATCTATCTATCTATCTATCTATCTATCTATCTATCAGTCTATCATGTAATTATAGCCTTTCTGATTATTCAGAATATCACACTGAATAGTTTCTGTATCTAAAACATATAACATAGATTTCGTAACACACTATAATATATTTATAAACACCAAAACTGAGTCCATAAGCTCAGTTTTGTATGATCTACCAATCTGTTTAACATAGTCTTTTAGATAGTCAGGCTTCTGTATTTCTGGTTCTACCATGCTGCATCGACATGAAATTGGTCGATCGGCATTACGCGACAGCACAATGCCAACAGTGGGTATTGTGGCATCAGAGCAAAGGTGTTTATTGTGAGGTCTTTGCCCCAGCACCACCCAAATTTTAGATTATCAGCTGAGTCAGAGTTGTTTAGGGAGGAGGCGAAATCACGGCAGACAGCAGTGTTTGCAATACCACAGACCATTACAGCAAACTGCAGATTTTGTCACTGTAATGATCTCAGTATTGCCATCGCTGTGTGAGGGTATACTTGTATTTATCTACCTCTCCTGTTTTTTTTATTTTATTTATTTAATTCTAGGATTACAAGTACCTTTGAGCCAAGGCTCTTTTACAAAGGTTCCACGTCAGTAAGAGACAATATACAGTACATCAATTATTTATCAATTGTTCTGCTATCAGCTGAACTTGCAGACCCTACCTTTAATGTCTCTGATGGTTCTATCCCACTCTGCACAACACGGGTGTTTTGTCTTTGCCTCAGTCATCTTCCTTTCTCTGGATCTCAGCATAGATCTCCCTCTGCACCTCACTAGTGACAGGCATAGGCACTGAGATTGGATCTCTTACCTTTTCAACACCCTCATAGGTATCTCCTACCTGCAAATGTGCCTCACCAGGATCTTTGACTGAGTCCTGGCTCCATTCATCCTCCTGTCATTTTCTTAGATGTCTTCTGTTCCATCTTAGGACATGACTATTTGTCAACTGAATCTCATATGCTCTTGATTCAGTATACCTCAGTACTATTCCTCCTTGCCAATGTGTCTTTATTTTATCTGTTGGCTATACCATAACTCAGTCCCCTGGACTGAGATCTGGCAAATCTTTCTGTTGTTTGTCTGTAGTAGTACTGCTGTCTACATTGTTGTTCTTTCTGTTGTTTTGTCACTCCATTTTGTACCTATGACTGCAGTAAGCTTCCTCTTGTTGGTAGCAATGTTTTCCTCTCCTGTGCATTAATCTGTTTACTGGACTACTACTAAGGCCCTGTGTTGGCATATTTCCGTAAGCCAACACAGCCAAATATGGGTAATTTCCTGCATCTTTAGCTCTTCTCAGCAGTCTTTTAGCAGTTTGTTCAGTGGACTCTGCCTTGCCGTTGCTCTGTGGGTATCATGAAGATGACATAACTTCTTCTTTTCTCCACTTCCCCCAGGTGCTACTTTCTTTCCCAGATCCCTGACTTGGCTAAGGGCTCTCTTGCCTTACCCCCCGCAGCACCTGGAGCAGCCAGACACCCGCAGACAAGGAATCTCTTTCTCCCTCTCTTTCTTCACCCTTGTATAGCCCCTTTCTCTTTAGGCACTGCTTTCTTTCCCCAGATCCCTGACTCAGCTAAGGGCTCCCTTGCCCTACCCCCCCTTGGAACCTGGAGCCACCAGACAACCGCAGACAAGGACACTCTCTCTCTCTCTCTCTCTCTCTCTCCCTCCACCCCGGTGCAGCTTCTTGCTCTGTAGGCGCTGCTTTCTTTCCCCAGATTACTGACTTGGCTAAGGGCTCTCTTGTCCCACCCCCACAGCACCTGGAGCCACCAGACACCCACAGACAAGGAAGCTCTCTCTCTCTCTCTCTCTCTTCACTGCTGTGCAGCTCCCTGCTCTTTATGTAAGCAGACAAGAGATGCCCCAATCTAATCTATCATGCCGCTCACGAAGAAGGTGCCATTTTCAAACTTGGATGTGCCTAACTTCAGACTGCAGACTGTACTCGAGACACTTCCCACTGCTCTGCCAGGACTTTATATTTGTTTTATGCTCTCTCACAGTTAAACTAGCCTCATTTGTTGCATTTTAAACATAAAAATCACTCTGAGTGCTGCTGGTTAGTTGGTAATTCAGGAACTTAATTTCACTACTCAGACTGCTGCTGTTTCTCAACTCAATAACTTAATTTAAAGTGAGCCGGCTTTACTGCTTAGTTGCAAGTTAAATACTGTATTTAGAAAGTGCTGATGTTCCTTAACTTACTAACTTAAATTAAAGTGAGCCTGCTTTACTGCTTAGCTGCAAGTAAAATATTTAGAAAGTGCTGCTGTTCCTTAACTTAGTAACTTAATTTAAAGGGTGCCTGTTTTTACTGCTTAGGTGCAAGTTTAAATATCGGGAAAGTAAACAAAATATTTGTAATCCTCCTCACTCCTATACACCACACTTTCCCTTTACCTAATTTGCAGTCTCAGACAGATGTACTCTGTTTTCTCTCTGTACCTGCCCCACACTTCTGGTCACTCCTCCCTATTCTGACTACAGTTCTTCCTCTCTGTAACCTGATTGTCTCCAGCCCACCCATCTGTGACCTAGTTCATTACCCAGTTTTAGTACCTGGTTTAACTCATTTTTCTCTCTTCTTTTCTCTGCTACCCCCTGGCTCTGCTTTCTTTCCCCAGATCCCCTACTTGGCTAGGGGATCTCTTGCCCTATCCCCCCTTAACATCTGTTACTACCAGACACCCCCAGACAAGGAAGCTCTCTCACTCTATCAACACCCCTGTGCAGCTCCCTGCTCTTCCCACCAATGCTTTTCAGTGGCTCCCCACCCTTGGCCGGCTTTTCTTTCATAGCTGATGGTGTAGAATTGATGCATGCACATTATTTCACGGTGAATAAGTATATCTCCCTGCTTTACTACCTGCAGATTTTCTGGCCCACCACTAGAGGTGGTGACACTATAAGCAAGTGTCGACAGCTGGAACAACACTAACCTTTCAGTAGAATACTTTCACTTGCAGTCCACATTTAGTCCCTCTGCAGTGTACACCTAATACTCTTTGGGCTGATTTAAACATTTCTCACTCTCATCCCCTCTATACATAGTCCATTATCAACCCAGAAAAATTAACATCTACCTTGCCAAAGGACTGTTCATATCCTGTACCTTCCTGGCATGTCTTCATCATGACATGTTAAAGATAAAGGTGACAATAAATGTATCTCTCCTACAGACCTACACCACCACATCCGAATTCCTACAAGCTATGAACTCCATTTGTGCTCTCTTCATCCCTGGGATTACTGGCTCTGGCCCAGCATAATAAAACCATAGTAATTATGCTATGGACTAAGACGTTTCACAAGTCGCCATTTCTCCTTCCAACTTCTATTCAAACACAGATGTGTCTTCTGTTATTATCTGGTGACACTGAATTGAACCCTGGTCCTAGATGGTGTTAAAGCCAAGCACCGTCTCTTCACATCCTAACTGGTCAAACATTTAAAATAGCCCAAATGAATGTCCAATGTGTCAGGCATAAAATGGCAGAACTTGAAGCTTGGGTCAGGGGCTACAAACCCGATGTCCTATGCATCACAGAAACTTGGTTAAAGCCCTCCATTCTTTCCCATGAAATTGCTCTACCTGGTTTTACCTGCTATAGGAGTGACCGACTGTCCAAGAGAGGAGGGGGTTGCTGACCCATACCAGGGCTGAGCTGCCAGTGTACTACTATGAACATTAACTCATCAATAGAACACCTGTTTATCTCAGTCACCCTCTGTCAAGTCAAACAAATAATTATAGCCTGTGTCTACCTAGCCCCCCATCCTTGCTTCCTCTTCCTACTTTGGATTCTTCACTAATTAAGACTCAATCCTGCATAGAGATCATACTCTGCAGAGACTTCAGTGTAGACTGGTTAGGCCCAAACAGAACCAGCTACCAGGCCAGACTCTCAGATGCTAAACTAGAGCAATTGATTGGCCAGGCTACCAGACTTAACCTGACAACAGGCAACCTTAGCCTACTGGACTGGATGTTATCCAATAATAAACATGACATCAAGGCTGCTGGTGTTTTCCCTGATATTCTAAGCGATCACTCACCTAGCTTCTGTATCTGGAGGAATAATTTCCACCCCCCCACAAAAAAAAAATAATTAAAGCACAGGACCTGACAAATTTTAATACCACTGCTTTTATACAAAGTCATAACTCTGTTGACTGGACCCCTGTTACATCCCTTCCAGACATATATCAGGTGTTAGAATACTTCTTAACACCTTCTCCTCGATCCTTGACTCCATGCCCCTTTCAATTAAGGAAAGCCAAAGGAAACCTCTCTCCCTGGTTTTCACAGGAATTAAGACACCTAATTCAAATCACTCTTGCATATAGAGCCTGAAAGCTTTCAATAAATCTGGATTAGCATCTAACTGGCTATCCTATTGAGAACTTCGAACGCCTGCAAAACGCAATCCAATAAATCATAGTGGGAACATCTCCAGTCTCTACAGTTAAAACATCTTGATAACCCAAAAAGTTTCTGGTCCCAAGCCAACTCCTTACTCCAGGGCAGGGAACATAATATCCCACAAACCATGATCACTAAAGGGACTACACTATCAAATCCCTCGGATATAGCTGCTGGCATAAATCACTTCTTCACAGACCTGGACAAATGCACATCTGATTTGCCTGCATACCTATGACCCATTGATCTCTAATCCTGAGGTCTCTCATCCCCCTTCCATCTAAAACTCACCACACATTCAGAGGTTCTTAAACTGATAAATGTTCTCAACCCAGATAGTTCTCTGGGATTCAGTTCCCTTCAGCCAAAATTCCTCAAGATAGGAGCACCTGCAATTGATCATCCGGTAGCAGTATTAATCAACAAATCCTTCCTCACATGGACTATACCGGACAAATCGAAGACTGCAATAGTTGTCCCTGAGCGCAAAAGTGGCTCTACAAATCTAGTTGAGAACTATAGACCAATCTGTTTACTATATCCCCTCACAAAATTACAAGAAAGAATCCTCTACAACCAGCTTTACTCATTCCTAGAGCAGACCAATGCCCTAAACATCCATCAGCATGGTTTCCAGAAACAACATGGCACTGAATCTGCTCTCCTGCGGGTCACAACTGACATTTTTCAGGCCATGGATCAGGGTTATGCAACCAGGGCAACTTTCGTGGACTTAACAAAGCTTTTGACCTTGTCAATCATCAACTTCTCCTAGCAAAACTCCACACTCTAGGGCTTGATAACCTCTCCACACTCATGATTAGCCAAATACCTGACCAACAGGCTACAGTGTGTGAAATGGTCTGGTGATATGGCATCCCTATCTCCCATCACAGATGGGGTCCCCAGGATCTACATTGGGTCCTCTATTATTTTCCATGTTTATAAATGAATGTCTTGAATTGGAGGGACATCAGTATGGCTCTATGCAGATGACACCATACTCTACAAATCCTCTAAAGATATCTCCTCCATCAACTTCAGCCTGGATAGGGACTTGCAGTTGTTGGCAGCATGGTTCAAAGATAACTTACTGTGGTTAACAGAAAAACACTAAAACTATGTTATTCTGCCACACCTCATTTGACCTGCCCATCTGTCCTCCACTGGTAGTTAAGACCTCAACCAGTGAGGCTCTAGAAAGGGTAGACTCCTTCAAATATCTCAGTGTAACACTTGATATACACCTATCTTTTGAAATACACAGATAAAGTATAAAATCAACTCATCAGAAGCTTGGCTTACTATACTGTATAGCCCCGTCCTTGCACCACAGTCCAGGAGAACTATTGCCTCTGCAACTCTACTCCTGGGCCTCCTTTCAGAGCTCCATTAATTTAGTCTGCAAAGACCTGAATCCTAAACAGACTTAGACAAACATATCACAGAATAGCCCAACTTACTGCAATCGCCCAAGCTTGAATCCGCCACTGTGATTAACACCCTAGACTGGCCATCTTTTGAAGCTAAATTGGAATTCCCTTTACTCTGCACCACGTTTCAACTCATCCACCTTCCCTCCCCACTCAGCCTCCTACTATCCAATGCTAAGTCTACCTAAGACTTGCATAGCCATTGGTAAGAGATCCTTTTCATTTGCTGCCCCTCAAAAATGGAATAGCCTCCCACATGGCTTACCTTCCTATATGTCTCTTCCTCAGTTTAACAAACATTTCAAAGAAATATTTTTTCCCCATCCCATATTTAACCATGAACAACCTCTCCAACCATCTCATGTCTTCTCTCCCCACCCACCATCATCTCTCACTGTCTTGACCTAATTGGCTCCCAGTCCTCAACCTTGTCTAACACCTCACCTCTGATGATTTCACTTCCACATTCTGTAAATATGTATATACAGTACGCCAGCTGAAGATATGTTTTGTATGTACCACTGCCCTAATATTGCATTATTACTACCTTGTAACAAAAATTTAAGAAAAGTATGAATAGTCCCCTGTTCTGTAACCCATGTCCTTACGTATAAGTTAAACCATATTTGTGTATGTTTGGAAGTGTAAGCAGTTTTACCACTGTAATGCAATGCATTATTTATGGATTATGCATGGAATGCTTATATTCCCTTGGTTGCCCCTGAGAAAGGGACAGCTTTATGCCACTGGGCCTACCCGGTCATCAAAATTCAAGTAAATAAATAACAATCATAACTTGCTCAAAGTCCTATTTTTTGCTGAAAGTTTTAAACTCTTCTGTTGAATACTGTGGTCCATTATCATAGCATACAGTGTTTTGGATTTCATACATGGCAAAATGTGCTTTAACTTAGGTATGACTGTGTGTGATTTAGTAGTAGGTAGATAATCAGCTTCCAGAAGTTAGAGAAGTAATCCACAGTTATTTATGTATTTATTTGTACATCAGTTTACAACCTTTATGACAGAGGCTCATTTCCAAAGGTAACTCGTCACACTGAGGACAAATACAAATACAAGCAGACTATTGATTTACAGGATATGGGTTGCATAGTTTGCAAGCACATGTGATAATGACAATTAAACAGATAAGCCAGTTTGGTTACAATGGCACATACTAGCATGAAGGTAAGAGCAAGCAACAGGATAATAGCAGTTTAATCAGAAATGGCACATACTTGCACGAAGGTAAGAGCAAGCAACAGGATAATAGCAGTTTAATCAGAAATGGCACATACTTGTATGAAGGTAAAAGCAAGCAACAGGATAATAGCAGTTTAATCAGAAATGGGTTAGGAATTAAAGAGGTGTGGTATGGATGCTGCCCAGAAGGCATTGTCAGGGCACAGAGTGTTGTGCCTCAAATTATAGACAGGTGCAACTACGCGTATTAAATAGTTGGCTTCGGAGTGCAGTTTTGAATTTGGAAATCATGGGATGGGGGTAGGGAGTGAGTTATACCAGGATGGAGCTTTATAGCAGAAAGACCTCTGTCCATGGGAGGTCCTAGATCTTGGTACCAGAAAAGTGGCCTTGCAGGAGGTCCATGTACAGACCAAGGGTTGGGCTTGGCGGAGGGAGGCTGTCAGCCTGGGTGGGGATAGCCCAAAAATAATTTTTTTGCTATTAGGCATGTTTGGTATCATAGGCGTTCATCTAGATTCAGCAGTGTTGCCATATCATAGAGCTGGCACGAATGTGTGAACCTAGGGGCCCCAGTGATTAGCCTGCATGCCTTATTTAAGATGAGGCAAATTTTATTGAGGGCGTCATGTCAGCAGCACTGTATACTGGTAGGCCATAGTCAACCAGGGATAATGTAGAGGATGTAACTGCTAGCTGGAGGGCAGAGTGGGGAGACAGTTTTGTAGTGGTATAAGATACCTAGCCGCATATTGCTGGCTGAGCAAGTGCATCAATGTTGGTGTAGTAGGTGAGGGCTGAGTCAAAGGAGACCCCAAGGTACTTGTAGGAGTGGACTTGCTCTAGTGACTGTTTGGAGCAGGGGAGGATATGGAGTGGGAAGTTGCTGGCTTTGTTTTGGGGGTGGGCAAAGAGCATTGTTTTTGGTTTTTTGAGATTTATTAAATACTCTCTTCGATAAAAACTGAATGAATCTGTTCTAACTTTTGCCCAAGGCCTCCCAGGCACTTCATGTGACCACAAAGTCTCTTTTTGTTGATGGTCTTCTGTGGACCTACAAATGTCACACTTCTGCATGAAATTCTGAAACTGCTGACTCAGCCCAGGCCAGTACATACAATCTCATGCTCTCCTTAGACATCCTTTAATACCAAGGTGTGATGACTGTGCTCTGTGCATAATTTCAGTTGTCAGAGCTTCTGGAATCATTGTTCTTTCTCCCCAGAAAATAATTCTATCTTGCACACTCCACTCATATTGCATTTGAAAATATCATTTGGCTTCCCATGGCACTTGTTTCGTCACATTTGGCCACCCATGCAGCATCACTTCTTTTAGTGTTTGCAAGGTTTTATCTTCATTTGCAGCCCTTTGAATAGATCTCAACCTCTCAATCATTCTTCTAAGACTGGCAAGTACATTGGCAGCAGCTTATATCTCCATTTGTACTAATCCTTCCTTGCTGTGCTATGGTAGGTAAGATCTGCTCAGTGTGTCAGCTAGCAATAGTTCTCAGCCTGATCAATACTCATACATTCATGCTGCAATAGCAGTAACATTCTTTACGTCTTTTCAGTGCTTGCAACAAGAGCTTCTGCCATAATATTCTGGCGTGGTTTATGGGCACATTGCATCCTGCCATAAGTATTTTGGTGGAAATTCTCCATGCCAAATAACACTGCCCTCCTGGATCAGTGCTGCTCCTTGTCCTAACTTTGAAGTATCATACTACAGAATCATACTTTTTCCTGGTTCATAGTATTTTAACACTGGTGCTTTTCCTATCAACTCTTTTATTTGCTCAGAAGCATCCTCATGTATATCCAGCCATTCTCACAGAGTGTTCTATGCATCAACTTCTCAATATTTCACACTTTTCTGACAAATCTTGACAGAAGTTTGCCAGATAGTTCACCATGCCAATACCTCTGTACTCCTTTCACATCTTCAGGCCTTGACATTTCTGTTATGGCCCTCACTTTCCAGGTCCACCCTCAGGCCTCTGATATAGCTGGGTGTCTATATATGGTACCTCTCAGCTTCAATTTGAATTTTGTCTTTGTTTAGTTTGATATTTTACTATGGCACCTTTCCAGGAACTGTATCAGTTTATCACCATGGTTTCTGGTTGCCTGCTGTAGGCTGTCTCCTTCACCCACAATCAGTAAATCATCTGCTATTGCTGTGACACCCAGAAGCCCCTCTGAAGCCTGATTTAGCTTTTTCTGTAACACCTCTGGGGTTGGACTAATCTCCACTGGAATTCTGAGCCACCAATACCTCCCAAAGGGTGTTGCAAATGAAGTCAGATAGCTTGACTCTTCTTCCAGCTCTACATGCCAAAACCCATTTTTCATATCACACACAGTGAAAAGTCATGCTTTCGACAAATCTGGCAATATATCATCAATGGCTGGAAGGGAAAAATTACCACTTTAGAGCTTTATTAAGGGGTTTTGAATCCATGCAAAAGTGTAGCTTTTCAGATGTCTTTTTAACAACCACCAGACTGCTTATCCAGTCCGTGCTGTACTGTACAGAAACAATGATACCTCTCTCCTGCAAACTCTGCAACTCTTGCTTTAACTGTTTTACCACAGAAACTTGCACTCCCATTTTTGGTAGCTTTACTGCTTCTATAGATGCATCTGGTTCCAGCTTATATTTCCTTTCTAAGCAACCATCTCAGTGGAAGAGTTCATGATTTATCGCAGTTATTTTCTCTAAATCCTAATGTTCATTTTCTCATTTTCCCTGCACTGTGTTTGATGCACTCACACTTAAAATGTTCTTATACTGAATCTTTATCAGTTCTATCACCTGTATCGCACATTTAGGCCTCACAACCCCAATGACACACCCCGTCAGCTGTCAGTCTTGGATGATGAGAGGGTCCGGGGAGGGGCAACCTTAAAGATTTTTATTTCCTGACTTTTGTGTTTTAACCCTAAATGATGCATTAATGCATTTTTTGCACAGAACATCCTTACTTTTTGAGAAAGAACAAAAATTAAGAATTTGCATAAGTTGATGGGCGCAGGCCCTTTGGGCCCTGCATGCCCACCATCTTGCAGAATGGGGCTCCTTTGGGCGCCAAGGCCCCACCAACTCTGGAAGGTGGTGGGATTATGGGCCCTTTGGGGCCTGCACTCCCACCAACTTGTAAACATGCGTGCCATCAACACCTCCAAATTTCAATGTAAAACACCAAACCATGTCTGAGATATAACATGTAAAAGTTTGAGATTTTCAGTTGTCAGAGATGCAGAATTCTGCACCTGTTAACATTTTAACAGACACAACGACTGTAAGTAAGTAAGTAACAAGTTTATTCTTTGATGTCAGGTCATTTCAATTTTCACAAAGACAAAGGACATCTAAACATATAAATAGTCAAATAAAATTCATACCTATATAAAAGTACACCAATCATAATATTTAACAAAGTCTACAGTGTATATACCTATATTAATAATAGGAACAAAGTTATTTAACTCATTTATTTGGGCACTTCAGTTGTTATCCTACACACCAATAAACAGTTCCCCTTCAAGTCTTGCTGCAATTTACTCCTATTCTTTTATTACATTTCTATTCATATGCTTACTTAAAGCTGAGAAGGTCTTATGCAAAATAAATTATCCTTTTGGAATGCCATACTTTATAGCACTGATCTTTTTACCTACTCAATGGACCATAAGTGACCCTCACAGAAGAAGGGGGGCCAAGTCCTAGGCCATGGAGTACACAACCAAAAATAGAATTTCTACATTGATTACTATCCCCTGATGGATTTGGAAGATCTTAGCTGCTGGGGCCAAAGTGCTCCAACCTGTGCTACCAGATAGTGTTTGCCATAAGGGGTCTGAATGGAGCACTCCATAGTGCATGCTATCCCATGCTCAACAAAGTGAACCCTATAACGGGCATTAACTGTCTACTGTTATGCATCCTAGGATAAAGTATAGGTCCCTGCTGCCAGGTCCAAACCCTCCCCAACAGATCTTTTCATCATTTGCATATCTCAAAATCAGTATTGACTAAAGGTCATAACTCTGGATTCCACCCAACCCCAGCTCTGGGCCACAAAGTCCACTTTTTGGAAGTCCCCCTCATGTCCTGCTGCAATTTACCCATATTCATTTATTACATTTATATGCATATATCTACTTAGAGCTGAGAAGGTCTTGTACAAAAATAAATGATCCCTCTAGAATGCCATACTTTATTGCACTGTTCTTACTCTCTACTCAATAGACCATTAGTGACCCTCGCAGCGGGGGGCAAGTCCTAGGCCATGGAGCACACAACTGAAAATGGGATTTCTGCATTGATTACTACCCCTGATGGATTTGGAAGACTTTAGCTGCTGTGGCCAAAGTGCTCCAACCTGTGCCACCAGTTAGAGTTTGCCATAAAGGGTCTAGATGGAGTACCCCATAGTGTACACTATCCCATGTTCCACAAAATGAACCCTATTATAGGCATTAACTTTCTACTGTTGCACATCCTGGGATCAAGTATAGGTCCCTGCTGCCAGGTCCAAACCCTCCCCAAAAGGTCATTTCATCATTTGCATATCTCAAAATCAGTATTGGCTGAGGGCCATAACTCCAGATCCCACCCTACCCCAGCTCTGGGCCACAAAGACCACATTTTTGAAGTCACCCAGACTGCAAATCATAAACATCCAGGGACCTTTGTCCAAAGGAGAGACTATCACCTCTCCTCACCGTCTATTCATTTATAAGGGTTTACATCAGTCGACAGATACTTCTCTGCAATAAATATTATTATCCCTATATGAATATACCTAGAGAATATTACTAAACATAAAACATACTAAACAAAAATCCCAATTGCAGATATTCATAAGCAATAAATAGCAACCATAGTGTAATGACATCTACTGTTATAAACTTAGTAAAATTATTACTATACAGCTATGTCCTATATCCTATAAGATGAGGGCGATATATAATTATATCTTCACAAAGTCAAAGCCACATATATAAAAACATGAATAAAAAAATCTAGACACATTAATGAAATATCCATCGTTCTAAAGTCCTTCATGTGGACTCAATTTAACAGCCTTGATTTCAACAATAGTACACAAAGTTTCTGTGCTGAATGCAGGTTCAGAGCATTCATGTTTCACTTCTTCAAGTATTCTCTGTTTCATGTGGCGAAATAAAACAGCAGTCAGCTCCATTTCTAGGAATCCTTCAATTATTACCAATTGCCATTCATTAATGACTAGGTTTTAAGTATTCTGCCAAAGTCAGGGAAACAGAACCTCTCAAAAGAAGCCACCAAGGACTAGCTCCTCTGCTGTTTATATGGCATTCCCATATGGTTGAAGAAGAAAGGGTCACATTTGAAAATCAAACAGTTCTGTACCCTAACCTGTCCTGTCCTGTCCTATCCTGTCTTGTTCACAGGTGGGGAAAACATGCCATTTTGTGTTCGCCAGCCCTCATAAAAAACATAAAATAAGAGTTAAATTAAAATTTGGGCTTACCGCAATGTTTTGGGGCTATATATATATATATATATATATAAACAAACGGCTCCAAGATTAGACATTTTCTTACCCTTTGGTTAGCGTTGGTTAGCCTCTGATAATATACTCCATAACTCCATAATTCAGCAGTTCCATTACCCACAATAATAAATTACTCTGCTCTCCTTCAACGGAACTCCGCTTTAAATTCCAAAAGTTTTTAATTCTTTTTAAGAGGCTCATCAACTTTACAGCATTACATACCTCTATTCCCTTCAATATTTCAATTTCAATTTCAATTTCAGGCTCAATTATTATATTATATGCAACCACCCCAGTCTCCTTGTTCAGAAGTCTTAAGGTTATTCTCTAGTTGTTCCCAGTGGATTTAAAAGTTCAGAGCATTGCTGCCATCAGCCACCATCTTCGTCTTTTAATTCTGCAAATAGAAACACCTGCGCTTTAGCAACTTGCAGTTCAAGGTGACCGAACTTTAACAGCCTTTAGCCACCATCCTCCTTTCCCTATTTGCAATTACTAGAACATGCAGGCACCTGTTAGAATTTTAAAATATGCTTGACAGTACGCTATGGTGCAACATATTCTGTAACCCCGACATCGAGCCAGGTTTGCAGTTTCTCACAGGCTTCTCTGTTCAGACATTGCCTAGTGGTGTTCTCTCACAAAGCAGTTTTCCTTTGTTTAAAGACAAAAACAGTAGCTATTAAACAGATGTCATAAAAACAGCAAGCCAAAAGCAGACCAACAATGTGTCATTGTCTATCACAAATACTGCTCAATAATAGTTGCCTGCTCATTTTTAGAAGCCCGACTCAAAATAAAGCATGTTTCTTTCACTAGCAGTGAAAATGAAGTTTTTAAAACTTAAAATCTACAAAACATAAGAGGTCTTGCTCAGCATACTGTACTGCAGAGCAGCAGTGTGACCATCTTGCTGCCCCACCCATGAAGTCACTAGACCAGAGTTGATCTTTTGGGTAAAGGGCCCTGCTCATGTTAAACTCCTTCCAGCACAACAACTGAAAACTGCATCCATGACACTAAGGCTATGTAAATTCATCAATTTCAAACCATCAGCACAATGCAAAACACTGTCCGCAACATGTAAATTGTGTCACACAATATCTCTGCAAAAAAAAATTTCTCTGACACATAAACACCATAATTCACATTTACAGGACATGCTGAGAACACCCTCCAAATTTCTATGCAAAAGACCAAATGTGTCTGAGATATAACACGTTAAAGTTTGACATTTCCATTCATCAGAGTTGCAGAATTCCACACCTGTTAACATTTTACAGGCACAATGACTGAAAACTACATCCATGATACTAAGGCTAGGCACCCTATCAATTTCAATCCACCACGACAATGCAAAACACTGTCTGCAAACCGTAAAGTACGCCATGCAATATCTCTGCAAAAAATGTATTGTCTGACACGTACACACTGTAATTGACATCTACAGGAAATGTCATAAACACCCTCCAAATTTCAATTAAAAAGACCAAACCGTTTCCGATATATATAATGTTAAAGATTGGTAAAATAGCCTATCTAATGCATTATAAAATCTGGCCATCTTGTCCCTATCTCATGATTAAAGATCATGATCAAAGAATCTCATGATCAAAGAATTTGCAGGCTCATGATTAAAGAATAAAAAATGCTGAGAATCAAAATTTTGAGACAAATGCGGCAAACCACCACCATGGTTCGACAGAACGAAGCCCCTGAGCAGAACCCACCCTCATTTGTCTTCCTAGGCCACCCTGGGCTGAGAAATATGCATTTTCAAAGGGCCATCTTGCCTCACTGCGATGCAAGATCGCGATCAAAGAATCTCATGATTAAAGAATTTGCAGGCTCACGATCAAAGAATAAAAATGGTGAAACATGAGTTTTGGATGATTTACATGAAACCACTACCATGTATCAATAGAATGGAGCCCTGATCAAACCCACCCTCATTTGTGTTCCTTGGCCACCCTGAGCTGAGAAAATTGTATTTTTAGCTCGCGATGGAAGATCGTGATCAAAGAATCTCGCAGTCAAAGAATTTGCATGCTTGCAATCAAAGATCGTTAGCGAGCCTCAATCAAAGAATTTAAAGGCTTATGACTCTATTTTTTGACCATTTTACACCAAACCAATGGTATGGCTGGATAGATCAAAGCCCCCTGAGTAAATCACATCCAAGTTTTACTTCAGGAGTGACCTCTGAGACGAAATATTTTAATTTGTAGGGTCGGAAAAGCAAAAACAAGATGGCGGACCTCAAGGTCAAAGAATTCTAGGGGACAAAGATTCTTGAACCATGAGGCTGCAAATTCTTTGACTGCCAGGTGGGACGAGATGGCCAGAACCCCATTCTTTGTTTGCAAAACAACCGTATAAATTTTCCCTTTGACTTATAATGGGAATTTAAAAGTGGCATAACTTTTGAATGTCTTAATATTTTTTCACCAAACAAAAAGCAGCATATTCAGATAGCCAAGCTCTTTCAGATAAGTCATCTAGCAGAGTGGCATGCCACACTACAGCCGCACAGGACAATGTATAAAATCCCCAAAGCTGCCTCCAAAACTGGATAATTTTGCATTTTTCAGCGTTTTCATGCACAAAGACCACAAGTCCGACCAAAACAAAATTTGGCAAATCAAGAGATCTACTATACCCCACCATGCATTCCAAATTTCAGGCAAATCTGTTAAATGGATCCAAAGTTATTAACGCCCACAATTTTAACTTTAACATAGAAGTGCCTTCTTAACCCTAAATATAGTGGCGTGACTGCACCACTAAAATATATATATATATAGGAAAAGAAAAAAGGGGAGGCTCATGCAGAAGAAGTGATAAATGGCAAGATTAAGAGAGAATATGTGAAATAAAAAGGTGATGATGGGAAAGATAAAGCATAATAGGAGTGAAAGAGCTAGGGAAGTCCCCTCATGGGAACTAATTAATAGGGCCTAGTAAGAAGGCTGAAAGGTGACAAATGTGGGAGAAGGAGACAGAGATGGAGACTTATGGAGAAAATGAAAAATAAATTAAATGTGTACAGATACAGACTTTAGGGAAAATAAGGGGTCACTGAAAGATGTTAGTGGAAAATAAGTCTATCATTTAAACCAAAGGGCTGCTGGAAGCCAAGGCAGATGATCAGCTTGGCTTCCATGTTTTTCCTATGGTCAGAATCCCAGAAGCCCTGCTGAAGGACACAAACAGAAAGATCATTGACACTGTGGTCCCTGGAGATAAAGTGGGATACAATGGGTTTAGCAGTGTCATTATTCCTGACTGCTCTGTAATGTTCCCTGAAAAAGTAAGCAAGCCGCTTACCAGTCTTTCTTATATAAATAGCAGTACCCTTCCTGCAAAGAATACAATATACCACATTAGTCGAGGTGCATGAGAACTCCTTGATGATGTGAAAAACACCTGTGGGCCCCCGAATTTCAGTCACACTGGAAACAAATTTGCAGGTGTAGCAGTGAGTCCTGCTGCAAGATTTGGTACCTGGTATGGAGGAACTGTTAGAGTAGGTAGGTTGCATTTAACCAGGAGATTCCACAGGGTGTCTGGTGGTAGGAGGAAATAGGTTGTTCTGTAAAGGAAGCACCAATGTTAGGGACAGTTTGCAAAATGGGAAAGTTACTGGTGATGATCCTATGAAGAGAAGGTGTGCTCTGATGGAAAGGAGCCACTAGTGGAATTCGCCATTGTCACATGCCCTTGTTAAGTCACGTCCCTTCTATGGCTCAGATTCTTTCCCTGACAGTTCTACTGTTCTGCATATCTGCAAACTTTTATCTAGGGTGAAATTCTTTTTCTCAATAAAGGTTCCCTTAAATGAATCTTGGATGCCACATACTATACAATCTCTTATGATGGAATTTTTAATGTCCCCAAAATTGTAACTTGCAGTCAACATTCTCAAATCTGTAACATACTTGTCCATATTTTGTCCTGATTTCTGGTTTCTTGTAAAAAATGTGTATCTTTGTACTGTCTCATTCTTTTTTGGATTACAGTGTCCATCAAAGTTCATTATTATTTGTGCTAGAGTATGCTGACCCTGGGGTACATCAGCATTTAGAACTTCACACACTTCTCACCCCATTTCTCCAATGAGATAATAAAATAACTTTACTTTCACTTTCTCATCATTATTTTTCATAGCAATGTCCACATACAGGTTAAACTCTTCTTTCCACCTCCTGCAAGCCTGTGTTAGATTTTTTTGTATGTATATCTAACCTTTGTGGAGGTTGCATCCCATAATCCATCTTGCCTTTTACACCCCAAAAGATATAATATTTTACTTTGAGTAGTAGATTGCATTCAGGCAATACAAAAAGACACAGGCAGAAGGGGATAGGGAGAAGTACCAGGAGAAACAAAGGGAGGCAGGGAAGTCAGTAAGGGAAGCCAAAGCTCAGACAGAAGAACACATTGCAAAATCAGTGGGTAAAGGGGACAAAACCTTTACAGGTACATAAGTGAAAAAAGAAAGACAAAGGAGGATAGTGAGACTGAAGGGGAGGATGGGAGCCGGCGTGGAGGATGACAACAATAAAGCTGACATATTGAACAGGTATTTCTGCTCAGTCTTTACTAAGGAAGAGGGAGGTAATGGGTCTGAAGGAGTACAAGGGTGAGAATGGTGCAGAAATGGACACAAGTCCCTTTACACGAGAAAGGGTCCTGAAGGAACTGGAAGTAATAAGAGCTGATAAAGCAATGGGGCCAGATGGGGTGCACCACAGGGTCCTTAAAGAACTAAGAGAGGTGGTGGCTGAACCTCTGGCTATCCTGTTCAGCCAATCACTGGAAACAGGGGAGGTACCCAAAGACTGGAGGACAGCAGATGTAGTCCCCTTATACAAAAGTGGGAACAAAGAGGAAGCAGGGAACTACAGACCAGACAGCCTCACCTCAGTAGTGGGAAAGATCATGGAAGCACTACTGAAGGAGAGATTGGTGGAACATCTGGTTGTCAATGGACTACAGGACCCAAGGCAGCATGGTTTCACCAGGGGGAGGTCATGTCAGACCAACCTCATTGAATTTTTGACTGGGTGACTAGGAGGTGGATCAGGAGGGCAGTGGACATGGCCTATCTGGACTTCAGCAAGGCCTTTGACACTGTGCCACATGAAGACTATTACACAAACTGGGGAATATGGTGTGGGCAGGACAGTAGTGTGGTGGGTAGGTAACTGGCTGGGTGGCAGGACACAGAGGGTGGTGGTAATGGCTGTCACCCACAGAGGGAAGAGTGACCAGTGGGGTACCACAGGGATCAGTGCTGGGACTGGTCCTATTCAACATTTTCATCAGTGACATTGCACAGGATCTAGAAGGCAGAATTTCACTGTTCGCTGATGACACAAAGCTCTGTAACAGAGTAGACACACCAGAGGGTGTAGACAGAATGAGAAGGGACCTGCAGAAACTTGAAGAATGGTCAAGGGTTTGGCAGTTGAAATTCAATGCAAAGAAGTGCAAGATAATGCATATGGGCACAAAACCCTGGCACAATATATCAGTTGGGGGTGAGGATAGCATGCACCAAGCAGGAAAGGGATCTTGGGGTTGTCATCTCTGATGACCCCAAGGTAGGGAAACAGTGGACAAGGCATCAGGTAAAGCAAATAGGATGCTGGGATGTATAGGCAGGGCATCACCAGCAGGAAAAGGGTGGTCATAATTCCGCTATACAAGACACTAGTGAGGCCCCACCTGGAGTACAGTGTACAATTCTGGAGACCATACCTACGTAAGGACATAGACAGGGTAGAGAAGGTTCAGAGGAGGGCAACAAAGATGGTGCATGGGTTGCATCACAAGTCCTATGAAGACAGGTTGAAGAAACTGAACATGTACTCCCTGGAGGAGAGGAGGGAGAGAGGGGATATGATAGAGACATACAAGTATCTTACAGGGAGGAGCAGGGTGCAGGAAAACACTATTTTTAAGCAAAAAAGATGTTTCAGGACTAGAGGGCATGGGATGAAGTTGGAGGGAGGACGTTTCAGAGGAAACATGAGAAAGAATTTCTTCACAGAACGGGTGGTGGACAAGTGGAACACCCTGCCAGAGGAAGTGGTGGGGCTGAAACAATCACGGATTTAAGAATGCATGGATAGACATAAAGGAATTCTAGAGGGCAGGGGTAAGGGGAAACAGACTTCTAGGAAAACAAACTGAACTTACAAGCTCAAATGGGCAGACTAGGTGGGCCATAGGCCCTTATCTGCCGACACTGTCTATGTATCTATGTATCTATGTATCTATGTATCTATGTACTATTGCCCTTTTTGACCTTGGCTCTCTTACATTGCCTGCACTTCTTTTATAGGGTCTTCAGTTCTTTCACAGCATAGCTGCTCCAACCACTGTCACCATGTTTTAAAGGCTCTTTTAAACTCCTTTACTAGTGGACATTTAAGCAATATATGACAACAGGGTGTGGGGTATGGTGGGATTTACCCATGCCTAGTGTGTTGTTTGGTCATGAGGCCATAGGCTGAGTGAGCTAAACACATCAGCCATGGGTAAATCCCACCATAACCCACACACTAAAGTGGGATATTGTGATTATGCAATGTCCCTTTCTTATTATTTGTAAAAAAAAAATTAAGAACGTTTTATTTTTTTGTCATTTTATACGACTTTCATTGAAAATATTCTTACTCCACAAAAAGTAGTCCCCTATTGCCACACACTGTTGAGGAGACTTCTGTGTCTCACCCCCCCAACACACAAGTCAGAGAGATGGCTATTTATTCATTTTTTTGTAAGAGATAGTGTAGCTAAAGAGACTATGTGTCAGCGAGGTGAGTTGGTGGAAGTGCGAGGTGTAAAAATTGGGATAGGCAGTATAACTGTCAGCATCACGTAATGCTGTGAGGGTGAGGGCTGGCACTAAAAATATATTGTGTTGTTTTTGTTTTGTTTTCATTCATGGCCTCAATGCTATTCCTGGAGCCAGGAAACCTTTGTCCGTGCATTGATGGGCAAGTTTTCTGCATGCTTTTACAGCTCCATTTACATTGTAGGAGCCACAACATTTTAGTAACATTAGAACAGACCCACTCCCATTACTGTCAAGGGGCACTGATTCTGTTAATGCTTATTGTGCACAGTGCTTGAAGTAACCATGCTTCTTGAAGTCTCATTTCCCAGCTCTCTTCAGATTCAGGGCCAGAAAAGAAAAAGATCTGATTTTTTTTCCCCCTCCATTTATCATCTGCCTGGAAAAATGTAAAGGCCGTGAGCTGTGGAGCAGTAAATGCCACCCTTTTGAAGTGTGGAGCCATAGTTCAGCTTCACATACTTCCAGGGCTTGTGGCCCATGCTTTGCCATGTCCTGGTACTGTAGGATGAGCACATCAGGAGAGGGAGGATTAGGACAGAGTTCTGATGAGGTGTGACAGGAAGAATGAAAGAATCGGTAGTGAGTTTTTTATTGTGATGTGGTCAGCTGGGTCAGGACAGGACCAGAGAGGGAGCAGGATTGGAGCTGAGAGTGAGGGAGAGATTAGGTAGTTGCAGTTTAGGGAGTGCTTATGAAACCAGAGGACATGGTTGTGAGACCAAATAAAAAGTTTGCTTGTGTTGTACTGGGTTAATTGTTCTGTTGGTTTGAGTTTTACTTACTGCTGTAGTCCATGTTTGATTTTCCCGGAAAAGTTACTGACCTTTGAGGTGACCTAATGTGGCAGGTTTTCACTTGGCACTGGTGGGAAGGTTGGATGGATTTCAAAAAGGATGGTATATTGCAAGATTTACAACAGGTAAATCGTGCCACCAAGCCAATCAGAAGTCAAGATTTTTAAGACCCATTGTACAATTAAGCAATAAACCAGGATGTGGGTTATGCTGGATTTACTTATGCCTGGCATGGTTCTGTCATGAGTCTTCAGGCCGAGTGACCAAACCATGCAGGCGTGAGCAAATCCCAGCATAACCTACACCATGGAGTGGTTCATTGTGGTTATGCAATGGCCTCATTCAGTATCTGTAACAACAAATTCAAGAAAAATAAAGTGTTTGACACTAAAAATAATTGTTCTTTAATTTATTGTTGCACCACCAGAGAAAGTAGCTCCCTGTTGGTAGGAAGAATAATCTGTCCCCAACCTCCCCTTCCCCACTGTAAGTGAGAGTGATGTTTTCACAGAGAGAGTGAAAACTGAGCAGTTAAAAATCCACAAGAAATTACAAGAGAGTTTCCCATGGAGATACAGGTAAAATGATGAATCAGTCTAGGAGCACTGCAACCTTTATAACAGCTGAGATGAGCAGATGGCAGATTGAGAAATGCAGTGTACCACAAAGGACAGCAAGTGAGACGCGGTGCTCCTGGAGCTGCACTGTGAGCTGATTTTTTTTTTATTTTCACTTTTGGTAATGGCCTGAGAAATTGTAGTGGATGATCCTTTATCATTCTGATCAAGGAGCTCACAATGGAGCTGGGAGGGAGTCAGTGTAAATAGACTGTGAGCTTGACTTGCAAGTGGCTGTCTGCATGGTGGCAGTTCTTATGGGCACTTGAGGTGATGGTCTGCTTCCAGGGGGACTTTGCCTGGTGAAGTGCTAGGTTTTGGTTTTACTTCTCCATATGGGAAAGAGAGTGTTTTTTTATTGTTTTAATGGGACATGGGACCATTTATTGTCAAGAATCCTGTAGTGTTAATGGACTTGACAGCTGCAATGGTCTGGGAAAGTGGCAACAGAGCCGAGCGGACACTGAAAAAGGTGAGTGGGGTGGAAGTGGCTATGGGGAAAGACTTTAAAAACATTGTTTTTGGACCCTGATATAGGTTTACACACTGTTTTGTTAAGTTCAATTTTCATGCTCTACAGACATGGTTTAGGTGAGACTGTGGTTTACCAGTGGGTCAAGATGCTGAATTTCCTGTTTCTTGGTTGGAGAGTCAGAATGATAACAGAGAATGAGGCTGACTGGCACCTTTTGCATTGGTAATGCTAGGATTTACAATGCTTGAAAGGGGCCAGTTAGCTAATCAGAGTCCTGGTTTCTCAGAACCCATTGTACAATAAACAGTGAACCACACTGGAATTCGAATGAACACTTAAGTTTAATTGCACCTTCTATTCAGTCTGAACACACACATGGCTGCTGTAACAGAATACATTATCCCAGCTCACTGAAGTCTGCTCATAGACTTACTAAACTTCTACTTCCTGTGCTCCCCACTTATATGTGGTTCCCTATTGCAACTACATGCTTGAGTAAGATTCCCCTTACATATATTGTTATACATAGTGCCATTTAGATAGTGAGAAAAATGTTTTGTACTCTTTATTTCTGCATGTAATGTATTCCAGTTTCACTTTGCATTATTCTAGGCAGCTTAGTCCAGTGTCTCACATCCTTTATAACATGGTCATGTCAGGTTATACTAGCACTCTAACAATATCATGACTAAGGATGATTCCAATATTTCATAATGGCTTGCAAATAATATAGAGAATAAAGTATGGGTCTGGGTGTGTAACAAGAATTTCCACACACCCGAGGGGTTTATGCATAGTATCTAACCCCGAGGGTGTTTGTAAATTTGAGTTTACACACACCCAGACCCATACTTTATTTTATATAATTGCCGGGATGTCCTTTTTCCCCACAGCAACTATATAAAAAAAGACGTTCTTATGCGACCGCGGCAGTCTGCTTGGGTCTCAGTGCGCGCTCTACGGTCTGTCAGTCTCTTGCTTTTTACTTTTTATTTTATTTCATTTTGTGTGGAGCCAACATGTTGAGGGTATTTCTCATTTTAATTCCTTTCTGCCTGCCAGGCAGCACTTACCACAGTTAGAATAGCGCTCACAGTGGGAAAGTTGAGGTGGACAGTGGCTAGGAGGAAGACCTTCAGGGGTAGGGGTGCTCATGCAGTGAGAGGGAAACCGGGCACGTGTTCACCATTATAAATGCTCCTTTATAATGGCAAATTATGCCATGGTTTTCCTATGGGAAAAAGGACATCCCGGTTATTATATATCTATTAAGTAAATGCTTAGGTAGTTAGAAGACTTCACTTGGTTACCTACATAACAAATGCAATGCAACACATAATGTCATGATGCCCAATGGCAAAGACATTATCATGTCACTCACATGAATGTGCATGTATGAGTTCTGCACCCAAAAGGTTTAAAAAATCACTATAATCCATTACACAGGCTCCTGCAATTTGACATGCAGGACAGGATACTTAAAATAGCCGATTTGGGTGAGTACTACCAGTATTCTTTTGAACACCTCCATGTTTACTTTGTCTCTACCTATGAGACCTTACAGAACGAAATATAAACAGAAATGGAAATGCAAAATAGGATTTAATATAGTGAGGGAGAGGTAAAGAAACTGTTCTTAATACCATTAATTGTTTGAATGCAAAGTCACAGTGAAAAGTATACTAATGCTGAATGAGTTCCTCGCTTCATTGTGCTTCATTCATTATGATTGAATAGCTGTTAGAAGGGCAGACATTAATGTGAATTAATGATATAATGATGAATACTAAAAGAAATTACCTCTATTTTTATTGAGAGTTCTTTAAATGTGAAATAAGGAATAAACAAAACCATTAATGCCAAATAGGATTTAACATAGTGATGAAAAAGTAATGCAACTGCTCTTAAACCTGTGTTCTTATTTGAATGATAAGCAAAAGTGAAAAGTGTTCTAATGCTATATGAGTTCCTGCTCTATTATTCCTCACTTATGATGACTGAATAGCTCTCAAAAGGCACAGACATTAATGAGAAATGATGATATACAGTTATGTGACTACTAAAATAAATTACCTCTATTTTCTATTTTTTACAAAGTGTTTCTTTAAAAACAATACCCTTTTTATTTAGAAACAAAGTATTAAATCCAACAAAATGGGAGTATATATGAAAGTTGGTATTGTTCACATAAGATACAAACTTGAATTATGTAGATTAGATCTGATTGTGTAGCATCTGGGTCTTAAAAATTCTTGTTTAGTATAATTGTTTCTGGTCACTATACCTGTTTACATTTCTTACTTAAAAATAAAAAAATGAAAACATAGACCTACAATAAGAGTTTTACTTTCAATAGGATGTATTATATTTCACAGAGTCCAGAATATTGATCTAAATATGATTGAAAAGAGTTTAAGACCAGATTTGGCATTATGGTCCAATTTCTAGTTTGGTAAATATTTCTGAACAAATACTGTATTTATGTAAGTATATAAATGAATGTTGATACTTCAGTAACTGTGGGCCCTTAAAAGAGAAGATATCCTCAAAGTACTGGCCACTATTTGCAGTTCCACTTATTTGTGGAGTGATTTATGTCATAATAAACTGCTATCTGTTCAAACTTTAAAAGATGAGTGAGTAATTTCCAAATTTTCGAATGTTGTTCTAAGGCACTTGCTGGAACAGACTCCTCATGCTGCTTTTTCTATTTAATGCAGAGGCACTGGAATGGACTTTTCTATTGTCTTATTATGAAATAAATGAGGTTGCCTTGAATTTGAAAGTTGGTACTGCTCTTCACCGGTTCCACAAATTAAATTAAGTAAAGAGCATACTATTGACAAAATATGGAGGATTTTTTTTCTCTAGTCTCTGTTTATGTATTTATTATTTTGTATTTAAAACTTTATTAACAATAGTAATGCAAGTGCAACTGCAAAATCAAGTGAGAAATGCTACTGTATTAGTATGTCTCAAACTTATTCCAGAAACAGAGTGTGCACTAGTGTAGGTGGTGCTGCCATGAACAAATGGAAATCTAGGTACCCAAATAGTTCAGAACACTCACAAAGCCCTAAAGAGGGATGTTGAGACAAAGAGTTACTCACAAAATGTTTATTTTGCAATGTAGACATGTCTCTGCCTGACATCTATCAATTCCTGGTTCTTTTTCAAAAGCCTTTGAAAAAGAACCAGAAGTTCAAAACGTGTCAGGCAGAGACATGTGCACACATCTGCAAACATAAATGTTTTCTGAGTAACTCTGGAATGATCTTCCTGCTGGTATCAGGCTCACCTCTGCCCCAAGACTCCTTAAACCGCTCCTCCATGACCATTTCTCTGACATATGCAACTGCTACCAGCAACCCAGATCTTCAACCAAGGTGCATCTAAATGTACCATGCCAGTATAAACTCTCAGCAAAATGACTGTGTACCTGTATGTTCTCTGCCTGTTTATACTATGTGGTTTTAGGACTAAACCTTGTAACAGCTGATGTATCAAATATGAGTCCAGCTTTGTAACTACTTTGGACTTTGTTTTATCCCTGTGTAGGAAGGGAGTTTTTAAAACCCATCTACCAGAATTTTTTTTTTCTTTTTTAAAGCCTGTTGCAACAGCATCTTTACTTCCTTTTTCTTTGCTTTACCTAAACTGTAGCATTATATAGGCTGGCCACCTATATAATATACTTTAAAACCTTTTTTCTTTTGTTTCCTCTCCAAAGCTTTGATTCTGGTAGATGCTGGTAACCTCCCCCAAGATTTGATAGAACTGCATCGAGGAATTGTTAAAACAAAAGGGTAGAAACAATCTCAGTCGGTTGAATTTGAGATTTAATTTAAGTTATTTCGCTAGCATATCATTAGCTAGCATGATTATCTATATTATGCCCTGTTCCATATTCTGCTGTAGTAGCGAGTCCTGTTTACTACATGTAATGTGCTAACTTGCCTCGCTAGTTCAAAGAGTGGTTGCGGTTTTTTTTCCCCTCTTCCGTTTACGGTGGCAACTTTAAACCCTTCCTCCGTATGAAAAGCATAACAAGACTAATGTTTTGGATACCTGAGGGTAAATGGTTTTCGTTTCCAATTAAAAAGAAAGGTGGAATTTAACTTTATCAAGGATATTATTCTTCCTGTTCCCCGGTCACTCGGTCTGCTTTTTACTTTACCCCTCGCTTCTTTTATGTGCCGCTTTTATAAACGTTGATGTTCCTGGAGAAATTATCCTGCACGTTGGTAAATTAGAAATTTACTTTGATTCTTCTTTCCTTCGGTAGCCTGCAAAATTAGAACATAACTTAAGTTCAGATAAAATGCTAACAGACATAGCAACCATTTTTTATGCTCTTCAAAGCTCTCAAGCAAAACTTTGAGACTTGTAAATCCAACTAAGTTAAAGCCAGAATGCCAGTTTTTTTAATCCCAGGATGATAAAAACTTTTGTCCATTAGTTGTTTGTAGGAGGCTATATATTATTTTAAAGATTTACCTGGGAGGGTTAATGCCAGTCCTCCTTGATATTAAACCTGCAGCTCAGCCTCCTCTATAGGACTGGTCGGGTTGAGCTCTGTCCTTATTTAAAGGTATACACAAGTGGGCGGAACCTTGTTTTGGTATTTTGCAATTTAATTTCACAAAATGTTTTGTTATATTTGTATTTGAATCCTGAACAATGATTTACATGATAAGTTTGTATTTAAAGGTGCGAATGTGAAATTTCTGTTTTTAGGATAAAAACACTGTTTAACTCATCAGAAGTAGGAGGGACTTCGTGTTACATGGTTATATGACTATATAAAGAAATCTATTAGTTCATTCAGACAGATAGTCTGGGAGGTGCAGACGTACTTGCCCTCCATGTGTCAGTACACTAGTGGTATTCTGGTGTCTGGTTTCTGCATTAATGTTATCAGATTATTTTTTTTTCATTTTGCCTGAAGTTCAAATTTATTTTGTTTTTATTTTTTATTTATTTATGCCTCCTGAATAAATCATTTTGTTTGAAGTACCTTCATTGTCTTCTTATTAAATCCCACACCTCACACGTGGTGGCAGTGGTGGGATTCAAGATACTGCTCTAAGTATCTGGAGAAAGCTGTGGATGTCCCAGAAGGTACCTCCTGGAGTGCTGACCAGGACCATGGCGGAAAAAATTTGACAACCCTTGATGACGGGATTGCCTGATGTCAGACGGAAAACCATGAAGCCTGAAGAAGATGGAGAGGATGTCAAGGAAGAGAAGGAGGAGTTGAGAAGGAGCCTCCTACTGGCGATTCTCAGGACTTGTTGCATTGGTTGTGTATGAAACAGATTGCTATGGCAAAGCAGAGAGACAGGGATATGCAGAGGAACGAGGATAGATGGTCCGGTACCTTAAAAGCCATACAAGCCCTTGGCATAGGTAGGTCACTGCCCTCTGCAGGGGATAATCCAAAAGACATTAAATTAACTAAACTAAGTGAAACTGATGATATCGAAACTTATCTGACTACGTTTGAACGTATTGCCAGAGCCTGTCAGTGGCCCAGAGAACAGTGGGTCATCTGTTTAGCACCATATTTGACCGGGAAGGCCCAATTGGCTTACGGTAATGTGGACAGTGCCCTGAGTGAGAATTATGATACGGTCAAAGAAGCTATACTTAAACGGTATGATATTTGCCTAGAGACATACAGACAGAGGTTTAGGACCCTGCGGTTTCAGACCTCTGACACCCCTCAAGAAGCATATACGAAGTTAAAGGATCTTTGTACCAAGTGGTTGCAACCGATAACTAACACCAAAGAACAGATGTTAGAAGCAGTGGTATTGGAACAATTCATTCATATTTTACCACAGGATGTGAATGTGGTACGGGAACATCGCCCAGAGACATCTAAGAAAGCAGTTCAGCTGGCGGAAGATTACTAACTGCCCAAACTAATAGGACTTAAAGGACATTCTGGAGTTAATATAAACCAACCTACGGTAAGGACAAATTTGCCTTCTTTAACAGCTTCTGGTACTAATGCTAAACCACGAACATGTTTAAAGTATCGCATGCTGATATATCCTGTCATTATTGCCAAGGAAAGGACATATAGCCAGATTTTCCCCCAAAAGAAATCTGCCCCCACACACCTAGCTTTGGTCAATTGGGACAGTATATCATGCCTATCACAATAAATGACAAAAGACATTTGGTATACTAGACTCTGGAAGTCGGCAAACTTTAATCAAAGCTGGCCTGGTACCTCCAACCAATGATAATGCACAAACAATAGTGACCTGTATACATGGCGACACACATAAATACCCAGTTCAACCAGTGGATATACAAACACAGTCCAATGTGCGAAGAATGGATGTTGGGGTGGTTCCGGAACTTCCAGTGCCAGTCATTGTGGGGCATGACCACCCAGATTTTGCACAGTTACTTTGTAATGCTACGAGTATTGGGGCTGTGACTACCAGGGCACAAGACCGAATAAATATGGAATTTTCACAAACTTTCCCCTTTGAGGATGAACTATATGGGCTTCCCGGGAAAACATGGAAAACAAGAAGGGAAAAACGTCAAGAGAAACGGTGTGGCAACATACCCAGAAAGATGTAAAGGACAATAATGACTTCAAAGTGGCAGATGTTAAACATCTAAGTTCCCAAGCGGAGTTTAGAGCAGCCCAGTTGAAAGACATGTCATTAAAACCTTTATTTTCCCTAATAGATACTGAACAAAGCTCTAAACAGAAATATGTATTACATAATGGTTATTATATAGAAAATGTGTTAATGAAAAAAGGAGAAACTATATTACAACTGTTGGTACCTACTGCTTACTGAAACAGTTACTGACCCTTGCTCATGACTTACCAATGGTCGGCCACTTAGGTCATGAACGTACATTACAAAGGCTTTTATACAGATTTTTCTGGCCCGAATACATGATCAAGTGGTCGAGTACTGTAAGTCATGTACAGTGTCAACAGGTGAGGCCGGTATTGCAAAGAATAAAGTACCTTACAGGTTATACCTGTAGTGGGTACTCCATTCACCAGGGTTGCTATGGATATAATTGGCCCCTTGCCTAAGAGTACTAAAGGAAACAGATTTATTCTAGTGGTATGTGATTATTTTACAAAGTACCCTGAAGCAGTCCCTTTAAGAACAGTTATGGCAGATAAAATAGCAGAGGAACTGGTTAAAATATTTTCCAGGATGGGCATACCAAAGGAGATTTTAACAGACAGAGGCAGTAATTTTTGTTCCCAGGTATTGAAACGCCTATATCACGCCTTAGGGGTACATTCCATTTTGACCTCACCTTATCATCCACAATCAGATGGTCTAGTGGAGCATTTCAATAAAACACTGAAACAAATGTTAAAAAATTCATTCATGACTTAAGGTAAATACTGGATAGGTATTTACCCTATTTAATGTTTGCTTATCATGAGGTACCCAGGCTTCCACTGGATATTCACCTTTGAATTACTTTATGTGAAGAATCCAAGGGGAATCCTCGATATTGTAAAAGAAAAATGGGAAGGGTCTAAATCAGACAGTATTCCAGTTTCCACATTTGAGTACGTCAACACCCTACACCACAGGCTAGAGAAATATGCAAAAGCCACTCAACAAAATAATAGAGACCATCAGGTGGCTCAGAAACAGTATTATGATCAAAAAGTGGGTAGAAAGACATTTCAACCTGGTGAAAGGGTGCTTCTGTTGTTACCCTGTACAGACAACAAGCTGTTAATGAAATGGCAGGGACCCTATACAGTACACCGTCAAATAGGGCCCGTGAACTATGAAATTATTTGTCCTGATAAGAAGCAGCAATTAAAGATTTATCATGCTAACCTACTAAAAAAATGGCATGATAGAAGTTCACCGACCCTATTTGTATACCCAGAGGTAGCGGACAGTGAGTTGGAACTAGCATATGAGCGATTAGAAAGTACAGGAAATATAAAGGAAATAACTATAAACGATAAATTGAGTACGGAACAATTACAAGAAGTACAACAATTAATTCAAGTATTTCAAGAGATTTTTACAACCACTCCTGGGACGGTAGAGGGAATTGAACATCACATTGAGTTAACTCATAATAAACCCCTAAGACACAAATCTTATAGAATCCCAGAGAGCTTGAGGGAAGAAGTAACTAAGGAATTACTAAAGATGCAACAACTAGGGGTAATCGTCCCTTCTAAAAGTCCATGGAGCTTCCCCATGGTTGTTGTGAATAAAAAAGAAGGAGGGGTGCGGGTTTGCTTAGATTTTCAAAAGCTAAACGAGATAGCAAAGTTTGATGGGTATCCCATGCCACGTATTGATGACATCATAGATAGACTGGGCAATGCCCAGTACATCAGTACGTTGGACCTTTCGAAGGGCTACTGGCAGATCCCCCTAGATGCAGATTCACAGGATGAAACGGCCTTCAGTACTCCTGTAGGACTATTTCAATTTACAAAAATGCCATTTGGGCTACACGGAGCACCTGCAACCTTCCAGAGATGTATGGATCAATTGTTACATCCGCATCTGGAATATAGTGCAGCCTATTTGGATGATATAATCATTTTCAGTTCCTCCCATGGAACATGTAAAGCATTTGAGTAACATATTAACTGTTATAGCAAAAGCAGGATTGACCATTAATCCTGCAAAATGTTCAATAGGCATGCAAGAAACTAAATATCTTGGATTTATAATTGAAATGGAATGGTAAAACCCGAAATAAGCAAATTGGATGCTATAGCTAACATTCCAAGACCACAAACGAAAAAACAGGTACGTTCGTTTTTGGGATTGGCCAATTACTATCGCCGCTTTGTAAGCGATTTTGCTGAGATTGCAACCCCTTTAAGTAATCTAACAAAAAAAAAATAACCCTGATAAAGTCCATTGGACTGACCTATGTGAAGAAGCTTTTTTAGCCTTAAAGGCCAGATTATGTTCATACCCTGTACTGTACAGCACTGATTTCCATAAACCCTTTATGGTACATACAGACGCCTCTGAACATGGTATAGGAGCTGTTCTCTCTCAAATAGATGGAGAAGAGGAGCATCCTGTTATATATATTAGCCGGAAATTACACCAAAGGGAGACTAAATATTCTACTATTGAAAAGGAATGCTTGGCTATTCGTTGGGCGATAAATGCTTTAAAGTTTTATTTATGGGGAAGACCCTTTACGATCATAACAGATCACAATCCATTATGTTGGTTGCAGACTATGAAGGATAGAAACCCACGCATTATGAGGTGGTATTTAGCACTGCAGCCATACAAGTTTGAAATACAACATAGAGCTGGAAAAATGCATGTTAACGCTGATTATCTTTCACGCTATGGAGCTGGTATCGATACATGAGTACAGACCCCGGAGTAAGTTAGTTTGGAACTTAAAAGCTTTGAAATATATTGTTAATTTTATAGCGTATTTTGGGACTCCAGGGTGGAGCTTTGGGAGTGGTGGGCTAAAGCTCCATCTCCCCTGTTAAAATTAAAAAAAAAAAAAAGGGGGAGATCTGTTGTTTAATGTTCAAACCAGAGGTGAAACTTGGAGGCGTAATCCTCTGGTTTCTCTTAAGGGGGAAGGAGTGTAGGAAGGAGTTTTAAAACCCATCTACCAGAATTTTTTTTTTTTTTAAAGCCTGTTGCAACAGCATCTTTACTTCCTTTTTCTTTGCTTTACCTAAACTGTAGCATTATATAGGCTGGCCACCTATATAATATACTTTAAAACCTTTTTCTTTTTTTGTTTCCTCTCCAAAGCTTTGATTCTGGTAGATGCTGGTAACCCTCCCCTCCCCCAAGATTTGATAGAACGTGCATCGTAGGAATTGTTAAAACAAAAGGGGTAGAAACAATCTCAGTCGGTTGAATTTGAGATTTAATTTAAGTTATTTCGCTAGCATATCATTAGCTAGCATGATTATCTATATTATGCCCTGTTCCGTATTCTGCTGTAGTAGCTTAGTCCTGTTTACTACATTTAATGTGCAACTTGCCTCGCGTTAGTTCAAAGAGCGGTTATGTCTTTTTTTTCCCCTGTCCCGTTTACGGTGGCAACTTTAAACCCTTCCTCTGTATGAAAAGCATAACAAGACTAATGTTTTGGATACCTGAGGGTAAATGGTTTTCGTTTCAGATTAAAAAGAAAGGTGGAATTTAACTTTATTAAGGAGATTATTCTTCCTGTTCCCCGGTCACTCGGTCTGCTTTTTACTTTACCCCTCGCTTCTTTTATGTGCCGCTTTTATAAACGTTGACGTTCCTGGAGAAATTATCCTGCACGTTGGTAAATTAGAAATTTACTTTGATTCTTCTTTCCTTCGGTAGCCTGCAAAATTAGAAAATAACTTAAGTTCAGATAAAACGCTAACAAACATAGGCAACCATTTTTTTTAATGCTCTTCAAAGCTCTCAAGCAAAACTTGAGACCTGTAAATCCAACTAAGTTAAAGCCAGAATGCCAGTTTTTCTTTTAATCCCAGGATGATAAAAACTTTTGTCCATTAGTTGTTTGTAGGAGGCTATATATTATTTTAAGATTTACCTGGAGGGTTAATGCCAGTCCTCCTTGATATTAAACCTGCAGCTCAGCCTCCTCTATAGGACTGGCCAGCTGAGCTCTGTCCTTATTTAAAGGTATACACAAGTGGGCGGAACCTTGTTTTGGTATTTTGCAATTTCATTTCACAAAACATTTTGTTATATTTGTATTTGAATCCTGAACAATGATTTACATGATAAGTTTGTATTTAAAAGGTGCACGAATGTGAAATTTCTGTTTTTTAGGATCAAAACACTGTTTAACTCATCAGAAGTAGGAGGGACTTCGGTGTCACATGGTTATATGACTATATAAAGAAATCTGTTAGTTCATTCAGACAGATAGTCTGGGAGGTGCAGACGTACTCTGCCCTCCATGTGTCAGTACACTGGTGGTATTCTGGTGTCTGGTTTCTGCATTAATGTTATCAGATTATTTTTTTTTCATTTTGCCTGAAGTTCGAATTTATTTTGTTTTATTTTTTTATTTATTTATGCTTCCTGAATAAATCATTTTGTTTGAAGTACCTTCATCGTCTTCCTTATTAAATCCCACACCTCACACCCTGTATGTACTTTGTCCTGTTGTATTTCTCTGTAACTCCCCAGGTCGCATCTGGAAATGAGTGGTCCCTGCTCAGTATGCCTGCCTAGTAAATCTCTTAAATAAATAAACTCTTTGTCTCCATCATCCCTCTTTAGGGGTTTGTGAGTGCTCTGAACTATTTTGGTACCTAGTCCCCTATGTCTCAAACTTGTACAAAACATTGGGTGAAAAAAACATTTATCAACTCAGTCCCATGTGTGGTAATACACAATGAGTATTACAAGTAGTCTATGGTTTATGTAGAGTGTTCATACTGATTTCTAACATCTGACGGTATTGCTTACAAGTCCACTTTTAATGTATTTAAATAAAGTTTGAATCACCAATGTTAATTAATTTTTGTGAAGTCTCTTATGATGTGAGTCATGTAGATAAAAAAAATAATGAGCGGATGGGGTCGTTCAATTAAATCATGTTCTATAAATTATTGAGTGTTTTAATAAAACTGGAACATCTGAGTAGATTAATTAACTTGTTGAATAGCCAATTTAAGGCTGACACTGGCATCTCAACTCCACCCTCTCATGAAGAGACAGTAGACCTCGATATGTAGGATAGCGAATAAAGGCTGGTCTGGTCATTCTGTCAAATGTGCTTTATCAGCACAGGGTGAAATAAGTCTTTAAAATACAGATCCTTGTGTGCATATCCTTCCATTTTCTTTGCTCTTTGATACAAATTTGGTTTGTGTAACATAAAACAGACTATTCTGCTAACACGCTGGTAATTTGTTTTAAAAATCATACCACTTGAACAGAACTCCATGGTCACTTTCAGTACATAATGTGCCAGTATTTAATTCCCATAAATACAATACAATAATAATTATAAAAAATATTTGTGTTTAAATGAGAGATTTCTTCCTCACACCCAGTTCCTGAACTCCAGTTATCTATGATCTCATGGACAAACATAGCTGTACGTCGACATCCATGGTTATCCCGGCTCAATGATGGTATGCCATTAATATGGCAAGGGAACAAGGACACCGTAATGTGGGTGCACTGAATGTAGGCATCCAGGACTTGTGGGCATGGTGCAGTGATGGCATCACTATGACTCCCACTCCCTGATGTACCCCACCATGGAGGGGATTATACTAATGTTGGGGAGGTGTGAGGGAGCACAGCCCCTCATAACCCCACACTACTTTCTGTTGCACCTTCTGTGTCTGTGGCATAGTTGGTGGGCACTGTCATTATTTGCTGTGTTTTGACTGCACCAACTTTTACCACACTGTAAGTCCTTTCACCCACATATGGTAGAACCCTCAGTGACAGAGCAGGGACATCCATAATTACACCTGGCCTGTTACTGATCTTTGTTCATGATAAATCCATCCTTGCTTTGTCCATGATTCATGGACAAGATTATCCTGGTTGATGAATGATGAACATACACAAATGCCTGGAAAAACCATGGAATTGAGAAACTAAATAATGGAACTAAATTAATTATCAAATTGGTAAATTAAAGATAAAAGAAGCTGATAAAATAAAAATGTGATTTTTTTTCCCTAGTAGTAGCCATGATTCTCCATGATTTGACTATGGTTTTTAATGGTCATACTTGATAATGGTTTTCATGGTTTAGTTTTGAGTTAAGATATTAATCCAATATATTTTATGCTGTATCCTGTTTAAGATTATATCATGAGTGGTATACTTTTTAAAATAAAAATATTGTACATTATTTGTCACATTGATAATATAGTTTCATCAGTCAAGCAATCTGTGAAATAACTTGTAAAATTGTGTACAATATTGGAAGTTTAGCCTCATTTTATCATGACTCCACATAAGCTACTAATGGGGATCTAGATAATTTGAAGAGTTGTTAAAAGTACCAATCCAACTATGAAGATCAAATTTATAGATATAACACTATTGATTAATTTTATTTCTATTTAGCTTTGTTATTAAGTTTATTTAATCTCTTATTACAGGACTTTAGTGTACATTACAGAGACCTCTTTTTTGATTTTTAAAGCAAAAAAAGTTTCTCAGAATATATACACATAGTAGCTAAATTCTTAAAATCTATATTTTATTTCTGTTTTTTAAATAAGACAGTTTTGATTCAGTATTGCTGCTGTTCTTGATTAAAGTTGCTAGAGAATTTTATTTATTTATTTTCTGGTATGTATATTAGGTTGTAAATGTCTATTTCCACAATAATACAGATAATACAGTGCACACACAACAAGCAGGACATAACAATACCAGTATAACAATTTGGTACAATCAGGAAAATTTAGAGTATGATTTACATAAAAAATCACATTACTTAACATACATGGTACAACCAGGGGAGCGTACACACCATAGTTAAAATACACCTTGGAGTTCCATGTGTAAGGCAGCCTAAAAGATAAGAAGATATGGCTAGTACAGAGGAACAAGCAGAACTTCAAGCAGGTACTTGCTGAATGCCTTAAATGGTGGCTAAGTAACACAGATTTAAAGAGCCAGTGGGAATCAACATTTCTGGCATGATTAGAATGCTGATTTCAGAATCTGGGGGTTGAGTAGGAGAAGGCTGATGACCTATTCTGGTTGAGCACCTAGGCTCCTAAAGTAAAAGAGTGTAACCAGATTATAAGCTGTAAGGTCTTTGAGGGGATTTGCAATATAGTAGACAAGCAGGTGGGGGTATTGGACTTGATCAGTTTGTCAAGGATCCAGCTCATTATATAGAAATGCTTGGAAGAAAGAGAAGCCCAACATGGGGGAGAAAAAAAGGTGCAATTTTGAGTGAGATAAGCAGCACCCATAACAAAGTGACAGATGCTATTATACACCATATCCCATTTAGCCAAGGTAGACTTAGATAAAGTGAAGTAAACTGGGATTCAGTAGTAAAGGTTGAGCAGTGGGACACCACTGGTTAAGACCAGCAAGTCTTTAGAGATAATGGTGGATCTCATCCTGTACACAAGGCCTAGTTTAGCAATAACTGATCTACAGATGGATGAGATATGCAGAAAAATCCATTGAAGGGTCCAAAGTAACTCCAAGGCAGATAGATGGATGCATGGATAGATGGATAGATAGATAGCTAGATAGATAGATAGATAGATAGATAGATAGATAGATAGATAGACAGACAGACAGACAGACATACAGCTCAAGTCCCATTGCAAAAATAACCAAGGCAATACATATATGTGTTTTCCTTTGTTAACCAGGTAAAGCCCACTAGCCACCAGTACCTGTTTTCAGAGGTGACTTAGAAGCACTGGGAGGTTAATTTACTTACTCAGAGTTACAATAATATGCAAGTGGAGGCTGTGGGAATCAAACCCAGGTCTACTGGATGTACCAAAACTCATCCACAACTCATTACATAGAAACATAGAAACATAGAAGTTGACGGCAGATAAGGACCGCAAGGCCCATCCAGTCTGCCCATTTCTTTTTCTACCTTATAAATGTGCCATCGGCCTTATGTATGTCAGTGACCTATCTATTCATAGACATTTGTATTGCTCCTTTATGCCTATCCCATGCCTGTTTGAAGCCCTGCACATGTATTCATAGCTACTTCTTGTGGATGCCATTCCATGCATCTACCACCTTTCTGTGAAAAAGAATTTCCTCACATTCCCCTTAATCGGCCTCCTCTAATCTCATGCTGTGTCCTCTTGTCCTGCTATTTTTTCTTATATTTAAACATGTTAGACTCCTTTCACCTTTTGTTTATGCCCTCAAGGTGTTTAATGTCCTCGATCATATCACCTCTCTCCCTCCTTTTGCTCAAGGGTATACATATTGAGCTCTGTTAATCTGTCCTCCTTATGTCTTCTGATGCAGTCCCTGCACCATTTTGGTGCCCTTCTCTGGACTGCCTCAATTTGGTTAATGTCCTTGAAGGTGTGGCCTCCAATACTGCACACAGTACTCCAGATGGGGCCTAACCAATGTCTTGTACAGAGGTTATTACCTCCCTCTTTTACGACTTGTGGTACCTCTACTAATGCACTAACTACCCCTAGCCTTACCTACTGCTTTAGAGTTCTGCTTGATGATTTCAGGTCATCAGTGATGATGATGCCCAAGTCTCTCTTCCTTTGTGACTGCTAGCAACTCCCTCCCAGCCTATAAGTGGCTTCAGGGTTTCTCTTCCCTATATTGCATGATTTTGCACTTCTTTGCATTAAATCCCAGTGCTGCACTCTTCTGACCATTCTGCTAGTTTATCCAGATCTCTTCTCATTCTGCCCACCCCATCTGGATCATCTACTCTAGTTGCAGATCTTGGTGTCATCTGCAAACAGACAAGCCTTACCTCTAGTCCATCTGCTAGGGTCACTAATGAAGATGTTGAATAGGACTGGCCCCAGGACTGATCCCTGAGTGCCCTGACTTGTGACTTGCATCTCTTCTGACTGTATACCATTTACCACCACTTGTTTCTGCCAGTCAACCAGTTTGCCACCCAGTTGACCAACTTGACCCACCTGAGCTCACTAGCTTATTTATCAATTGGTGTGGAACAGTGTCAAAAAGCTTTGCTTGAAGCCAAGGTAGGCGACATCAACTGCTCCCCCCTTGGTCCACCACTCACTCCAGTCAAAGTAAAATCTATGAGATTAGTTTGACAGGACCTTCCTTTGTAAACCCATGCTGTCTTGGATCCCAGCCCCTATGGATTCCAGGTGTTGCACTATCCTTTCCTTAAGGAGTGCTTCTAATCTTGCCCACTACTGAGGTGTAAGACTGAATTGTCTGTAGTTCCCCCGCCTCCCTCTCTGCTACCATTCTTGTGGAGTGGGGACTGTATTGAGCCCCTTCTCCAGTCTTCTGGGACCTCTCCCAGCTTTGAGACTCACTAAACAATTCTGCTAATGGCTCTGCTAGTTCCTCCTTTAGCTCCTTAGTACCCTGGGATGTATGCCATCCGGGTCCCATTGCCTTACTCCACCTGGGCTTAGCAAGCTCTTGTAGGACCCTTTCTTTTGTGAAGGGTAGTGCTCGCCTCCCTCCCCTGTGTCCATGATGCTGGGCTGGGCCCCACCTCACACTTCTCTTGAGTGAATACTGAGCAAAAGTATCTATTTAGGATAGATGCCTTTCTACAGGGTCCTCCCTCACATGCTCCTTTTCCATTAGGCTTAGTTATACCCTTCTGGACTTTCTCCTTTCTACTAATGTATCTATAGAAAGTCTTGTCACCTTCTTTTGCTGTTGTGCGGTGTTTCCTCAGTTTGGGACTTTTGCCTGCCTTACTGCCTTACCTTGCTTCTTAGGGCAGTTTGGTATGCCCCCTATCTTCATCCCGCTGTGTTCCTTATATTTTCTGAAGGCCAGCCTTTGGCTCTGACCTTTTCTGCTACTGTATTTGAGAACCAAAGTTGGTTTCTTCTTCTTTGCACTTCTTTTCTGTCTAACACAATGGGATGTTGCTTCAAGTATTGTATCCTTAATGGGCTGTTTCACTTTGCTCTGTACCTCCTTACCTGTGTTTTTTTGCTAGGCTAGCTTAACTCTGTTGGCCATCTTAATCAAAGTCAGCTCCTCTGAAGTCCCATATTTTTGCCTTGGAATGGGATGATTTAGATGTAGTAGCCAAATTGAACCATACCATGTGATGGTCACTGGCCCCCAGGTGACCTTCTACCTGGAGATCTGTGATCCCTTCTTTGATTCTTCTATGATTATTCTAACCTCTAGGCCATACTGCCAATCCATGTGTGGACATCAGTTGTTATGTGATAATTTTACACCCCTGTGATGTGTAATTCTACATAAATGATGATAGCAAAGTCCAAGTGGTTTATAAGTCTCACATACAGATGGATGTACAAAACTGAGAGCAATCCCATTACTTCATTTATTTTTAGCTACTGGTTGGAGGCACAAGACATTTCAAGAAGCATTGTAGAGCTAGTCATGGGGCTGAGCTCTGTAATACATGTTTGTGACATCACAAGGATATATTATAACATTTGACAGCAACTATTTTTAGGTTGACATCAACCTAAACCAGTAATTATATTATAACAATCAAGAAAACAGACTACATAAAACATTAATAAGCAATTTAACAATTTTGAAAAGTTATCTGGAACAACAAGATTTTTACATTTATTTTGAAGCAGTTTACAATAGGAGCAGGTTGAATTTGTCTGAAGAAAGCATTTCATAGTCTGTGTGATGCAAACCTGAAATCTCAGTTACCAGTAGATGTCAGTCGTGACCTGAGGTCAGCTAATGGCGCTTCATTTCTAGAGTGCAATTCTCTGGAAATTGTACTAAATACTATGTCATCACTAGAGTGGGTTGGCAACAAATCATGGAGACACTGACAGCCTATTCAGGGCCCTCTAAGCTAATAACATCTTCAGTTTTATCCAGCACCTTACTAGTAACCAGTGCAGCTCCTAAAAAGCTGAAGTTCTGTAATATGCTCTCACTTTTCCAGTAAAGTAAGGCGACATGCCACTGTGTTCTGCATCAGTTGAAGGTGGTGGATAAGAGTGACAGGAATGCCCTGTTGAAGTACATTACAGTAGTCAAAGAGAGACATGATGAAGGCAAGTACCTGTTTTACCAGATCACCTGGATCAAGGTAGAGGCACAACTTAGTGGTATTTCTTAGATGATAGTAACCACTAACCACTCTGCACACATCATCCAAGAACATACTTTGATTGTGTACCACTACCTCATCTCCAGCTGCTACTTAAAGGATACTTCTTCAGGTATGGATCAATCCATGCACGAGAGTGAGAGACAAGAGCTTGAGTGGAGTTTATGTTTGAGAAAAATCGGATAGTTTTCATTTCTTGAGAGTTCAAAACAAACCTGTTCAGATTCAACTAGCTCTGGATTCTACCAATATGCATTCTAATAAACAGGTTTAGAGTTGCCATATCACTAGAGCTAAAGTAAATTACAAGGTCATCAGTATAAAGGAGGCTTCTGCAGTGCACAAGGGACTTGGGAGATCATTAATAAATAGGGAAAACAGCAAGGGGATGGCAGCAGTGTGAAACCTTGAAACACCAACGGAGATGCATTGCAAGCTTGATACAGAATTTCCAGTCTACCATCTTAATTCATTTAATTAGATAACTAGAAAACCAGTTCCTGCCAGTATTAGAGACCCCTAAGGTTGAGCACTTATGGACTCGGAGACCATAATCCACAATGACAAAAGCTTTGGTGGGTGGTGCTCACAGAAGCATAGTACCTTCTTACAAGAACACTACAGAAGTACTTCCACTCTAACATGTCCAGCACGTTCATGTCCTAGCGAGTGTGTGGAACAGTGAAGGAGTGGAGCAGGTAACTGGCATCACAATAGTAGTAGTAGTAGATTGTATTTATTAAAGGCACCCTTCCCCAAAGGCTCAGGGCACCTTACAGCAGAAGAAATGTCATAAAACATCATAAAAGGTCAGACAATGCATCTAAACATCACTAGAGTTATAAATATAATAAATATTTAATCCCATCTGTGATTATGTTACATATGCTCTTAGCCAGAAGCAGTACTTAGACTCTAGTTACTCTGTTAATCCCCAAAGGCTTGTTGAAATAAGAATGTTTTCAGTGCTCTTTTAAAAATCCAGCAGAAGGGGCCTCCCTCAGGTACCTGTGTAGCATGTTCCAGAGGATTGGTGTCACCAACTCAAAAGACTGATCCCCGACAATTTCAATCTCACCCTGGGCACCACAAGGAAGCCTTCGCCTGCTGACCATAGAGAGCGACTGGGGCTGTAGGGATACAGCAGCTCTGTCAGGTATTTCAGACCCAGCCCATTTAGTGCCTTACAAGTCAATAGACCTATTTTAATGGAGATGAGCCAGTGCATTGGCAGCCTGTGTAGTTTGCACAGCACCAGTGAAAATGACATGATCTCAGAAGAACTGTCAATAGCCAAGTTGCCACATTCTGCAGCAGCTGCAGACACCTCAGTGCACTCCCCTTGACCCTGAGGTAGAGCGGGTTACAATAGCTGAGCCTTGAGGAGAAAAATACATGTATCAGTGTGGCCAGATCTTCAGGAGGGACAAGGGAATTTATCCAGGCAACATTCTGGAGATGGTAAAATCTATTCCAGACAACTGCTGACAACTGGGCATCCAAGAGCAAGAAGCAGAAGTTGGGGAGCAAGAAACAGAAGTCCAGAACTACATATTTTTTACTAATTTCCCTCCTTCCCACCCCTCCACCCTCCCACCCAAAGCCAGTTCTAGTTTTATAGCCACTGAATTTGACTGACAACAGGAACTTCCTGTTTGGCAGTAGGAAGGGAAGGATCACTGAGACACATTAGTTTCAGCAACCTTGAAGGAACCTAAAAATAAAAAAAAACTCTTTATCCCCCCTGGCTGCTGGAGGTCTGAATTCAAGCATGGAGGAAGGAGACTACTGAAGACTACAGGAAGTTCCTGTCCCAGAACAGAAAGGGTGAGAATTGTAAGGGCACATAGGCAGTAGGAAAGTAAGTGTAAAAATACATAAGGGGAGGAGACAATAAGCATACAAAGCAACAGGAGAGGAGACACAAATTAAGTCAAGATGGGAGTGATGCAGTGCAATGGCTGTGGAGCAGCAGTGTTCCAGGAGACATTCTGGAGGCTGCGATGCTGCCCTGTTTGCAGGCACCTCTCTGGCCTGAGGGAGGAGGTTGCCCGTCTCCAGGCTGACCTGGCCAGGATTTGTGAAACCTCTTCTCCCACCCAGTGACCACCAGGGCCACCACCGTTACCTCAGAGGTTGCCAAGAAAGAGGAGTGGTTGGACCAAGGTGGGCTCAGGGAGGGAGAGGGTAGTGGAACAGAGGTGCATCCCTCCAGTTGTAGCTCTCAACAATTCATATGCTTTTCTGGCAAAGAGTGGTTCCTCTATGGAGGCACCTGCAGTGGAGACCAAGGAGGATGCTGGGAAACTCCACAAAGGAGACCCACAGGAGGGTGGCATGAGACCCACAGGGGAAGGAAACAACTCCTGGTGGGGGACTCAATCATTAGGGGGGTAGACGTGGGGGAGGAAGGGGATAAGGCGGTAAGGTGCCTGCCTGGCACCACAGCTTGGAGGGACAGGAAGCAAATCCTCAGGATCATGGGAGCAGCTGCAGGAGGGAGGGAGCTGGTTGTCATTGTCCACCTGGGGACAAATGACCTGGCTGTAAATGGGATCAGAGTGGTACAAGAGGAGTTTGTGGAGTTGGGCAGGGGCCTGAGACAAGTAGCATGTATGATAACCTTCTTGAAGGTGCTGCCTGTCTATGGCAAGGATGATGCTAGGGTATTCCGCACCATGGGATTCAAAGAATGATTGAAAAACTGGTGTGGAGCTCAGGGTTTTGGCTTCATTGGGAACTGGGGAGCCACCTGGAGGGATGCAGGCTTATACTGGTGCGATGGTCTGTATCTGTCCAAGGGGAGATCCAGGATCCTAGGTGACAGGTTTCAATGCTTCATTGGCAAGCATTTAAACTAGCCAAGGGGGGATGCACTGAAAAGGAGCAGGGAAATCCAAGCCTCCCACCACAAAGTGCAGTAGTTAGAGAGGTAAACACCAAGGCAGAGAAGTCAGTAGGGAGCAGGACAGGGATAAATGCAGAAAAAGGTGTTAAGGACAGGGATGGGGCTAAAAGAGGTAAGGCCATAAAAATAAATGGAAGGTGATGAGTACCTATGCCATAGTCTGTGCAACAAGCTCCCTGAACTAGTGGCCTTAATGGAAGAGAGATGTCTGGATATTGTGGCAGTCACTGAAACATGGTACACAGAGAACCATGAGTGGGAAGTCAACATACCAGGATACACAGTCTACAGGAGGGACAGGGTGGGTAAAAGAGGAGGAGGAGTAGCTCTCTATAAAAGGAAAGGGATTAAAGCAACAGAACTAAAGAGTAAACAGGAAGTTGATGAGTCACTATGGGTCACCCTGGACAGGAAATGGCACCACAATCCACAAAGGAGTTGTGTACAGACCCCATCTCAGACAGAGGAAATGGACAAGGAAATGATAGAAGGCATCCTTAAAATGGCAGAAAAAGGGGAGATATTGTTGATGGTGGACCTGAATATGCCAGATGTTAGCAAGAGTGCCTTTGCTGCAAGCACATCCAAGAGCAGGGTCATTCTTGATGCCCTACAGGGGGCATGCCTCAGACAGCTAGTTTTGGAACCCACTCAGGAGGGAGTAATCTTAGACCTGGTACTCTCAAATGGGGAAGGAGAAAGGATCTCAGATTTAGAAGTGGGTAGCCATCTGGAACAAGTGACCACCAAACATTGTGGTTCATAATAAACACAGCCATAGAGTCAAGCCATACAAAATAAGAGCATTGGACTTTAGGAAGGCTGACTTTGGGAAAATGAGAGAGTGCCTTAGAAAGCACTAGCAAATGGGCAAGAAGAAGGGGTGGAGGAACAATGGGGAATAATCAAAACAGCCATCACAGAGGCAACAAGCCTTTGTGTGAAGCAAATCAATAAAACAAAATGAAGGAAAATACCACTATGGTTCTCAAAAGAGGTGGCAGGGATGGTTAAGGAGAAAAGGATAGCATTCAGGAAATATAAGGAAAACACAGAAGGAGCAGGACAGAGAACTTTATCAGTTAAAGCAGGTGGCAGGAAGTCAGTCAGAATAGCAAAAGCACAAACTGAGGAAAAGATAGCCAACTCTGTTAAGAAAGGGATAAAACCTTTATAGGTACATTAGGGAGCAAAGAAAGACCAAGGGAGGGATAGAGACTTAATAAAGGGGAGAAATGTAGGCAGAGGTCACAGTGAAAAGCAGGGATACTGAGCAGAATATTTCTGCTCAGTATTCACAACAGATGAGGAGGGGGAGGTGCCTAAACCAAACTAGGGGGATCGATACCAGTCCATTCGCAGAAGAAAGGGTTTTGAAAGAACTCTTGAAACTGAGGGTGGACAAAGCAATGGGGCCTGATGGGATTCACCCAAGAATACTAAAAGAACTAAGAGTAGAACTAGTAACACCACTGACTACTCTCTTTAACAAATCATGGGAGGATGGAGTGGTACCTGAGGACTGGAGGAGGGCAGATGTGATTTCACTTACAAATGTGGGAGCAGGGCAGAGGCAGGAAACTACAGACCAGTTAGTTTGACTTCAGTGGTAGGGAAAATGATGGAATCACTTCTGAAGGAAAGAATTTTTGAGTACATAGAGGCCAGTGGGGCACAAGACCCAAGGCAGCATGGTTTCACAGCAGGAAGGTCATGTCAGATGAACCTAATAGATTTCTTTGACTGGGTGACCAAAGTAGTAGACCAGGGAGGGCTGTGGATATGGCCTACCTAGATTTTAGCAAGGCATTCGACGCAGTCTCACACAAAAGATTAATATACAAGTTAGCCAGCCTTGGAGTGGGTCCCAAGGTGGTAGCCTGGATAAAAAACTGGCTGGAAAACAGGATGCAAAAGGTAATAGTAAACGGAGTTCACAGTGAAGAAAGGAGGGTAACTAGCGGGGTACCGAGGTTGGTACTGAGGACCAGTCCTCATTAATATCTTTATAAGTGACATTGGAGAGCACCTGGAAGGAAAGGTATGCCTCTTTGCAGGTGACACAAAGATCTGCAACAGAGTTGATACAGAAGGTGGGGTGGAAAGTATGAAAATGGACTTGGCAAGGTGGAGGAATGGTCAAATACGTGGCAGCTCAGATTCAATGCAAAGAAGTACAAGGTAATGCATCTGGGAAACAAAACACAGGGAAAAGTACACAATGGGGGTGAGTTAATAACAACAACAAAAATCAAGAGACGTAGGAGTAATTATATCAGATGACCTAAAGGTGGGCAAGCAATGTGAGAAGGCAATAAGGAGGGCTGGGGGGATACTGGGATTCATAGGGAGAGGCATCAACAGTAGAAAACAGGAAGTTGTTATCCCTGTCTACAGACAGTTAGTGAGACCCATCTGGAGTACTGAGTGCAATTCTGGACACCCCATCTTCGCAAAGACATAGACAGAGTGGAGACTGTTCAGAGGAGGGCAACCAAAATGGTGCAAGGTCTGCACCAGAAGACATACGAGGAGAGACTAAAGCAGCTTAATATGTATACCCTTGAGGAATGGAGGGAGAGGGGGGACATGATAGAAACTTTCAAGTATCTCAAGGGAATTAACAAGGTACAAGAGGGTAGTATCTTTCAGAAGAATAGATGTGCAAGAACAAGGGGGCACAATTTGAAGATAGAGGGGGGATGGCTCAGAGGTAATGTTAGAAAGTATTTTTCACAGAGAGTTGTGGATGCATGGAACAGCCTTCCTGAGGAGGTTGTGGAGTCAGGAACAGTGGGAGAATTCAAGAATGCATGGGACAGGCATAAGACAATTCTAGTGGGGAGGGGAAGTAAGCTGTTGATTAACTAGAATCTGAAGCTTATCCATCAGGTAGGAAATGGGCAGACTGGGTGGGCCAAGTGGTCCTTATCTGCCATCAAATTCTATGTTTCTATGTTTCTATTGTCCAGAATGATGTCCAGATATTTCGCCTTGGTGTAGGACTTCACTTTGGATGGCCCGATATACAGTCCCAAATCCTCCCCAGAGGCCTCCACTCCCTGCCCCCGACTTGGCTCCACCACTAACACTTCAGTCTTTCTTGGGCTGAGGCCCAGCCAATTTAATAACATGCAAGACTGGAACTCAGCCAGCACTTGTTCAGCACATTGACCACAGCTGTTCTTCACGGTGTGAAAGACAGGTAGAGCTGGATGTCATCAGCATAGCAATGAAACCCAAGCTCATACTGCCTGATGACCTCACCCAGGGGCAACATATATACTGCAAATAACATGGGAGAGATGACAGAGCCTTGTGGCACTCCACAGGACAGGGCCACTGTGTCTGAGGATTAATTTCCCAATATCACCCTCTGGATCCTGTCCTGGGGAAAAGACTCACACCAGCAAATGACCTTGCCAGTGAGTCCAACCTACTTCCTCAGTCTGTCCAACAACAACCCATGATCCACAATGCTGAACACTAATGAGAGGTTGAGGATGATGAGAATAGATCATTCTCCCCAATCCCTTGCCCTAAACAGATCATTCTTTACCCATACTAGTGCAGTTGCTGTGCTGTGCACAGCCCTAAATCTGGACTGAAGAGGATCATAAATCTGGAAGTCTGTGAGGTGCGTCTTAAGCTGTTCCATAACAATCTTCTCGATAATCCTCCCCAAGAAGGGAAGGTTCAAAACAGGTTGGTAATATGCCAGGATATCTGGGTCCAAAGATGTTTTTTTCAACAGGGGCCTCACCAGAGCTGTTTTAAGAGACTCTGGGAAAAACATCATTGCTAAGGAACACCTAACAATCTCAGCAAAAACCAGGCCCAGAGCTCCAATGCAATCAACAAGTAATCACATTGGGCCCAGGTCCAGGCTGCAGCATGTTGGTCTCAAGCCTGAAATCACCCCACAGACCTCACCCATCATCTAAGGTCAGAATTCTCCCCAGGAAGGCTGACAGATGCCACCCCAAGATCCAACCCTGTCAGGTTGTAACATTCCACCTAGAGAATCCCTGACTAATGCAGGACACCCTGTCTGAGAAGAACCAAGTGAACTCCTTGCACTTTGCTCTAAAATGCTCCAACAGGTTCCAGGCAGGATGAATATAGGAGTCTGTCCACAACCAGAAATAGTTGAGCCAGTCAGTTCTTCCCAGCTGCAATCAACCTAGACATAAAAGCTGCCCTTTTTGCAGGTGATTACATTTTAATACTCATCACAATGAGCCATCAGAACCATTTTGTCTTCCTGGGTCCTGGTCTTTCTCCAACACAGATCTAACCTCCACCCCATGGTTTTCATTTCTCTCAGCTCACCATCAAACAAAGGCAAGCCAAGACGTGACATCAGTGGGCGTACACAGACCAGTGCCAGACATTCCAGGGCATCGGCAGGCATCAGCAGAAGGAAGCAAAGAAGTGGGGGACTCTGCCGGTTGGCTTAAGCAAGGCACCTGTTCACTACTGTGGAACAGTCACTGCTGGGAAGGGCAGAAGACAAGGGTAGGCCAAACTGGGAATAGGTGCAACACCCTATCTTAGGTAGAAGTAGAAGTATGAAGAGATTTAAACAGGACAAGGGGAAAAAGAAACAGAAACAAACAAAAAAGAGGAAAATTAGAAACACCCTATCAGGGGAAAGGATACAAAAGTATTTCCAGGTAACACAGGAAGAACACAATTTAAAAATGCTGAGTGTGGTGCAGTGCAGTGGCTGTGTGCCAGCAGTTTCCAGAGAGACCATCCAGAGACTGTGGTGCTGCCCCATCTGCATACAGCTCTCTGGGTTGAGAGAGGGGTCTCTGGACTCCAGATCACATTGGCTAGAACTGGGCCTCTCCCAACCCTGGGCACTAGGACTGCCACTATGCAATTTCTGTGCCATTCTGACAGGCAGGACTGGCAAGAGAATGCACCTGCAGTAGTGAACAGGAGGGATGTGGGGGTCCTCCATACTGGAGACCCCAAGGAGACAGTAAAGGACCCCAGAGGAGGAGGAGGAGGAGGGAGGAGGAGGAAGCCACTTTTGGGGGACCCCAATTGTGAGGAGGAGAGAGGGGATAGATTTGGGAATAGGAAAGGTGTGAGAGGCAAGTTAGGTGCCTATGTGGCACCATGGCCCAGAGGAATAGGAAATGGATCCTGAAGATTGCTAGGGCAGCAGGATGGGAGGGACATCTGCATGTCATTGTTCACCTGGAGCGTAATGACATGGCTAGGGATGGGGTTGGGAGAGTGCAGGGGAGTTTAGCGAGCTAGGGAGGGGTCTTGAACAGGAAGCTTGCTTAGTGGCTTTCACTGAGGTACTGCCTGTCTACAATGGGGCAGAAGAGGGATCTCCACACCAGAAGCATCAATTCATGGCTGATGAAATGGTGCAGTGAGGAGGGATTAGGCTACATTGGGGACTAGAGACCTACCTGGGAGCATAAGGGCCTGTACGGGGAGATGGCATGCATCCATCTGGGAGGGGAACCACAGTCCTCATTGGATGGTTTAAATGTTACTTTGATGAACATTAAAGTAGTTGAGGGTGGCTAAAGGAATTGGGGAGGCATAAACTGCCCCCCCACAGGCTGGGGTTAGGAGTAATGAGAATCTAAGGGGAGATGAATCCTTCAGGGTGCAAATTAATAAAGGAAGCAGGGAGGTGGCGAGAAAGGGGGAAGGAAAGGGAGCATTAAAAAGAGAGGGTGGAAGGAGGGAGGGGAAAAGAAAACAAGCTGTGGTCAGAGCCAATACAGTTTAGCAGTACTTTTAGGAGCTGTTTATGCCCTACAGTGCTCTTTTTGAGAAGGCAGCCAAGGTAAAGGAGCAGCAAGTGCTGCAAGGGGCTGCTTTTCAGTGCAGCCACTCTGGCGGCAGTGCAAGGTGGGGAGGGAGAGTACACTTTGCAGCAGGACCTGCTACTTAGTGAAGCCACTCTGTGGCATATGAAGACTGGGGGGGAGCTGTTAAAAGAACAGAGGGCAGGCAGCAGCTGGAGCTGCTGTTTGTAAAGCCACACCACTGTTAAAGCAAAGTGGAGGGGTTATGGAGTGAAGAAGCGGCTAAGGAGGCAGCAGTGATTGTGGTGCATAAATGAAAAATAAAGAAATAAAATGGTACCTGCTGCCTTCCAGAGCTGTCTGCTTGCTGGCTGGCTTTGTGACTCCAAAGTATGCCATTTACAAGATGGCACATATAGCAGAACAGCACATGCATGAGTAGCGGCATGTGCAGTCTGAGTCAGTGGCCATCTTGTACATGGCACCCATTATTTCTGCAATTGCAGAAGAAAAATAAGTGCCTCCCAAAGTGAGTGTGTTTATGTGACTAGCAACAGGAAAGTCTCCATAAACACAACCACTAGAAACTATGCTACAGCACTGTGGAAGCAATCACTGGAGAGCTGTCTGGCCACGTGCTTCCACAGTGCTACTCTTAGATGATGATGATGGCATACCATCTGTGAGCTCCACCCCTGCAGCTGTAAAAAGGGGGCAACAAGCAGAATGGAAAGCCATATATGGGAATGTTTGAAACCTATGAAATAGGATTCCAGACCTAGAGGCCATCATGGCAGAGGCCAGCCTGGATATTGTGTCAATTACTGAGTAATGGTGCACTGAAAATCATGACTGGGACATGGTCATACCAGGCTATACTTTATTAAGAAAGGACCAGGTTGGAAGGAAAGGAAGGGTGTGGTGCTTTATGTCAGAAAAGCATAAAAGTGACAGAGATACAGGCAGTACAGGGAATACAGGAGGAGGCAGAGATACTATGGGTCACCCTGGAGAGTGGGAATAGAGCCACTGTTCACACTTGAATGATCTATAGACCTCCAACACAGGAGGAGGAATTAGACAAGGTACGGGTGTAAGCCATTGGAAAGATGGCAGAAAAGGGTGAGGTGCTGTTGGTGGGGGACTTCAGCCTGCCGAATATAGATTGGAGCCTCCCAGCAGTGGCTTCAGCTAGAAGCAGGGACATCCTGGACTTTTTGCAGGAGGCGTTCCTCAGGCAACTAGTCAGTAAAACCACTCATGATGGGCCAATACTAGACCTGGTACTCACTAACAGGGACAATATTGCAGATGTCAAGGTAGGAAGCCACCTGGAGACCAGTGATCACTGTATAGTGTGGTTCAATAGAAAAATGGCTGCAGAATCGAACCACACAAGTGTGAGGATCCTGGACTTCAGGAGGGTAGATTTTCTAAAGAAGGGTGATTGCTTCAGGGATGACCTGGCAAGGAGGATGGCCTGGGAGGGGTGAAGGAACAGTGAGTGAAGCTAACTTGTATCTGTCAATTAGAACCTTATTGATACAGTGGATGAGAACCTTATCTCCTTCACTATCTGCTCATATACATATTGAATCCAATCGCACATAGTAATAAGTCGTGTACTGTATTGTATTCCTATTGTCATGTATTGTATTGCTATTGTACTCTCATGGGTTGTACTGAAAACAGCCAGTTTCTGTCTAGCATACATACCTGTAACAAAATTAAATAAATAAAATAAAATAAAAGGAGCATAGTAAAGGCAACAAATCTCTGTGTCAAAGAAGTGAGCAAAGCATAAGGATAAAGGACCACTATGCATCTCCAAAGAGGTGGCTGAAATGGTAAAGCTAAAAAGCACAGCAGTTAGAAAGTATAAGGAGACACAGAGGAGGAGGCAGGGATGTTTGTCAGGGAAACAGAGGAAGCAGGGAAAGCAGTAAGGAGTGTAAAGGTGCAAACTAAAGAGAATAGCCCATGAGATAACAAAAGGGACAAGACATTTTTAGACAGGTAAATGAAAAGAGGAAGACGGGGTGGGATTGTAAGGTTAAAAGGGAAGAGATGACTGTGCAGAGGGGATCATGAAAAGGCAGACATTCTGAACAAATAATTTTGCTCAGTGTTTACAGACAAAGTTGAAGGAGAAGGGCCTCAAAAAGTAACAGACATTTTGGAGAGAGGTGTGCGACACTAGTATTTTTTTTGGATGAGAGTGCTGAAGGGACTCACTAATCTGTAGGTGGGCAAAACAATGGGGCAAGATGGGGTGCATCCAAGGGTATTGAGGGAGCTCACGGAAATACTAGCTGCACCTCTGACAGTCCTATTTAACAGTTCACTGGAAACATGAGTAGTTACAGAGGACTGGAGAAGGACAGACATAGTCACACTACACAAAAGTGGTAACAGGGAGAAGGCTAGCAATTATAGACCAGTCAGCCTTACATCAGTGGTGGGAAAGTTAATGAAATCACTGGCGAAGGAAAGATTGGGGAACATCTTGAAACCAATTAGTTACAAGACCCAATGCAGCATGGTTTCATGGGGGGAGGTCATGTCAAACAAATATTATAGATTCATTTGACTGGGTCACAAAGGATTTAGATTAGGGTGGAGCAGTGGACATGACCTACCTAGATTTCAGTAAGGCTTTTGACACTGTTCCACACAGGACTTGTAAGCAAGCTGAGTAGCTTAAGAGTGGGTCCAAAGGTGGTATACTGGGTAAGAAATTGGGTAGGGGATAAGTGACAGAGGCTGGTGATAATCAGAGTTTACTCTGAGGAAGGGAGGATGACCAATGGGGTGCCTCAAGGATCAGTACTAGGACCAGTCCTCTTTAATGTTTTTCTATGTGACATGACAGAAGAGCTGGAAGGGAAGATCTGCCTCTTTGTGTATGACACCAACATTTGAAATAGAGTGGATAATCCTGGGAGGGGTGGAAAGGATGAGCAGAGACCTGAGAATACTAGAGGAGTGGTCAAGGTTATGGCAGCTGGGATTCAATGTGAAAAAGTACAAAATGATGCACTTAGGGCACAAAAACAAAGCGGAGAGCAAAAATGGGTGGAGTGGTATTGGCAACCACCAAGCAGGAAAGAGATGACCGAAAAGTGCTGTGTATTACTGTGTGTCCATTTCCCCCTCTCCCAGGACGCATCTGGAAATGAGCTTGTCTGTTCAGTATGTCTTTCCTGGTGAAACTTTTAAATAAATAAATAAATAAAATAAGTGGTCAGACAGTGCAACAAGGCAGTCAGGAGGGATGGTGAGATGCAGTGGTAGATAGGGAGGGGTATCACCAGTAGAAAGAAGGAGGTGGTGTTGTCTCTGTACAGATTGCTGGTAAGACCCCACCTAGAGTACTTTGTCCAGTTCTGGAGATCACATCTCTGAAGGACATAGACAGAGTAGAGGTGGTCCAGAGGAGGGCAACTAAAATGTTTAAGGGTCTGCATCAAAAGTCCTATGAGGAGAGACTAAAGGGCCTCAATATGTACACCCTGCAATCAAGGAGGGAAAAGGGGTAGATGATAGAGACCTTCAAATACCTCATGAGAGTAAATAAGGTACAGGATGGAAGTATTTTTCTGAAGAAAAGGTGCTCAAGAAAAAGTGAACATGCTATGATGCTGGAGTTGGGTACATTCAGGAGACACGTGAAGAAGCACTTTTTCAGAGAAAGAGCGATGGATTCCTGAAACAGTCTTCCAGTTGAGATGGTGAGGGCGAAAACAGTGATGGGATTTAAGAATGCATGGGATAGGCACAAAGGAATACTAGTTGAAGGGAAGGGGGGGAGAGAAAAAGCTGTAGATCAAGTATGATCTGTAGTAATATTGTAGGTAGGGAAAAATGGGCAGACAGGGTGAGCCATACGGTCCTTATCTGCTGTCAAATTCAAATTTTATGTTTCTACAAATGCTGCATTTGTAAACATGCCATTATCTATAATGTTACAGATATCATTCATTGATTTTGGAAGGGCAGCTGTTGTCCTATGACCATTCCTAAACTAATGGTTGGAGTCAGTTAGAAGGGAGTATCTTAAGTACCCAGAGAGTTTGGTGATGGACAGTTTTTTCAAAATTTTGCATAGAATGGAGAAAATCACTGTTAAGTGGTACCGTAGTTGTATAGACAGCTTTGGTCACCAGATTTGAACATTGGGACAATGTCAAGAATTTTCATCATATATCATACACAGAAACTTCAAAAAAATTAAAAATACAGGAAATAAATAGCGTTAGAACTACAGAATAATAGAGAGTGATCCTAGTACAAATAATATAAATGGCAAGAAGAGAAAGTGCCAGATGCATTTACTATAACATTTATCTATTTCAAGGTACTGTACTACCAACACCTAATGGTAAATAAGAACAGACCAAAAGTACCATAGAATCAGAAAGGCCCCTCAAAATGTTTCGCCTCATTATGTCCATTTCTTAAATGGAGAACTCATGAAGTCTCAATTCTAAAGGAAAGATGAAAGCAACAACAGCATAAAATGTGTAACCACACTCAATGAATGAAGAGTCATGTTTGGTAAGTGAGTTCTGCTATGTGTTAGTTAGTGATGCTTAGTAAAGAATCATTTACTCTTTTTTAACCTTTTTATTATTCGCTTAATGCAACAGAAACACCTAAGAAAAGGAACAACAGGTAGCAGTAAAGTAAATGGGCACCACTTGAATAGCCCACATGTCTCTTTGGATTAATTACTGTATATTCATGTAGATAAGATCCACCCGTAACATCTTAGAAATGCTATTGTCAAATACAAATCTAAGATTTAAACAGATCTTTCTTTTTATATATCACAGATAAGAATGTTGCATATTTTGCTAGCAAGAAAGGATCATCACCTGCCAAGTATTTCAGATGGGTGCAACAAGCAAAAGTTAAAAGAAAGATTGGGAGTTGGTATTTGGAACACTAAAATCCACAGAGGTATAGGCAGATGTATTTGAAAATCTTGCTGTAAAAGCATTAACAATCTAGGATGGATCACTACAGTTCACACCATTATTATAGTGTTATAACAGCATTCACCATTTCAGCCCCATGAAATTTTCCACACTGTCCCAGAAGCTTTGGGTGTCACCAGCTGAATTATTTGAGTTCTGTAACAGGCACAGTTATTGACCCTGCTGAAAGCTATTTTGCTTGTGCTCTTATATTTTTAAATTCAACCCAATCTGAGTAAAGACTGGAAAATTAGAAATTCTTCCAGCATGTGTCCCTGTGTTTTGGCATCCTTAGTAGGTTGTAGGATATTCACTGAGTAGGGGGTCCCCAAGAGGGACCTTGTGGGAAAGGATTATATTTATTTTGTTCTGCAGGTATCAATGGATTGTGACAGAGATGAGGAGGCACAGGTCATAGAAGAAGGACTAGTTACAAAGGGATAGATCATTTAAAACATTAATGGGTCTGACCTTAGAGAAGTCTCTAAAGTGGACAGTTCTATAGTAGGAGGGATTTTGGGTGGATGGACACTCAAATACAAATGGTAGGAGAGTGGTCGCTAATAGAATCAGGAATGGTTCTCAAACAAGCAATCCTATCTGGTCTATTAGCAAGGACCAAGTCTATAAGAGACTGGAACCAGCAATAGCCACCCTGCTGGGTGCAGTGACAATTTGGGCACAGTTCGATTTGTGTAAGAGAGATTCAGAGAGTTTGCTCTTATCATTAGACAAGTTCAGACTGAAGTTATCAGCTAAAATAGCTTCTTTATGCAGGATGAGGGGGATAATATATCAAGTAGTGAGGTAAGGCCAGATAAACTGCCACAAGGAGGATTATGGGCACAAATAATATGCACTTTCTTAGATTTTCTCAAAGAAAAGTAGAATGAATAAATAAATTCACATTAAGAGTTTATAGTGATACCACTGGAAGACAATGAAAGATTAAGGTAATCTTCATATTAGGTTTATCCTACACCTTGTTTAGTGGAGCATCTATCACTACACCAACAATTGTACTATTGTAGTGAGTAGGACAAATCTGTGACAGAAGACAGGAACCAAGCCTCCATATCATCAAGAATTCCTGGATTATAGAGAGGCACAGGCTTTGAACTGAGGCTTGTTTGCTATTAAGCTGTGTGCATTGGTAGGTGCAATCTTAGTATCTTTAGGGGAGTTCCATGGGGGAGGTATATCAAATGTTTTAATAGTGGGCAGGCCAGGATCTGGGTCAATGTGTCCAGACAAAGTAAGTTTGAGCAATGAACAGAACAGGAGGAAAAACTGATATAACCTTGAGAAAAGATAGGCTAGGCAAACAGCACAGGGAGCATTAGAAAAGGAAGAACAGGAGTTTTTGAGAAGAGGGGGGAGAGGTGGTACAGAAGTGGAAAGGAGTAACTATGGAGTTTGACAAAAAAAATCAGTTACTGAGTAGGAGCAACAAGACAGCTTAGAATCAGAGGACAGAGGAAATGAATAACAGATGACTGAAGACCTGACCAGCATCCCTCTAGTAGGAGTAGACAGCGACTCAGGTCATGATGAGGGAAAGAGTGAAACTGGGAAAGCTATAGTGACCTGAGTGGGGTGAACACAAGCCACACATTAATGCAGATTCATTCAGGGTAAGAAGGCAGATTGGAGAACCATTGAAAGCCGTAACTGGAGCAATTATCTTAAAAATATAGAAGTTACAGGGAAGCAGATGTCATAGTCACACACTACAGCAGTGTGGCATATCAGGCACATACAACATAAAACAGACTACTGAGAGGGATCTACTGAACTCCAAATACCCTCATGTATCAAAGCAAGTCAAAATGGGGAATATGACCCACTCACCCATTACTTCATTAAGTATTTTTATTTTATAATGATTCCAGAAAATAAACTGTCCTGACATATAGTATACTCTGGATTTATGTTTCATGGATTGACTACTACTTCTTCAGGATAAGTACTGTACATCTCTAAAAGCACTTCTGGATTTTTCATACCCCTCTTCACTTTGAGGTTTTAGCATTTCTGTAGTGAGGCACCCCGCAAGATATGTGGAAACATTGAGAGGCAGGGAGTGAGGGTCACATAGAAGCCAGCAGTTTCACTAAAGAAAATGGAGTATTATAAAAAGAGAAGTAAATGTTTACATAGCTTACGACTTGGGGTCTGTGACAAACTAGAAGAATACTAAAACTCAAAGTGCATAGATATATAAAAACGAAAGAGCTTTTAGACATATACTTATTTTGAAGAAGTGGTAGGCAAACCATGAAAGATCCAGAGTATAAGTCAGACCAGTTTGTTTTCTTGAATCTTAATGAAATAAAAATACTAAATGAATTAACCAATGACTGGGTCATATTCTCCATTTTGTCCTGATGAAGCAGATGTCATACCCATGGAAAAATAGCCTAAAAGAATGCTATTTGATTTTAGGCAGATTGATAACAGGGAAAGACTACTGTTGCAGTAATTGACATAAATATTTCCTGATATTATGTCATACTTCTAAAGAGATTTTCTCTGGTGGCCCTACTCTGGTACCACAGGCAGGCAAGGAATTTCTCTAGAAATATCACAGAAATTTCAGGAAATACTGTTTATGACCCATGTCAATTACAACAACTATAACTAGCTATTTTACGCAGACTAAGAGATAATCATAGACTTAAAAGAAGACCAGCAGCACAAGTCAAAAACAGTTATAAGGAAAGAAGAGAACAAAACAAATAACAGGCTGGGTGTAATGATCAATAGTAACAGGGTGGGTAGCAGTACATTATGTGCAAGTTACCATGAAGAAGTGTACAGTAAGCCGCAACCCACCAAAAAGGGAAATAAGGCAAATACAACAAAGTGTCAGACTGTAAGGAGGTAACACAATAGACAAAGGAAACTGGGACGATACTACCATTTATGAGAATGCAAATCGGCAGAGTCCAAATTGAAGATGGCTAGGGAGGTAAGAGTAGTAGCTACAGCTACAGTGGTCATCACAGACAGGTTGCTTGGTAATGAGGTATATCAGGCGGTACCTCACCTTGAGGTGTGGTAGATTGCTCCTTCAGTGCGGTACAGATGTGGTAGACTGTCGGTATCCTATTTCTGTGGAGCATTTTTACGTCTTTCAGATGAGACATTAAACCGAGGTCCCATCTGCCTGGATTGGTGGTAGCTCAGGTGGATGTTAAAGATCCCATGGCACTTATCGAGAAAGAATAGGGGAATGTCCCAGTGTCCTGGCCAAATTTCCCTCATTCACTAAAAATACCACCAACAGCTTAGTCTGGATCAAGGTCAGTTGGCATTCATCTGTATCCTCCTCTCATGGGTCATGCCTGAAAATAGGCTGGATTTGTCTAGTGCACTTACCCGGTCAACAAAAACTAAATAAATAAATAAATGTGCTAACACTCTGATAACTAATTATCCTCTGGATGGCTACCATGCTCTATCATGCAGAACTTGTGTTTTTTTTTGGTTTTGTTATATTTATTCTTTCCAGCCCAAGTCACCAGGAGATGGCGGCACTGTTAAATTAAATGTTTGGTCTCTGCCTCCTTTTCACTCATGCAGCCATATTATTATCTTCCTCAAAGTGCTTTTCAAAGCTGCTATAGTTATTTTATACTATAGCTTATGATTTCTCTGATTAAACATTGCATTTCTACATTTAACAGTATAATGAGTATTTGATCGTTTTTTTAATTTTGCTTTCGATGTACAGTATATTCCTTTTAAACTCTGAAGCTTCCTTAGGTGGACTGTGTAGGCTAGTGGCTGGAGCACTTACCTCTAGCTCAGTGTAGTGGCAAGATTTAGGCTTGAATCTCACGATGGCCACATTGATTTTTTGTCCTGTCATATTAGATGTTGTAGTGGCTTTCAGTCCCTGGTTATTAGTGTTTGCTATAGAAGCTCTGGTACACCCTACAGTTTTAGCAGCTCAGAATACAATAACTAACTGCAGAGGACAGTAACAAAATACAATTCCAGAATCAATGCAAGAAGGGGTAATTTATGCATGAAAGTCAAAAGGACTGGGTAAGGTGCTCTTTAAGCTCCTTTAGTCTCTCTCTTCATATGGTATGGTTCAGTTTGGCCACTACAACTAAATCATCCCATTCCAAGGCAAAAATATGGGACTTCAGAGGAGCTGACCTTAATAATATGGCCAACAGAGTTAAGCTAGCCCTGGCAGAAAGAAATGCAGGTGAGGGGTACAGGTAAAGTGGGCAAGCATAAAGGATGCAATACTTGAAGCAACATCCCATTGTGTTAGAGAGAAAAGGAAGTGCAAAAGAAAAAGGAAACCACTTTGATTCTCAAAACACAATAGCAGAAAAGGTCAGAGCCAAAAGGCTGGCCTTCAGGAAATATAAGGGAACACAGCGGGATGAAGATAGGGAGGCATACCAAACTTCTCTAAGGGAAGCAGGGATAGACAGTAAGGCAGGCAAAGGCCCAACTAAGGAAACACTAGCATGAACAGTAAAGAGAAGGTGACAAGACTTTCATAGATAAATTAGTGAAAGGAAAAGTCCAGAGGGGTATTGCTAAGATCAAAGGAGGTAAGGGGCGTGTGAAGAGGGGACTATGTAAAAGCATATATCCTAAATAGATACTTCTGCTCAGTATTTACTGAAGATAAGGAAGGGTAGGGCCCACAGCTCAGCACCATGGACATCGGGGGGAGGGAGGTGAGCACTAGTCCCTTCACAAAAGAAAGGGTCCTTCAAGAGCTTGATAAGCTCAGGGTGGACAAGGCAATGAGACCTGATGGCATACATCCCAGGGTACTAAAGAAGCGAAGGGTGGAACTAGCAGAACCATTATCAGAACTGTTTAGTGAGTCTCTGAGCACAGAAGAGGTCCTAGAAGACTGAAGAAGGGCTCATGTGATCCTGCTCCACAAGAGTAGTAGCAGGGAGGAGGCAGGGAACTACAGATCAGGCAGTCTTACCTCAGTAGTGGGCAAGATTATGGAGGCACTCCTTAAGGAAAGGATAGTGCAACACCTGGAATCCATAGGAGCACAGGATCCAAGACAGCATGGGTTTACAAAAGGAAGGTCCTGTCAAACTAATCTCATAGAATTCTTTGACTGGGTAACAAGAGTGGTGGACCAAGGGGGAGCAGCTTGATGTTGCCTACCTTGATTTTAGCAAAGCTTTCAATACTGTTCCACATAGAAGATTGATTAATAAGCTGGGTAGGCTCAGGGTGGGTCAGAAGTTGGTCAACCAGGTGGAAAACTGGTTGATAGGCAGAAAACAGAGAGTGGTGGTAGATGGCATACACTCAGAAGAGATGCAAGTCAGAAGAGGGGTACCTCAGGGATCAGTCCTGGGGCCAGTCCTCTTCAATATCTTCATCAGTGACACTGCAGATGGACTGTAGGGTAAGGTTTGTCTGTTTGCAGATGACACCAAGAGCTACAACAGAGTAGATGATCCAGATGGAGTGGGCAGAATGAGAAGAGATCTGGTTAAACTAGCAAAATGGTCAGAAGAGTGGCAACTGGGGTTTAATGCAAAGAAGTGCAAGATCATGCACATAGGGAAGAGAAACCCTGAAGCCACATATAGGCTGGGAGGAGTTGCTGGCAGTCACAAGGGAAGAAAGAGACTTGGGCATCATCATCACCGATGACCTGAAATCATCAAGAAGACCACTAAAGCAGTAGAGTAAGTATAGGGGATGTTAGGGTGTATTAGTAGGGGTACCACAAGTCAGAAGAGGAGGTAATAATCCCTCTTTACAAGATACTGGTTAGGCCCCATCAGGAGTACTGCGTGCAGTACTGGAGGCCACACCTTCACAAGGACATTAACCAAATTGAGGCAGTCCAGAGAAGGGCAACCAAAATGGTGCAGGGACTGCATCAGAAAACATATGAGGACAGATTAATGGAGCTCAATATGTATAGAGCAGGGCGAGAGGCAGAGGTTGGCAGGAAGGTTATTCCAGTTAGAGGGGAAACAGAAAAAGCACTATGACACATGATGGTATGGCTGTAAGGGGTAACAGTGAGTCGAGAGTCAAAATATTGGAGCAAATACGTTGTCATTAGAGCCAGCTATGCAAAGAGGTTTCAATTTATTCCTGATGTACCTATGAAAAGTAGGCTATTTTTCTATGGGGAGGCCCAAAAATATTTCAGTATTTTGGGGGAGGCTCAACATCTTTTCCATGGCTTAGGGGAGGCTCACTATGACAAAGTTTGAGAACTGTTGCCCTAGAGCAAAGGAAGGAGAGAGTGATATGATCGAAACATTCAAACTCCTTAAGGGCATTAACAAGGTGAAAGAGTCTAACATGTTTCAGTATAAGAAAAATAGCAGGACAAGAGGACACAGCGTAGATAAGGGAGGCTGATTAAGGGTAATCTGAAGAAGTTCTTTTTAACAGAAAGGGTGGCGGATGCATGGAATGGCCTACCAGGAAGTGGTGGATATGAATACAGTGCAGTGCTTCAAACAGGCATGGCATAGGCATAAGGGAGCAATACATATGAGTATGAATAGATAGTCCATTGACAGAGCAAGGGCCGATGGCACATTTATAAGGTAGAAAAAAAATGTTGTAGGTGCTGTATTGGTCCTTTTAAAAAACAGATCCAGAAACAAATGATTTGATACCTTTTATTGGACCAACATGGATGTTACAGAAAAGAACAAAGTGCTTTAGCTTTCGAACCAACCAGGTCCTTCTTCAGAAGCTTTGTGGCAGTTTTTTCAAATATCCCGTACTATTAACACCAGATTATATAGAAAAAGCAGAAATAATTCTCATTGGTTTAACATACATTTAAAACATAATAGAAGATTAAGTCAGAGAAGCTAATTAACACCAGTATGCCTTAAACTGAGGAGCCTCAGAAGGGCAAAGGTTATCAAAATTCTCCACATCTTTAAACAACCACCTAATTTAGCCAACCTGATTATTAGGAGTCAGCAGACGGAACAGAATACCATGACATCATATGGTACGACCCTGTCATCAGCACATGTAAGACATGTAACCTCATTTCCACTTCAGACTGTGTGGTTACATCACAAAACAGACTATTCAGGATACAGGGGAATTATACATGTACATCAAGTAATGTGGTCTATTTTATCCAATGCAAGAAATGTCCTCACTTAGGTTATGTGGGAGACAAGCCAACAACTCCCACTAGAATGAATTACACAGACATTCTATTAATCACAAGATGATTGAGAAACCAGTAGCCCAGCACTTCTCCCAGGATGACCACTCAATCTCAGATATGTCTGTGATGGTCTTAAAGGACATTTCAACATCACAACAGAGGCGGGCTTCTGAAATTAGACTTATTTTACTTCTCAATATGGTGGCGGATGGATTGAATATTGATGTTGGGTACATGACACATTATTCCACTTAAACTTACACAGACCTTTACTTTAAAAGATGGACATAAACAGTTTAGTTCTTCAGCGGGCCTTTGATTTTGTAAGTTTATGGTTATCTACATTGTTGACTTTTCACCTTAACACTGTGGTGAGTGCGTTTGAGTGTGTGTGTGTGTGTATACTGATGTATGTATGTGTGTGTTTGGTGTGTGTTGTGTTTTTATGTGTTGTGGGTATGGTGTGTATGTGTGTTTTGTTTGTTGTGCGTGGTGTGGTGTGTGTGTGCAGAATGTGTTTCTATATTTGTTGTGTGTTGTGGTTGTGTGGGTGTGCAGGTGTGTGTGTGTGTGTATGGGGTGTGTATGGTGTATGTACACACATATGTGTGGGTGGAGCGTGGCATGGGGCAGTTGTTATGTGGCTAGAACACTTAGTTTTCACATATAGTGTGCATTTATTTCCTTCTATTAGTTGTCTGTGGGTGGATTTCACACTGTCACATTTCAACTGCTCATATTAAGATGTATATCTCATTTACTTGGGGGTCATTAAAGGTGTAATTCCTTTGGGTTTTCATTTAGATTGCTTAGACTGATTCTGTGCATTTTTGTTATACACAGACTCTGTGTTGAAATCTGCATTTATCAGGCTCATGGTCTCGTTTTCTTGGGGGTCCTTGACAAGGATTTTTTTTTTTTTTTTTTGCACTTACACTTACAAGTGATACTTTCATGTATCATGTTTATATGTGTAGGTTAATTTGAGGCTTGATTTCAACTTGCAGTTATACCTAATTTCAAGATTTTGTCTCTCATTATCTGTCCTTTAATATACCAGGACAATTGGAATGTAAGTTGTAAGCTCGTCTTACATGTATTAGGGAGAATGCCACTCCAAGGTTTTTTTTATCACTAGAATGCTTTCTTGGCATACTGAGACATTTAAAATTTATGTGACAAGAACTCTCTGGCTGTAGAGAATTCTTGATAACCTTTGCCCTTCTGAGGCTCCTCAGTTTAAGGCATACTGGTGTTAATTAGCTTCTCTGGCGTAATCTTCTATTATGTTTTAAATGTATATATTAAACCAATGAGAATTATTTCTGCTTTTTCTATATAATCTGGTGTTAATAGTATGGGATATTTGAAAAAACTGCCACAAAGCTTCTGAAGAAGGACCTGGTTGGTTCGAAAGCTAAAGCACTCTGTTCTTTTCTGTAACATCCATGTTGGTCCAATAAAAGGTATCAAATCATTTGTTTAAGGTAGAAAAAGAAATGGGCAGACTGGATGGGCCTTGCGGTCCTTATCTGCCATCAACTTCTATGTTTCTATGTTTCTATATGGCTTCTCGTGCAGACTCTGCACCATTTTAGTTGCCCTCCTCTGGACTGCCTCCATCCTGTCTATGTTCTTGCTGAGTGGGACTCCAGAACTGCATGCAGTACTCAGATGGGGTCTCACCAACTGTCTGTACAGAGGGATAACAACTTCCTGTTTTCTACTAGTGATGCATCTCCCTATGCCAGTATCCCCAGCCCTCCTACTGCCTTCTCACATTGCTTGCCTACCTTTAAGTTGTCTGATATGACTACCATCAGGTCCCTTTCCATTTTTGTTCTTGTTGGTACCCCCACACTATGTACTCTTCCCCTGGGTTTTTGTTTCCCAGGTGCAATACTTTGCACTTCTTTGCATTGAATCTAAGCTGCCACACTTTTGACCATTTCTCCAACCTTGCCAAGTTCCTTTTCATCCTTTCCACCCCACCTTGCGTATCAACCCTGTTGCAGATCTTTGTGTTGTCTGCAAAGAGGCATACTTTTCCTTCTAGTCCCTCTGCAATGTCACCTATAAAGACATTAAAGAGGACCGGTCCCAGTACTGAACCCTGTGGTACCACACTAGTAAACCCCCTTTCTTCCAAGTGAACTCTGTTTACTATTACCCCCTGAGTCCTGTTGTCCAGCCAATTTTTTACCCAGGCAACCAACCAACCTGGGACCCACTACCAGACTGGCTAACTTGTTCATTAATCTTTTGTGTGGAACTGTGTCCAATGCCTTGCTAAAGTCTAGGTAGGCCATGTCCACAGCCCCTCCCTGGTCTACTACTTTGGTCACCCAGTCAAAGAAATCTATTAGACTCATCTGACATGACCTTCCTGCTGTGAATCCATGCTGCCTTGGGTCTTGTGCCCCGCTGGCTTCTAGGTACTTAACAATTCTTTCTTTCAGACATGATTCCATCATTTTCCCTACCACTGAGGTCAAACTAACAGATATGTAGTTTCCTGCCTCAGCTTTGCTTCCACCTTTTTGAAGGGGAATCACATTTTGCCCTCCTCCAGTCCTCAGGTACCATACCATCCTCCCATAATTTGTTAAACAGGGTTGTCAGTGGTGACACTAGTTATCCTCTTAGTTCTTTTAGAATTCTGGGGTGAATCCTGTCAGGCCCCATTGCTTTGTCCACCTTCAGTTTTAAGAGTTCTTTCAGGACTCTTTGTTCTGGGAATGGACTGCTATTGGCCCCCTATCCAGAGTGCTTCTATCATTTGGTTTAGGTACCTCCCCACCTCTTCTTCTGTGAATACTGAGCAGAAGTATTCATTCAGCATCCCTGCTTTTTCACTGTCACCCTCTGACCACCCCTCCTTTATTAAGCCTCACTATCCCTCCTTGGTCTTCCTTCATTCCCTAATGTAACTATAAAAGGTTTTATCCCTATCTTAACTGAGTAGCTATCCTTTCCTTGGTTTGGGCCTTTGCTATTTTGACTGCCTTCCCTTCCTTCTGCTTTAACTGGTACAGTTCTCTGTCTTGCTCATTCTGTGTTTTCTTATTCTTTCTGAATGCTGTCTTTTCTCCTAACCTTCCCCACCACCTTCTTTGAGAACCATTGAGTTTTTTCATTCATTTTGTTTTGTTTATTTGCTTCACAAATAGGCTTATTGCATTTGTGATGGTGGTTCTGATTTTTCCCCATTGTTACTCCACCCCTCCTTCTTGCCCGTTTGCTAGTGCTTTTCTGAGGCACTCACCCATTTTGCCAAAGTCAGCCCTCCTAAAATTCAATACCTTCACTTTTTTATGGCTTGACTCTATAGCTTTGTTTATCATGAACCACACTGTTTGATGGCCACTTGTTCCCAGATGGCTACCCACTTCTAAATGTGAGACCCTCTCTCCACCACCATTTGAGAGCACCAGATCTAAGATTGCTCCCTTCCGAGTGGGTTCAACACTAGCTGTCTGAAGCATGCATCCCTGTAGGGCATTGAGAATGACCCTGCTCTTGGATGTGGCTGCAGCAAAGGTGCTCAGTTAACAGCTGGCATATTCATCCCTCATCAACAATATCTCAAATTTTTATGCCATTCTAAGGATGCTTCTATCATTTCCTTGGCCATTGTCTCTCCTGTAGACAGGTGTCTATATACAACTCTCATGCAGATTATGGTGCCATTTCCTGTCTACAGGATGACCCACAGTTCCTCCTCTCCTCTCTATTTACCTTTTAGTTCTGTTGCTTTGATCCCTTCCCTTTCATGAGAGAGCTACTCCTCCTCTTCTTTTACCTCCACTGTCCTCCTGTAGATTGTGTACCTGGTATGTTGGCATTTCAGTCATGGTTCTCTGTGTACAATGTTTCTGTGACTGCCAGAATATCCAGGCATCCCTCTTCCATCAAGGCCACTGAGCCCGTGCCCTCCAGAAACAATCAGCTACAGCTCTGACCCACCACCCCTGTAAGTGCTTTCCTTCCTTTCAGCAAGACAACCTGCACAGCAATTAAACAGTAAATATACCCCACAAAAAACAATTTCAATCAGAAATTCACTTACACAAACCCTGCAAATTTGAAATAAAAAAAATAAAATAAATCACCTCTACTGTGTAGTTCTTTTCAGCTCTTCTTGCATGTGTGGAGCATGAATATTGCCACACAAATGTAAATTATGTATTTCAGTCCAGACACTACCAGTAGCTAATAAAAGTGCCGATGGTACTGATATGTGCAAATGACCATGTCACTATGAAGACCGCATTATACCTATGCCATGCACACAACAAGAATTCATATCTTCAGGTTTGGAATGGAAGTGGAATCTGGCAAAGATATAAACAATGCCCAGCTAAAACCGACTCTCATATTGTAGACAGTTTTTTTTCACCACAAGTCATAAGAACAGGCAGCTATTGTTTCTGTTACTGCCAGCAAGCACATATCTTGCAAGCAAGCACAGTCCCAAATAGATCCTCCCACCCACCACTCCTAGATCTACTGCTTAATTATCCCCATTCTCCACTCACCACTATCACCACACCATGCCTAGTTCCTCCACTCTACCCCACCCCAAACCCCCCTGCTTATGATCTCCTTCACCATGCCACTCCCACCTGAACCACTCCCCCTTTTTCAATCCCTACCCCCAGTCTGCACCATGGACCCTCCTATCCATACAATAATGCTCCCTCAGGCTGCCACCCCCCACCCAACATTCTATCTCCCTCACCCTACCCACGCCACCTAAACACCCCCACATCTTACCTCCCACCCACTGCAACACTTGCTGCCACTAGTCCACACAGGGACCCCCTGTTACAATGACAAAGCATCCTCAGGCTGCCACTATGTTTCAGCATCAACAAAAAGAGAAAAAAACAACTCTTTCTGGTGGCCTTACCCCTCTCATGCACTAGCTACCTGAAAAGTGTCTCTTGTCCTGTGCTGAATTTCTGAACTAACTGCTTTCTCAAGTATAACTGACGATGAAGTAATCACTTTAAATTATATGGCTAAACTATAACCTGTCGTGGGGTGAAGAAATTACTTTTACCAGAAACAGAAAATTGGGTACAACATACCTTACAGGTATGATTTTTATTTAAAAAAAAAATAAAAAAATCAAGAAAATACAAACAAATGACTTTTTGTTCAAACAGAGTAAATAAATCAGAAGAAAATCATAAAGCACAGCTTGGCTAGAAAATAGAGATCTATCTTGCCAACATCTATCTGTGCCTGACCTCTCACAGAGCTCTCCCAGGGAGAACCACACAGGGCCTCTCCCACGAACATCTCATCTGGGAGTCTCAGCTAAATCCTTTTTATATGCTTGTAGCTCCTCCTATAATCTAAAAACACTCCCATCAGATATTTCAAAAACATGTATTATTCCCAAATAACATCAATATTTTATTACAAAATCATTTTACACAGATTTGTTTTTACAAATAATCAAGAACATTCTATACTTAGAGAAAACAAACATTTGGAGAAACTTAATTTGCCCTTAATATACTCATGTGGGCTACATTACTGAAACTCCACCCACAAGAGCAAGGGGGGGTAGAGTTCCTGACAAGATAAAAGGAGAATACCTAGGGCTGCCCATCCCCTATACAGGCTCAGAACAAGGCAAGCTTCTGAGCAGACACATGACTAAAGAGTGAGCTCCATAAAGGCTTGTGTTAAGGAAACTCAGGTATTTAGATATCTTTATTTTACATTGTATAATACCTGTACATAAGCCTGAGTTAGTACATTAAAGAAAAATGAACAAAAAACGAACAGTCACTCAGAGAAGCTGCTGTGTAGTTCAAAGACAAACAGACCCTTCTAAGTGTACAGTTCAGCTAGAAAAACCAACAGTGCTCAGCACCCAGCAAGTTATTTCATTTAAGTCAAGTGTTTGGCTGAGCTTTGTCAGGATTCAGGACAGAGTTTAATTTTCTGACTTCTGAGGGCAAAGACAGGAAGGCAAGTCTACCATTTAAATTCTATACTTTAAAGAATATAAGGCTTAAAGGGCTACTTTTCCAATCAGTTAAAGTTCCCTGTTTGCAACTGCGGTTTTGCAGACCTTTGCAATGTGTGAAAAGACCCAAAGTTTTAAATGATTAACAGAACCTTTTTACTTAGCTGGCAAAGTTACGAATGGGGAAAAATAATTATCCAGCATGTGACTGGTTTTAGAATGGACTGCCAGTCCATAATAGTATTTTAACCCATCCCCTTCCTGAGCTTTATTAGATATCCAGTGCAAAGGGTTCCTGAAGGCAGAAATGAAACAGAAACTGAATAGCGAGTGGCCAACACACTTTTATAGTAAGAATGATAGTAGCTTAGCAAGAAAGTAAAGAATAAGGAAAAAAAATATATACTTAAAAATGCTGTTGCGCAACAGACTTAGAAATGTAAATAAAAGAGTTATAGAAAGAGCAAAATAAAGACTTGAGGTCCTGGACTAGTTCTGAAAAATGCAGGGGGGACACCATTACATAACCTATTTGGAAAGTGATTGTTAAGAACATCACTTTATTTTTTTTTGTATGCTATAAAACTCTCCTTGTTTGCCACAGAACCATATAGTCATGATATCATAGCACGCAAATGTCTCTGTTTGTATACTGCTGTACTTTTAATCTCTGTTTCTGTTCTTTGTTTTGACCCGGAGCCTTTGTAAATGAGCCCTTGGCTCAAAGGTATTAATCCCAATCTGAAATAAATAAATAAAAACATATGTTTGAACCTCTCTGTTTTTACAGCTGCAGTGGGCAAAGCCCAGCAGCCATTTTGCGATCTTGTATCTTGTGATCTCTGTGGAGGAAAGGAAGCTTACTGAATACCAAACAGACTTTGTCAACAGTCGAGGTGAATGGTAATCACTGCATATTCACCCCACTCTATTTTGTCTGTTGATACTGGTGGAGCATGACACTGTCAGCTGTGTCCAAGATAGTGCTGGAGTTCTCTGTGCATGCGTGACATCTTGCACATGTGCAGTTAACTCTGGACATGGTGGCACAGTCTACCATGTCCAAGTTGGCCACTGAAGCCCAGTGCGCATGCGTGACTTGTCACGTATGCACAGAGAACTCCAGTGGCCATCTTGGACATGGCCAACAGTGCCGTGTCCCTCCATAAGCTTGGCTGCAGCTGTACCAGCTCTGGCCAGAAATTGTTCTTTATGTAGTGTGCAGAAGGAGGTGAGTACTTTAAATACTTATAGGAAAGAATAATAATATGCAGGCTGCATAAATGAAACAAAAAGGCAAATATTTTCTGATTTATGTAGTTTCTGTAAACACACACAATCAAAGCAGCAAACCCAGCACAAAGCATCATGTGTATGCAAATCCATATGTCTTGGAGGAGCAGGTATACTAAGAAAATGGCTCAACTAGCCAGCCTGTCAGTGCAGCAGTGGGATTTCCACTTCTGGCGCTGGCGACCGGAGTTCGAGAATGGACTCGGGTTGCTAGAGGGCTGGCCAGGGGAGTAGAATGAAGTGTCCTGTGGACTGCTGTCCTTCTCCGGGGGGAGGGTTGGGTTCCCGTCTGGTGCTTGATGGACCCCTGGTGGAAGCTGGGGTTTCTGCAAGCTACTGGCGCACAACAGTTCTAGGTGGCGGGGTGGATGCTGGACCTCATTGCATGTCCCTGCCCCCGTATACAGGGAAAAAAGCCTCCCTGCATGTCTGTCACCTCTGTGAAGCCTGCCTTTGGCTTCAGATTAGCCTCCCGTCTGGCTCCCCAAAGATAGTCCCATTGATCACGGAACCTGGCCAGTGCCATGACCCCACCCTCTGAGGGGCAAGGAGGGGGTTTCGAAGGGGAACTCAATGGGGTAAGGTAGAATCTGAAGGCACCGAGACCAGGTGGATATCAGCGGTGGACAAGTGGGGAAAATAAAAAGAGAAAATAGAAAAAAAAAATAGAAAATGGCTCAGCTAGTGATGCATTTCATTTGACATGACATTACTCAAACCTCACCACAGATGATTCACAAAAACTTAATGTTACAATAATCTTTAAAATCTTTGCAAAAGAATAGGATGATGACAACAGGTGGATGCTGTCACTTGTTGCCTAGAAAGACTCTACCAAACCTTTCTAGTATACAGGATGTTATGTATGATCCATCTGTATTTGAGAGACACACCTGTTGCCCTTGCTAAGCATTAAGCCTGTAACCCTGGAGTTTTAAAGGGAACTCAAACATTTAGCTGAAGTAAAACTCCACCCAGATGGCAGCTTTAGATAGTGCGTTGAATTAGCCATACTCAGAATTGACTAATTCCAATCTGATTTTCACATTTAAGAATTTAGGAACTTCCAAATTGGATTCAGAATTGCATCCTAAATGGAACTTAAAAATGATATTGGATTTGGATTTGAAATCCAAAATCCTAAATTTCTATGTAAAAATAGGTTTTTGGATTTCATTAAGGAATTAGAATTTTTGGTTTGCAATCCTGAAAATCCTAAATCTGATAACTGTGTCAAAATCTGACTAATCCGATTCCGATTGGCAGATTCTGAGCAGTCTTATTTTGAATGCCAGCCTTGCTTTCTCATAGACAATCAGTAGTGGTCTCTAGTGGTCTCCTTTTGCTATTACAGTTACTCAGCATTGTCTTTGTTACTCACAACCTTCCCTGATAGATGGCACTGTTTTGCACAGTCTGTCTTTTTCTCATATACAGCAGAACCAGCCAGGATGCAATGCAGTACTTTGCAGTAAATGACATGTCACAAAATACTGCATGACAAAAGGGTTCAATTGTCATTGAATTGCACTGTTCCCTGCAGCATACTGCAGTATTTTTCAGTAATGCTGCAAGGTATTGCTTTACATCCTGGCTGCTGTGCTGTGCAGCACCATTCTACAAGATAAAGTGCTCTGATGACACTTTTTGCTGTAATATCTTGCCAGATACTATAGGAACTCAGTGTAATCCAATCACAATTACTAAAATTTATCATACATTAACTAAAATGTCACTCATAGTGCTTGATCCTGATGTAAGCACTTCATAATGCTACTTTACTTCCCCCTTTTCTCAAGGCATGCCATCCCATCATCTTTGTCACCACTGTTATATCTGTTCCTTGCGACTAATCTTTGGGTAGATGCACCTTCTGCTTATGGAAACTGTCCTTTTCTCCTATACAAGACAGTGACTGCTGTCTGTATATAAGAACTGTTCACAGGAGAATTAGCTGATAGTGCCTGTTGAAACAAGCCAGCTTCAGAAAGCATAAAACATCAACAATGGCAGTGCTCGGAACCCCTCTGATCAGATGCCATCAGAGTTAAATATTAGCCAGTCTGAAGGAAAGAAAAATGCCAGACTCTCTAAATTAGAATTTCTGCCTACAGTGGAAGTCTGAACACACTAGTAAATCCACAGGAAAACTGCCATGGGGGAATAACCGGACCTGGAAGACACAGATATACAGTAATGAGACGTGAAACTGATGCTTTGTAAACACTACACGGACTGCCAGGGTGGGAAGGGACTGGGTGTGGAGTTATATAAGATAGACTCCTCATGTGCAAGGATGCTAAGCACTAAAACTCTAGAAACCACAAATAAAAGAGAATAAAAAAACTAACGTTTTCTAAAAACTGCATGATGTGTTGGGCACAGACTGGCTCCAAGGTTAACTCCATAGAAGACAGCATACCCATACCATACAAAACTTACAAGCAGTCATTTTCTTATTGCACATGATCTCTTTTTATTCACAGTGCACACTTTAGTTAACCCCTCTATTCATAGGGAATGGGCACCTTCAAATTTAAAATCCATTATTTTCTGCCATCCTGTACAAGATCCTCAACCACCCTGGGTGCACATATTTTGGGATGATGGAAGTGCCTCATACTCAGGTGTCTCAGCATGCTTTTTATGAAGTCTGGGGGTTCATTATGATGTCAATAGAAGGGACTTATGAATAAGAAATATATTAATTCCCATATACCCCGAATAATGGAAAACTCATTATTTGGGACCAAATAATGAAATGTATTCAATATTCGAGAATATTTGTATGGGGGGGGGTAACAAACAAGAAAAAAAAATCCCTCCTCCAAAAGGCAGACAGGGCTAATTGCATGGTCACCTTTAATCCCTGTAGTCATCTGTTGCTGCACCTACCTACCTGGTCTTCCTGTACCCCCAGAAAGTAAGACCATCCCTTTTCTGGCATCCTACAAGCCCTTTCCTGTGCCTAGCATCATCTCTGAGAATGCCTCTCCTCCACCTAAGGACTCTATGAACAAATAAATATGTTGTATCAAAGTGTACCCCTCAACTCTTAATCCATGACTGGGGATGTGCAAGATAAGTAATCTCGGATACTCAGTCAGATTCCCCCCCTCCCTCCAATCAACAGTAGGGTATCTTTTATCTGCCTCCCTCACCATGACCCTGTGAGGGCCTTCTATGGACAAAAACAATGACCACTGACATTTGGGCCCCCTTGACCCTGATCCATGAAAGGTGTGCTAGGAATATTGCTGCCACTGTTTCTGCTCCCCCTCCTGCTGGGTTGCAACTATTTCATACACATTCATGGAGCTCCTTTGATGTCCCCTATTACAGTCTGCCTAGTGTCATCCAGTGTTGCCTGGAAAAGTGTGTCCCCCAATACCCCCTGTAACTGTCAGCTGTATAAGAGACAGTGCAGTGCTGCAGGAGTGGGGGTAGTCAACTGAGTGGTTGCAATATGTATTGCCCTCAGCCATGGATTGACTGTTGGGGGCACAAGTGTCAGTAATTGTTACTTATTTATTTGTATTTTATTAGCCCTGAAGGACCCAAGAGCATTAGATAAACATTTTCAAGGGCAACTGGGGATGTAAACAAGAGCAACAATACAGTATAAACATTCATTACAAAATAAATATGCATTACATCTGCATACACAGTAATCAGGTGACATTACTCCTGCACATAGGCAAACCCAAGCAGTATTAAAATTTTAACACCATTAAATGTATCCTGAAAATCAATAGAGTTTAATGAAGCAGGTAAATTATTCCAGAATGTAATGGCTTTATAAATGAAAGAAAATTGGCTCAGGAGGAAGGGAAGGGTGGGGATCTTACGAAATGAATATGAGCAGATACAGTATTCAGGAAGCCAGGGCTGGGGCTTGCATCTAACATAAACAAAAATCCTACCAGGCGTTTTAGGAAACATAAAACTGATGAGGGTAAAATAAGTAACATGTGAGTCAAAAGAAGGCCTGTCAAGGTGTTTGTAAAGAGTGGAGTAATGAGAAGATCTAGGGCTGGAGGCAGCAAATCTGCATATGGAATTGTATAAAATGTTAACTCTTTGCAGGTCAGAGACATTAGCAGTAGCATAGACTGGAAGCCACTAGTCCACTAATGACAGAAGTAGGGACTGAGCAAAGATTATCTTAGAGTGAGTGGTCGAACAATGTTTTAGCCTAAAAAGCTGACCAAGGTGAGCATGGCTGACTTAAACAGTGTGGAGATATGTTCTTTAAAAGAGAGAGTCTTGTCTATAGCATAACTGAGATACCTGAAAGTGTCTTCTCTCTCAACAAAGTTGTCACTTAAATGTTTAATTAATTTGGGAGGGTGGGGTAAAGCCTTTAATTTTTGGTTTGTTCCCAAGTGCATATTAGTGCTGTGTTGAATGCAGAATCCTGCTGGTGAAATTAGCTCAGAAAGATTATTCCGTAGTGGCATTTCCACCAGAATTAGGCAGGTTCTTCTGTAGAACTCTGCCAGCTGTGATACATGGAGTAATATTGCGAGGAACACCATTTTTCCCATGGAAAATCATTCTGCAACCATTTCCACAGAAAATATTGTGATCTGCAGAATAAAATTCCATGGGACACCATTTTTCCCTCAGAAAATCATTCCTCAGCCACTTCTGTGGAAAATATTGGTAACCTGTCAAAACGGTGACTGAACTTGAGCGACTTGTATATGAGCGACTCAAGTTCAGCACCCGTTATGTAAGCAACCCTGAAAGGGTAGCAATGGATGAAGAACAAGGTGACTGGAAGAAGGAGGGAAGGCATGTTGGAGGTAGTGCAGAAAGAGGTTGCCGAGCTGGCCATGTGGTGTGGTGGTAAGGGTGGCTGGCTGCAGTGGGGAGGGTGCAGCTGGGGAGGAGCATGATATTTTGTCTTTTACATGTGGGAGGTAATTTTTTTTTAAAAGGTTCTTCCCCACCCTAACATGCACCTCCCTGGAGTTGGGAATAATTTTTAAGTGGGGTGCAGGGGGTGAAGCCCCCTGCAAGGGATGTGTCCCCCACATAAATAACATGTAATCGAGAAAAAGCTTCTGCTAAATGCAAAGAAAACTAAAGCAATGATGTTCACAACTCAAAACTCCACCAGCACATCCTCTTCAATCACTCTCCCCCAGCTATGCACTATACTTGGAGAAAATCTGAGTATGTTGAAAACTTCAAATAGCTAGGTGTGTGGATTGACAACAGACTCGACTTCACTCATCATCTAGAAGAACTGTTAAAAAGTTCGCCAAAGGCTTGGCCTCCTTATAGATTAAAACCCTTCCTTAACAGAGACTCAAAGATGAGGTTAGTCCAGGCCATCTTTCTATCAGTTATTGACGATGCAGACTTCCTTTATAGTCACTGCCCCATCTCCTACCTTCACAAGTTGGATACCTTATATCATAGAGCAATAAGGTTCATTACAGATCTGCCATATAACACCCACCATTGCTCTCTTTATGACGCAGTTGGATGGGTTTTCCTTCATATCAGGAGGAGCAGAATTGCAGCTCTATGGATTTACAGAGCTTTATCACAAAAACTCCCAAACTATATCCTGAACTGCTTCAACCAGACCACTCCTAGCTCCTATGCCCTAAGAAGCAACAATATCATCCTGCTCAAATTGCCCAAAGTCAGCACCAGACTAGGGAGGGCAGCAATCAGCTATTCTCTAGCTATAGCATGGAACACCCTACAAAAATCCCTAAAACTGTCCATTATCATTCCATTTGCATCCTTTAAACAGCATTGTACAACCTTCTTCACAGAGAAATGCAGTTGCTACCACTAGAGCTAGAATAGTCATCCTACAAATCTGGCTTCCAATCATATATGGCATATTTCTTCCAGTCAACACCCCAGCTTATGGCACCAATAATACCTTCACCATCCTAGTATTCATTATGTTGTGTGTCTGTCATGGCCTCATTGGGATATGTATGTACTGTACATACTGTAGATATTAGCTTAACCTTCCTTTAACCGAGTTTTAACATGTGAATTCACTGAACATCATTGGGTATAAACATTATTTTTCTCTGTATGTATAGCTGTCTTATAAAGCGTATGATGTATTTGCTGTGTATCAACTATTGAACCTTGGCCTTATCAGGTCCATCTTGTAAATGAGCCTTGCTCAATGATGTTCGCCTGAATAAATAAAGATTTGATTGATTGATTTAAAACATTTGTTTTCACTGGTGTCACCTCACTGGGAGTGTACTTAGCCGTTTTGTTTTGGCGGTGTACCCCTCACCATAACTTGATCGCTATTTGGCAATCACAGTTATGACATGGAACTGAAAATATTGAGATCTGCAGACTAATATTTTAACAGCATTTGTTCTGCAGAAAATCTTTCCTCAACCATTTCAACAGGAAATATTGATATCAGCAGAAAAAAATTCATGGTAATATTGTGGAAAAACTCATCCTGCATTTTTCTGACACAGAATTCCACCATTCCATTTCCATCGAAATTCAGCAGCATTTCAGCAGCATTTTGAAAATTCACAAAATTTTGTTCCATTGAAATTTGAAAATTCTGCACAACCCTAGTGCATATACTTGGTTTTACCTATTAGTAGAAGATCGATTTTTTAGAAACCATTATTGTACCAATTCAAAGTCAGGCTGCAAATATCTGGCTATGTTATTGGCATTAGGTACCCTTCTTACAAAGCAATATCATCTGTGTACATGTTCATATGAGATTCAGAGCTATGCAAATTATCAGCTAATTTGGTAAAGAAAACACGGAACAAAATCAGCCCCAGTTTGGGTGCCTGGGGTACTCCAGTAGTGACTTTGATGAGTGGAAAAGAAAAGGAATTCAAAGAGAATGATTGAGATCTGCCAGCCAAGTAATTCTGGAACCAGGATACTGCAGATACAGACAAACCAAGGACCCAACATTTGGCAACAGGTGACCATGGTGCAGCAGATCAAATGGACTGGCAGTATAACCTAGAGGTTAGAGTAACAAGCTATGAATGAGCTTGGTATATCCAGCCAACCTGGGTTTGATTCCCACAACCTCCACTTGTATACTATGTGACTCTGAGCAAGTCACAAACACCCCAGGGCTCCTGGGTTGCCCTGAAAGCAGGCACTTGCACCTAGTGAGCCTTACCTGGTTACCAAAGATTAAATAAAAGTGGAAAATCTTTGTCCATAAAGAGCTTCTGTGTGTTAATGGAGGGAAGGAGATAAACTTTTATCATGCTATAGATGGAGACAGAGGGGAGCATACTATGCAACTAGGATTGTATTACATATATTGCCCCCTCCTGCTTCTAGATTGAGGATTTGGGGTACCATAATTTTAACTTACATATTTTTTTGCCAAAAGAGGAGCTGGGAGGGTGGGCACAAAAGAAAAAATTACTCACCTTAGTAATGTTGTTTCTTCTAATGGAGTCTTGCTATATTATGACCATTGCAGTATGATCCAATCTTGGAACTGCCCCGGAGATGAAATAGTTAACTTTCCATGAAGCATGGAACTCTGAGTGCGAGCTCGGTTAGGAAGCTCTGTCTGTTGTGCTTCAAACATAAACTTTCAGATCTTTATGAGCTAAAGCTCACTGAGGTTCTGTGTGGAAGCTGTAAACCTACACTAGCCAACCGGCTACTAACCTAAACACACATTTCCTGGTCTCAAACAAAGACTCAAGTCAGGAGACCCAGAAAATGAAAAACACAACACCAATTCACCCCAAAAGAGAGGGTGTAAAAACAACAAGGTGGGCATAAATGAAGTGCCAACCCTGTAAAGCCCAGCCACATCCCAAAACGAAGGTTCTGAGAGGGGCAGGCAGGGAGGGAGGTCATAATATAGCAAGACTCCATTAGAAGAAACAACATTACTAAAGTGAGTAATTTTTCTTCAAACAACATAAGTCTTGCTATATTATGACAATCACTGCAACTACACAGCAGTACCCCCATGGAGGAGGGACAGAACCTACTTGAGAATAGGCTCTGAAGAACAGCTGTGCCAAACCGAGCATCACTCCTAGCCTGGATGTCCAGGAGTAATGCTAGTAAAGTGTGAACTGTTTTCCAGGTAGCTGCTTGACATATTTCTAGAATAGGAATGTCTCTGGCAGCAGCCAGAGAAGCAGCTGTACCTCTGGTAGAGTGAGCCCTCAGGCCTGAGGGGGGAACTTTACCCAACTTTCATAGCAGAATTGGATACAAGAGACAATCCACCTGGCAATGGATCTTTTAGTGGCTGGCTTCCCTTTACCAACCTCACCATAAGTGAGGAACAGTTGGAGGGAGTCAAACCTGTGACCCTTGGTACGCTCTATTTAGTAACTAAGGGCTCTCTTCACATCTAGGCAGTGCAGCCTCCTCTCACCAGAGGAGGAGGAGTGGTCAGTGAAGTACACTGGAAAAGAAATAGATTGATTAAGGTGGAAATCTGAAACTACCTAGGTAGGAACTTCCTGTTAGTCCGGAGGACCACCTTATCTCTGTGAAAGGAGATAAAATCCAGCTCCACTGACAACGCTTTTAATTCACTTATGCATCTGGCAGAGGTAATGGCTACCAGAAACACAGTCTTCCAAGTCAAGTACTTAAGCACAGCTGAAGACAAGGGCTCAAAGGGGGGTTGCATAAGCTGAGCAATGCAAACATTAAGATCCCAGGCAGGGGCAGGATCCCTGAATGGAGGGTTGGTGTGAAGCAACCCCTTAAAAAACTTGGAAAATACAGGATGAGCTGAAAGAGAAGAGGATTTACCTGCTGAAATAAAAGCAGACACAGCTGCCAAATGCACCTTCAGGGTAGCTGGTCTCAGCCCCAGAGAATTCAGATGGACCATATAATCCAGGACTGTGGGTAGATCAGCAGAGTCTGGGGAAACATGCTTTTCCGAGCACCATATGGAAAACCTTTTCCATTTGGAATTGTAAGTAGCCCTGGTGGAAGGCTTCCTTGAGGCCTTCAATATATCCATTACACCTTGGGAAAGGTGTAAATCAGCAAACTCTAACTCTTCAAGAACCAAGCCTTGAGATTGAGCGATTTGAGATTCGGATACCAAACCCGTCCCTGGGCACAGGTTAATAGATTGTGATTCCTGGGAAGGCACAGGGGAGAATGGACTGCTAAGGACAGTAGGAGTGGATACCAGGGTTGTCTGGCCCAATCTGGAGCTATCAGAATGACTTTGCAGGATTGGGATCTGATTTTGACTAGCACTTTGAACAGGAGAGGAAGGAGGAAGGCATAGAGGAACTTCCTTCCCAACTGAGGCTAAGGCATCCAGGAGAGTGAGCCCAACACTGGGGCCTGCAGCAAAAAGAGGAAGTTGGTGATTGTCTGGGGCTGAAAAAGATCTATCTCAGGGTGCCCCATCTGGAAATACTACTCCCAAGACCAGGGGATCAGTGACCATTCGTGATGGCCCTTAGAAATCCTGCTGAGAGCATCTGCCAGGACATTGTCCTTGCCTGGGAGGTGGACTGCCGTAAGGGAGGTGTTCAGGGAGTAAGCCAGAGACCACAACTTCATTGCTTCGGTGCTCAAGGCCGTAGACTGAGTGCCCCCTTGCTTGTTGATGTACCACATTGTAGTGGTGTTGTCTGTTCTGACCTGTACAATCTTGTTCTGAACAGATTTGGAAAAAACTTGAAGTGCTAGAAAAACTGCTCTGAGCTCCAACAGGTTGATGTGGAGCAGAGATTCCTTAGGAGACCACAGACCCTGGGTGGTGAGTCGCCCATGTGAGCTCCCAACCCAAGAGGGATGCATCTGTAGTAAGGATTAGGGTGAGACTGAGTGACAAAAGGAACTCCTTGTCTCAGGTTGCTCTGATCCTGCCACCACTGTAGGGCTTGGATCAGGGTCTCGAGTTACTGGGATCAACTTGGTAAGAGGATCCTTTCTTTGAGACAAAAAGCTCTCAAATGGAACTGGATGTCCCTCATCTGAAATCTTGCTTCCTGCACAACTGCTGTGGAAGCAGCCATGTGTCCTAGGAGCTACGAAAATGCCTTGCTGGTTGAAAGATCTGCAGGGTGAATGAGGAGGCCAGGGAGACTAGGGTCTTTGCCCTGTCCAGAGGAAGGAAGGCCCTGGCCTCCTGTGTGTTCAGTTCTGCGCCTATGAAGGTAAGAAGCTGGACAGGCTCTAGAACTGACTTAGAGAGATTCAGAAGGAAACCTAGAGAGGTAAGCAGTTGCTGCATTATCTGAAGATGTAAATTGACCTGGTCTGGGGACTGGCCTACTATGAGCCAATCGTCCTGGTAAAGAAAGATGGCAATCTTTTGCCTTCTTAGGTAGGCAACTGCTACTGCCAGGCATTTGGTGAATACCCTTGGAGCAGAAGTGAGGCCGAAGGGCATTGCTCTGAACTGGTAGTGGCCTGAGGGCAGCTCGAACCTGAGGTACTTTCGATGGAAGCTTCTGATGGGAATATGGAAGTAGGCATCCATGAGGTCCAGGGGAGCTAGCCAGTCCCCTGGCCTTAGAGAGGGTAGGATAATTCCCAGAATCACCATTTTGAACTTTGGTTTTAAAAGGTGCTTGTTTAAGTATCTGAGATCCAGGATGGGCCACCATTCTCCTGTCTTTTGGGGTAAGAAGTACCTGGAGTACAAACCTTTGCCCTGGTGTAGGGAGGAACCTTTCACGGCTCTGAGAGCCAGGAGGGTAGAGACTCTGCCTCTAGGGCGAGTGCCTCTGATTGAGTTGCAGGTGGAAAAGGTCTAGTTCTCAGCTTTGGAAATTTTTGAAGCTGAGAACCAGTCCCTAACTTACTACTTCCAGTACCCACTTGTCTGATGTTAAAGACTTCAGTCCTGGACAAAGTAAGCCAGCCTGCTCCCTACAGGTAGAGAAGAATCGGCCCTGGCAACCCCATCAGGGTGTCTGCTTGGCAGGGGCTTTGGGCTGAGGGGTGGAAGCAGGCCTGCTTGTACCCCGTCTGCCTCTCCCTCTAAAGAACCCCCTCTGGGCATAGGCGGAAGGAAGCTTGGGTTTGGTAAAGGCCTATAAAGGCCTGCCCTGCCTTTAGAAGCTGCTTTTGAGGTGGCCTGCCTTTCCTTGGCCTGTGCACTCCTATAGGTGGTCCTATATTCATCCATTTTCTTCATGTAATTCTCTGTTTGCTCCCAAACAGAGAATTGCCTAACAAGGAAAATCCATGGCCTTAGACTGGGTATCCTGAGACAGGGTAGTACATCTGAGCCAGGCCATCCTGCGAAGAGCCACAGATGTAGCCATGACTCTTGATGAAACATCATTAGAGTCCACTGCAGCATGAAATTGCACCTTGGATGCCTCAATACCATCCATAGCCACCTGTTCCAGCTACCTGGCAAGCTGGTCAGGGACTTTTTGCTAGAGCCAGCACAGTATCCCATCTGGATTTCTGGTACCTAGCAGCATAAGCCTATAATTTGCCTGTCTGAGTCCCAAAGATGCTGCCATGTACTGTTTCTTTGCCATAGCATCAGTCTTCCTGGAGTCCTTCTCAGGGGTGTGAAGCTAGGGAATATTAGCCTTGTCTAGAGCTGCAGCCTGCACTACTACCACATGGCTGCATTGTTGAGTGAGAAATCAGTGTCGGAACCTGATAAGGTATACCTCTTGTCCATCCTTTTATCCACAGGAGGTATAGTGTGAGGAGTTTTAAAACTTTTACTGTCTGTTTCGAAAAGATTTATGTAAAGGAATAGACAGTCTCCTAGACTCTGGAATATCCATAATTTCTACATAGTCAGACTCCTCTTGGTCATCAACAGCTTCCTCAACAGGGAGCTGCAGAGTTTCAGCAACTTTCTTATGAAAAATAAAATGAGAAGGGGACTCAGAAAGCCTGGGAGGAGAAACCCCTAAGGGTCTATCTGGAGAGATACCCGGTTCAATGGGCACATCCAGATCTTCAAAACTATATTCACTCTCCTCATATTCCTCTTCCCCCTCCTCCGGTTCATAAAAATCCTCAAAATCATAATCCTGAACCGATGGAACCGGCCAAACCGAACACCTCCCTGATGGTGTCGGTTCGGTCGGAACCTGGGAAAGGGACAATTTAAATTGCTTTAGCTATTTCTTCAGCAGTTGGGGAGAGAACTTTTGGCTCTAAGCTAGCTGACTTTCTAGTCCTTTTTGCTTGAACCGGCTCCTCAGAACCGGCTCTTCGTTTGCCTGAGGAAATATCGCCCTGGTCAGAGGGCACTCCCTCCGGTTCGGTTGGTACCGAACCGGGCTTGCCATCCGGGTCAGTGAACTTTTTGGCCTCCCTTTCTCTGAGCCTACCAACTCTCTTTTCTATGGTGGCAGCAGGGAAATTCTTACAAATCTGGCAATCTGAATTGAGGTGGTCAAACCCCAGACAATAGACACATGTGGTGTGTGGGTCAGCCTTAGTAAAAGCTTCCCCACAAACACTACAGTGCTGAAACCCAGTGGGTCCGGTTTCACAGACAGAGCTTGAACCGACCGGTTGCATTTTAATTTCGGTTAATTTTCAATTGAAAACCGATAAAATAATGCTTTTTAAACCGACAAATGAACCGAGCAGAAGGAGAAATCTCCGGAGCGACTGTTCAGTGAGGCGGAGTAAAGAATCTGACAGTTTATGTTTGAAGCACAACAGACAGAGCTTCCTAACCGAGTTCCCGCTCAGAGTTCCATGCTTCATGGAAAGTTAACTATTTCATCTCCGGAGCAGTTCCAAGATTGGATCATACTGAAATTGTCATAATATAGCAAGACTTCATGTTGTTTGAAAGACAGCATCTGGTGAGGGGAAGGCTTGGCAGTATGCCAGACAAGGGATGTTACTGTTTCGGGGAATAGTGGGACATGAAAGGGGAGAATGTGTGGGACTTGACTTAGGGGGGTGGGGTAGCTATGGACAAGGTCCAGTCTCCTCGGGAATGAAAATACTTCTTAAATAATTTTTATGTCTGTTTAAATCTATATTTGTCTCACAGAACAAATGCTGAAAAACAAATATTTTGGGGTCCTGAATACAAATACTTTGTTAAATAGTCACTCAGAAGTATTCTCACACACCTTGTCAGCTGGCAGCACCTCACCAGTGAAGCATTGATGTCACAGAGAGCACCAAGATCTCCTGAAAATGGTGCTGCCTATTTTGAATATAGAGCTCCCCACTGGTACAAAAAACTCCAACCAGGCTTCTCTCATAGGATGTATGAGAAGATAGAGCATGGTAGGATTACATATTGGATTTTAAACTTTACAGTAGATACAGCTTAAGAGTGAGTGCACCATTCTGAGACAGGCAGATCACACTAATATTTCAAAATAAGCAGTTATCATAGCAGCATTTTAACATGATACTGTAATTTACCATCAGAAGGGACACTATGTCAATTGTGTCCATCAGCTGTTTCACAAGCAGGAACCAACTGTATAGCACAATCCCTAGGATGCAGCACTTACCCACCTCAACACAGGATCATCCATAGAAACATAGAAACATAGAATCTGATGGCAGATAAGAACCACTAGGCCCATCGAGTCTGCCTGTCCAACACATGAACCAATGTAGTGCAATATCAGTTATTCTGATGGGCATGCAATTTATCACTTTAAACAATAATCACTCTAGCAAGGAATTACAACAAAAGAACAGTTTTATTTAGGACTGTAGGATCCTAAATGAGAAAAAGAACGCATTTTTTAATGATACAGAAAGTGCTGTCCAGCTGGCTCTTTGTTGCTGTCTTAAGCCCAGACATAATCATGGTGCTGCCCCTTCCTGTGCCCTTCCAGGCACAGCCAATGTTACTGCTCCATTGGCTGTGATTACTTGCCCTCTAACTCTCAGCCCACTAATGGCAACCCACCCACAAACTACATACATACAGTACTGATGCCTTTTCTGCTTACCTGTACAGTATTTGGGGCACTACCATCTCCCCATTGGCAACAGTGCAAATCTTCTATTAGTGGGAGCTCCAGTGCTTTATTAGGTACCCATCTGTAAAAACAGTGTGGCTCTGATGACATTGCATGTGGTTGTCCAACAGTGGTATACTGAAAATAATAAATGCAATGCTTAAATTACAGCACAAAACCTGAAGGTTTTGAAATCCACATGGGTGTTTCCAAATCTTGACCAAATGGCCTAGACCAATAAATGCTTTTTCAACTATAATATTTGATATAAGTGCAGTTTAAGCCCTGAATTAACTCACCTTTTCCCAAATCAGGGGATCTTCCTTGATGTACAGGGGGATGGCGCAATTCACTGGGAGTCCTCGGGCTGGTTTCACTCTCTTTGCTTCCTCTGTAGGGCAGGCCTCTGGCATAGGCTATCAGATGGCTGTTGTCTCTAGTCCCAGTCATACCTCTCATGAAAGTCATGATCTCCAAACTCAGCACACAGTCTCTCTCTTTACAGGACAGCTCTGCTGGTGAAACATGACCTTAAACCACCCACGCACCAAATCCTTGCATACAGTCTCTAGTGTGTGGTGATAATTGGTACCTGGACACAATGCTATCTAGGTGACTCCCTAGGTGGATTGGGGTCACAGTTCTGTGATTGTGGCTTGCAGCACAGAAAACAGTTTTTTTGCACAAGCTGCAGCCATCAGTTTCAATACTGTGCAATTCTTAGCTCACGATGACCTTCTTTTACAAGCAGTAGCTCCGTCTCTCTCTAACAGACCACAGTCTGTCCCTGTAAAAGCTCCCCCAGGCTATTTCTCACTGCAGTCATTTGTAGACTGCTACCTTCAGGATCACACTCAGATCTTCTTAGGTTCAGTATGAGCACCTGCTGTTCACTGAGGCCTCTGAGCTCCTGAATGGTCCACATACTGTAACTGTCAATCAATTTAGGCAGTGTTTGAGGTCTGCCAGTCAGTAGATCATTTTTCAGAAATTTGTGTCATGATGAGTATAGTCCTCCAGTGTCCCATGAGCTCCTTTTAGCTCCCCTTCCAGGTACTATAACCTGAATGGCTGATGGTGTGACCCCTGACCCCTGTTGCAGTAGTGATGGAGATCAGGCTGCACAAATATAGTTAATGCTTGCTGCAGTGCACTGGCACCATATGATTATTTTTTAATGGGCTCCTGCACTTAATATTGATTCTGTGCCTTCAGTGTATTGTATATGATCATGCTGAGTGTCTTGTCCAGTCGGGTTTGCAGTGGGAAATTCCTACTCCCTTGTAAGCTGGGGTTATGCTTGGCAATCAGCGACAGACAGCAACCTCTGAAGTGCAATAGGAGCCATGTTTTTGTGACACAGAAGATGATGATGATCTGTTGGCTCACTCTTTGCTTTCAGATCCCCTGCTGCACTATCCCCTTGGGGACCACAGACTAGGTAACTTGCCACAGCAGTCCAATGGTGGGGCAAGGCTCTACATTGCCCAACAGGTAAGCCCACACAATGGGGGGGAGTTATAGTAAAGGCTTTACTATCACTGCTTTTGTTTGTGTTTTAAGCATTGATTTCAATCCATCTGCATCTAAGAATTCCCAGGGGCTTTGGAAAAACAAGAGCAGGCACGATCCTGAGATTATCTGTTACATGGTACTTTATTCAGGGTCCAACTGCACCACTCACATAACATTTGCTGACTGAAGTCTGGCTATTATGCAACCCACATTTAAGCTGCTCAGTGAATGCCCTGCATTATTGCCCTGGAATGGGACTAATGATGGCCAGAGTACTCCCTTGTCTAAAGCGTACAGATGGTCTGCTCATGAGAGCCCTTTGTACTCAAAAGCTATGGGTTGCATACTGCCTGTAAGAGATAGTGGACGTGGGCACCTTCAGTGGGTGAAAAAAATACATAAAACCACTGAACTGAAAGCACTTAACTTTATCTGGGGACAATTTTGGATAATATTTATTTGTACTGCTTGATAATCACTGACCAAAATATTTCAATAACGCAGCTAATAAGCAGTTCATTATGATTCTTGCAGTTCCTCTCTTGCTTTCAGCAGTTCCACCATCGCACACAGTCTTGATCCAACTATTTTTCCATTTCATTGTCAAATGAACTCAGATGAGCCATCTCTCTTATTGGGTAATTCTGTGCTCAGGTATTCCCTATTGTCTTTTGTGCTGTTCTTCAGTCCAGTATGAATCACCTAAAGCTCTTTTCTTAACTTCTATTTGCAGTTATAGCATGCTGTAATGGCCTTCAAACCCTCGGTGAACTACCCATAGGAGACCACCGCAACTGGCATTTACCTCTAAACTCCCCCATGCCCTTAGGAGAAATTGAGTGCCAGTGGCCTCACAGAGCATGCACAACATCAAAGTCATGGTGTGCATCCAGGAGCCTGCATGTTCTTCCCTCCTGGGATGAAGTTCCAACAAACAGGCCATGGACACTTTCATTTCCTTATGAAGGTTCCCTTTCCATCAACATTCTCAGTGATGCTTCTCCTACCTTGTTGCTTCTGCCCACAAAGGGTAGTACCTGCTTCATCATATTCTGGGGTACTCAATGGGTTCTGTACTCTGCCTCCAGATCATTCTTCCACCAGGATGCCTATAAGATGTTTCTTCAGGGGAACCCACACGCATGTCTGAGAACCATCAAAAAATGTCCCTTGAGGGGACAATGCATAGGAGTTGAGTACAAGAGCTTTCTAAGCTCAGGGTGGACAAGGCAATGGGACCAGATGGCATACATCCCAGGGTACTAAAGGAGCTAAGGGTGGAACTAGCAGAGCCATTATCAGAACTGTTTAGTGAGTCTCTGAGCACAGGAGATGCCCCAGATGACTGGAGAAGGGCACATGTGATTGTACTCTACAAGAGTGGTAGCAGGGAGGAGGCAGGGAACTACAGACCAGTCAGTCTTACCTCGGTAGTGGGCAAGATTATGGAGGCACTCCTTAAGGAAAGAATAGTGCAACACCTGGAATCCATAGGATCACAGGATCCAAGACAGCATGGATTTACAACAGGAAGGTCCTGTCAAACTAATCTCATAGATTTCTTTGACTGGGTAACCAGAGTGGTGGACCAAGGGGGTGCAGCTGATGTCTCCTACCTTGAGTTCAGCAAAGCTTTCGATACTGTTCCACATAGAAGATTGATTAATGAGCTGGGTTGGCTTGGGGTGGGTCAGAGGTTGGTCAACTGGGTGGTAAATTGGTTGGCGGGCAAAAAACAGAGAGTGGTGGTAAATGGTATACAATCAGAAGAGATGCAAGTCACAAGTGGGGTACCTCAGGGATCAGTCCTGGGGCCAGTCTTCTTCAATATCTTCATCAGTGACATTGCAGATGGACTAGAGGGTAAGGTTTGTCTCTTTGCAGAGGAGGACTTTGTAGAATTGGGGAGGGGGCCTAAGACAAGTAGCACACATAGTATCCTTCTCAGAGGTGCTGCCTGTCAATGGCATGGGTGAGGCGAGGGTAGTTTGCACCATGCAATTTAATGAATGGTTGAAAAAATGGTGTGGAGCACAGGGGTTTGGCTTCATTGGGGACTGGGGTTCCACCTGGAGAGACACCAGCCTATACTGGAAGGATGGTCTGCATCTGTCCAGGAAGGGAACAAGTCTTTTGGGCAATCGGTTTAAATGCTTCATTGGCAAGTTTTTAAACAAGTCAAAGGGGGAGGCATTGACAAGCAGCAGGAAAATCCCAGCCTCCCCCTACAAAATAGGGTACTAAATGAGGAAAAGACCAAAGTAGAAAGGTCAGTGGGGGATGCTGTCACAGAAGGTAAAGCCATCAAAAAATGGAGAGCAATGAGTACCAATGCCCGTAGTCTGGGTAACAAGCTTCCTGAATTAGTGGCCTTGATGGAGGAGGAACATCTGGATATCGTGGCAGTCACAGAAACATGGTACACACTGAACCATGACTGGGACATAAACATACCAGGATACACTATCTATAGGAGGGACAGAGACAGTAAAAGAGGAGGAGGAGTAGCTCTTTACATAAGGGAAGGAATCAAAGCAACAGAACAAAAGGGTAAACAGGGATGAGAAGAAGCACTGTGGGTCAATTTGGAGACAGGCAATGGCACCACAATCCGCACAGGGGTTGTATACATACCCCCTCTCAGGGGGAGGAAATGGACAAGGAAATGATAAAAAGTATACTTAGAATGGCAGAAAAAGGTGAGATATTGCTGTTGGGTGATCTGAATATGCCAGATGTTAACTGGAGTGCAGTTGCAGCAGCCACTTCTAAGAGTGGGGTTATTCTAGATGCCCTACAGGGGGCAGGCCTTAGACAACTAGTATTGGAACCCACTTGAGAGGGAGCAATCTTAGACCTGGTTCTCTCAAATGGAGCTGGAGAGAGGATCACAGATGTAGAAGTGGGTAGCCATCTGGGAACTAGCGACCATTGAACAGTATGGTTCACAATAAACACAGCAATAGAGTCAAGCCATACAAAGGCAAAAGTACTGGACTGTAGGAGGGCTGACTTTGCCAAAATGGGTGAGTGCCTAAGGAACGCAGTAGCAAATGGGCAGGAAGGAAGGGTGGAAGAACAATGGGGAATAATAAAAACTGCCATCACAGAGGTAACAAGCCTTTGTATGAAGTAAATAAACAAAACAAAATGATGTAAGAAACCACTATGGTTCTCAAAGGAGGTGGCAGTGAAGGTTCAAGAGAAAAAGAAAGCATTCAGGAAGTACAAGGAATCACAGAAGGAGCAGGACAGAGAATTGTATCAGTTAAAGCAAAAGGAAGCTGGGAAGGCAGTCAGAACAGCACAGACCCGAGCCAAGGAAAAGACAGCCAACTCAGTTAAGAAGGGAGATAAAACCTTTCATAGGTACATCAGGGAGCGAAGGAAGACCAAGGAAGGGATAGTGAGGCTCAATAAAGGGGAAGGAGGTGGTCAGAGGGTGACTGTGAAAAGGCAGAGATACTAAACAAATATTTTTGCTCAGTATTTACAAATGAGGAGGGGGGAGGTACCTAAAACAAACAATAGAAACACTCTGGATACAGAAGTTGATACCAGCCCATTTACAGAAGAAAGGGTTCTGAAAGAACTCTTAAAACAGAAGGTGGACAAAGCAATGAGGCCTGATGGGATTCATCCCAGAATTCTAAAAGAACTAAGGGTAGAACTAGTGACACCACTGACTACCCTCTTTAACAAATCATGGGAGGATGGGGTGGTACCTGAGGACTGAAGGAGGGCAGATGTAATTCCCCTTCACAAAAGTGGGAGCAGGGCAGAAGCAGGAAACTGCAGACCTGTTAGTTTAACCTCAGTGATAGGGAAAATGATGGAATCACTTCAGAAGGAAAGAATTGTCAAGTACCTAGAGGCCAGAGGGGCACATGACACAAGGCAGCATGGATTCACAGCGGGAAGTTCATGCCAGACGAATCTAATGGATTTCTTTGACTGGGTGACCAAAGTAGTAGATTGGAAATGGCCTACCTAGACTTTAACAAGGCATTTGACACAGTCCCACACAAAAGATTAATACACAAGTTAGCCAGCCTGGGAGTGGGTCCCAAGATGATAGCCTGGGTAAAGAATTGGCTGGAGAATAGGACACAGAGAGTAATAGTAAATGGAGTCCACTCTGAAGAAAGGGGGGTTACTAGCGGGGTACCGCAGGGTTCAGTATTAGGACCAGTCCTCTTCAATGTCTTTATAAGCGACATTGCAGAGGGACTGGAAGGAAAAGTATGTCTCTTTGCAGATGACACAAAGATCTGCAACAGAGTTGATGCACAAGTGGGGTGGAAAGGATGAGAAGGGACTCGCAAGGTTAGAGGAATGGTCAAATGTATGGCAGCTTAGATTCAATGCTAAGAAGTGCAAGGTAATGCACCTGGGAAACAAAAACCAGGGAAGAGTACACAATGGGGGTGAGATACTAACAACAACAAAAATGGAAAGGGACCTGGGGGTAGTCATATCAGATGACCTCAAGGTGGGCAAGCAATGTGACAGGGCAGTAAGGAGGGCTGGGGGATACTGGGATGCATAGGGAGAGGCATCACCAGTAGAAAACAGGAAGTTGTTATCCCTCTGTACAGACAGTTGGTGAGACCCCATCTGGAGTACCACGTGCAGTTCTGGAGACCCAGTCTCTGCAAAGACATAGACAGGATGGAAGCTGTCCAGAGGAGGACAACTAAAATGGTGCAGGGTCTGCACCAGAAGACATATGAAGAGATACTTAAGGAGCTTAATATGCATAGCCTCGAGGAAAGGAGGAAGAGGGGGGACATGATAGAAACTTTCAAGGACCTCAAGGAAATCAACAAAGTCCAACAGGGTAGCATCTTTCAAAAAAAGAGGTGTGCAAGAACAAGGCACAATTTGAAGATGGGGGGAGGGTGGCTCAGAGGTAATGTAAGGAAGTATTTTTTCACAGAGAGGGTTGTGGATGCATGGAATGGCCTTCCGGAGGAGGTTGTGGAGTCAAAAACAGTGTCTGAATTCAGGCATGCATGGGACAGTCATAAGGCAATTCTAGGGGGTGGGGGTAGAAAGAAGTAGGCTGCTGGTTAACTAGGATCTGCAGCTTATCCATTAGGTAGGAAAATGGGCAGATGGTGGGCCAAGCAGTCCTTATCTGCCATCAAATTCTATGTTTCTATGTAAGCAGGGAAACAACAAGAATTAGAGGAATAACATCTGATACACTATTGTGTATTAGGCCAACATCACTAGAAAAGTTAATGTTTAACTAAAAAAATAAATGCCACCAAAGCAGCCAAAATGCTCAGAAATAACACCTAGGTCCCAAGATCAGACACCACAAAAGACACTCACAGACATTGTTAAAAAATTAGTAATGAAATTTAACTAACATCAGATTTCACCAGTCATGAAAGAACTGTGATGACTGTACTGACTTCCAACCAGCATCTATCAAATGAATGTTACACCTTCCTGGAGACAACAATGACATTTTTTACAATCACCACAAATGACATTAAAGAAAAACATTTTAAATATGAAAAATACTGTCAACAGCATTTATCCCAGAGAGCTCCTAACAAACAAAGCCACTCTACTGCTGCTGAAATGGTAACAAAGAATTTAACAGCCCCTAACACCAGTAGAAAAACATAAAGAAAAGTAAGATTTAGATTAGCTTCAGTTTATATTCCATATATTTTCTATATTTTTTTATCCCTATTTCTTAATTACTGAAGACAGTTGCATGAAAACAGGATAACTGCCACAACACTTCATTTGCTTTAACTGCTTATCTATGCTTAACAACATGATCCCTTGTTTATGATGTCATGTTCATCTGCAATGCAACAGACTGTGATGTCACAAGCAGAGGACTGTAATGTCAAGTGTAGATAAGCAGCCAAAGCAAATAGGGCAGAGGTCTTGTTTTTGTGCAAATGACTTTAACAATAATGAAATAAGGGTGATGATCACAGGAAAAAAAATTAAATACGGTAGAAACAGAATTGTGTCAAAACAGTAAACTTTTTTCCAAAGTAGTCCTAACAGAGTCAGGACCCAGGGCCCGGGGGCTCTTTAAACAGTCAGTGCTGTGATGGCGAGAGTAGCATTTGACTGCTAACAGCAATATGCTGAACCCGTAAATCAACAAATGTAGCATTAAATGAGGGAACTGGGGAAAGCTTTTCAGCAAGGGGCTAGGTGTCCAATCCCAGTCTCAGCTCCCCCAAGATCAGCAGGCTTAACCTGATCAGTTCCCTCGCATAGTGGCTTGGTGGTGCTTTGCTGCACTGACAGGCTTTAGATCTGAGGTTGCGATGGCAACATGCTAAAGATATTTCAGATAGAAGTCATAAGTAGTTATTTTAGGGGTTAAAAATGGGCTTATGTTTACTAAGATGCAACTCTTCTTTACTGGGTAAATTAGCCGTTACTTGTAGAGTTTCCGTTCTGCATCCACCTGTGCTCTGTAAACAAACACAATGCCATCTGTGTATTACAGTGACTGGGAAGTAGCAAATATTGTTTTTTTTAATTGAGGTTTTTGGTCCCCACCACCTCCTCCCACCAACAGGTGATGGGGACACATCTGTATTTTTATGGTTTTCTCCTCTGACCCCGATGCCATGACACATGGCCATGCTAGTGTGTGGAGACATGCTTCACACCCGTAGTGCCAGCTCAGCCCTTTCCACCTCCCAATACTTTTGCCACCCAATCTCCACCTGCAATACCCACCAGACCTCCACCTGTGGGAGCAGAACTACAGGGGGTGTCAACTCACCCTCACCACCCTCAGGAGGGGAGAGCTGCCCACTGGCATGCTCAGCCCTGCTCCATCATCCCTCCCATGCTGGCACTCCAATGACCCGAGGTTGTTACCAAACCCAGGTCACAGGCGTAGCGCGATGTAAGGTGTCCAGCACCTCCATCCTCTGTGCCACCAGGCGGACAAAGTAGCAAATATTTTAAGGTTCAGCTCTCTGTCTATAGTTTTGCTGACAGTAGAAAAATACAATTGTTGTGTTTATGAGAACAGACAGCTGCCTTGTCTGTCACATACACCAGAGAACAATCATGGGGTTTATACTTACTGGGCTGGTGTCTCAAAGAGGGATGTGCTTTTTCTTTGGGGAAGAAGGACTAGAGCTCTTTGCTCTGTAGCACCCCCAGAGGCTAAGCAATGAATGGGACTTGGAAAGGTGACAGGAAAAACATCTGTGCCCCACATAATGGAGGTAAGCTGTTATTGCAGGCTATATCAGTCTAAGGGTAGTGGATGGGGACTCTGTAGGCAACGGTGAGAAGTGTGAGGTCTGGCACCATCAACAAACCATATCATTTTATTAAGTCTTAGGGTTTAATGACTCCAGTCGTGAGCAAAAAAAAAAAAAATTGGTTGTGCCGATGGGTGACATTTTTATTATGCATGAGAAATTGTAGGAAATTGCCAATTTTGCACTTGTACAATTTTTTTTGTGAAACTGCACCCAGATCTGGTATGATTTCACCAGTACCTTTTTATTCGCATAGTACTATTTGTTTTCCAAACTGTGTATTTTTAAAAATATAAATTCTTTAACATTTCAGGAAAAAGTGCATTTTTTTCACAACTCTGCTTTTTAAAAATAAGATTTTTTTTAAAGAAGTGTGCAATTTTTACCAAAGTTGCCCATTTTAAACACACTGTTCTTACTAAAATAACTGCATGAAATCATGTGAAATAGACACAATTTTGCAGAAAGTGTGCAAAACAGATTTTACTAATTTTGCCTGGCACTTAATCTTGGCATCAGTACTACCTGAACTACAAAATCTTTCCAAAGAATGTTGACTTGTAAGCCATTATTTTCATTGCTAATAAGTATATCTGCTTTAAAACTGGATGCTTGTGCTTTATAGTTGGCTTACAGCTGAGGCAGAATATGACACTAAATTCATCGTCCCCTGCCTGTGACATCATAGTCTGCTGCTGAGCAAATGACGGGCAGTATGGTTTCAGCTCCAAAAAAGGCCTCACCTATAGATAAACTATAAGGGGTGAACTCTTTTTATAAGTTAACAGAACCTCCATGGGGTGTCTTATAGTATAAACAACTCTGAAAGTGAAGTTTGGGCAAGAGGGCTACCAAGCAGAACTGAGCTCTTCTGGCTGTCCAAACCTCATGGAAGGAGTGCAAGTGACCACCAAACAGTGTGGTTCATGATAAACTCGGCTACAGAGTCAAGCCATACAAAAGTGAGGGTTCTGGACTTCAGGAGGGCCGACTTTGGCAAGATGGGAGAGTGCCTTAGAAAAGCACTAACAAACAGACTAGAAGGAGGGGTGGAGCAACAAGAAAAAATTACTCACCTTAGTAATGTTGTTTCTTCTAATGGAGTCTTGCTATATTATAGACATTAGCAGTTTGATCCAGCTCTAGAACTGCCCCTGCCCCAGAGTGAAATGGTTAAAACCATTCCAAAATAGAATTTTGGCACGAGAGCAGCTCTATCTGTGTCATTTCAAACTTGAACTGTCAGATCTTTATGAGCCAAACTCACTAAGGTCTGTGTGGAAGCTGTAACCTACACTAGCCAAATGGCTACCTAAATAATAACAACCATTGATGGTCCCAACACCCAAGACTCAAGTCAGGGGACCAGAAATACTAACACCATTCTAATAATATGAAAATGGAACATAAGTATAATAAAACACACACGCAGCATACACACACCCCCAAAGTCCCAAAGGGGACAAAATGCTAACAGGACATAAGTAGTGCCCACACTAAGTTGCCCGCACCCCACCAAGTAGAGGTTCTGAGAGGGACAGGTTGGGGGGGAGGTCTATAATATAGCAAGACTCCATTAGAAGAAACAACATTACTAAGGTGAGTAATTTTTCTTCAAACAACATGAAGTCTTGCCATATTATAGACATTAAAGAGAATACACAGCAGTACTCCATGGAGGAGGGCAGAACCTACTTAGGGAATAGGCTCTGAAGAACAGCTGTGCCAAACCGAGCATCTCTCCTGGCCTGGACATCCAGGGAGTAATGCTTGGTAAAAGTGTGTACCGTTTTCCAAGTAGCAGCCTGGCAAATCTCTAATAAAGGGATATCTCTGGCAACAGCTAGAGCGCAGCTGTACCCTGGTAGAATGAGCCCTCAAACCGGGGGCTCTGCCCTTTCTGATAACAAATTGGATACAGAGACAATCCACCTGGCTATTGATCTCTCTTAGTAGCAGGTTGCCTTTCCCAACTTCACCATAGGTAAGGAAAGTTGGAAGGATTCCAGACCTGTGACCTTTGGTAGCTCTATATAATAACTAAGAGCTCTCTTTACATCCAGGCTGTGCAACCTCCTCTCACCCGAAGAGGGTGATCAGTGAAAAATACTGGAAGGAGATAGATTGATTAAGATGGAAATCTGAAACCACCTTAGGCAAAACTTCCTATTAGTCCTAAGGACTACCTTATCCCTGTGGAAAGAAATAAAGTCAGTCTCCACTGACAAGGCTTGCAATTCACTTATGCGTCTGGTAAAAGTGATAGCCACTAGAAAAACAGTTTTCCAAGTTAGGTACTTAAGCTCTGCAGAAGACAGAGGTTCAAAATGGGGTTGCATTAACTGGGCAATACAAACATTAAGGTCCCAAGCAGGGGCCGGTTCCCGAAAGGGAGGATTAGTATTGAGTAATCCCTTAAAAAACTTGGAAAAGACAGGATGAGAGGAAAGAGGGGATGACTTTCCTGCTGACACAAAAGCAGACACAGCTGCCAAATGAACTCTCAGGGTAGCTGGTCTGAGACCCAAGGAATTAAGATGTACCATGTAATCTAACAAAATGGGCAATTCAGCAGATTCTGGGGAAATATTTTTCCCAGCACACCAAATGGAAAACCTTTTCCATTTAGAACTATAAGTAGCCCTAGTGGAAGGCTTTCTGGAAGCCTTTAGGATCTCAAGAACACCCTGAGAGAGGTGTAAATCAGCAAACTCTAACTCCTCAAGAGCCAGGCCTTGAGGTTGAGGATTGAGGTCCGGATACCAAACCCTTCCCTGGGCACAAGTCAACAGATTGTGATTCCTGGGAGGCACAGGGGAAGATGGACTGTCAGAGACAGAAGGAGTGGGTACCAGGGCTTCCTGGCCCAATCCGGGGCAATCAGAATCACCCTGCAAGGCTGAGATCTGATTTTGACTAGTACTTTGACTAGGAGAGGAAGGAGGGCAAGCATAGAGGACTTCCTCCCAATCCAGAAGAAGGGCATCCAGGGAACTGAGCCCAGCACTGGAGGCCTGCAACAGAACAGAGGAAGTTTGTGATTGTCTGGGGCTGCAAAAGATCTATCTGAGGATGCCCACCTGGCAAAAACTATCCCCAGCACTTGAGGATCCAGGGACCATTGTGATGGCCCTGGGAAATCCTACTGAGGGCATCCGCTAGGACATTGTCCTTCCCTGGAAGATGAACTGCTATGAGGAAGTGTTCAGGGAATAGGCCAGAGACCACAACTTCATTGCCTCGGTGCACAAGGCCGAAGACCGAGTGCACCCCTGTTTGTTGATGTACCACATTGTTGTGGTGTTGTCTGTTCTGACTTGTATCACCTTGTCATGGACAGACACAGAAAAAGCTTGAAGAGCTAAAAAGACAGCTCTGAGTTCCAGCAAATTGATGTGGAGCAGAGATTCCTGGGGGGACCAAACTCCCTGAGTGGAAAGGTCGCCCATGTGGGCTCCCCAACCCAGAAGGGAAGCATCTGTAGTGAGAGTCAAGTCATGAGAAGGGGAAATGAAGGGGACCCCTGCTCTTCAATTGCTCTGATCCTGCCAGCACTGGAGAGCTAGGATCAAGGTTCGAGTCACTGGGACCAACTTGGAAAGGGGGTCTCTTCTCTGAGACCAAAGGTTCTCAAGTGAAACTGAATGTCTTTCATCTGAAATCTGGCTCCCTGCACAACAGCTGTGGATGCAGCCATGTGCCCCAGGAGCTGCAGAAAGTGTCTTGCTGGTCGAGAGACCTGCAGAGTGAAGGAAGAGGCCAGAGCCACTAAATTCCTTACCCTTTCTGGGGAAGAAAGGCTCTGGCTAGCTTTGTGTCCAATTCTGCCCCTAAAGGTGAGTACCTGGACTGGTTCCAGAACTGACTTTGGTAGGTTTAGCAGAAAACCCAGGGAGGTGAGAAGCTGCTGGGTGACCTGCAGGTGAGATTTACCTGTTCTGGGACTGGCCTACAATGAGCCAGTCATCTAGATAGGGAAAAACAGCAATCCTCTGCCTCCTTAAGTGGGCCACTGCTAGACACTTTGTGAATACCCTTGGAGCAGAGGTAAGGCCGAAGGGCATTGCTCTGAACTGGTAATGACCTGAGGGCAGTTTGAATCTGAGGTACTTTCGATGGGATCTTCTGATTAGGACATGGAAATAGGCATCCTTGAGGTCCAGGGAGGCTAGCCAGTCCCCTGGCCTTAGGGAAGGTAAAATCATTGCCAGAGTTACCATTTTGAACTTTGGTTTCAAAAGATGCTTGTTCAGATATCGGAGATCTAAAATGGGCCGCCATTCTCCTGTCTTTTTTGGGGTAAGGAAGTATCTGGAATACAGACCCCTGCCCTGATGCAGGGGAGGAACCCTTTCTACTGCTCTGAGAGCTAACAGGGATGAGACCTCTGTTTCCAGAGCGAGGGTCTCTGAAGCACTTGCAGGTAGAAAAAGTCTGCTTCTCAACTTGGGAAACTTTTTGAAGCTGAGAACCAGACCCTGGCTTACTACTTCCAGAACCCACTTGTCTGAGGTTAAAGAAGCCCAATTCTGACTGAAGTAAGCCAGCCTGCCCCCCACTGGTACAGGAGAATCAGCCCTGGGCACCCCATTAGGGTGCCTGTTTCACAGGAGCTTTAGGCTGGGGGGTGGGAGCAGGTCTGCCCATCCCTCATCTGCCCCTGCCTCTGAAGAAGCCCCTCTGAGCATAGGCAGAGGAAGCCTGAGTCTGGTAGAAAGGCCTGTGAAAAGGCCTACCTACCCCTGGGGCATGCCATTGAGGTGGCTTGCGCTCCTTAGCCTGGGCACTCTTGTAAGTAGTCCTATATTCATTCATCTTCTTCATGTAATTCTCTGTCTGCTCTCCAAAAGAGAATTTCCCACCACTAGAAAAATCCATAGCCTTAGTCTGGGTATCCTGTGACAAACTAGTGCACCTGAGCCAGGCCAACCTACGAAAAGCAACACATGTGGCCATGACCCTAGGAAACATCATTAACATCCACAGCAGCATGAAACTGAACCTTAGAGGCTTCAATGCCATCAGCAGCCATCTGTTCTAGTTCACTAGCCAGCTGGCCATGGGCCTGCTTGGCCAACTGCATAACAGTATCCAATCTAGATTTCTGATACCTAGCTACATAAGCCATATAATTTGCTTGCCTGAGTCCCAGAGAGGCTGCCATATACTGTTTTTTTGCCATGGCATCAATCTTCCTGGAATCCTTGTCAGGAGGATGTGAAGCCAAGGGAATATTAGCTTTATCACAGGCAGCAGCCTGAACTACCCAACATGACTGCATTGCTGAGAAAGGAATTCTGTATCAGGGCCTGACAATGTATACCTTCTGTCCATCTTTTTATCTACAGGAGGCACAGAATTAGGAGCTTTAAAATTTTAATTGTTTGTTTCCTAAAAGACTTATGTAAAGGAATAGACAATCTCCTAGACTCTGGAATATCCATCATTTCTACAAAATCAGGCTCCTCTTGCTCATCCACAGCCTCTTCTAAAGGAAGCTGGAGGGTTTCAGCAACTTTTATAAAAGATAAAATGAGATGGGGACTCAGACAGCATAGGAGAGATTCTAAAGGTCTGTCTGGGGAGATGTCGGTTCAATGGGCACCCAGACCTTCCCAGCCACATTCATACTGTTCATAATCCTCCTCCCCTCCTCTGGTTCATAAAATTCCTCAATATCATAATCCTGAACCACTGGGACCGAGCGAACCGACCTTTTACCAGATAGTGGTGGTTCGGACAGACCCTGAGACAGTGACTGGACAATTTGTATGGCTTTGCTATCTCTGCAGCAGTTGGAGAAGGAATTTTGGACTCCAGACCTGCTGATTTTCTTGTTTTCTTTACTGGAATTGGTTCCTCAGAACCAGCTTTTCTTTTGGCCGAGGAAGTCTGGCCCTGGTCAGAGGGCATTCCCTCTGGTTCGGTTGGCACCGAACCGGGCTGGCCATCCGGGTCAGCGGACTTTTTGGCCTCTCAGTCCTGAGCCTGCCCTATCTTTTTTCCAGGGTGGCTGCAGGGAAATTCTTAATACCTGGCAGTCTGACTGGAGGTGGTCAAACCCCAGACAATAAACACATGTGGTGTGTGGGTCAGCCTTGGCAAAGACTTCCCACAAACATCACGGTGTTGAAACCAGTGCCAGTTTTTCTTTTGGGTTTCTCAGACATAATGCCAGCCTAACCAAAAACTTGCCTTTTAACGGCAGTGCCAGCAAGATAACCTTATCAGTTCCTAACTGTGTCACGGTATTGGAAAAACTGTTATTTCTGTTTTTAGAACCGATAAGAACCGGAACCGCACTCTAAAATAGTAACTTTTAGTTTTAAATGAGTTTTAAACCCACTGATCGGTTCAAAACCGAACCGATAACACAAGTTCCACACAGACAAAACCTTCATTTACTTACGGTTTCCACAGATAGAGCTTGAACTGAGCGGTTTTGCGGCTAAAATAAAACTATTCTCGGTTAAATCCAACCGAGAAAACACTTTTAAACCAAGAAATGAACCGAGCAGAAGGAGAAATCTCTGGAATGACTGTTCACTGAGGCAGAGTAAAGAATCTGACAGTTCAAGTTTGAAATGACACAGATACAGCTGCTCGTGCCAAAATTCTATTTTGGAATGGTTTAACCATTTCACTCTGGGGCAGGGCAGTTCTAGAGCTGGATCAAACTGCTAATGTCTATAATATAGCAAGACTTCATGTTGTTTGAATGGGAAATATCAAAACTGCAATCACAGAGGCAACAAGCCTTTGTGTGAAGCAAATAAACAAATCAAAATGAAAGAAAAAGCCACTATGGTTCTCAAAAGAGGTGGCGGTGAAGGTTAGGGAAAAAAAGACAGCATTTAGGAAGTATAAGGAAACACAAAAGGAGCTGGACAGAGAACTGTACCAGTTAAGGCAGAAGAAAGCAGGGAAGGTAGTCAGAATAGCAAAAGCGCAAACTGAGGAAAAGATAGACAACTCAGTTAAGAAGGGGGATAAAACCTTTTTTAGGTATATCAGGGAGCATAGAAAGACCAAGGGAGGGATAGTGAGGCTGAATAGAATGGATGGTGGGTGGGCAGAGAGGTACAATGAAAAAGCAGGGATACTGAATGAATACTTCTGTTCAGTATTCACAAAAGAGGAGGTGGGAGCGGTGCCTAATCCAATTAACAGAAGCACTCTAGATAGTGGGGTCGATCCCAGTCCTTTCACAGAAGAAAGGGTTCTGAAAGAACTCCTAAGACTGAAGGTGGACAAAGCAATTGGGCCAGATGGAATTCACCCCAGAATTCTAAAAGAATTAAGCAGAGAACTAGTGACACCACTCACTACCCTTTTTAACAAACCATGGGAGGATGGTGTGGTACCTGAGGACTGGAGGAAGGCAGATGTGATTCCCCTTCACAAAAGTGGAACCAAGACAGAGGCAGGAAACTACAGACCTGTCAGTTTGACCTCTGTGGTAGGGACAGTGATGGAATCACTTCTGAAGGAAAGAATTGTTGAGTACCTAGAGACCAGTGGGGCACAGGACCCAAGGCAGCATGGGTTCACAGCGGGAAGGTCATGTCAGATGCATCAAATTGATTTCTTTGACTGGGTGACCAAAGTAGTAGACCAGGGAGGGGCTGTGGACATGGCCTACCTAGACTTTAGCAAGGCATTTGACACAGTCCCACATAAAAGATTAATAGTCAAATTAACCAGCCTGGGAGTGGGTCCCAGGGTGGTAGCCTGGGTAAAACATTGGCTGAACAACAGGACACAGAAAGTAATTGTAAATGGAGTCACCTCTGAAGAAGAGGGTTACTAGTGGGGTACTGCAGGGTTCCGTGCTAGGTCAAGTCCTTTTAATGTCTTTATAAGTGACATTGCAGAGGACTGGAAGAAAAGTATGCCTCTTTGCAGATGACACAAAGATCTGCAACAGGTTGATACAACACAAGGAGGTATGGAAAGGATGAGAAGGGACTTGGCAAGGTTGTAGGAATGGTCAGAAGTATGGCTGCTTGGATTCAATGCAAAGAAGTGCAAAATAATGCACCTGGGAAACAAAAACCCAAGGGAAGACTACGCAATGAGGGGGGGAGGTAGTAACAACAACAAAAATGGAAAGGGACCTGGGGGTAATCATATTAGATAACCTTAAGGTTGGCAAGCAATGTGAGAGGGCCGTAGGGAGGGCTGGGGGGATACTGGGATATACAGGGAGAGGCATCACCAGCAGAAAACTAGAAGTTGTTATCCCCCTGTACAGACAGTTGGTGAGACCCCATCTGGAGTACTGTGTCCAGTTCTGGATACCCCATCTCCACAAGGACATAGACAGGATGGAGGCAGTTCAGAGAAGGGCAACTAAAATGGTGCAGGGTCTGCAAGAGAAGCCATACAAGGAGAGACTACAGGAGCTTAATATGTATACCCTTGAGCAAAGGGGGGGGGGCATGATAGAAATGTTTAAGTACCTCAATGGAATCAACAAAGTCCAAGAGGGTATCATCTTTCAGAAAAAGAGATGTGAAAGAAGAAGGGGATGCAGTTTGAAGATAGAGGGGCGCGGCTCAGGGGCAATGTGAGGAAGTATTTTTTCACAGAGAGGGTGGTGGATGCATGGAACCGCCTTCCTGAGGAGGTTGTGGGGTCTAAAACTGTGGGAGAATTCAAGAATACATGGGACAGACATAAGACAATTTTTGTGTGGGGTAGGAAGAAATAGGCTGTTGGTTAAATAGGATCTGCAGCTTATCCTCTAGGTAGCGAAATGGGTAGACTAGGTGGGCCAAGCAGTCCTTATCTGCCATCAAAGTCTATGTTTCTATGTTCTGTGTTTCTCTTATATCATAATATAAAGTCTTTGGAGGCCCTATTAAATTATCATGAATTACGTGAGTTAGCCAGAGTGGATTTAAAGCAAGTGTTAGTTTTCTTTTTTTTTTTTTCACGGTTAAATGTAGCTGCCCTCCCCATGGCTGTGAAGTGGAACACTCCACTTCTGACCTCCTGCATGAGAGACCTCTGTAAGGAGGATAACAAGTACAGAGGCTCTGTGTGATAATTTGCTGAAGTCTCACAAGTGATATAAATGATTTTAATCATGTAAATATATTCAGTAATGAAGAATGTAATGCAGTGAGATTCAAGTTTTCATTAGAAGTTATTGCAATTTGGTTCTGCTGATGCCAAAATATTTTTTTTCTGAAAACTGGACTTTCTCTTTGAAAAGATCAGCAAGAAAACAATCATCTCAAGGAATCACCATTACCAGAGTGAGCATATTTTAAGGTGGAAGTGGCCCCTCAAATTCAGCATGGCACAAGCACTTGATTTAATGTACATGGAGGAAAAAGTGGGTAAGACATGCATTCTGGATGGTGAAGAAAGGCCCTACTTAGAATCAAAAGAGCATGCTTGTGCTTGCATGGAGATGGGATTCAGTGGACAGTTATTTTTTTTTATAACAATAAAGTTATCTTACTTCGACACCTGGTCTCTGATTCTAGATGAACTGCTCCTGAGTGAAGTCAGACATATATCACAGTCTGCATGCTGGCTTGAAGTCACACCACTGCACTTCAAGAAATGCCATCTGTATTAGTTTGATTAGGAGGCCCAGTGAACGCAAAAAATATCTGGCTACAAAATCAGTGATCATTTCTATGGTAACAAAATTGTGACATGTTCCATTTCCAGGAGATGAGGTCTCATCTCCCTGTACCCAGCTATCTCCTGCATGCTATTGGGTGGCAGTTTTATTTATTTTATTTTTATTTACAATTTGAATACCAATAAATTTACAACTGAAATGCAACATCTTCTTTTCCGTGCAGACTTGTTTGTACTCCAAGGTAAATCTGAAAGTAATGTACAAGGGGAATTCAGGTGACTCAGTGTCACACAGTGAGCCAATGTCTAGTAAAATTGGTCCCAGCTCACCTGGCTCCCAAGTGTGTGCTCTAATGTCCCATCCATGGTTGCACAGAGAGCCACTTAGCCATCCAATCAGATGAAAGCTGAATGCAGCCAGGCCACTCCCAAGAAGTACTGGGCAAAATTAGAAAAAGAGAATAACTAACCCCTAAGTGTTAGAATAAACTGGTTCACCACAGTGAGTTAGTGTGATATCATCCTTGGCACAAGACCAAAACTTGAGTGCCTTAATGATGTCACCACATTAACAAAGTGTGATGAACATGCAAGTTCTGAACATTAAGGGTTTTAATGATAGTAAGCATGTTTTCCTAATTTCTAATTAGCAAATAATTAATAATTTGTGTGGTAGTTTTTTAGAGGTATTTTTTTTACAGCGTGTGAGATACTGATGACTGCAGGTATGTGTGTGAGTACAGCTTAGCTCGTGCTCTATTGCTGTGTTTTCATTAGAGCAAGAGACTAATTACTGCACCTGTTAAAAGGTTTTCTACTGGTTCTAAAGTGTTGAGAACAACACATTCTAAGGTGCAGAAACATGGAAAACATGCTTACTCTGTATTTTGATTCAATTGTTCACACTTTTTAGAAAATTTGCATCATTTTTGTGTTATTTCATGCAATTTTACAAACTAGAACAATTGTTTTATGCCAGATTTTTCTGCAGTTTTATGAGAATTGCTGTATTGCCTCACCTGGTTTAAAGGTTATTTTGGGGCATTTTATATGGCTCAAATTCTTAAATGTTTTAATGATGTACCCTTGTCTCTTCCTCTTTGGCTAGAGATTAAAATAACCCTGCAAGACTCAGGCTCTCCCATTCTTTTTCGGGTTTGTAAAAAGCACCATCCCTCTTTTCCATCTCCTACAATACAAGCTTCTGTTTTTTGCTGGCAACAGCTCAGAAAATGGTTACATATGGATCTGTTTTCTTAGATGTGTACCCCCCTTTGGCATAATGCTGACATAACCATTGGTGGACAACCACTCAGTTAGCTGGTCTAGAATTCTAAGGGCATTTCTACTTTCCAGGATCTACTGGTTCCCTAATGTCATGTCCTTGACTCCTTTCGGAACTTTCAAATCAGTTATGGTCTTGTGAGGACTGAATTCTGCGATACCTCCAAATCTGAGTGCCCTTTCTAAACTGACTAAGACTTTAAGTGAGTTTATATCATCCCTACTTCAAGCTTCTTGTCCTTATGGCTAAAACAGTCCAAGGGCAGGGCAGGGCACATTACCGGGATTAGAGGAAGTGATTTCTGATCAGACTCTCCATGCTAAAGCTGCTTGGGAAGCCTTCCTAGGTTTCCTGATTCCCAACCAGGTTTGGAGCAATTGTTGAAAATCAACTCATGCAGCAGTACATGTCATACAGTACCTAACTGACTTTTACAAAATAAGATACTCCACAGGTAGTACCACATTCTAGAAGTTCTGCAGAGGTCACATCTTCTTCCAAATGATAATTGACGAAGATATGACAACTCTCCATATCCTACGGTCCTGCCCCAATGTTACTCAATTCTGCATGCAGGTGAATGATGTTCCAGAATGGATCTTCACGCTGACCCTTCCACACTCTCCTGCTTTTTTTCTACTGGGCTGACATAAAGAATTTCCTTCTCTACCACTCTCATGATTGGAATGGTTATGACTGGCTAGCATCGAGGCTAAATATCTTATTCCATGGAAATGATGTAGCCCTGTAGTTCCTACTGTTAGTGACTTCTTGACTGGCTTGGTTATGGTGGCCATATATGAGCATCTGTCACACCAACATGGGTAACCTTGATTGCTATTTTTCAGCCTGGGCACCTTTTCAAATATTTTTGTAAAAACATCCCACTGTGGGTGGTGCCTTCCGCACTTTCAACACTACGCATATGCATTCTCAGCAGAAGCAACATGCAGACTGCTTCGGAGAAATACTTCCGACTTACCAGCATGGGAATCAATAGAGAGGATGGCCCTACATGGGACCCATCTGATTGGATACATGGGTAATCCCCTCCCCTCCAATTTTCATTTTTGGCTCACAATAAAAGCAGCTCACAAGGCCTGGCAACAAGTGGGGGCCAAATGTAACTCCTGTTTGAACCTGGGAAACACGCCCTTTATGGAATAACCCTGGCTGGACCATTGACCATAAACCCCTTTTCTGGGAGAGCTGGAAGGGAAGCAGATCAACACTCTACAAGATATACTAATGGGGATGGCCACACCATAGATAGTTTACTTTTCTGAAAGGAAGTACAATTTGGGTCCCAGTGATGTTTGGAGATATCTTCAAATGAGACATGTTTATTCTTCAACCGGTTGAAAAGAGGATGCGTGTAAGATATGCCAAAGCAAAAGCCAAGAAAACAAATTGCCTTTAGATAGCTGGCTACAATCACAGAAAGGCCTGGTAGGCCATATTTATAGGTTTATGAGGGGTTCCTTATCAGATCCATCCCTACCCGCCAAAGGAAGATGGCAACGTATGTTGAACCTTCCCTTTATTGAAGATGCTTGGCAAAGCGGCTGATTAACAGCAAAAAAAAACCTGTGGAGATCCCAGAAGTTTCTTTATCCAAAATAAAATAAGACACCTCTGGTACCGTACTCCAGTAGTACTAAAAAAAATGAATTTACTTACTAACGATATGTGCTGGAGATGTAATGTGGCTGGAGCAGACTTACTTCATATATTGTGGCAATGTGACCCCATTCATCCTTTCTGGTCAGAAATACTTACATGTTGTTCCCATGTACTAGGACAAAAGGTCCCCACCTCCCCTAGTTTTTGGATCCTGGGGCTCCCGCCCACTGAACTTAGACCATCGAGCCCCCATCTGTCATGGCTTATACAAGCCTCAGTGGAAGCCAAATGGTTGCTTTTATGTAGATGGAGGACTAGTGATGTACCTTCACTCACGGCTTGGTTAGTAGCCATGGCTAATTTGGCTAGTTTTTCTAAGCTGACTCATTTGGCTGCAGCATCTCTGCGAGCCTTCTCGTACAAATGGGATCCGTTTATGCAGTACCTTCAGTATATACCCTCTCATTCCGTAAACCCTTTAGGTAAAGATATGTTAAAGCCACCTTGAGTGGTCCAAGCCTCATATCTTCCCACCCTCTGTTGATAATAGGTACAGAGTATGAGATCCTCCCAGTACCCACCCTGTAAGTAACAACCCAGTCCCATGTCATGTCTGTGATTTCTTCCCTCCTTCTAAGTACTGTGAAATAACTGTGAATACCTTACTATGTTATAGTATGTAAAATCTGAATGGAATGTAATGCTCATATATGCACTGTGATATATGTCTTGTCTCTATAACACAACAGAAAAATCTAACTGCAAAAAAAAATCCCACTGTGACTACCATTGCTCTGTTTTGCCCCTTCCTTTTCCTCTTTGGAGACTTGTCAAGATGATCCTTTTTTCTTCCCTCTCTTTTTTCTCCTTCTTCTCATGTTGTTCAATTTTCCTCTATATTTCTTGCTTGCTTGATACTCTTATCTTTTTTTCTTGTGTCTCTGTCTCTCTTCTGTTCTGGGCATTGAAATGTTCCTCTCAGGTTGGTCCTCACTGCATACCAAGTACATATCTAGATTTTCTGTGGTAACAGCCAGAACTCCTATGTTGGCTTGTACTGTTTATTCTTTTTTCTGTTAACAGTTCACAGTTTGTTATTATGATTGTAAAGACAAGGACCCAACAATCACTTGGGTTAAATCGCTATCTGGAGAACAGTGATTTTTTTTACCTAAATACAGGTGTGTATGCAGGGACACAACAATCACTCAGCTTAAATTGCTGTCTGGAGAACAGTGATTTTTTCCTAAATACAGGTGTGTACACAGTCACATAACAATCACCGAGATAAATCGCTGTCTGAATAACAGTGATTTTTTGTCCAAAAACAGCTGTTCAGGCAGGGACACAAAATCACTTGGCTTAAATGCTGTCTGGAGAACAGTGATATTTTCTTAAATACAGGTGTGTATAGAGACACAACAATCACTCAGGTTAAATTGCTGTCTGGAGAACAGTGTTTTTTGTCCTAAATACAGTTGTGCACACAATCACACAAAAATCACTCGGGTTAAATCACAGCCAGGAGGACAGTGATGTTTTTTCTTAAGAAAAGACAGGACACAGCTGGCCCAGTGGCACTGAGGGTTGAGGCGCGCTGGACATCATACCTTGCGCCATGCCGGCGACCCATGTTCAGGAACAGGCATGGGCTGCAGGGGGTTGGCAGAGGAGGAGAAGGATCAAGCATCCAGATGACTGCTTTCCTTCTCTGCGGAGGGGGGGGTTCGCTAGTGCCGGATTCAGTTGCCCCCGGTGGAGGCTGGGGGACAAGTTGCAGTGCCACAATGTGGGGCGGAGCTGGGACAGACGCTTTCCAGCTAGCATCATTGGACGTCCCTAGCTTCAAGGGGAAAAATAACTGAAAAAATTGCCTGCCCCCACGTATGAGCCAGGCCCGGTGCCTGACCTTCCATCCACGTTAGGTCTACTTCTGCGGCCCAACTTGGGAGGGAGGGGCATTCCCGGGTGTGGGTCACCAAGACCAGGGCGAGTCCGTTTGTGGGGCTATTGGTGCCGGCAGCAAGAAGATGAAGGAAAAAAAAAAAGAAATGACAGGGCACTTGCCAACTGATTTTGTTCAGAAGAAAACTGCCTTCTAAACTGCTCCTACTCTTCCCTGCCCACACAAGCCACCAAACCACAACTTCTAACAGAAAACTAAATACTGCAAATAAACAATACAGGACAGAGAAAAGCAACACAAAAAAAATCACTGTGTATGCAATGAGCACTCAGAGTAACAGTTCTGAAGCAATTTGACAAACAAAATGCTGTTTTATACAATGTTTTTAGATTTGACTCTAAGCTGTAGCACAAGCTCTGCTCTCTAAGTCTTTCTCAAACACACTACCCTCACAGAATGAGAAAACTAGCATCTCATTGGCTGTTCAGCAACATGTAACCTCATATCCCATGGTTCATTGCAAACTTTGACTATTATGCTGAACTTCACCGGCGAAGTTCAAGCTTCATGGATCTGGGACACCTGTACCATTGACTGTAACAGGAATCAAAGTTTTTTTGTTGTTTAACATTTTTATTAGTATTATTTTGGACAGTACGCACACATAGAGGCAGAGTATTGCACTTACATATCTGAATCTTATCACAACATTTAGCACTGCCAGCGAGTACAATAGCCACATATTCACTCCATAGGTTGCAGACTTTAAAAACCATGAATCTTAGCATAATGATGATGTTACAGTCCTTGGCTCCATTAATTTATAAGCCGATGTAGGTTCACTCCTCCCCAAAAGAAGGGAGCCAGGTGAAAAGGAAAAATACATATGTAGCAAAGAAGAGAGAGATGGAACAAGTAGGGCTAATTTGCAGTCCAACTTCTATATCTCAAGCATGTTCATCTGCCCTGCATGTTGCAATATCAACTATGTACAAAAGGCAATCTTAACTGAAACATACAAATAACCAGATTAAGGAAAGGGACAAGGGGACTTCTGATACTCAACTCAGACCTATTTGTGAGGGGGGAAAATCTAAGAAACAGCATTGGAGAGTGTATTGTGGCAATACTTAGACCTTAAATATGGCTGCCAACATTTTTCGTACCGGGTTAAAGAGCCTTGGGCAAAACTGGAGATCTTCTCGAATGTGGCCTCTTGAGCAAGTGCCAAGAGGAACTCAAGCACAGTCGGAATCTCCGGGGTTCTCCATCTCCTCAATATGAGTCTCTTGGCCAGTGCCCCAGCCACTGTGATCCATTGTGCCGCAGGGCTGTGTTTGGGCATGGTCGAGCTACTGCAGCCCAAAAGGAGCAAAGAGGTACGGACCTGTGATTGGGGAACACCTGTTGGCACATGTCCTGGATTTCTGTCCAAAAGTGCTGAAGATTGGGGCAATCCCAGAGTATATGAGACAGGTGGGCACCAAGGGTTACCACATCTCCAGCATGTGTCTGCTGGTATGAGTCCCATCTTGACTAGTTTAGCGGGTCTCTATACCATCTATGGAGGTCTTGTTCATAATAAGTCATGTACACCCATCTCGGCAAGCTAAATGACTTTACCCATCCTTGTTCCCATTGTTGTTCGAGATGGAAATCTGTAATTCTTTCTCCCATGCAATCTGTCTTTTGGAGGGGATCTGTGGTGGATTCTCAGGCGCACTATATATGTGACTGGCTCTATTCTTGGTTAGCCTACCCCATGAAAAAATGGGGTGAGGGCTTTTCACTGATATATTGTGGGAGGGGAAATTTGGAAGGTGAGATATGGCATCTCTTAGCTGGAGGTATCTCCAAAAGTGAGATGTAGGGAGATGGTATCGTGCCTTCAGAGATTCAAAAGAATCTATAACCGAAGTACCAGGGATTAGGAGGTCCTGTATTGAAGAGATAACTTGTCCCATCCAGATTTTCCAATTCAAGAGGGATTTCCCTATTTTCAGGGCAGGGTTATCCCATATAGGCATATGATCCCAAGGAGCCATGTCATGGCCCAACAGAGCCATTGCTTGCCTCCAATACTTTATCGATAATAATACAGCGGGGGAAAGGCACGTGGGTAAATTCTTCTTACCATAGAGGGTGACCACTGGGGAGGGAGAGTGAGTTAGGAAGGCTTCTAGATGAAGCCAGTTTGGACAGGCCTGTCCAATTTTAGAGAACCATCTAAGAGTCTGGGACAGAACAAAGGCCATATGATACGCAGCAACCAGGGAGTCCCCAGCCACCCCTTTTCCAGTGTTGTCAAAGTTTAAGTTTACTGTATCAAGGGGTGCCCTCCACAGGAAACTGCCCATCAGGGCCTCAATTTCTGGAACCATTTTGAGGTATAGACATGGGTAAATGAGCCAATAGGTAAAAGCATCTTGGGGCAGCCATCATTTTGATCGAGTCAATTTTACCAGCAAATGAGAGCTTCAATGCTTTCCATCTTTCGAATTCAAGCCTCAGGGTGTCAATCAAGGGACTGAAATTAGCTGCAAGCATTTTAGATGGATCTGGATGTAAGATAATGCCGAGGTATTTGATACCTTGGGGTACCATTAAGCCCCATGGCAATAAATTCTTCTTCAGAGGCTGAAGAATTCAGTGGAAGGATTTCAGTTTTGGACTGATTTAGCTTTAGCCCAGATATATTTGCAAACAAGGGCGTAGACAGGCATACTCACTGTACACATTTGTGTACAGTTTTGTTGAGTGCCTGTCACAAACCATAAACCACTCTGTTAATATTATCATTCTAATCTGTAGTATTTGGGTTAATGTAGGCCACTGAGGAGTGTCCAATACATGTATAACCTCTTTAGAGAGAAGAGGAGTCATCTGACAACAATCTGACTTGTTTGGAAGGGGGTGCCATTTGGAAGGGATGTATACATTTTTTAATGGGGGGGTGTAACTGTTGGAGATTGTGTACAAAATGGAAATTTCTGGCTACACTCCTGTTTGCAAAATCAGTCAAAATGTTAAAGACTGTCTGGATCCCTAATGAGGTATGTTCAGTAGTAATAAGGAGATCATCTGCGTATAAAAAAAAGTTTTATAATTGGCATTACCCACTTGAATTCCAGGGATAAGATTGGAGGATCTGAGTGCAATGGCCAGGGGTTCTATAGCTAAAATGAAAAGGAGGGGGGGAAAGTGGGCATCCCTGTCTTGTGCCCTTCTGTAATTGGAAGGGCCGAGACAGGGAGCCATTGGTCAGAACCGAAGCTAATGGAGCAGTATATAGGAGTCTAATCCAGGCAGTGTACTCCGGGCCAAATCCCATAGTGGAGAGAGTATGAAATAGGAAGGGCCACTCGACCGAGTCAAAGGCCTTTTCAAAATCGATAGCCAAAGCTACTGAGGGGATTGATGAGAGTTTGACAGAATGCAATAGGGACCCTAGGGTTCTATGATGATCCGACCCCAGAGCGGCCCTTAACAAAGCCGCTTGTGATGGGTTAACCAGACCTTGTAGAAGAGGTTCAAGCTGGCCAGCAAGAACCTTGGCCAATATCTTGGCATCTGCATTAATAAGAGAAATGGGGCAATAACTGCCTGGAAGCACTGGATCCTTTCCTTTTTGGAAATACTGTAATGATGGCTTCTCTCATGGAGGGAGGCAGATGTCCCTTAAGCAGGGAATGTTGGAATACCCGAACCAAGTAAGGGGCTAAATCAACTCTCCATAGTCGATACAGGTCTATAGGCAATCCATCTTTCCTTGGGGATTTACATGGGTTCATAGATTTAATCGCCTGGGTGACTTCTTCCACATTTATTGGAACTTCCATCAGTTTGGCCTTGCAACCTGAAATTCTAGGAATAGGTAATGAGGTTAGGAAGGCTTGGATCTTAGCTGGATCGGGGAGGTTGGAGAAGCATACAAATTTGCATAGAATTGAGACATGATTAGGTTCATCCCAGAGTTTGTACGACATGTAGCCCCTTTCATATCCTCTAATACATGTATCACCTTGGAGGCTTGATGCCGTTTAAGACGGTAGGCCAAAAGCTTACTGGCCTATTCTCCCCCTTCCCAAAAAACATGATGGATACATCAGAGATTTAGCTCAGCCTGTTGAGATAAATGGGCATTAAGTGAAATTCGTGTGCTGGCTAATTGTGCTAATAAGGTTGAGGATGGAGATTGGTTTTTGAGAGCTTTGTATTGGGATTCCAAATTATATAGTTGCTTTTCCAGCGCCCCCTGGTCCGCTTCCTGCCGGTGCCTTCTGGCGGCAGCAAAGGCAATTATCCTGCCCCTGATAGTAACTTTAAAGGCCTCCCATAAGGTCAAATCGGATACCTCCCCATTATCATTATCCATCCAGTATTCTGATACTGCGGACCAATCAGTCTAGAAGGTTAGTCCTCTAGTAGTAGAGGTCTAAGCGGCATCTGGGGACTGATAAGTCCTGTCCACTTTTAATGACTAATTCCAGAGGGCATGATCGGAAACAAAATTGGATGCATCAGGGCACTAACCACCTTTTCATAAAAGCCAGAAGATATTAGCCAGAGATCTATCCTGCTGGAAGTTAAATAAGTCAGGGAGAAACATGAATAATCATACATTCCTGGGTGTAATGCCCTCCAAGGGTCCAGTAACCCAAGTTCGGACATTAGTTTGCCTACTGCTCTCCTAGCCTGTCTATGGGGTTCAGGGGATTTATTGCTTCTATCTATAGAGTGATCTAATGTTAAATTAAAGTCCCCTCCTAGAAGTATCGGGGCTCTGTTTTTGTTAAAATCCAACAGGGCCTGACTGACTGTATGAAAAAATTGAGGGCAGTCCAGGTTGGGAACATATAAATTAGCCAGGACCAGAGGGTCTTCAGGTGTTTCAACTTCTGCTATGATCCATCTCCTATCATGATCTCTTATATAATCCTTCACCTTCCAGCCCAGATTTTTGTGAAAAAGTACAGAAACCTCCCGCTTATGGGAGGGTGCCACGCTATGAAGTTATTTACTCACCCAGCCCTGTTTTAGATTCATGGCTTCTCCGGAGGAAAGTTTCGTCTCCTGCAAGAAGGCCACCATAGGGCCTAGTTTTTTTAAGTGCAGTAAAACTTTCTTTAGCTTAATAGGGGAATTTAACCCCCTCACATTCCATGAAATCAGCTTAATCTCCATTTGAACCAATCTTAAAAACAAAAAAGCAACAGGAATATGTAATCGGAAGCAATACATACAAGGTCTGAGTTTGGCACCATTACTTTCCTTACCCTCCCTTCTAATATTGAGGAGTATATCCGCACCCCATGAGTAAGACTGCCACATAAAGAGTTAACACTATAACGTAGTACAAACTTTTTAACCTGAAACAAAAAAGAGCTAATATTTACAACACCCAGTGACAGGAGGGGATTCAAACCATTGTTGTTGACAGTACCCATTTCCACACCCATGTTCACTACCCACAGATCCACATTGACCAGCATCCACTGTATGTGTCGGCTAAAAGTAGGCCCAGACACCAGTAGAGGTCGCTGGGTAGAAAGGCCCCAGATACTCATATATCAATAAAGGCAAATGGTTCTCCTCTCAACCCTATAAAAAAAAAAAGAAGGAGAAACAAAAACTTCCATGCAACAATGGCCTGTAATCGTCATCCAACAGGCTGATGGGTGGGAATGCTAGAGGCCCACCAAATTCCCTCTACATTCCCCAATGGTGTTGTCGAGAATGAATATAGTCGGGCCCTAAGTAAAAAAGAAAAAAATATATATATGCCTCCCTCTGTATCATCAGTTATTATAATTAGAGGTCTAACAGATATAGTACTGGTGTATACTGAGACAGCAGGAGATACATATAGAAAAGAGGAACACCAGAAAACAGGATAAAGTCCCGAATAAATAACAATGGGTGACTCATGGGCCTAACATAGCCTTCCTCAGGGGGGGAGACCTTCTTTACCACTAAGGCCCCTGAAAAAAAAAACCTTCCCTGATCAGAAGAGAGGGCTGTCTTATCAAAACCAAATGTGGTACTGTAAAGAAATTAACAGCCACAGTCAGCCTGCAGATTCAACAGCTGGAATAGAAATATCCATATTGCCAGAGGAGTTTTCAATGGGTGGCACAGCTGTCGAGGTTTCATAGTCTTCCGATGTGGTGCCCACTGGTTCCTCGGCCCAAAGAAGATGTTTTACTGCAGAAGACTTCGAACCCTCTGAGCAAGAGCGTCTAGGAGAAAGAGGCAAATCGCGAGGTATATCTTCAGAGGGGAGATCCATCAGTGCCTTGAACTGATTATTACTCATGTCTGGAATCGGCATGTCTTGAGAGCCGTTGAGTTCGGGGCTACAGCTGCGGCTTCTACTTCTAGAGCAGAGCCTTGGAGTTTTGTCTACGTACCCCCCCTCAAACCTAGCCCTTCTCCTATTCTTTTTCTTGCTGCCAGGAGATTTTGAGGAAGAAGCTCAGGTAGGAGTCTCAGAATATTTGACTGACTGAGGGGGAGAAGCTGATAACACTCCAGATGCCCTATTTTTTGCAGTGTCTATTGAAACAGGGTGTACAGGCAATGCCCCAGAGCTGCGATTGTCTCGTAACTTGCCCCAGTTTAGTTTAGGAGATTGGGATGAAATAAAGTCCTCCGCAGATGCCGGGTTGTCAAAGACCCGTGGCATCCCATTTACCACGATTCGCAGAGACGCAGGGTACCTGAGAGCATACTAAATCCCAACTCAGCACACGCCCTGTGTGCCACTGTAAAACCCTTAGCCTGTTGAAACTTCTTGTGAATAGTCGGCAAAAATGTTAATCTTGTTGCCCTTCAGAATAATTCTTTTTTGCCAAGCTAAATGAGTGATCAGTTCGCGGTCCTGGAAACAGAGAAATTGAGCTAGAATGGTTCAGGGGCATCCACCAGGGGCAGAGGCGAGGGAGCAAGGGTTCTATACTCTGTCTATCTCCCAGAGGGTTTCACATCGCATCCAACAAGAGCTCTTTTGTAAGAATCGTATAACATCATTGTCCTCACAGCCTCCGGGAAACCCACAAACCTGAGGTTATTCCGGCAGCTGCGATTTTTCGAGGTCTTCAACACGGGTCCATAGAAGATGTATGAGCCGTTCTTGGTCATATAATTTAGCTTCAACCTTGCCAGCCATCCTCAGCCTCTGCCAGTTTATGCTCAGAAATGCAGGCACGTTGTGATAAATCAACGATATCCTCCGTGTTTTTCTTTGTAGCCACGTCTAGTCTGTCCATACGGTATAAAATTTCGGTGAACATCTGCCGTATTTCAACTAGATTGCCCTCCGGTGTTGTCTGTGTAGGAACCGGCTCCATTGCACTGACAGGCCGCAAACAAAGCGGGACACCCGATATGTGGTTGCAATCAAACAGATATCCAGTTATCGATCGAGAAATAGCTATCAGGGTGACCACCATCAGATTATTAGTTTAGCTTTGTGCAGTTTTGCAGGAACGAGTCCTTAAAAGAAGGATTTTTAGGTTTTTTTTTATGGAGCTAGATGTTTAGACGTCTATTCCGCTCAGCTGACTGGCCACGCCCGAATCGAAGTTTTGACTTTGGAATTTCGCGAATCTGCCCAAAATGCTTCAAAGTGGGACTTCACAGGGCGGAAAACTTTATAGGATACTCAGAATCTGCAAAGTTTTACATGGAGCAAATTTTGACAGCTTTGCACACCTCTAATACCAGGTGCTTCCCCCACTGTGTGTGGAAATCTACTGCTGGCCAGGCAGCCTTCTATATTTGTTTCCCTAAACTTTAGGGTTTTCTTCCCCTTTCTGTTCACTCTGCTCTTTCCTTTCCTGCTCTTAAAGCTTTTCTCTGTGAGTTCTCTACTCATTCCTGCAGTTACTTCTGATACTGGGTTTACTTCTTACCTGTTACCTACCTAATTCTCTGTCCTCTGCACTTCCCTCTTTCCCAGTATCAGTCATTCCTCTAGTTTTTTTATTTTGTTTGGTTGATAACTATTTAATTTTGTTAGCCTACAATTTATTGCATGGTAACTTGTTTTTGTCAATTTATTCTTAGGCATCATTGTCCTGTTTATTTTTGTTCTATTTTTTTGTATTTGTATTGTGTATTTTTTCAACTGTTATCTTTTCTCCTCTTCCCACAGGACACATCTGTAAATGAGCTGTTACCAGCTTGGTATGTCTTTTCTGGTAAAACCTTTGAAATAAATACAATTAGTCAACAACCAACCAATCAATAAAAAGATTACAACTAAACTACCTTGGGCGCTAGATAATGGAAAACACATATGCGTACTTCCTTGAAAGAGTCATATAAACTGCTAAACAGGGAGGTAATTGGTTGCGTAAATTGTAAGTTACAGGAATTCAAAATATCACAGTTTAGTCATTTGTTAAATTGTGTAAACATTTTCAAAATATTTGGATGTTTATAGCTCAACTGCTAGTGCAGGTATACACATAGAATTAGCATGCATATCAAAGTAAATATGTACTGGAATCTTAATTACAGTAAGATGGATAAAGGTGGTTTAATAGGTTAAAACTTGTTGTACGGACATGCGAACATATAAATGTGTCAACAGATAAAGGCCTTATGGTCTTCCCAGTCTGTTGAGTGTGTAGTTCCTGCTGTGTTTACAGAAGGAACTGCCTCCCTTCCCATATCCTCCTTAACCCTTCTCAACTACCCCCCTTTCTCCCCCACCTGCAACTTTCCCCCTCACTTTGTCCCAACCTGTCTTGAACGGTCCACTTTTTTTAGGGATACCACCTCCTATGACAACTCTTTCCACTTATCCATCACCCTCTCAGTGAAACAATGACTCCTCATCTCATTCCTGAACCTTCCCCCCCACCAGTTTTAGGCTGTTACCCTGAGTGGTCTTGTTCCCACTAAGGCTGAAGAGGCCCGTGGATGGGGAGTCATGTGATGCTCTAATCAGAGTAGGGCGTCTGGGGAGTTTCTCCATCGGGCCTATCTAAAATATTTTATCTACTTCACCTATTTTCTAACAGTTTCAGCCAAATACTGCACCTCGTAGCTTCTCAACGTCTCTAGTCTCCAGCGATTACCAAATGGATCCATCTTTACATAAGAGACTCTAAATATGCTTTCTTGAATCCAGGAATGCCACAGAGTCAGAGGCCAAACACCCATGCCACAGCTCATCACCCTTGCCTGAGACAAAGAGTATCATCAACTCAAATCTACCTAGAGTTGGCTACTATTAAAGCTATACTTAAATTGGTAAAGGATGTGGGTGAAATAAAGCCACTAACTCAGCTTTCCCAGAGGGTAGCAGACTCCAAAGCAAGGGTGAGCAAGTGGAATGGAGACAGGATAGAATAGAGCCTGAGGTGGTCGCATTGAGGAGGTGTAGTCAAATCAGAGAGCATCTGGAAGACCTCAAGGGATGTAACAGGAGGAACAACTTCATCTTGTTGGGGATCCCAGAAGGTGAAGAGCCTCAACACTTTACAATCTCTGCAATGTTTTCTTAAGAAGTCAGTGTGGCCTTGCCCCTAATGGCCCAGAGTATATAATCTAGTGGGCACATCGTTCAGTCAGGCCGAAGCCTCTCCCATCTGAGCTGCCTAGGCCAATTATTTTCAAACTACTTTAGCTCGAGAATTTATTCTAAGAGAAACCAGAAAATTAAAGGCGATCCTATGGGAAGAAAAGAAGTTGAGATTAGTCCCTGACCTTACTTTCAAGACCCGGCAGCTGCAGTTAGTTTTTTGGCCCATCGCTTCTAAACTTTGGGTGGCTGGCAGTAAACATCGCATGCTTTACCCGGCACAGCTGGAAATTCTGCTTCCGGAAGGAAACAAGAGTTTTGATTCTAAGGAAGAAGCACAGCATGCCCTCCAGAAATCCTTTCCAAATCTCTTTTTTCGGGGTGACTGTGAGATGTGTAATTTAGTTTAGTTGGAGTTTAGAAACATAGAAACATAGAAACATAGAATTTGACGGCAGATAAGGACCGCTTGGCCACCCAGTCTGCCCGTTCCCTACCTGATGGATAAGTTGCAGATCCTAGTTAACCAGCCTAATTCTTCCTACCCCACCCCTGAATTGCCTTATGACTGTCCCATGCATGCTTGAATTCCACCACTGTTTTGACTCCACAACCTCCTCCGGAAGCCATTCCATGCATCCACAACCCTCTCTGTGAAAAAATACTTCCTTAAATTACCTCTGAGCCGCCCCCCTTCTATCTTCAAATTGTGCCCCTTGTTCTTGCACACCTCTTTTTTTGAAAGATGCTACCCTCTTGGACTTTGTTGATTCCCTTGAGGTACTTGAAAGTTTCTATCATGTCCACCCTCTCCCTCCTTTCCTCGAGGCTATACATATTAAGCTCCTTAAGTCTCTCTTCATATGTCTTCCGGTGCAGACCCTGCACCATTTTAGTTGCCCTCCTCTGGACAGCTTCCATCCTGTCTATGTCTTTGCGGAGATTGGGTCTCCAGAACTGCATGCAGTACTCAGATGTGGTCTCACCAGCTGTCTGTACAGAGGACAATAACTTCTTGTTTTCTACTGGTGATGCCTCCCTATGCATCCCAGTATCCCCCAACCCTCCTTGCTGCCCTCTCACATTGTTTGCCCACCTTTAGGTCATCTGATATAATTACCCCAGGTCCCTTTCCATTTTTGTTGTTGTTACTATCTCACCCCCATTGTGTACTCTTCCCCTGGGTTTTGTTTCCCAGGTGCATTACCTTGCACTTCTTAGCATTGAATCTAAGCTGCCATACATTTGACCATTCCTTTAACCTTGCCAAGTCCCTTCTCATCCTTTCCACCCACCTTGTGCATCAACTCTGTTGCAGATCTGCTTCCAGTGGTTTATTGCATGTAAGCAACTGAAATAAAAGAGCTCTTCATAGACATTGATTTGGGGTTTGGTTAAATTATGGATGTTTGCTGCAACCTGGACCTTTGAGTTCATGCCAGGCTCATATGAGCCTACATTGCATCCTTCTCTCTTTCATTTTATAAGGCACTGTATTTTAGGTTGGACTTTAACTATTTTGTTGACTGGTATCAATGCTTACATGCCTCGAGTTACAGCCAATATAAAGGGCAGCACAGAAGGAATCACTCCATGATTATCTCTATTAATGAACTGTTAGTCCTGGCAGTTATTTTACCTAACCTACTTCAATGCCCATTGTAATCTTTTATTTCCATTCCCAGGAAACTAATATTATGTTGTGGTTACAAAATTTAGGTAGCATATCGGCAAATGTAAAGTTTAATACAGTCTTGTTTGGAATTATAAAGTTTAGATTTAACTTGATTTGTCAGTATGGGTTCTGCTGGGGAATGAGAGAATTCCATTTTAGAGAATGCTATATTTGCAGAATTCTCTCGTTCAGGATCCTTACACCATTTATTTAGGCTTGCTAACTATACATGAAAGTAGCTCTGCTGGTGTTGTATTTTATTCATTATCATATTCATCTTGATGGGCCAAGGAGAGCCTTCTCCCTACCTTACTCAGAGGAGTGTTATGGACCATAGCGTAGGGAGTGAGCCTAGAGACTAGGGTGAAGGTTTGTATATAGTTGTTTGGAGGTTATATTTTGTTTCTGCAAGGGGTTTGGGGATGTTTCAGGGGTTGGGTGTGGGGTGGAACCTAACACAGTGTGGGCTAAATATTTATACAGCTTATCTTACATATGATAAATAAGTTACTTTACTTTATGGAACATAAAGACCGGGAGGATAACAACAAAAATGTATAATACTAAACCACTTAGCAAGATCTGACCCCCAAATAGCATTTCTCCAGGAGACCCATATCTCCTCCGGTCATCTGGACTTCCTCCAAAAACACTGGGTTGGCCAGGTTTTTGGAGCGGGCCTTAGCCACCACAGAGGAGGAGTGGCTATCTTGATAGCTAAGGGTCTACCGTTTGTTGCTTCTTCTATGATTAGTGACCTGGAGAGATGGTTTGTGATTGTACATGGTAAATTAGGCAACCTAAATATGGTTTTGGGTTCTATTTACAGCCAGAACATAGAAACACCATCCTTTTTCACCCTTCTGGCTGTGGTTCTGGCTTATTTCTCACAATACCCTATTATATTAGGGGATGATTGGAACATAGTACAATTAAGCAGTCTAGATCATACTTAACACACCAGTGCAAGGGTCTCACCAGGCATAGAGTCTTGAGCGAGCTTATTTCATCCTCAGGGTTGATAGATCCCTGGTGACTTATGTACTCTACAGCTAAAGCTTTTACTTTTTTTCCACAGTGCACAAATGCTTTTCCTGCTTAGATTTTTTTTGATAAGCTAACACCTAAAAACTAAAGAACTCCTGACTTCTTACTGTCCTTCCTGCTCCTCCGATTCTCTGGTGAGGATTGCTAGAGATTCCCAGGGTAACCTTAAAAACATCCGGTGGAAGAACATTTGCCTTTATGGCTCCTACCCTGTGGAATTCTCTACCTTGCCAGATACGCAATAGCCTGACTGTGGAGAGCTTTAAAAAAGCTCTAAAGTCCTTCCTTTTTAATCAAGCATTTTTAGTGACATAAATTATGTTAAATTTTATCTTGAATATAATGTTATTTATAATTGTGGGTTTAATATTGTATGTAGGATATTGTAAAGGCGCCCTGAGCTTGGGAAGGGCACCTTATAGAAATAAACATTTACTTACTTACTTACTTCTATAGTAGACTCCCTCATTTATGCGTGGGTCATATCTGACCATTCTATAATCGTGGTTACTTTAGATCTCCCTACCACCCCACTAAGGTCACACACCTGGTCTCTTAATAATTCTTTGCTCAGGGACCCTCAAATTATTTCAAGATTTAAGCTTCTTCTCCAGAACTCCATCCTATGTAATCTAAATGCTCTTCCCTCGACTGATAAGGTGTGGGCAGCCTTAGAGTCCACCTGGAGAGGGGAAACTCATCCATATAGCTACTGTAACTAAGAAAAAAAGTTATTCCACTTGAATCTATGTTTAGACAGGATTAAGGTTCTGTAAAAGAAGGGTCTAGATAAGTTAACGAATACTGAGCAACAAGAACTGGCTCATTTGAGGTCCCACTATTCAGGGTGTTACTAGAGAAAGTAGAACAAGCAGCATCACTTATCAATGCTTCCTACATAGGGCAAGGTAACAAAGCAGGAAAATTGCTGGCTTGCAGTTGAAACAGACGGCAGCAGCAAAATGGATCTCTTCTATTAAAACCCCCAATTTTGCAAATTTTCTCACAGACCCTAAAGAGATGTTACAGTCTTTCCAAGAATATTACCAGACTCTTTATTCATCTGCTCCCCCATCGACCGACCAGAACCAAATGATACAAGATTTTTTGGCAAGGGCAAACCTACCCTGTCTCTCACAGGAAGATCAGTCCCTTTTAACTGACCCCATTACTTTAGAGGAAATATCCCAGACCATTGATTCATTAAAGCCTGGTAAGGCGCCCGGCCCAGATGGGTTTTCTACCATTTTCTATAAAGTTTTTAAGGATCAGTTCTGACCACTGCTTGTGCAGCTATTTCACTACTGGGAGACCTCCCCAGTTACAGACCCTTCCTTATTTGAGGCAAGGATAATTCTTCTGCCCAAATCTGGGAAGGACTCCACTATAATTTACAATTATAGACCAATATCTCTTCTCAATGTGGATGTTAAATTATATGCAAACATTTTAGCCAACAGACTGGCAAAGGTCTGGTCAGGCTTATTGGGACCAGAGCAAGTTGGCTTTGTAGCAAACCACTGCTCGGCTGACCAGTTTTGCAAACTCTTTCATCTCCTCTCTGCATCCAGGGACCCCAGCCTCGAAGCAGTCTTGGTGTCCCTGGATGCAGAGAAGGCATTTGATAGGGTAGCCTGGCCCTACATGTTTAAGGCCCTTGCTAGCTATGATCTACCCGACAGATTTGTTAATCATATTCGTACACTTTATCAGTGTCCCCTCAGCTCAGATAATGTGCAATAATTGATTATCAGACCCCTTCCCATTATGTAGCGGCACCCGTCATGGTTGCCCTCTTTCCCCATATTTGTTTAACCTGTATATGGAATGCCTGGCAAGGGTACTTAATGGTAACCTGTGATGTGGGCGACTGTATGTCGGTGACTGGTCGTAAGGGTGATGGTACAATGGCGCTGACAATGTGAGCAACCTGGGATTTCCCCTCTTTCCCCGAGTTGCACCCCCCCCAGAGTAGGAATCCTAAGTAAGGGGGGTGTGGGGACAAAGCCTCCATGAGGGGGCTGCAGGGTATGAAGCCCACAGCATTAAATAACTTACTGTTTTTTTAGTCACCCTGGTGGTTTTGCAACCTTCCGCTGGTCGCCGTCCTGCAGTTGCCCTTGTCACATAGCACCGTACTTAACAAGGAAAAAGATCTAAAGGGAATACGGATAGGTGAACAAGACTTTAAACTATCGCTTTTTGCAGATAACCTGCTTTTACACCTCTCTAACTATAGGCTATCTCTCCCCAGGGCACTTCAAATTATAACCCACTTTGGGGTATTTTCAGGCTACAAACTCCATAAAAATAAAATCACAGTATATCCTTTATCAGCTTTAGTAAAAAAAGAGACAATAAGTGAACTAGGCCTACTATGGGAGAAAAAGGCTATAAATTACTTAGGCATCCAAATTACTAAAGATACAAATAAGCTTAAGGAACTCTACTTTGACCCCCTCTTAAAGTCAGCAAAAGAGGACCTGGCCAGATGGCATAAATTGTCTCTTTCTTTTTGTGGGAGAGCTAATATTTTAAAGATGGTTATCTTACTGAAATGTTTTTACCCTCTTTATAACCTCAACTTGTATCTCCCTAAATCCTTTTTTAACACTCCATAGAATTTGCTCAGACTTCCTTTGGAGTGGAAAAGCACCTAGACAGGCATATGGGAAATTTACCTTACCTAAGACTCTTGGAGATCTACAGCTCCCAGACTTTTACTTCTATTATTTAGTTATCCATGCGGCCAGATTTTTGTTTTGGTTGGACCCCAATCCTGACATTACTTCACTCCCCAGTTGGATGCAATTGGACCACAGCCAAGCGAAAAGTTTTAAACTTTCCCTTCCAGCAATTATTTACAACCCCTGGTCAATGGTTCCACTGGAATTGCAGGATTCCCCAATAGGTTGGGACAAGAAGGCTTTTCAGCAATTTTGCCATTTAGTCCAAATTCAAACTAGGAAAGACCTTACACAGCCACTATTTATGAACCCCAATTTGAAATTAGATAATAAAATGATTGATCCTGGGAGCTGAGGGCCCGTTCCGCACCTTAGCATAAAAGATTTCATACAAGGTCATTCAATCCTCCCCCTAGCTGTGATGCAAGCGAAATTTAGTATTCCTCCTAATCACCTTTTTAGGCTAGTTCAAATCATTCACTGTTTAAAAGGTTTCTTGGGCAGTCCTCCATGGTCTGATAAAGCAGGTTCTTTTCTGGCTTCATTGCTGACTTTGGTGAAAAAGCACAGACCAGTTTTTAAAGTTATATCATGAAATTATTTGTCACCCCTGGACCAGCATGTCTTCAGTGGCCTACTACTGGAAACATGCTCTTTCGAAAAATCTTCCTGATAGGGCCTGGAAGTCAATTTGGTCAGGTATTTATACTTTTATAAAACAGGATAGACTTAGGAATACTCAGTTTAATTTACTTCATAACATGTATTACACGCCTAGCAAACTATATAGAATGGGTAGGGTATCCTCTCCAATTCTGCGGAGATTGTGGGGATACACCTCGCTACATTGCATCATAAGTTATGGTCATGCCTAAAATCCTTCAGTTTTGGAACCTAGTAAAAATTAACATTGCTCCCTTTTTAAAAATAACTCCCTTCTTCTCGGAGGATACCTGTATCTTAGGTTATTATGCTTCTGTCCCCACATATCCTCAAAAAGTGCGGATTGCTATGTTTTCCCTGGTCACTAAGTTACTAATTCTTAAACATTGGAAGAAGGAATGGAAACCGACTTTCAGTGAATGGTAGGCAGAGTTTCTCGCTGCTCTGAACACAGACAGGTGTGTAGCCAGGGCCACAAATTCATGGAAGTCATTTAGGGAATGTTGGAGTCCATTTTTCTCTACTCTTCATGACACATTTGGGTAATAAATCAATTCTCCAACTTCTGAACACTTCCTTCCCATCTACTTCCATTTGATGTCGTCTTTAGCGATTTCAGTAACAGCAGTCTTAACTTATTCCCTAGGATTAGCCCTGCTTCTTATGTTGGTAATCCTGCAACTGTCACCTTATGAAGTTTGATACTATGGTAGGTCAGGGGTGGGGTGGGGTGTGGGGGTGGGTGGGTTTAGGTTTGTATCTTATTTGTTTAGTATGTTCTTTCCCTTGTTTAGTGTGTTCTTCCTCCCCTCACCCTTCCCTTTCCTGTGTCCACTATACTGTAACAATGTTTGTTAACCAAGTGGATGCAAGTTCATAGTATATCCTGATATTCTAAGCTCTGTACTGATTATTTCATATTGAAAAAAAATAAAAATTGCCAAAAAAAAAAGAAAGATGCCCTTGGTGTTCACCCTGTTTATACCATTAAGGCACTTGACAGTCTCAGTCATGTTCCCCCTCTCTTCTGTACTCAAAAGAGCACATGTTAAGTCTCCTGAGCCTCTCCTCATAGATGTTGCCTTGCTGGCGTTGTGTCTTCTTGGTTGCCCTTCTGGATCCTTTCCAGGAAGTTTATATCCTTTATTAAGATAAGGGCACTAATCTGCACACTATAGTCTTGGTGTAGTCTCACTAGAGACCTTTACAGTGGCAGAATAACCTCTGCCTTCCTACTGGCAATTCCCTGGCTATGCAGCTGAGCATCCAATTTGCTATGTACAGCTTTCCTGCAGTGTGCTGAGCATTTTCAGGTCACGCATGATAATTACACCCAGGTCCTTTTCTTCCTCTGACCTGATTACTTGCACACTGAGATTCAAAGCAAAGACCCCACTCAATGTTTAACCATAGAAACCACATAACAAGATGTGGTGGCTTTTTTTAAATAACAACTTTTATAATTAAAACAGATAAGACTGGGTACAATTTCTCCCCAGAGATTGTATTATAGGCTACACACCACCAACTAGGATTTAGTCCCTGGGTTTTCAACTGCATAATTTGATACTTTTAGCACTGAACCATGTTGTCAAATGGCAGACCACTTGTCTAGTCAAGCCAGGTCTTCCCTGAGTTCCTGTCTCCCTTCCTCCATATCTACCCTCCCACAGATCTTTGTGCCATCTGTCAACAGGCAAATCTTACCCTTGATCCCATCCGCAATGTCACTTATGAATATGTTAAACAACACTGGACAGAGCACACAACCCTGTGGTACCCCACTGGTCACAGGCAAAGCTTCTGAGAACCCCCCCAAAACTTGTCCCCTTTGTGCTTCTGTCCTATAGCCAACCTCTGATAAACTTAAGAAGCTTAGCCCCCAACCCCAGGCCTTCTTTAAGCAGTCTCCTGTAAGGCTCCAAGTTGAAGGTCTTGCTGAAGTCCAGATGCATCATCGACTGCTTTGCCCTTATCCACTGTTCTGGTGACCCCATCAAAGAAGTCAATTAGGATAGTCTGGAAGGACCTCCCCAACACAAAACCATGCTGCCTCATGTCCTGGAGATCATTATCCTCCAAAAAAGCAAACTCACCAACCTCTCTTTTATGATGGTCTCCATCAGTTTGTCCACTATTGAGGACAGGCTGTTTGGTCAATAGTGCCCTAGTTCATCTTTTGGCCCACCTTTATGGAGTGGCACCACTTGTGCAGTTCTCCAATCCTGGGGCATAATCACTGACTCCAGAGAGGTATCATACACGGCTGCCAGGGGATCCACCAAAGCCTTCAGCAGTTCCTTAGGACCCTTGGGTGCATGCCATTTTGCCCTTGGGGTTTTCACTTTCAGGGCCCTTAGACGCTTAAGTATCCCTTCAGCTTGAATGATGCATCCATTTCCTCCACACAGTGTCCATCCCCATTCTGTGGGGCACTGGTCCTTCCTGTTCTGTAGTGAAGACTAAACAGAAGTACTTGTTAAGTACCTCTGCTTTCTCTGCACTACCCTCTGACAAACTACTGTCATTTTTTAATCTATTTCATTCTTGATGTTCCTTTTCTCCCTTATATATTGGAAAAAGCTGTTCTCCCTTGTTTTTACCTCATGTGCTAGCTTCACCTCCCTTATAGCCTTTGAGACCTTAGCAGTTCTTCTTGTCTCACCTTGACTTAGTGGAGTAATCCACCCTATTCCTCCTTCTGAATATGTTTATACTTCTGGAAGGCTGCCCTCAAGCTACTTACAGCTTTTGCCACCTCCTTGAAGAACCAGCTGGGCAGTTTGACCTTAGTTGTCTTACTTTTGATTTTGGCACACTCATTAGTGGCCGCCATCAGTCCCTCCTTTATTATTGACCATGTTTGTTCCACATCCATCTATTTCTCTTTCTGATCCCAGCAAAGTGTCCAACTAGAATTTCTCACATCCTACCAATATCAGCCCTCTTAGTGTCCAAAACTCATTCCTCTGCCTTATCCAAGTGGAACCACACCATGTTCCCACATATCGTGAATACTTTAGAAATTACTAATTGGAAAAATTTGCTAAACAATTCATGGATGCATAATAGGTAATGCCAGTAGAATTCCAGCTGTGGAACTTAATTTTGTCACAAAGTACTAATCATTACTGAAATACCTTACCTGCATCAGCATCATGGCCCTGCAATACCACGCTAATACTCCTGCAACAGTGATGCCCAGCATCATTCTCTATCATGACTAAACATATCTAGATCAAGTCTGTCACAATGGCCTAAGTTGCAACTATTTGTAAGGCTTAAGGCTTGGCATTACTTGGTGCCACTGTTTTCAAAGGGTAAAAGTATTCATTGTTATCTATAGGATTATTAAAGAATCAGCGGCATCATTGTACAAATGCAATGCTGCATGTGCATGTGGTTCCACAAATAATTACGTTAGTGATCTGTATTGGTTATCTAGCATAGTGCAAAAATTCAGGCTAGCGCACAATGATGTCCCTGATTATTTCTCATGGTCCATCACTCAAGATAATGACCTGACACTTGGCATTGCTATACTTTTCCTATGGAGCCTCCTATGAATGCTACCTTGTAGCCACTTTCCCCAACCTTTACCTCCCTCTACAATGGCAATACCAGTGTATGACTGGGTAAAATGTATAGACATGGCTTCAACAAAATTATCGCAACAGTCCACAATTTCACAAAAGCTTATGAAATTCAACTTTAATTACTATTGTTATTATGGAATATTTGTCTACTTATAATAGTCAGCCTTTGAGCAGGAGATTAGAGAGGTGACACACACAGCCTCTTTTTTTATATTGCTGTTTCTCATGGCTGGCTGCTTATTTCTTATGGATATACACTGTACCCTGTTCACATGGATATACCATGATCAGGCTAAACCTAGCCATCATTCATTTGGCTACTGGGTTTGTCACCAGCAGTTATTCCCTCCTATCTACCCTAGTGGGGACAAATGCCTCTGTCAGTCTCACACAGCCACAGCTTCCTCTTCTGCAGGAGCGAACTCCCTGGCCCAGCCACAGGGGTTGCTGTGTTGGTGGAACCCATCACCAACCCTCCCCAACTGAGATGAACTGCCAAGCCGCAGCTGTCTTGTCCATGGCTTGTCTCCCAATGTGACTTCCTGGGCCTGCTTCTGAACCCAGCTCATCAGCATTACAGCGCGACACTTTGCTGTGGGCCAATGGGGGTGGCCTCAAAGACAAATACAGTATTTAGGGTCAATGAACCTAAGAACATTGGTGATATTCTGTTCTCTAGTTTTAAAGTTATAGGGGATTAAAATTCTGCAGTTTACATTATTGCGAAATGTAATTTTAAAGTTTTCAAAAGTTTGGAGTCTTATAACTGAATCATCTTTAAGGACAGTGATCTGAACTTTGGTACACTTTTGTATGAGCCTTGCAATAGTCAGTATACTGTACCAAATTTGGTGCAAATTAGACAGATATATTGTAAACAAGACAAAATAACTAAAATTAAAATTTTGACAAAATCTTGTGAAATTTTCCCTGTAATTTCATGAATGTTCATGAAAGCAGAATTGGAATTTTGCCAGAATGTTGCTAGCAGAAGATAATGCTAACCCAGCTCTACAAGTGCTGGATCTCATCATGAAGGCAACAACACCTATTACCTTCAAAATCAGGAACTATTTCATGTATATATTTTGTTATTTAAAATATATTTACTCAAATGATACATGTAAAAAACTCATAGTGAAACTGTTTCACTTTACATACAATACAAATGTGTAGTAAGCCATTTTATAAGTGCAATAAGCCACTCCAGGGTGTGCATTAAAGGTTTTGAATGCAATTCCCAGGGGTGTAAGGAGACTCCCCTGGAGCATGCACTTAAATCCTTTAAATCCTATAATGCACACACTTTCACAGCTATTGTGTACTTAATTTTATGTCTTTATCTCCCATTTGTCATTATTGCTAAGGACATTCGCATGAAAATAGAATCTTTGGGTTGAAGACTTTATTTTATTACCTTGCTGTTTCTTCCACTAAAATCATAATCCTGTTTCTGGCATCACAATATGTTGCTGTGGAAATGGCTACGATCTTGCAAAAAAGAGCTCTGTGTCTTCAGCAGAAGAAAAGCAGGAGAAAAAGATGAAGACTGAGACACAATAATCCTGTTTTTATGTGTCCCAGAATGTATCCTGAATGCAGCCTCTGTAACTTCAGCAATCCACCTATTGCAGCTACATTTCAGCCCCTCTAAACATAGGCCCTGGGACTCCCAGGGGCCTGTATTACAAACAGGCAGACTGCTCTATTTGTTCTCAAACAAAAAAAAACTGTTTAGTCTTAGAGGGAATCAAAATGCCATTTAAAATACTGTAAAAATAAGCTTTTATAGACACAAGGACATCAATGACATGTAACCGTGTAAGCTGATGGCTGGTTGCTTCACTTATGGAGCATCAGCAACAGCAAAACACTTGGGGAAACCCACCAGGACCCCTCATCTGGGCTCTTTGCCACTGTCCTAGTTGTAATGAGTATATGGGGTAGTACAAAGCTGCTTTAACCTTAGGTGCAATACAAACAACCAAACATCGTCCCAGTGGCACTGAGGGTTGAGGTGCTAAATGCCACACCTTGTGCTACACTGGTGACCAGGGTTCGGTAATGAGCCCGAGACATGGGGGGTCAGCGGCGGGGGGAAGGAGGAGCTGCACTGAGTTGCCAATTAACAACTCTCCTCACCTGGGATGGGTTGGGCACTGTGCCAACTACTGGATGGTGTCGAGAGGGGAGGGCATCATTAGGCAAGTGCCAGAAGCCATGCCTCACCATGTCTTACCACTTGGACTTCAGTCCTGCTTACCGGCAACCTCAAGGGTGGGGACAGAACAATATAACCACTTTCTGCATCCACAACAATCTCTCCCCACTGCCAATCAGGGGAGAAGGAGCCCCGGATAGGTGGTATGCCACCACTGAGCCCTAGCTGGAGTGGGCAGAAAAAAGATAAAAAAAAGAAAAAGAAACAACCAAACACTGTTCACAGTAGGCCTTTTGGCAGTACTGTCAAGAATCCTGGGTGTCTGTCTATCTCAGGCATATTATCGGACACTCGGCTAACCTGACTTTGCACCCAGAACATCCCCCATGCCTCAGGCATACCGACTTAGTTCTACCATGGCCTGGTGGGAATATGTCTACAATATACTATTTGTATTTGCTGTGCCTTCAGCCATTAATAGATCATGTCTACAATATACTACTTGTATTTGCTGTGCCCTCAAATATTACACATGCTATATACTTTTCCAATACCCATTACACATACTGTATACTTTTCCAATATCCAATTTCCTGCCTTTTACTGGGGCAGTGGTCTGACATAGACTTCAACACATTAGGTCTCTTCACGGCATTTGTACTGTAAACTGGCCTTGCTTTACTTGAGCAGGGCACTAACGCCAGCCCTGAATATTAGGACAATCCACAGCTAAGAAGAAAACATATTAACCCCACATTTCCCAACACTCTTTACATGGTGCACTGTTTTTGTGGGCAAGCCTCCATCTTCTTGAATATCTGCGGATGAAATCCACAAATACCACTTGACTTTATATTTTTTCTATAATACCAGTAAAAACACTTTTTTCCTTCATTGATTTATCATCTTATTCCATGAAATATAGTTTCTTATTTTCTTATTTTTCCAAAACACTAATTATTGTGTATACACTGTGTCAAAGGGTTGCAGGTGAAGTAGACTGCTGTATAATTGCTTACATGATGTAAAGGCAATTAAAAGTCTGATTATGCCAACATAAACATCTCTTGGCTGTAAAAGTTAGGTAGAAGGCAGGACATGTTGCAGTACAGTGCACCAAGCATGGGGCAGAGCTGTTTAAGTATGGCATCATTAAAGAACCACCAATGCCTCAAGAAGAACTTTGGAAAACATAATATTTGGACACAAAGCAGTTTATATTTCTCATTAGCTATGTATTTCTCATCTCCATTATTTATTCCTGATGTCATATACAAGAAAACATTATAGTTCCTCATTGAGGGGCCAGCAACTCCTATGCTTCATCCCAATGTGATGTCAAAATACTCTGCCTGTGACATCACTGTCGTCCCCATGGTAACAGACTGTGATGTCATAATAAAGCATTATAATTTCAAGTAGAGAGTAAATTACAGAGGCAGATGAAGTCTAAGGGATCAAGATCTTGTCTCTGTGGGCATTTCTTCAGAAATAATGGAGAAGAGCTATCTATAGAAGATATATGAAATACAAGCGGAATTGTGACTAATTATCATGTTTTTCAATGTTTTCCAAATGTTGTCAGCTATTGTTTAAGGGAAGAGAAGTCATGATTTTAATCCTTCCACATACCCAAAAACTTCAAGTTATGGGCTTCTTCGGGGAGGGGGGGTACCATCAAGAAGACCCAAGTAGAGTGGAACCTAGTGTGAGCCTTTACTTAGTGCCAAAGGTCAAAGATCATCTTTTGGCATTATGGGAGAGCTGCCTTGAGCAGAACTGGCATTGGACATTGTCAAAGTCCCAGTGCAGAGAGGAAAGGAACTTCTGCCTTCAGCAGACGATGTGGTGTAGTGGCACCTGTATGGCACACACTGAGGTTTTAAAGTATGCTTAAGTGACTCATACCAGGGATGTGCAGAACCAATTCTGAAGAACAACCTACTAGGTCTGTCGGATCTAAAATTTAGAACCAGCAAGAACCTCCTCTTCAAAAGCAATTCTAGTGGGTCTGGGTTCTATATAGAACACACTGGATGGGCAGCTATGCACAACCAATGTTCTCTGTCACAGAGGGGTTCTGATTCCCTCTGACCTTGAGAGCAAAGCTTGAGAGGTCAATGGGAATCAGAACCCCAAGATGGCAGAACACATTGGTTGTGCACAAAATTGCGTATCCTGTATTTATATAGTATTATGTGAAATGTACATGCAGTGGTTCTTTTACTTTCAGAACAAAACTGACTTGTGCAGTCTCCAGAGGTTTCAGAATGCTGCTGTACCACAGAAGAGTACAATCACGTTATACAGCCTTTGAACTGTAGAACAACAGCATTTTGAAAGGGATGGAATTCTCTACAGAACAACACTATACACTATATGCAAATGAGTAACAACACATTATCAACAAGAAATTAATATGCAGATCATTCGTTTTGAAATAATGAAAGCAGTAGTTCATGATATCATTTTTTTCATGACCTTCATTATTGCCCCTTTTCAAATGCCGCCCCCCCCCCGTTGATAACTGTAGTTTATTTCTGTCTCCTAATCCATATGGTTGATGCCATATTTTATTTATGTTCACCATGTTGGTTTTATGACCTGGAGTTAGTCCAGTGACCTGCTTTACAGTCACACATATGGAACTGGTGGTGGTGAAGTTTCAGGGTTCATCTGGCTACTCATTGCACCACCACCAAAAAAAACTGCCATACACAAAAGAAAAACAGTCTGCAAAGGGGAGCAGTCTTCCCATGACCAAGTTCCAATACAAATGGCCAGATGTTAATGGTCGCTAATGGAGTTCTCATCCACTGACACCTTGTCATAGTGGGTGTGTGGGAGAAAATCACAGACAACTAAAGTAGGTGCAAAACACACCAATGTGTGCATTTATTTGCAAGGAAAATAAAATAAAAACTTTCAGAAAAATCAAACAAGCATTACACAGCTAGGACTTAGCTTTTGTCCCACCCTCCGTGTTTCCTCAACCTCTCCCAAGGTTGAACCGATCTGCTGTTAAACTGGAGAGTGAACCTTTTATACAAAATTATCACATGATTGTGAGGCTCTACCTCCTAGTCTAATACGAATTGTTTCTAGGCTAAAGAAAAAAGTGATAAACATAATATAATAAATAACATCAATAATACTTTATACTGGTGGTATTTGATACGAAAAATAAGGCAAATAAACAGTCTTAGTAGCATTTTCACACTGTAGCTCCACCCACCTACTGTGAATGACAGTTCACCCAGGCTAAAAACAGTAGCACAAAGGGGCGCCAGACCCTAAGAGAAGACCTACAGTACAGAAGAACACCCAGGTGAGCTACCAGCACTATAGACTAAGAAAAACAATATTTTATGTCATGATTATAGCAGTATTTATTTACAGAACTGCAGTCCCTGCTACAGCTTCAGCAGCGGAAAGAAAACAACTGCAGAACTTCTGGCTTAAAACTGGGCTTTTCTGATGTTGCAATATACAGGGCCCTTGCTTGCAGAGGAAAAATGATAAAAAAAAAACAGGCAGAGCAAGTTGAGCAGTCACGGAGGAGTTTTCTCATGTAAACAGTACGTTTAGCATGAAAAACCCTCTGTGGCACTGCTTGCTAAAGGTTTTGTTAACAAAATTTGGCTCTGTGAACCTGCGGATGTTTTTGGCCTCTAGAAAACACTGGCAGGGGAAATAGTGACAGAAACCAACTGTAAAGAGCACCTGTTAGTTTTATAATGAGTTTAATTTTTACCAGTTCTTGCACTAATTTGGAGGTACTTTAAAGGATTTTAGACCGAAGAAGTAGCAAGAGTCAGCATCTGCCCAGAACACAGCTCACAGGGTAGAGCTTACACCCGCAGGTCAGCGCTACAAGCAGCAGGTCTGTAGCACAGAAAAACACTTGTTTTTTGTTCTTTTTACAGGTTTGTACAGAGTATGACATATAAGGCACTTATCGAGCAGGACCTTAAGCTAAACCTCAGACTATTTCTGAGAGAGAGGAGCAAAGAAGATTAAACAGCTTCCTCTTTCATTATAGGGGAATACAAGGGTTTAAATAAGGAGAGCTCTATTTATTTTAATAAACCCAATGTCGGGAAACAAGCTTGTTTATTTGATCTACTTTTTGACAAGAATCTTACAGCATACCCACAGATATAAGGATACAAAACAAGGAGATGATCTGGGGAAGCTGATTTTGTACTAAGACTGTGCTTTATATTTCAGTAGCTACACGGCACTGCAATCCTGTGCACATTCATGCAGGAACGCATAATAGCGCTTCACAACAAAGAAGCAGCATTACAAAGTGGAGCTACATCTGAAGCTCTGCAAATAACATTTCTGTTTGTTTTTTTTACATTACTGGCATGACATCCAGTTAAGCAGGCAAACCAGGCAATAGCCTGCTGCGCTTTCCTGAGGCAGGGAGCTAGAGAGAGAGAGATAAAGAAAGAGAGAGAGAGAGAGAGAGAGAGAGAGAGAGAGACAGAAAGGAAGAAGGCAAAAAGAAGAGAGAGAAGAGAAGAAGAGAAGAGAAGAAGAGAAGAGAGAGAGAGAGAGAAGAAGAAGAAGGTGGTGGCCAGCCTAAAGGACAGTAAAGAATAATATAGAAAAGGGTGCTGTTGTGCAACAGACTTACAGTAGAAAGTGGATGATAGTGCAGAGGAAATAGTGATATCTCCTGACTTGTCTCTCCCCAAACTGGGGGAGGCACAACACTCCCACATACCTTATATGCAGCACCTATGGATTTGTGCATGGCATACCACTAGGCGATGATAAATTGGATTTATTGACTTTAGAAGGGAGACAGGACTACTCTGTCTTGTGAAGCAGGATATTAAGTAATCATACAATGGATTTTAAAATCCTGCAACCTGATTGGCTGACTTGCACCATTTACCTGTTGTAAATCCTGGCATTACCAATAGGAAAAAGTGACAGTCAGCTGCATCTGCCCAACAATCAATCTGACCTCCGAAAAATCAAAACAAAAAACACTGCCATATTAATTCCCTGCTAAGCATCACCTCTTGCTTGTTCTCCCTCGCTCCACTCCTGCTCTCGCTCTGGTCCTTTTCACGGTATACTGTTACAACAATGATGCCACAACAGCGAAACCCCAAAGTGAAACACCACCGATGTACTGTTCCTTGATGGGATTTCACATTGACAGGGATTTCTCCTCGGAGGGTCATGCATCTAACTCCACTGTCTGTGCAACACAGAGTTAGATATTTAAAGAAGGGTGCAGGGCACAGACCACTGCATGGGGGTCATGGAGGTGCAGGCCCCTCACGTTGATGCACTCAGTGTGGTGGTCCATGTTGGCATGTAATGGAGTTGATGTCGGGACATGTCAGTGTTGGGTATGTTGGCGGGTTTCGTTTCTGTAAGGGATTTCGGAGGGATTACCATCCCTATGACTTGGTGGAACACCTGTTTGCAGTCTATCTCTGTGGTGCACTCTCACTCTGTCTCTCTCTCACCTCTTACAAACTTTTTTTTTCTTTCTCACTAACTCATCTGGTACCGTATGCACTGCCAGATTGTACCCACCTCACATTTTCCTCAATCTCCAGTCCTGCTCTCTGCTCCTTCCCCAGAATCTCTCGGGTGCAGTCTCACTCTGTGTGTCTCCCATCAGTTTAAATTAAAAAAAAGTAAAAAAAAAAAACACGAATTAAAAAAAAGCAGAAACTCTTTCAGGCATCTGATATTGCTGCCTGCAACATGGAATCTCCTCTGGACAAGGTGTTGCTATGGAGACTATGCCTGTCCTAATGGGCTGCTTTACATGAATGTGGAACAAAGTCTGCTGTGAGTTATAAGTTACAAAGGGGCTGCCCTCCCACACAGATCGAGATAATTGTTTAAGATTTTTTTTTTCTTCTTTTGAGATACAGTGTGGTGTGATGCAGTACCTGTAACTTGTTTAACTCACAGCAGACTTTGACCCACATTCATGTAAAGCAGCCTCTTAGGACAGGCACTGTCTCCATAGCAACACAGAACTATTGTTTTCTGGTGGAGCAATAAAACTCCATAAAAATAATGCAAAATATATAAAAAAAAACTTCTATATTTTTCTTTGTCACCAAAAAAAGAGGTACATTGGAGGACATTCCATAATTGCAATAAACCACTCGAGGTGGTGGCTGCACCCTCTATCTTAAAGACTTGCTGTCTGGCCAACTACTCCTACGCCTCAGCTAGCATCAAAGGCACAAGGTCTAATGCTAAAACTAACCCTAGGCAGGTCTACTTCCCCTCTCCTACTCACCATTGCTTACATCCCTCCCAAGGAACACAAACTTGCCTTCCAGTCCATCCTAAATTACCACTCCCAGGGTTTTATTTAATGCTAAACATTGATTAGCGTTTTGCTCATAAAAATGCTAAAACATTGTGAAAATGCATAGCACTTGCCTCACTTAGTTCAACAAACAACGCTTCTAGAAAACCTATATAAATATCTTCTTTACAGTTAGTATCATCAGAAGAAAAAAAACTGCTAATCAATTATTTAAACCCCTGTCTCCACTCTTCCACCTCACTCTGAAAAAATAATCATGGGTGACTTCAAAATAAACTGGCTGGCAAAGACAGCCACCCCATATATTGATGATGCCATCATGCTTAACCTCACTCAGATTGTCACCTCCCCCACCCGGGTAAATGACTGTACAGGAACATCCTCCCTCCAGGATCTGGTCTTCACAAACCGTCCCCTCAGAATTACTAACACCCAGGTACTTCCCAACGCACTAAGTGATCATTCTCCTGTCCTTTTCACTTGGGTCGGTAAAGCCTCCAAACACCTCCCCAAAATAACACTACAGCATAATCTCTGCCCTGGCAAACTCTCTCAACTCAAGGACCACCTTAGAAAATGGGACTGGACACCCATAGTAAACACCCTATACCCAGACCTTGCTCTTGATCTATTTAGCTCCACATTCAAAAGAATATGTGATAATTTCACCCCTCTCACCAAGAGAATGACCAAAGATAACCAGGCCCCCTGGTTCTCTAACCACCTCCTGGGCCTACTGCGACAACGTGACTCCCTTTGGCATATTGCTAATGATACCAAGCGGCCAGCTGACAGACAACGTTACAGGAATCTTGAAACTTATGTACTTGGGCCCTCCGCACTGCCAAAGTGAGCTACTACAAAGCATCCTTAACATCAACCTGGGGTGATGGGCGTAAATTCTGGAATAATATCAAGGAACTCTGCAGTAAAGCCCCAAACCAGCCACTGGACCAATTAGTCATAGATGGCAACAACTCCATGGATCCCTCAGCATAGCCTCAGCCCTGAACACCGCTTTCTCTAGTCTTGACCATGTCCTCCTCCCTAATCTCTTTGACCTCCCCCATCCAGGCCCACCCTGCTCCTCCTCTACACCTACACTTTCTCTCCATGGCTGCCAACTCTACCTACAAAGCTCTCAGCCAACCTCAAAACTATAGTTATGCCCTAGACCTGAGACTTCTTCGCCTTACTCTCCCAGAAGTCCTTTTCCCTCTCACTCACATAATAAATTGCTCACTTTGTCAAGGGCATTTACCCTCCCAATGGAAACTGGCCTCTATTACCCCTATCTATAAAAGTGGGGACCGCACCTCCTCTAATAACTACTGCCCTATATCCATTCTCCCCCTCTATCTAAAGCCGTAGGGCGTACTGTCATTGACCAAATCACTGACCACCTTACAAAATACAATCTTCTCAGCAGTCAACAACGTGGCTTCTGTAAGGGGCATAGCACCACCACTGCCCTCCTCGCTTTCACCTCACATACACACTCTGCCCTGGACAAAGGACACCTCACTGGAGCCATCTTCACTGACCTCTTCAATGCTTTCGATACTGTCAACAACACCCTCTTCCTAAACACACTCTCCTCCATCGGCTTCTCCATAGACACCCTCAACTGGTTTACCAGCTATCTGTCAGATAGATCACAACAGGTTAAGGTAGGCACTGTCCTGTCCCTGAGCCTCCCTGTCTGCTCTGGTGTTCCACAGGGATCAATTCTGGGGCCCCTGCTCTTCAGCCTGTATCTGAACTCCCTCCCGTCGGCTGTCTCCAGTAACCTGCTTCTCTATGCAGATGACGCCGTCCTATACGCCTTGGACCCCGACCCATTTAAACTCCACCAGTCACTCCAACATAGCTTCCAAGAAGTGGAACAGTGGTTCTCCACCCAGCGACTAACAATCAACTACAAGAAAACTAAAGTCATGGTCTTCTCACACCCTCAGAACCCCTGGAGGTACCTCTGCCCCCCATTTCTCACTGTCAACCACACACCTCTTGAACAAGTTAGCAGCTTTAAATACCTAGGGATCACTCTAGACCAATAGTTCTCAGACTTTGTCACAGTGAGCCTCCCCAAATCCATGGAAAAGATTTTGAGCCTCCCCCAAAAACTGAAATAATCTTGGGCCTCCCCAAAGAAAAATAACATACTGTACTTTTGAGCAGTACACCATGAATAAATTGAAACCCCTTTGAGTACTTGGCTCACATTCAGTTCTTTGTCTATACTGACATGGAACCTTTGAAAAGAGTTCATGTGCTCAAGTGTTATCTGAATATCAAATAAATAAAATAAACAAATATTATTATTCAGCTTATTGTAACCCCAACCTTCAACAGAGCCAGCCTACTTGCTCCATTATTTTCATTCTTGGACCAATGTTACCCCTTGTTGCAGTGCCTTCATGGGTCACACTACTTTCTCTGTTTCCTCTGAAATGAGCCTGGCTCATTGACCTTCTCTTGTCACCTATTAGTAAATATATACATAAAATTCACCTACTATTATCCTCTTTCAGTTTGCTTCATCTCTTCACACAAAATATATAAAACTCAAAATTTAAATACAGTACTTTTTCAGACTTGCTTGAGCCTCCCCTTGAACAGGTTGGGGCCTCCCCAAGGAGGCTGGCCTCACCATTTGAGAACCCCTGCTCTAGACCCCACCCTTAGTTTCAAGGAACATATTCTACACCTAACCTCTGCCCTAAACTCGAGACTAGGTGTGCTCTATCGGCACAAGCATTGCCTCACCCCTGAGGCCCTACGGCTTGCCGTAAATTCCTCTATCCTCTCCCTACTAGATTGTGGTATCATCATATACAGTGCAGCCCGAACTGCCACTCCAAACAGTCTCCACCTGGTACTCAACAAATCCTGCCGCCTCATCCTCGGGTGTGATCATCTCACCCACACCTGTTCACTATATAGCTCTACTAACTGGCTAAACTTAGATAGCAGAATCAAGTATCATACCTGCCTTATAGCAAAGAAGATACTCCTTGGTCTAGCCCCCCCCTACTCTCACCACTATTATCCGCCCAGCAGCACCTCTCAGATCCACACGAAACTCAGACATGCCGTTACTATGAGTACCCTGACCTCGCACCTCTCACTTTCAAAGATCTTTCAGCTACCTAGCTCCGTACTGGGCAAACTCTCTCCCTATTCCAGTAGCCAACAAAACTAGGCTAGGCTCCTTTAAATCTAGACTAAGGGAGCCAGTGGTGCAAGTGGTAGACAAGAAGTACAGGAACTCGGCCATTGGCAAAGGTGAAATGCAGAATGAAGATCCTTAATTTGAAGGATAGCTATGTCAAGATACATCTATCTGATTAGACACTAGTAAATTCAGTTAGAGATAATGAAGTGTTTCTAGCAAAATAGCACTGTTGAACAAGTCAAATGTTATTATGGAAACCCTGATTTCAGGTCATAGGCCCAGAAACTGTCATTATGTTGCTGGTTTAAGAATTTCAGTTCTAGTGTCAGTGGGAAGAAGTACAGGAACTCCGTTCATGCTGCAAAAAAGGTACAGGAACTGAGTTCCTGTGCATTCCTGCTCACTTTCATCACTGAAGGGAGCACCTTCAGGATGCAATTGTATGTGATTGCCCCTGACTCTGTCTTACAGCATGATGTCCTTCACCGCTCAATCTATTTGCATGTCTAGGTCTCTAATTTTCCCTCCTATATCACCATAAGACTATCAGCCGGTTCCAGTCTCTCCTGCAACTATATGGCTGTGCTAATTTCCTCTTCTTTATTATTTCCCATCTGTTTTGCCTCCTACTGCCTCTTTCTTGAACTGCCATGTACACAAATATAATGAAAAGTTTCCTACTCCAGACTTTTCTGTTTCCCCCAGCTCTGCCTCAGGCGATTGCCATCCACTGTAATGTAATCTTATTGTAATGTAATGTAATGTATCCTAACTTGTACTGTATTGTACCTACATCTTTAACAAATGTTACTCTGTACCTAAATGTTTGACGTGGAACCTTTGTAAATGAGTGTATGACTCAAAGGTCTTTCTGATTATCTCAAATAAATAAATAAATAAATAGAGTATGGGTTATGCTGGGATTTACCCACTTCTTGTGTGGATTTGGCCACTGTGGCCTCGTGACTGAACCATGCCAGGTGTGGGTAAATCCCGTCCTAATTTACTTCCTGTCACGGTTTATTGCTTAAGTACTTAAAGTTTGGTGTATCCCCCTACTCTCGTGACCAAACAGGAGTTGCCTTTTGGGCACTGGGGAGCCGGTGACCTGTTTTGGCTTCTCCTAAGTCCCTCACGGGGTGCTTGGGATTGCTCCTTGAGGGACTGTAGTTGTGGGTCATGGGGAGGTGGAGGGGTTGGAGGCTGAGTGTCTTGGGGGATCCTCCCCTGATGGCCAGAGTTACACACCCCAGCCTACTGGTTATCTTCTGATGTGTGGACTCTGTTGAAGACTATTGTGTGGGTTTGGAGTGTGCTCCTTTCAGTTATTGAAGATCCTGAACTGTGGCTTATGACTCCGGGAAGGTCTGGAATTGAGAGTTGTGGACTTTTGGGGGCCTTTCTCCTTCCATTACTGTGTGACAATTAACTTTAATTTTTTTCTCATTCTCATTTTTTTTTTGCTGTTCTTTCCCCCACTACGTAAGAGGTGGTGGGGGTGACTTTTATTGAACATTGAACTGGAGTGGTGAGAGAGCTCAAGTTTATCACACTTTCTTTTCTCCTCTGCGTGAGAGGCAGCGGAGGCGACTGTTTGGACAACTTAGTGTGGAGTTGTGAGCAAACCCCAGCATAATATATTTACTTTACTTTTATTTTGTTTTTATTTGTAGATTTATTTAGAGTTTTATTTTATTAGTTGGTAATTTTAGGAAAAGGCTAGAATTTTATGAGGTGGGGTAATATGGGATATTGTTGATTGAAGATGTGCTGGCCTATTGCCCTCCCGGTTAGGCACTACTCTCCCATTGAACTCCAGGACCTTCAGGCCCTTTATCCTCCTCCTTTGCCTGAAGGGTTTATAACAAATGCAGGGCTCTGGGTATTGTTAGTAGAAGAGAGGAGGTGGGACGGGAGCTCCGGACTTTGGGGGAAAGTAGCAGGGCAGTCGTATTGGGGTTGTGAGGTCCAGGAGATGCCCTGGTGCGAAATGGTCTCCGGCCAGGTATTCGGTGATACACCACCCAAGATTGGACCACGGGGTGGTGTGGGGTGTTGCGGTCTGTTTCAAGACCGAATTGGGCTTCACAAGTGTACCAGTTGAGGATGCTGGGTCTTTTGAGTGTACCAAAGTAGCAGGTGTAGGTTGTACGATAGCACTCATCTACCGTCCACCCTGGGATGAGAATCTATTTCTTCAGGAAGTAGTGGACTTTGTGGTCGATCTGGCATTTGAGTCACCTTGGTTGATGGTCCTGGGTGACTTCAATGCCTGGATCGATGACGAACTCTCGTAATCTGGGCAAAACTTCCTCCAGTTGATAACATCACTTGGCCTTACACAGATTGTTACCTCTGCTACTCATAAACACGGCCACTCTCTTGACTTGGTTTTCCTCCTGGTGATCGAAGTCTCTAATGTGGGTGTTGAACCAATCAGGTGGTCCGATCACTACACTGTGAGATTCAATTTTTGCACTCCCCTTCATAGGCCTACCCTTGTGGAGATGGTCAGACACTGCCCTTTATGGGATTTGAGCCCTGACGGCCTAGCGGCGGTGCTCGATCTATTGGAATTTCCTATGGCAAGCAATAACCCAGAGGCTTTGGTTCTGGCCTATAATAAGGCCATTACCACAGCACTGGATTCTGTCACTCCCATCCATCTCCATCCTCTCTCCCTCTGCCCTCAGTCCCTGTGGTTTGATGGGACCTTGAGGGAGCTGCGCGACTAGGACGAAGGTAAGAGAGCTGCTGGTAGAAATCCACCCTGTAGGTTGACCATTTTAGACTGCTAGAGCATTATCAACTCTACCAGTCAGCAATCTCCAATAAGAAGGCAGAGTTCCTGTCCAGGGTGATTGCTGCTGCTCAGAACCAACCAGCTCAGCTCTTTTGAACAGTAGACAGGCTGTACAGCCCAGCTTGCCTGCAGGTTTGAAGAGCCTTTTCACAATTGGAGTGTGAGGAACTTGTTCGGTTCTTTGCTGATAAGGTGGCCGACACCAGGGCGGAGATCCGATCTATACACTCTATGGGAGATGCTGATGATCGGTGCCTGGCCACTGTCCCTCACTTCTCCTGGAGTACTTTTGATCGGCCAGAGATTGTGGATGTTATGCTGATTGTGCAGGGTATGCACCCTACATGCTGTAGTTTAGATCAGGGCCCAACTTCCCTGATTATGGGTTGTTGTGACATCATTGGCCCTGTCTTGGCACAGATAGTCTGGTGCTCCCTTAAGTTGGGTGAGTTTCCTAGCACCCTGAAGGAGGCAGTGGTGACACCCCTCTTGAAGAAAGCTTCTCTGGACCCAGACTGTGTGGCAAACTACTGACCTATCTCCAACCTTTGTTTTGTGAGGAAGGTAATTGAGAAGGTAGTGGCTGTACAGTTGGAGAAACACTTGACCATCCATAGCATCTTGAAACTCTTCAATCCGGATTTTGAAAGAGGCATAGTACTGAGACTGCACTGGTTCAGGTGCTCAATGATCTCTAATGGCAGAGATCAGAAAAGCGGTCTATCTTGGTGCTTCTTGATCTCTCATCGGCTTTGACACCATGGGCCATGGGGTACTGACTGAGCACCTGAGGTTCCTCTGTTGGCATGACTAGTTCAGTCCTCAGATGGTTTAGGTCCTTCCTCACTGGCAGAACTCAGAGGGTGGTGTCAGGGATTTATTCCTCTGACCTCTCTCTCTGTCATGTGGTTCCCTCAGGACTCTGTGCTGTCCCCATGTTGTTCACTGTGTATATGCTGCCCCTTGGAGACATTGTAAGATGGTATGGGCTGAGGTTTCACTGCTATGCTGATGATACCCAGCTCTGCTTGTCTTTTGCACCTAACCAGGGTGGAGCACACTCAGTATTTAATAACTGCCTCGCTGAAATCCAGGATTGGATGAATTCCAGCTGGCTGAGGTTGAACCCAGGGAAGACTGAGGTGATGGTTGTGGATCCGGGTCACCGGATAAGGGATACGGAGGCTGGTTAACCCACGGGGCTTTTTCTGGGGGGTTCCCAGCTCCTAGCCTCTGAACAGGTGCAGGACCTAGGGGAGATACTTGACGATGTGCTGACACTACGATCTCAGGTGTCGGCAGTCGTTAAGTTATCCTTTTACCATCTGAGGAACATCGCTAAGATCAAGCACCTTGTTATGTCTGGTGATCTTCCCACACTGATCCATACCTTTGTGACCTCACGCCTCGATTATTGCAACTTCCTTTACTTTGGGCTTCCAATGGTTGATATCTACCACCTGCAGCTGGTGCAGAATTCTACAGCCCGGCTGTTGACAGGGACACCTGGACCTCCCATATCACACTGGTGCTGCACAAACTGCACTGGCTGGCAATTTAGTGGTGGATCACCTTCAAAGTCAGATTACTAACTTATAAAGCCCTACATGGACTTGGCCCAGACTACCTAAAAGAACTTCTGTTTCCTTACTGCCCCGAGCAATCGCTCCATTCGACAGATGAGGGTTGCTAGAGATTCCATGGTTAGTTTAAAATCTTCAGGGCCCATGCATTTATGCGTGGCTAGCCTTGAATTCTCTACCCTGTCGACTTCAGGAGTGAGCGACCGTGGGGGGTTAAACAGGCATTGAAGACCTATTTATGGAGCAAGGTATACTGTGACTAATAAGGTTAATTCTTGGATTTTACTGTGTGTTTATTATTGCTGTCTTTTCTGTTGTTTTAAGTTTTGTAATGCGCCTCGACAATTGAAAGGCACATAGAAACATAGAAACATAGACTTTGATGGCAGATAAGGACCACTTGGCCCACCCAGTCTGCCCATTTCCCTACCTACTGGATAAGCTGCAGATTCTAGTTAACCAACAGCCTACTTCCTGCAACCCCCCACTATAATTACCTTGTGTCTGTCCCATGCATGTTTGAATTCCCCCACTGTTTTAGACCCAACGACCTCCTCAGGAAGGCTGTTCCATGTATCCACCACTCTCTCCATGAAAAAAAATTCCTCACATTACCCCTGAGCCATCCCCCCTCTATCTTTAAATTGTGTCCCCTTGTTCTTACACATCTCTTTTTCTGAAAGATGCTACCCTCCTGGACTTTGTTGATTCCCTTGAGGTACTTGAACGTTTCTATCATGTCCCCCCCATCCCTCCTTTCATCAAGCGTATACATATTAAGCTCTGGTAGTCTCTTTTCATATGGTTTCTACTGCAGACCCTGCACCATTTTAGTTGCCCTCCTCTGGACTGCTTCCATCCTGTCTATGTCCTTGCATAGATGAGGTCTCCAAAACTGCACACAGTACTCCAGATGGGGTCTGCCAACTGTCTGTATAGAGGATAACCACTTCTCTTTTCTACTTGTGATGCCCTTCCTATGCATCCCAGTATCCCCTGGCTCTCCTTACCCACTTTTCACATTGCTTACCCACCCTTAGGTCATCTGATATGACTACCCCCAGGTCCATTTCCATTTTTGTTGTTGTTAGTACCTCCCCTGCTATTGTGTACTTTTCTCCTGGATTTTTATTTACCAGGTACATTACTTTGCACTTCTTTGCATTGCATCTAAGTTGCCATATGTCTGACCATTCCTCCAACCTTGACAAGTCCCTTCTCATCTTTTCTACCCCTTCTTGTGTATCAACTCTGTTATAGATCTTTGTGTCATCTGCAAAGAGGCATACCTTTCCCTCCAGACCCTCTGCAATGTCACCTATAAAGATGTTAAAGAGGACTGGACCCAGTACTGAGCCCTGAGGTACTTCACTAGTAACCCCCTTTCTTCAGAATGTGTTCCATTCACTATTACCTTCTGTGTCCTGTTGTGCAGCCAGTTTGCTACCCAGGCTACCACCCTGGGACCCACTCCCAGGCTGGCTAACTTGATTATTAATCTTTTGTGTGGGACTGTATCAAATGCCTTGCTAAAGTCTAGGTAGGCCATATCCACAGCCCCTCCCTGGTCTATTACTTTGGTCACCCAGTCAAAGAAATCAATTAGATTCGTCTGACATTACCTTCTTGCTGTAAATCCATGCTGCTTTGGGTCCTGTGCCCCGCTGGCCTCTAGGTACTCAACAATTCTTTCTTTCAGAAGTGATTCCATCATTTTCCCTACCACTGAGGTCAAACTTACAGGTCTGAAGTTTCCTGCTTCTGCCTTGCTCCCACTTTTGTGAAGGGGAATCACATCTGCCCTCCTCCAGTCCTCAGGTACCGCCCCATCCTGCCATGATTTGTTAAAAAGCGTGGTCAGTGGTGTCACTAGGTCCTTCCTTAGTTCTTTTAGGATTCTGGGGTGAATCCCGTCAGGCCTCATTGCTTTGTCCACCTTGAGTTTTAGGAGTTCTTTCAGGACTCTTTCTTCTGTGAATGGACTGGTGTCAACCCTCCTACCCAGAGTGCTTCTATTGTCTGGTTTAGGTAACTCCTCCTCATCTTCTTTTGTGAATACTGAGCAAAATAATTAATTCAGTATCTCTGCCTTTTCACTGTTTCCCTCTGCCCACCTCCCCTCTCCTTTATTAAGCTTCACTATCCCTCCCTTAACCTTTATATGCTCCCTAATGTACCTATAAAAGGTTTTATGCCCCTTCTTAACTGAGTTGGCTATTTTTTCCTCGGTTTGGGCCTTTGCTAGTCTGACTGCCTTCCCCACTTCTTTCTGCTTTAATTGATACAGTTCCCTGTCATGGTCCTTCTGTGATTCCTTATACTTTTTGAATGCAGCCTTTTTCTCCTTAACCTTCCCTGCCACCTTTTTTGAGAACATAATAAATAAAGATATTATTATTATTAGATTGTGGTTCACCATATCTGGTTTCCATACCCAAGGGCTCCGGTAATTCTGGGCAGTTAATTTGGTCAGCCCCGAAACCCCGTCCGACTCGAGTGGTGTTATGCAATGCCAGGTCTATTAGAAATAAGGCAGCAATTATTGCTGATCTTGTTGGGAAAGCAGACCTGACTTGCATCACCGAAACCTGCCTTGATGACAACGTGGGCTCTATTTTGGAAGCGGCAGTCCCAGCCAGGTTTTCGGTGATACACCACTCAAGATCAGACCGCAGAGGTGGGCGGGAGGTGGCTATTTGTTTTAGATTGAAATTGGGCCTCACTGGTGTACCAGTAGAGGAGGCCTGATCATTGAGAGTTACCACAGTAGCAGCTGTGGGCTGCGGGATCATTCTCATCTACTATCCACCAGGGTGAAATTGTTCATGCAGGAAGTGGCAGACTTCATCATCGCCGTGACATTGGAGTCACCCAGGCTGATGGTCCTGGGTGATTTCAATACATGGATTGACGATGAACTCTCACAGTTTGGACAAGACTTCTCAACTTATGTCATCATTGGGGTTCACACAGGTAGTTGCCTCTGCTACTCAAAAGCATGGTCACTCAATTGATCTGATCTTCCTCCTGGAGGCGAGTCCTGTGATTTGGTGCTGGAGCCAGTCATTTGTATCCGATCACTACACCGTGAGATTCAATCTCCAGCTCCTCCCTTATAGGCCTGCCCCTGTGGAGATGGTTAGATACCACCATTGAATGGTGTTACCCCAGAGGGTCTTATGGCGGTGTTAGACCTATCAGGATTATCGAGGGCGGGCGAGTATCCAGAGAATCTAGTTCTGGCCTATAATAAGGCTATCAATGAGGCTTTGGATGTTTTCACCCCATTCTGTGTTTGCCCCCTCACTCTCTCTGCCCTCAGTCCCCCTGGTTTGATGGGACCTTGGGGGAGTTGAGACAGGTGGGTTGAAGGCTAGAGCATCACTGGCGGAGGACAGCCCTTGATGCTGACCACCTTAGATTGATGGACCACTATCAAAGTTATCAATCAGCAATCTCATGTGAGATAACTGCTGCTGCTCAAAACCAACCGGCTCAGCTCTTTCGAACCGTGGCCAGGCTGTGCAACCCAGCCTGTCTACAGGGTCGAGGAATGTTTCACAAGATAAGTGTGATGAGTTTGCTCACTTTTTGCAGGTATGGTGGCTGACATCAGGCTGAAATCTGTCCAACACCTCTATGGGGTTTGTGATGGTCAGTGTATGGTCACATTCCTCGGTCTTCTTGAATAGCTTTCAACCAACTGGGCATAGGGAACATCATGAGGATTGTCCAGAATTTGCAGCCAACATGCTGTAGTTTGGATCCAGGCCCTATACACCTAGTATTAGGGTGTTTGGAGATCATTGGCCCGGTCCTTGCAGAGATTGTCTGGTGCTCCATAGATTCAGGAGAATTCCCTAGCTCCCTGAAAGAGGTGGTGGTGACACCACTTCTTAAGAAAGCTTCTTTGGACACAGACATCTGTGCAAACTATAGACCTATCTCTAACCTTCCCTTTGTTTGGAAGGTGATTGAGAAAGTAGTTAGCTGCAACTGGAGAACCACTTACCATCCATGATGTCTTGATCCTCTCAGTCAGGTTTCGAAGACACATTGTACCAAGACTGCTCTGGTTTGGATGTTCAATGATCTCCTGATGGCGAGAGATCAGAAGCACCTTTCCATCTTGGTGCTTTTGGATCTCTCTTCAGTGTTTGACACTGTGGACCATGGGGTTCTGCTTGAGTGCCTGAGGTTCATCTGTGGACTGGCTGGTCCAGTTCTTGGATGGTTTTATTCTTTCCTAGATGGCAGGTCTCAGAGGGTGGTTTTGGGGATTTTTCCCTCTGAACCATTCTCTCTGCCGTGTAGGGTACCTCAGGGCTCAGTGCTGTCCCCATGATGCTCGCAATGCATTTACTGCCTCTCAGAGACATTATAAGATGATATGGGCTGAGTTTTCACTGCTATGCAGATGATACACAGCTCTATTTGTCTTTTGCACCCGGCCAGGACAGTGCAGTCTCGATGTTTAATAACTGTCTGACAGAAATCCATGACTGGTTGAAATCCAGTTGGCTGAAATTGAATTCTGGGAAGACTGAGGTGTTAGTTGTGGATCCAGGGCACAGGATAGAGAGGCCAGTGGTGGGGTTATCGTCTAGGCTTTGGTTCAATGGTGTACAGCTGCCCACCTCTGAATGGGTGTGTAATCTGGGGGTGGTATTTGGTGTTGGGCTGACACTGTGGGCACAGGTGTCGGCAGTCAGCAAATCTTCTTTTTACCATCTTAGGAGAACATCACCAGAATTAAGTACCTTGTTCCGTCCGATGATTTACCCATGTTGATCCATGCTTTTGTGACCTCGCGCCTGGACTACTGCAACTCCCTATACCTAGGGCTTCCGGGAGTTGATGTCCACCGCTTACAGCTGGTGCAGAATGCTGCGGCATGGTTATTGACTGGGGCTTCTCACACCAGTCATATTACTCCCATGCTGCTTGATCTGCACCAGCTACCTATACAGTGGCAGTCCACCTTCAAGGTCTGTCTCCTGACCTATAAAGCCCTACATGGATTGGGACAGAATTACCTGCAAGAGCTCCTAGTTCCTTACAGCCTGGGCCAACCCCTCTGCTCAACTGACGAGGGGTTGCTAGAGGTTCCCACGGTGTAGCTAAAGACATCTGGTGCCAGGGCCTTTATGTTCATGGCGCCATCCCTGTGGAACTCTCTACCTTGTCAGATTAGAGAGTGCAGGACTGTGGAGGGCTTCAAGACCAGTCTGAAGACTTATTTATTTAAAAAGGCATTCAATATTTGAACTTTTGAGTTATTCTGTTGATTTTGATTGAATCTGTTATTTTATGTTATTTTTAATGAATGGTTTGTTGATGTTTGTCGTGAGCGCTTTGACCCTGGAATTGCGCAATACAAATAAAAATATTACTATTAAAAATATTATTTACTTGAGATGTAAATTGACTAATCACTGTATTCTGATATGTATGTCAACTCTTAGTATTTAAATGTTATGACAAAAACAGGTCTCTCACATAGGCATTCTAAATGTTTTGATCTTCAGGGTTTGAAGCAATTGTCCATGCTGGCCTTTTAAATCGGCAGCACTGCACTTGATTCACTAAAGGAATACTTAGGCTTTGTATTGAAATGGCACCAACCAGCCAAAAATATGTTTGGTGCAATTGCTTATTTTTACATTAGTTACCTTTTGAAGATCTGAAGAGGTCAGATTGCATCATTGCTAGACCAGTCAGGGCAGAAACCTGAAAATGACCTCTATCACAAATGGTCTAGAATTAGAAGGAGCAGATCAGACTGATTTTTTTCTTGGGACACTGAAAAAATAGCTATAGGAAGGTAAAAAAAAATATCTAAGATATTTTAAGTTTATGGTAGCACTATATAGTAAAGGATCTTAGACTCTTCCTTATTGACTCAAAAACAGCAATGCCAATTTCAGAAACATAAAATGCTGTTAAGGCAACAGTATTTATGCAGAAAAAACTTCATCATATAGTTTTTTGTAGTAATAATTGTTTCTAGCAAAACATCAGCATTGTATATTCATGTTTCATTTATTTGTATTTCACTCTGAACTGAGATATGGGGTTTTAAGATTTTGAAAGTCCTTGCTCTCTGGCTACACTCACTATGACAGAATTCAACATTCTGGTATGGTGCTGTGCTGTTTACTATCAGAAATGAGTGCTATGACCTCTGAATACATCCATAGTATGAATCAATCATGTAAAGCTAACAGTAATCTCAAGGAAAGGGTTTCTAAAATTGCTAGTAGCACCTCTTTAATGACTTAAGTCATTAATTATAAAATTAGTAATACAAATTGTTTTAAAAGCATTTAAGATGAATAAAAAAACTATCGATGATGAATCAAATTATGTCAGAGATATACTAAAGTAAAAAGAAATATGAATTTTTTACTAACATAAACTGTTGCTTTAAAGTAATTTTCCAGTTTCTTGACAACACAGACAGTTAGCATTATTTGGGCTTAACTCTCATTACATTTCCAAAATATCAAATTTTAGGATTTTCCTATCATTCTTATTAAAAACATCTGTATGAAGTAGTCTTTTTGCACCTGAGATTTCATCCAGTGCCAGTGCTTTGCTTGTCCTGAAGTCATACTAGTGCAGTATTTATTGATTTATTTAAGGCCTTCGATTTGGTAGACCACTCAATTTTCTTATCAAACATACTGCTCTGCCCTTCCCCACCCCATCATAGCCTGGTTCTCTAGTTATCTCAGTGACAGGCAACTGCTTGTGAAATCTAATAACACAATTTTGGACTGTGCTGCTGTTGGAACTGGTGTTCTTCAAGGTTCTATCCTTGGCCCTTTGCTATCTTCCATTGTTATCAATGATCTCCCTAAAGCCATCTCAAAGTGTTCTACTCTGCCATATGCAGATGATATGGTTGTCTACACTAGCTCAAAGAGCAATGATGTTGTGAAATCTTTGCTTAATGTCAACTTTGGTGGTTTTCAGTCTTGGCTGTCACATAATAGACTTCTTCTGAATGTTAATAAAACCCATTCCATGATCTTTGACTCTCTTCCTAAACTTAAGACATGTCCAACTAATTTAGGTGTCATGTGCTCTAATGGTAGTCCCCCTACTGAAGTCAAGTCTTTTAAATATCTGGGCATTACACTTGATCTTACCTTAGCCTTTTCCCTTCATATAACCAATGTACATAAACTAGTTCACTCCAAACTAGGGCATGCCTTTGGAATGAGGGATATCCTTACCCCTTCTGCTTGACTTGCTATTGCTCATAGAGCTGTGCTGCCCAGTCTAACATATGGACAGGTGCCTCTCTCTCAGACTAGCTCAAGTATTCTCTCAAGTGGACATTTGCCTATAATGGTATCTGTTGTTTTGCCATATCTGTACACAGGCTAAGACACCACTGTGATCTGTATAGTTAACTAGGTTGGCTATCTCTTATGTCTCTCATGCACCATTCACTAAGGTGTATTGTTGACAAATTCATTAGGTCAGTACCCTGCCACACTTCTGACCATGTTCAAAATGTCTGATCAACTGTATCCCCTCTTGTCCTCCCACCGTGAGCTGTTCACCACACCTAAATGCAACAGTAACATGGGTACACAGGCTTTTTTCGTACTTTGCATCTCATTTCTGGAACTTGTTACCTCATATCTTACCCTCCTCATTGTCTCACCCCATCTTTAAAACTGAGCTCCACAAGCACCCAATGTTCACTGACTATTGCACATGTTCCTGTACTTGACACTCTATTTTCTAATCTGATGTTTTATGACTACCTTTTGTTTTGTGGGGAAGTTTGGTATCTACTGATTAATAATACTGCAATCTATATTCAGTCCTTGTTAGTGTCTGTTAACTGTTATTCTGATACTCTGTACTACTGGTTTGTACACTGATCTGTATGCCTAATCATGTGGTTTTATTGTTATACTGCACTCATTGTATCTGTTGGTGTGTTATTGTCATACAGCACTCACTGTATTAGTATGGTGTAATTCTCCTGGGTCATGCTTGAAAATAGGCATTAATTTGTCTAATACACCTACAGTACCTGATCAACAAAAAATAAATATATAAAATAAGCCTCCACATCTGACATCACATAAATATAGACTATCCATTGATAATAGATGTTGGGGGTATAGAAACAGACAATGACAGCAAAAATGACTCGTGGTCCATCCAATCTGCCTGAGTTCTATATTTAGCTCTAGGTATAATATGCCCAAACTGAACCTAATATACATGCTCTGGGAATGCCCCACCATCAAACCTATATGGATAATAATTTTGGAAGCACACATTTGTGTTTATTTATTTATTTTACCAGGAAGCTCCATTGAGCACTGCTCATTTATAAGGCAGTCCTGTTTAGGACAGGTTACATACAATTGGTAAAGAGAAAATTCACATAGTAGTTGAAAATTAAGAAAAAATGTTGATCACTGGAAATAGGTCTTGAATCATAACATACCCTTGATCCCAGAATCTTCATGTTGAGGGACAGTACAAATGTGATTTATTTAAACAAGTTGGAATCGTTGGTTTCTGCTGTCATCATTAGGATTTAAATGTTTGTTAATAAGCAAGTGGAAGGAAAAAGGAGCACCTGATTTAGGAGGATGGATAACATGCATGCCTCAGATAGTATTTAATGAATACATGAGCCATATAATTACAAGATCCCTAGAGAAATTTATAAGTTTGAAACCCTTTCTTTATGTGGTCAAAGATGCAAAATAATTAACTTGTAGAAATATATTAAACAATTGACATATTTGAACTCATAACAATAATTTATTGTGGCACTTTTATTGATGTGGATAGAGTCATTAATTTATAGTAGAATTTAGTATAATTACATCAAGTTTGCATTTATATTTTATATTTGCTAATGTATACATCAATATGCATTTTTGTATATGTTAATTAAAACAAATAAAATTATTTTGGAAAATAATTTCTGTAGGAACAGGTTGTGCTACAGTATCATAAAGCAAATGATTATGACTTCAGGATAAAGAAAATGATGTGAACAGATAAAGCCAGGGAAAAACCATGTTTTAATAAAAGACCTTTAGTAATAAAGAGCAGAAGATTCTACATTTATAATTTTGGGTGAATATTATGTTGTTTAGTTCTGCTGATAACTGTGATTTATTTTGTTGTTTAAATCTTAATTAACTGGGATGCTTGATTGAGGTTCCTCCTTGTTCCTTCCCTCTGTTACTTAAAATAGAAAATCTCTTCAGGACAAGTAAATAGTGATGGGAGAAATGAGAAACATACATTCCTCTCACTTTGCATGAAAGTGTGCCAGTTTTGTGTTATTTTTGTACAATTTCACAGGCTAGAACAGTATGGTTAAATGGGCCATTTGAGTTACAATTACATTTTTAAATCACATTTTGAAAAATGCACAGTTCAGAAAAATAATGCTATTTGCTGAAATTACACATTTTTTAAGAACTTACATGTTTAAAAATGTGCATTGGAAAAATTATGCCAGTTATAGGTCCAATTTTGCAAAAATGCACAAATGTAAAATCAGCAATCTTGTGTATATTTAGCCTAGAACTAGTAATAACCAATTGATGTTTTCTTTTTTCTAAATTTCACTAGGCTGAACATATGTATGGTATAACCACGATCAACCTTAAAGAAGCTTGATGTAATCTGGAGTGCATTGCTAGATTTGTACCAAATGCTGTCACAGGAACACATCATTGCTCACTGTTCAACAATTTAAAGAGGAGTGCATGTTACAGAGAAAATTGTAACCTATATTTTTTATTCCATTTTAGATCAATCCTTTCCTCCTGTCTTATATGATATACTTCTTTCCTCGATTGAGTTTGCTTTATAACTTTCTTACTTTTGAATTAAAGGGAGCACTCCTTTTAATATGACTTGGATGAGGTTTTCATCATTAGCTGTTTTAGTACAAATATTGTCCCATAAGGTCAGGGAGCACTGTGTGCTGCATGCTGGTTCATTTCAGTCACTAGAAAAGTTGTGTTAAACAGTGGGTGTTCAAAACATTAAAGAATACTGATGAAACCTAAACCAAGCCATATCAAAAGGAGCACTCCTATTATGATTTAAAATGTGATTAAAAACAAAGTGCCAAAGGAAACTCAAATTGAATAAAAAGGGTATTATGCAAGACAAAGATAAGAGGCAATATACAATAAAATATAACAAAGAGTAAAAGTTAAAATCTTCACCACTTACAATACATTCACTGCTGATTATAAGCTGCACAGAAACATAGATTTTCTTGGCAGAAAAGGATGTTTAGGCCCATCTCATCTGCCCCCTGTCCCTGCCTATTCTATCACCACTGATCCTAGTTGGTCACAGGTGTCAATCCCCTCCATTCCTCTACCTAATGTCCCCTGCATCTTTCCCACTTATGCTTGAAGCTCCCAACAGACTTTCCCTTACTACCTACTCTGGCAGGCTGTTCTAGTCATCTACCACCCCTACCATGAAGAAGTATTTCTGCATGTCTCCTAAACTTTCCCTCCTGGCTTCATTGCATGCCACCTTGTTCTAGGGCCTTCCTTTCTCTGAAATAGACCCTTCACCTGCACCTAGTTCACTCCTGTGAGGTACTGGTAGATTTCAATCATGCCCCTACTCACTGTCCTCTCTTCAAAGGAGTACATGTTGAGTTCATGCAATCTTTCCTTGTATGGCTTCTCATGCAATCCCCTCACCATTTTGGTTGCCCTCTTCTGTACTGCCTCCACCCTCTTATGTTTATGTGGAGGTTTGGCCTCCAGAACTGGACACAGTATTTCAGGTGGGGCATCAGTAGTGAGTAATACGACAGCAGCACCAACTCATTCCTCCTTCTAGAAATCCCTCTCTCAATTCACACCAGTAACCTACTAGCCTTTATCACTGCTTTGTCACACTGTCCAGCTACCTTGAGTTCATCAGATAGGATGGCCCCTAGATCTCTTTCTTACTTGGTGACTCTAAACTTCATTCCCACCATCTTATATACAGCCCCTGGGTTCTGCAGCCCTAAGTGCATAATCTTGTACTTTCTGGCATTTAAACCCAGCTGCCACCACCAAGATCATTTCTCTAGTTTCCTCAGATCCCTTTGCATTCTCCCCACCCCATCCTGAGTATCAAGCCTGTTGCAGATTCTTGTATCATCCACAAAGAGGCACACCTTACCCTCACCAGTATTTGTTAATCACAAAATAAATTCCATCATATAGCTTTGTTGCATTAAAGCAGCAATGCAACAAAAAAGGTTTTTCCAAAAAAGCAAGTTTCAGCTACAATAAGAAAAATATTAACATACTTGTCTAATGTACTTGTCTATGTACCTCCTGTACTGTGCACTATGAGTTTTTTCTTATTTTTTTTATCCTAACCCTTGCCAGGTCTACAGTGCCATTTCTATGCAAAATATATCGGACATCTTTTTTTGTTGAGAAAAACATCAATTAAAACAGTTATACAATAGTCATATTTTGTTGGAATTAGAAAATGTTGCCACCAAATAATTCTGGAATCTTTTATAGTGGAAAAATGGCAGGGGTCAAACGTTTTGCCCAACTTCATTACACTGCTGAGTTAGTATATTTCTGACATAATTAGATTCATCATCAGTATATATTTATTTCTCGCAGATATTTCCAAAACCACTTTTATTAAATTTCTTTTAGTTAATAACTCAAGTTATTAAAGATGGCAGCTACTAGCAATTTTAAAAGTTCCTTCCACTGAGGTTGCATTTGACTCTATACACTGGACTCATACGTGTATGTATGGGGAAGTACTAGCACACATTTCTGATGGTGAATAGTACAACACCATACTGTATCTGTGCCTCTGTTTACCACCTCTGGCACCTAACTTCCTGCTTTCTCCTATTCACCTCCATATAAGTACTGTTGTTTGTTGAACTGTTTATCCTACTAGGTTATAGGGCTGTGCATGGGCCAAATAGTATTTTCAAATACCACGAATAGTAGGCTTCGAATATTCAGAAGCATTTTCCGAATAGTTTACTATTTGGCCACTATTCAGGAACTACTATTCTGTGAGATTTCCAAGTCTCATAGAGCTTTGTTGGCCAATCAAAAACTGTTTCTTGAGCTCAAAGGCAAGCACACCATCTGACTTACTTACATAGATACATAGATACATAGACAGTGTTGGCAGATAAGGGCCTATGGCCCATCCAGTCTGCCCATTTGAGCTTGTAAGTTCAGTTTATGTTTTCCTAGAAGTCTGTTGCCCCTTACCCCTGACCTCCAGAATTCCTTTATGTCTATCAGATGCATTCTTAAATCCCATGATTGTTTCAGCCCCCACCACTTCCTCTGGCAGGGTGTTCCACTTGTCCACCACCCGTTCTGTGAAGAAATTCTTCCTCATGTTTCCCCTGAATCGTCCTCCCTCCAACTTCATCCCATGCCCTCTAGTCCTGGAACATCTTTTCGCTAAAAATAGTGTATTCCTGCACCCTGTTCCTCCCTGTGAGATACTTGTATGTCTCTATCATACCCTCTCCCTCCTCTCCTCCAGGGAGTACATGTTCAGTTCCTTCAACCTGTCTTCATAGGACTTGTGATGCAATCCATGCACCATCTTTGTTGCCCTCCTCTGAACCTTCTCTACCCTGTCTATGTCCTTACGTAGGTATGGTCTCCAGAACTGTACACTGTACTCCAGGTGGGGCCTCACTAGTGTCTTGTATGGCAGATTAGGCCTCCCTTTTCCTGCTGGTGATGCCCCCGCCTATACATCCCAGCATCTATTTGTTTTACCTGCTGCCTTGTCACATTGTTTCCCTACCTTGAGGTCATCAGAGATGATAACCTCAAGATCCCTTTCCTGCTTGGTGCATACTATATCCTCACCCCCCCAACTGATATATTGTGTCAGGGTTTTTGTGCCCCATATGCATTATCTTGCACTTCTTTGCATTGAATTTCAACTGCCAAACCCCTGACCATTCTTCAAGTTTCTGCAGGTCCCTTCTCATTCTGTTTGCACCCTCTGGTATGTCTACTCTGTTACAGAGCTTTGTGTCATTAGCGAACAGTGAAATTCTGCCTTCTAGGTCCTGTGCAATGTCACTGATGAAGATGTTGAATAGGACCGGTCCCAGCACTGATCCCTGTGGTACCCCACTGGTCACTCTTCCCTCTGTGGAGTGACAGCCATTTACCACCACCCTCTGTGTCCTGCCGCCCAGCCAGTTACCTACCCACCACACTACTGTCCTGCCCACACCATATTCCCCAGTTTGTGTAATAGTCTTCTATGTGGCACAGTGTCAAAGGCCTTGCTGAAGTCCAAATAGGCCATGTCCACTGCCCTCCCCTGATCCACCTCCCTAGTCACCCAGTCAAAATTCAATGAGGTTGGTCTGACATGACCTCCCCCTGGTGAAACCATGCTGTCTTGGGTCCTGTAGTCCATTGACAACCAGATGTTCCACCAATCTCTCTTTCAGTAGTGCTTCCATGATCTTCCCCACTACCGAGGTGAGGCTGACTGGTCTGTAGTTCCCTGCTTCCTCTTTGTTCCAGCTTTTGTATAAGGGGACTACATCTGCTGCCTCCAGTCTTTGGGTACCTCCCCTGTTTCCAGTGATTGGCTAAACAGGATAGCCAGAGGTTCAGCCACCACCTCTCTTAGTTCTTTAAGCCTTAAGTTCTTGAGCTGGTAGAAGCACTACTGAAAGAGAGATTGGTGGAACATCTGATTTTAATCAGACTAAGACAAAAGGTCTCACCAGAGGACGGTCAGACCAACTCATGCTTAATAAATTTTTCATGAGGCAGGCCCAATACGTAGCACAGCTGTGTGCACACAGATTTTGAAATAAACTTTCAGTTCTAAGCCAGTCAGGCTTGACTCACTGAATTAGTATTGTTAGTCTCCTCTGGTTCTGGGGATAGATCCTGTACATGAGGAGAAGAAGAAGAATCAGCATTTATATAGCACTTTTCATACACAGTGTATCCCAAAGCGCTTTACAAGCAGTTCTAGACTGGTAGTGAAGTGACTGAATGTGTGGTGGCGCCACATCGCACATCATCACCCACACACAGCCTGGATAATTGCGTGAACCAGTTTATGGGAAGGGGAATGTTGGCCAGGACACCGGGAATGTTCCCTACTCTTTGCGAAGAGTGCCCTGGGTTCTTTTACTTCCATCTGGACAACACCAGGATGGGCAGAAGGGACCTTGGTTAAACATTCATCCAAGGATGGCACACCCAAGCAGTACAGCACCCCCATACTGCATTGGAGGCCAGCGATTTTTAGGTGCAAGTTTAATCCAGTGTGGGATGAGAACCCACGACCTTCTGGTCCATGGGTGGATGTGCTACCAACTGAAGCCACGCTGATACGGCGGCTGATTACCCCTCCCTCCTCCCCTCCCCCACTTCTACAGCCCACTGTACACAATTAAGTTGTGCTTGTGAAATATATCCTCCGAGTCTGTGCTGTGTGTGTGTGTGCACAGTTGTGCACATGCATTTTTTTTTGTTTTTTATTGTTGTTTTGTTAATTAAACCATTGCACTTAGGGGGCAGGCTTGTCTCACTGAGTTAACTGTATGTCATCTGTCTGTTCCTTGCTCGGTTCCATGTTTAACTAAATAGGTTGCCCTTTTCTTCCCCTTCTTAGTAGCAGTGTTTTTCTTTACTGCTACTTTTTTGTGGTGCAATATAACTGGAAAAGTTGGTGTATAACTGTAGTTCCACAAGCATTAAGTAAAGCATCACACACACAGGTACTACGTAGTAATAGTTTGTGTTTTACCCAGTAACCAGTAGTGATCTGATCCATCATGTCTTTAGCAATCTTGCAAACATGCTTGGTCCAGCCCCAGCAAAGCATCTGCACCGCTGACCCAAAGTGGTGAGGAACAAGATGATAGACCACAAACATACAGCACATCCACACAATTACTGCTAGTGTTGTCCCTAGGCTACCAAACCCCCAAACAATCTTTGTAGAACAAAGGAAGTTGCCAATACATTTGTTTGTGCTAAGGCTGGAGTATGCCAATAGAGCCCTGGTGCTTTGACCAGAACCTGGTCTTTGTCAGGATGCATGTCGGGAACATACAAACATGGTATGAATATACAACCCTTAAAGAAACACACACTACAAATAAGTGAAATTAAAATGAATGAGGCTGGGATGCCCTTGTAACAAAACAATCCACAACTAACATACCCAAGGATGAAACACTGCATCAAGATTATACAACATAGTTCATACTGTGGTGCCAGACAGTACATAATGCAGTATTTTGCAAAATTGCTGTAAAATGCTGCAGTATGCTGCAAGGAGCAATGTAATTTAATGGCAATTAAGCCCTCCAGTCATCCAATATTTTGTGGCATGTCATTTACTGCAAAGTATTGAACTGCATCTTGTCTTGCTCCACTGTAAATTATTGATACAATTCAGAGAAGGTGGTGAGATAGACTACATAGACAATGACGTACAGGTGTCTCTCTTTATTCAATGGGCTCAAATATTGTTCTCCCCAAGCAAACCTTTTAGTTCTTGTAGCATTGGTAATAGTACAACTACCACTAATACCATTAGCAGTACTACTACTGCTAGTGTCACCACCTGTCCATCTGTACGTTCACTGTCACATCCTGTTATGTAGTAGTAGGGGGGAATTAGAGCATACATGCTTTGTGCAGCAAGCAGCAGACATGACCACCAGTGTCCCTACTGCTACCATTATGGCTGCTACATCCACAACCAGTGTGCTTCCCACCACCACCAGTGCCATTCTTGCAGCAGCCAACCTTTCAGCTGTCACCACTACTGCAGCCACTCCTACCACTATTCCTATGCCCATGACTGAAGCACCTTCTCCCCCGTATCTGTGATCATGAACACCCTCTAGTGCTGACCCAATGCAATGCTTGATATTGTTTTTAGAGTGCTATGTGTGTGTTGTGGTGGATCAAGTGTGCCACATGAAGCTTGTGTTGCATTAGTGAGAACTCAGTGTTGGTGGCTGAAGTGTCATTGAGGTGTATATGGTATACCAAGTTCAATGGGTGATTAATGGTGTTACTGAAGTGCTTTTTTAAAGTTTCTTTAAAAAACACCTTTTTCTAAGCAGATACGATGCCCAGATACTATGGGTCCTGAATACGAATATTAGGGAAGGTAATTCGCACAGCCCCTACAGGTTACTGTGGTGCAGTCTGTTTACCCTGTTTCAAATTAGTATTACTCCTTTAACTGATTTTTTCTGCTATCCTGTGTCAACCTATTGTTGCACAGCTAGTTATCTGCTTTCATCGGGCTTGCAATTGTACATTGTTCAGTTACTTCTCTGCACCATTGCTTACTATGCTATGTATGTTTCTGTTGGGACTTGTGTCTGTAACAGCTTGAAATTTGCTATTCTTATTGGATTGCAAATTATTTTAACTGTTTAATTCTGTGCCATTGATTGTGGCCAGGTCATGCCTGAAAACAGTCCTTGGATCAGTACACTTACCCAGTAAACAAAGACATAAATAAATAAATAAATAAAATGTAAAAATAAATAAATAAATATCAAGATCAGGGGTCTACCGTAACTTTTTTTTGCACTAGCCAGTCAGGCTAGTGAACCAGAGATTGCACTAGCCCACAGAAGTTTACACTAGCCCTCTGTCAGTGTGGTTCACAGTGATTTGTTAAACAAAAGGTAACTAAAATCAAAATGTATCAAACGTGTCTGAATTTATTTGAAACCTAAATTACAAATTAACTTTGTTTGTGAAATAAAATACTTCATGTATATAACACTCAGTGAAGTCAGTGTCTTAATGTCAATGTCTTGAAGCTCTTACTATAAAAGTCAAACAAACCTTAAATGTTGCTGGACTGTGTGATGTCAGGGGAGTGTGGCTCACTCTCAAGCACACTTGTATCACTATCACAGTCACTCTCAGCTCAGACAGACCACAGGCACAAGGCTGAAAAGAACAGCAGAGGTTGGAATGCTGGTTTAACCTCCCTGTTTTCCTGGGAGGTCGCCTGTTAGTCTCTTGTTTGATTAGCGCTGTGGTCTCTCACTGTTCCGACTGCACCCCAGTGTGAATGCTGGCAAATCTAGTGATGTTGTTTTACTTTGTGGGGGATGGACTCAGGGGTCTGTCTTTGTACCATTACTGCCTTTGGAGATAGAGACCAGCTGTTACAGTTAGGGTGGAGGGCCCATTTTCTCACAGGTGCATATTGCTGCAGCTGCTGCTTCAGAGTTTTGGAGACAGCTTCTCAGAATGATGGTGACCACAGGGTGACAGGGGTTGGTACAAAGCATCTTACTGTTCCGACCGTACTGTGTCCTGACTCCTGAATTCTGTGGGGTGTTGACTGTTCTGTTTGGGGAGGGTGCTGTGGTCGTGTTTTCTTTTGAAGAGCCCATTTTCTCACCATGGATATTATCTGCTGCAACTGCTGCTTCACAGCTACTCAGATAGAAACCACAGCACAGGAAGACAGGGACAATGCTAAAACAAATGGAACAGGGGAGTTGAGGTCAGAGTGCATTACTAGCTAAGCTAACTTTATTTCAGCTTCAGCAGTCTGTCTTGATTTACTTCTGACCCAACATTATGACGCACATGCTGCCCTACCACTAGTCTTTACTTAAATACTGAGCTGCTTGTCTTTAATTATGTACAGTTTGTGGTCTCACTTTTCCGACCATGCTGTGTCCTGCATGCTGCTGCTGGGATGTTGTTTGGTTTGACTGGGGGGGGCTTCTTTGTGGTCTCAGTCAGTTGTCTGATCCCATTTTGCTTTACTTCTTTGCGATCTCACTGGTCCAACTGAGCTTTGTGCTGGTGTTTTTTTTTCTTTGGAACTGCACAAGTGCCACACTGCACAATGGGCAGAGAGTGGAATTGCAGCTTTCCACTGGGGAACGTGCACTAGCCCAACCAGGCAAGTGACAGAGATCCTACAATAGCCTCTGGCAATCTGAACTAGTACCCAGGCTAGTAAATGAATGTTAAGATTTACCCCTGATCAAGATAATTAATTTATCCATAGTGGGCATGGCCAAACCACTTCCTTTCTGTGTATGTCCTTCTGGAGAAGTGGTCTCTAGAACTGAACATAGTACTCAAGGTGGGGTCTTACCAGTGATCTATACAAGGGCAACACCACCTCCCTATTTTTGCAGGTGATACCCATCCCTATGCACCCCAGCATCCCACTAGCCCTCCAAACTGCCTTGAAGCACTGCCTGACCCCCTTTAGGTCATCTGATATGATTACCTCTAGTTCTCTTTCCTGCTTGGTAGTCATTAATACTGCTCCACCCATTTTGTACTCTGCTCCTGGGTTTCTGTACCCAAAGTGCATTACTTTATACTTTTCCACATTGAAACCCAGCTGCCATACTCTTGACCACCTTTCAGGTTTTCTTAGGTCTCTGCCTATCTGTCTCCCCAGTGTCCACTCTGTTTCAGATTTTGGTGTCACTTTAAAGAGGCAGACCTTCCTTCAAGCTCTGCAATGTCTCTTACAAAAAATGACTGTTCCCAACACTGATCCCTGTGGTACCTTGCTGGTCTCCCTTTCTTCCCCGGAGTGAACTCCTTTTACCACCACCCCTTGTCACCTGTCCCCTGACCAATTTCTTATCCAGTTAACCGCTTTTGAACCCACTCTTAAGCTATCCAGATTCCTTACCAGTCTCCTGTGCTGAACAGCATTGAATGCCTTACTGAAATCTAGGTAGGCCACGTCCAGTGCTCCACCCTAATCTAGTTCCTTGGTGACCCAGTCAAAGAAATCTCTCAAATTTGTTTGACATGCTGTCTTCCTATAAATCCATGCTGCCCTGGGTCTTGTAACCCACTGGATTTAAGTTATTCTACAAACCTTTCCTTCAGCAGTGTTTCCATTAACTTTCCCACCACCGATGTCAGGCTGAATGGCTTATAACTGCCACCCTCCTCCCTGCTACCAATTTTGTGAAGTAGACCTACATCTGCACTCCTTCTGTCCTCCAGAACCACTCCTGTTTCCAGTGAGTTGTTAAAAAGGACTGTCAGAGGGGAAGTCAAGATATTAACTAGGTATGGTAATCTGTAGGTAAAGTAGTGCTCTTCAAATCACAGTTAATAGTGTCAGTTAGAAAACCTTCTAATGAGCAAATGGAAAAAGAAAAATTATCTCAGAAGTAAAAGTAACAATAACTATTTTTAAAATGAATAACATTTTCTGCTTGCTATTGTCAGATCTACTAATGATTTAAAAAGCTATTGATTCCTCAAAGAAAACTCTGAAAAACATAATAATTTGGCGCAATTCTGTTTGCATTCCATGTATATGCTATATATTTCTCCTGCCCATTATTTATTACTGAGTATCTTTGCATTAGTATACGATTTTTGTCCCCTGAGTTCCCTTAGAGGTCATCTGCCTCTACGGCTTACTTCCTACTTCAAGTCATAGTCCTCTGTTGTGACATCACAGTCTGTTGCCATGGGAGTAACTGTGATGTCACAAGCAGTGTTTTATGACCCCAGGTAGGGAGAAAGCAACAGGAATAGATGAACCCTTCTGGAGCAAAGATCATATTTTTATGCAGATGGCCTCAGTAATAAATAATGGTGAGGAAAAATATAGGACTAATGTGCAATACAAGCTGAACTGTGCCTAAATATTATGTTTTGTTAAAGTTTACCTGAAGGCGTCAGCTGCTCTTTAAGATTACAAGAGACAATTCTAATAATAGCAAGCAAAAGCTGTTTCTTATCTGGTGCATTATATGAGAAATGCACTAAATAATTCTGCAAGGGGTTGCACAAGCTCACTAAGATCATTCAAAGACAGGATATGAAGTATATAATTGTTTTTTTAAACTGTAAATGTTATCATATTTTGCTTTTCTGAAAGCCTAATTAATGTTTCTAAAACAAATGGCACCCCTGGGCACTATTATAAAAAAAATGATGTTCCTGTACTTCAATGAGTTATTTTTCCTGGTTAAAAAAAAGACCTAAGTAACTGCTCTCAGCATTAAAATGACTGAGAAACCACATTATTTAAAGATGAAGCTCTCTGTATGGAGCTCATTTAGAATTTGGGAAAGATTTTTATAAGAATGAGAGTGAACTACTGGTTTTCTGTTGCACACAGCAAACCCCTCACCTGCCCTAAGTGGTCTACCAGTCATATGGTGGGAATCCAGCCAGGCATTCAGCCTAAGACAAAACCTATGTCTCTAGGTGGCATCTGAGGGCTGCCAACAGTTGAGACTTTAACCTGCTATAGAGATCATCTGCGCTTTGTGTTTAGTGGTAAGTTACACTTCATGCCAAATGTTACAAACAGAGTGCAATACATCGGGGTATACAACAGCAGCTTTCAGGTGTTACAGCACTGTTGTGGTTCCATGCAGAGAGTGTTATGAGTGACAAGGTAATTACAAAATAATTACTTAGCTGCTGTAACTTCTTTTTTAAATAAACAAGCAATTAGGACTGTGCAAATGATAACAGAACCTTTATAAGTCCCAAGACACAGAGACAGATTTTCAGATTGCTGTATTTTAAATAAGAAACCCAAATGTTGCAAGGAAGATTTACTGTAATGTTGGCAACATAGGGCAATTTCTGAAGTCCACTGGTGCCTTGAAGGTTGCAATCATTCTGAGCTGCAAAAAAATACATTCTTTTGTGATCACAGATGATGGAGACTGGTATCACAGCAATTAGAAAACATAACCATGTGTGAGGCCTCCAAGTTTACATACTTTGGGAGGGGGCCAAAAGTCCTCAATGTGCTTTGATAGTGAATTTTATTTTACTGTAGCTACAACCTGGGCTGCCAGATTTGTGGTTCTGAACTGCTGTTTGAGTCCAGAAAGTATCACTGGCTTGCACAATTGGAAATGCAATATAAATAGCTATTTATATGTATCTCAGCACATCTCCATACAAGGAGGGGGCAGTAGGGGCAGCTGCCCTGGACCCTGCGCTTGCAGGGGGCCCCACACGTTGAAAGAAATAAACCCGGCTGGAGCATCAGATGATTCATTTATTAAGACCCGACTGACAGCTGCCCTACAGACAGCCAAGGTAAGGTACTTGATTATGTGGTTATCACTGGCGCACCAAGCAAGGTCACATGATTGAGAGTCGCACCTGCATGCATACTTTCCATTTCCATTTCCAGCACCAGACCAAGAGACTAGACCCCAGAGTAGGCACTTTCACTTGGGCTCCATTGGGTCTGGGCCCACTGTCTTCTCATCCCAGACTGAATCGCATGTCTCGCTGACTCAGAGTAGTCGCTCTCAGAAGTGCCAGCACTGTGTGACCCATCATCTGCAAATCTGCACAGAGTTGCCAATATTTAGCACAAAAAAAAAAAAAGAAGTTAATTGAGCTGGCACTGTGGCCTTCCCTCTCTGCCTCAGATCCTCGACTGTGCTCTGTGATGGTGAGTCCTGAGTGTGTTGGTCTCTCTCTCTCTCTTGGTGTGGGGTGGGTAAGTGGGTGACAGGTGTTGATAGCAGGGGTTGAGACTCTGAGTGGGTCTTTCGGGGAGATTCAGAACAAAGATCAGGTGCTCAGTGGCTTCAGCCATTTCCAGTCCAGATGCTGTCTCAGAACAAACAGGCAAGCCAAATCCAGCCTGTAGGGTGTGGCAGGAGGCAGTGTGTAATCTCTCCAGAAGAATCATGGGGGTTGCAGAGATGAGACCCACTGCAGTAAAATTGTAGACTGCCACAGCCTGCAAAAGTTTGCCTATATCCTGGAAGCTATTTGAATCTAATGACTAACATGGTTACAAGTCAGATACAAACATGGGGATTACAATTACCTATATATCTCCACAGCCCTAAAGAAGAAGAAGAATCAGCATTTATATAGTGCTTTTCATGCACAGTATCCCAAAGCACTTTACAAGCAATGCTAGACTGGTAGTGGTAGTGAAGTGACTGAATGTGTGGTGGCAGCCAATTTCACACATCATCACCCACAGCCTGGATAATTTCATGAACCAGTTTATGGGAAGGGGAATGTTGGCCAGGACACCAGGAATGTTCCCTGCTCTTTGCAAAGAATGCCCTGGGTTCTTTTATTTCCACCTGGACACCCACAAGGACAACACCAGGATGGGCAAAAGGAACCTCAGTTTAACATCTCATCTGAAAGATGGCACACCCCAGCAGTACAGCACCCCCAATACTGCACTCGGATGCCAGTGATTTTTAGGTGCAAGTCCAATCCTGGTGTGGAATGAGAACCCATAACCTGCTGGTCCAGGGGCGGATGTGCTACCAACTGAGCCACACTGACACCTCAAAGCAACTCAAAGCAAAAGGACTTTTTGCTTTAAGTTGCCCACTGCAGCAGGTCTCTATAAACCCAAAGGTTTTTTTTTTCCATCAGCTGTTTCCTGTGGTGGCTTTTGAAAGCCACAATGAGCCCTTTTTCTTTCATCTGCCCAGAGCAGTGGATCTTCACATCCCTGAAGGGCTTTTTCTTTAAGTTGCCCATAATTTATTTATTTAATTTTTTATTTACTGCAGTCTAGGATTACAATACCTTTGAGCATGGGGTGCTCTTTTACAAATGTTCCACGTCAGTAGGTAGGCATTACAAACAGACATAGAAAGACTAATAAAGATCATCTAAGTATAAATGGTGACTCAATCACAGCGCATGTCAATGAGGCTACCCACTGGGGAGGGTGACCGGATGGCAGGGTTCACAGATATAGTGACAGTATGTCACTACATACATGCGTGTGGTGGGGGGAGCATGCTCAGCAAGGGGTGGGAGGGGAGGAGGAGGGTTTGTGGGTGGTGCATCAGTGAGTTGCTGAGCTGGCTCCGTGGCATGGTGGGTGGATTCAGGGCTGGGGTTTGAGGGTGCTGGGTTTGGGTCTGGGTGCAGGTACATTTTGTTGTGCCTGGCCAGAATGTTTTTGGTTTCAGTTTTCACCCCCAGACATGCACGCCCCTGGTTGAGAATCCTTCAATAGAGTGGTGTGGGGAAGCAAGTAAAAGTCCCGCGCTGTTTGCTGTGCCAGGGTGAGGTGTACATCACCAAAACATTTTTTGTGATGTACGGTTGCCCTGATGGCGATTGCCTTCAGCGGTCACCGTTATGACATAGAACTGCATAACAGAATAACCATATAAGCATCATCTAGGCATAATAGAATAACCATATTAGAACAAATGTACAAATAGGCAAACACTGTAAATTAAACAAGTAATTCCAATAACTTAGTAATATTAAGTAGCGTAGGCCATAGAAAGAAAAGAGGTGGATAGAAACATAGAAACATAGAATTTGACTGCAGATAAGGACCGCATGGCCCACCTAGTCTGCCCATTTCCTTATCTAACGGATAAGCTGCAGATCCTAGTTAGCCAACAGCCTACTTCCTCCTACCCCCCACCAGAATTGTCTTATGTCTGTCCCATGTATTCTTGAATTCCACCACTGTTTTTGACTGTATGACCTCCTCAGGAAGGCTGTTCCATGCATCCACAACCCTCTCTTGTGAAGAAATACTTCCTCACATTACCTCTGAGCTGTCCCTCCTCTATCTTCAAATTGTGCCCCCTTGTTCTTGCATCTCTTTTTCTGAAAGATGTCACCCTCTTGGACTTTGTTGATTCCCTTGAGGTATTTGATAGTTTCTATTATGTCCCTCCTCTCCCTCCTTTCCTCGAGGCTATACATCTTAAGCTCCTTTAGTCTTTCTTCATATGTCCTCTGGTGCAGACCCTGCACCATTTTGATTGCCCTCCTCTGGACAGCCTCCACCCTGTCTATGTCTTTGCTGAGATTGGTCTCCAGAACTGTACACAGTACTCCAGATGTGGTCTTACCAACTGTTTGTACAGAGGGCCAAAAACCTTCTGTTTTCTACTGGTGATGCCTCTCCCTATGCATCACAGTTTCCCCCCAGCCCTCCTTACTGCCTTCTCACATTGCTGGCCCACCTTTAGGTCATCTGATATGACTACCCCCAGGTCCCTTTCCATTTTTGTTGTTGTCAGTATCTCACCCCCATTGTGTACTCTTCCCTGGGTTTTGTTTCCCAGGTACATTACTTTGCACTTATTTGTGCTGAATCTAAGCTGCCATACATTTGACCATTCCTCTACCAAGTCCCTTTTCATCCTTTCCACCCCACCTTGCATATTGAAACAGTGGTTGAAGCAGTGAAATAAGCAGCCAATGGCCTTGTCTAGCATAGAAGTAAGCAGGAGGGGTGCTAAAAGGGAAAGGTAGGGGCTTAGCATGGTGGATAGGGGAGGGAGGTGGGAGGAAGGGAAGGGATAGGGGGAATGGGAAGTGGAGTGGAAAACTAGGGGGAGGGAAGGGAGGAGCAAGCAAGGGACAACAGGAAAAAATAAGGGGAATAGGAGTAGGGGACTAGGAGCAACTAGGGCATAGAAAAGGGATTTGTCATCCATGGCAGATGCAAGCGGGTGAATACCAGATTGATTACAATAGTCAATGAATTATAGGAAGCAGTCACAGGAGCTGATTGACACAAGGTGCTGTCTGAGCAGGTGCTTGAATTGACCAAGTTTTGGCATTGGGGTCACTTCCAAAGTCAGGGAATTGAACCAGAGGGGAGCTCTGTAGAAAAAGGATTGCTGACCTTGGGTGATTTGGCATCTGGGGACATGGAGAAGTTGGTTGACTGATGCTGTTTAGCACTAGAGAAAGGGGTCAGAAGAGAAACAATCCCAGAAGGAAGAAAGCCATGGAGTGCTTTTTTAGTTAGTAGTCAAGTTTGGTTCAAATTGGGGGATCTCCACAACCCTGAAGGTCTTTTTTCTTTCTGCTGCTCACTGACACTGTAGTCTTCTTTCCACCCTCAAATACAGGCAGCAGGGTTTTAGTTAATTCCTGCTCGGCAGCACTGAAGTCTCCTGCCTGCCTGCCCCCAATCCTTACAGTGTTGATTCTTTTATTTACCTTTCAGTGGCACTGAAGTCTTTACCCACCTCCCAAAAATACAGGCAGTACCAGTTGTACTGTGAACACAACAGTGAGTGAACACCATACTGCCGATTGCCAGTTTTAGGGGGCCCAGTGTTTTACCTCTGCCATGGGTCCCACAAAGTCAAAGACTGGCTCTGTCTCCATAAGACATTACATTGACCTTTGTTATCACACAAGACATCTGAGGACTGAAGTTGTGGGTATAGTATTTTAAAATCTGACTCTAGGGCATGATTTTCAAAGGTTCTGTTTGACACAAGGTGCCTGAGCCAAATGTGTATGACGCAAGTCTCCCCTCATATAACTTTTGGTGCAGCCCCTGCACCATTTTTGTTGCCCTTCTCAGAACCGCTTCTACTCTGTCTATGTCCTTCCAGAGATGCGGCCTCCAGAACAGGACACAGTACTCTAGATGAGGTCTCATCAATGTTCTATATAGTGGCATCACCACCTCTTTCTCTTCTACTAGAATACCTCCCTATGCACCCCAGCATTCCACCGCCTCCTCACAGCCTTCTCACATTGTTTGGTAACCTTTAGATCATCAGATATGATTACTGCAGGTCTCTTTCCTGTTCGGTGGCTGTCACTACCACCCCCACCACCACCATCATGTATTGTTCTCCTGCACTTCTGTGCCTAAGTGCATGGTCTTGCATCTCTTTGCATTGAATCCTAGCTGCTACACCCTTGACCACTCAAGTTGTTTAGATCCCTTTTCATTTTATCTACCCTCCTGGAGTGTCAGCCCTGTTGCAGATCTTCGTGTCATCTTCAAAAAGACACACCTTTCCTTCCAGCCTCTATGCAATGTCATTTATGAAGACATGAAAGAGGACTGGTCCAAGCACTGATCCCTGTGGGACCCTGCTAGTCACCTCCCTCTCCTTGGATTGAAATCTGTTCATCACCACCATCTGTGTCCTATCAGTCAATGTTTGACCCAGTTTACCACCCAGGGACCCACTCTCAGGCTGCCCAGCTTGTTTACTAGCCTCCTATGTGGAACAGTGTTGAAGCCCTTGCTGAAATCCACGTGAGGCACACCCACCATCCCTTCCTTATCCATCTCCTTGTCACCCAGTCAAAGAAATCTATCAGATTGTTTGACGAGCTCTTCCCACTTTGAATCCATGCTGCCTTGCATCCTGTGCTCCGCTGGATTTGAGACATATCATAAACCTTTATTTTAGCAGTGATTGCATTACTTTCCCCACCACCGAGGTCAGGCTGACTGACCTGTAATTGCCAGCCTCCTCCCTGCTCCCACTTTTGTGGAGAGGGACTATATTTGCTCTCCTCTAGTCCTTTGGTACCACAACTGTTTCTAGCGAACTGTTAAACAGGGCTGTCAGTGGTGCTGCAAGCACCTCCCTGAGTTCTTGTAATACTCTAGGATGTATCCTGTCCAGCCCCATTGCCTTGTCCACTTTCAGATTAGCGAGTTCCTTTAAGACCATCACCTAACTTTGGTCCCTCCCCTTCCCCTTCTTCTGTGAATATTGAACAAAAGTACTTGTTCAGGATTTCTGCTTTTTCTTGGTCCCCCTCTGCACACTTCCCTGCTTCCTTTTTTTTTAGCTGAAGGGGCATGGGGAGTGTCCTAGGGGGCATCAGGGTAACAACGGGCATGATAGGGAATGGTGTGGCAACTGGCGGGGGTGCCATTCACATAGATCTGCAGCTGATTGGATGGGACTGCTTCATGTGGGGTTTCCAGGGCCTAACAGTGACATGGCCCTATGGGGGCACAATCCTGGCAGCTGCCTCATAGGTGCACATAGCTAGGACCCCGTAGTCATGAAGCTGGAGCTGTGGGTTGAGATCTGCCAGTGGTGGGGAGGGACTGTTCACCAGACACCACCACAGTCCCTAGTACCTGCCCTCCCACAATGTGGCAGTCCACCTCCTGCCTGGGGGTCCTGACTGTGCACTTATGGGGCAACTGCTAGGGCTGTGCCACCTGGGGCCATGTCACTGTTCGTCCCTAGCAACCCTCCATGAAGTGGTCCCATCGATCAGCTGTTGACTATGCTAACTGCACCCTGCCAGTTGCCATATCCCTCCCTGTCATGCCTGCTGTCTCCTGATGCCTCCTAGGACACCCCCCATGCCCTTCTGCCTGCAGCCCCTTCCTGAAAGCAGACTCCACCCCAAGCCCTCTTATCCAATCTAGTGTTGTGCCATGTGGGGGGGACTCCATGGCAGTTCCCACAGCTGTGCCAATGTGGCCTTTTGGGTGTAGGGACACCCCTTTTATAAAATTGGGTGCAGGGTCCCTGATTCACCCGGAGTTCACCACAGCCCTAGAGTGATGCAACTTGTGTCACTATAAGGGATCTCTGAAAATCAAGCCCTTAGTCTTAGAATTCTTGCAAGTCAGTTCAACTGACATCATCTTTTCAAATAACAATAAAACATCAAGCCTTTCAAAAATGCAAAAGGAGGGGTTAACCCTATAGTATACTGGCAAAGAATTGGGTATCATGTGCTATCCTGGTAACCTGGATTCCCAGGCTAAGCCTAAGACGCCAACACTTGCTGGCTGGAAAGAATGTTCTCCTCTTGTAGGCTGGATGGGAAATGATCTTCTGTTATACTGCCAACTTGGTGATGACAGATTGCAATTCAGCATGGGACCACTGAGGGAAGAGAAGATGCATTTGCTGTGTCACTTCTTCATTGTGGAATAAAACACATGTTTAAAATGGGTTGGATCAACCAATGAGTGACACCATTGTGTCCCATCTCCTCAGGTGGCTGTCTCAAGCTCAGGGCTTCTCCATCTTCTCCCACAACTGTCACTCGCCAATCAGAGATGATGGGGATGGGAACCGAGAGGAAAGTTCCATGGGTTGTGACAGGCTGGAGGTCGGTGCAGGTAGTGTGCCTGTCTCAGATGATACTCCAGAAGATGAACAGAGCACTCAGATGGTCAGACTTCTGCTTTCTGATGGCAGGTGCAAAATAGAATTGGAAAAAACATAAATCCAACAACACAACTAGATCACTATCATTCAGTTCTTGAGTGAGATGCTCAATAAGGACAGATCAGCTAAGAAATGTTGGCCAGAGAATGGATAAGGCCCTCAGATTTTACAGATGTCGGATCCAGATTTAGAAAGCCATCATTTACAATTTGGCTTCTTTCTGGCACATTTCTCAACCTCTGCTAAAAACATTCCTAAGTAGGAAATGAGCACCTTTGTGTTATTATTGTTAAAGAGCACTGATGGACACGTTGAAATGCAAATTGGAATAGACAATTTGATCAGGTAGCAGCTATCTTCTCCAAACAAGGAATACCCACACAGAGCAGCTACATCTATCAGGTGAGACAGTACTGCTGTCTGTTGAGTATTACTTGGAGTTGATGATTCATAAGTGCAGTAGATGTGTTGTAGAAATAAATTATGCATTGGATGGAATAGAAGTTGTGCTTCAGTATTAGGCTTTAATTTATTGAGATGCTCCAGATAAGGAGATGATGAAGAAATATTGGCTCAGGTCTATAAGTATGTAATGAATTAAGCAGTAAGGCATGACAGAGTGTGGGTTATTGTGGGATAATATCACTTCTCAGAAATGAGGCACAAGGAAGAGCTGAATGATTAATAAGTAGTGTAGCATAGTGGTTAAGGGCATTGTGCTGCAAACCTGGAGACCCAGGTGAACTAATAAATCATCAATCATGTTTTTAAGGTCACATGACAGATGATTATTAATAATCAAATGTTACCATATGATCATCAAGAGAGAACGGGATTTAAAATCATCTAGATCATGATTTAATCATGAAGCATGGGACTTTCAAATCACCAACTGATGATTATTGATTATTTTTGTAAGTTTAAATCAGCATGATGGTTTTTGATGATCTGTAGATGATCAAATGATGATTGTTGATGATCTTTGATGACTGTATTAGTTCTGCATTATAAGACTAAGTCACGAGTAATACTTAGCAACATTTTTTGTTCCTAATATGATAATATGAATGTCAAATATCAGCAAAGCAAATAAACTATAATGCAAATAATGTAAAGTCAAGTTTTAATCCCTTTAGGAAGAGGAAACGAGTGTTTGATATTGTGTATACACATTTACATTGCTAATTTGCATATTTCATTAGCACAATTTATGAACCAAAACAATGGTCATTTCTATGTTTTGAAATAATTTTGCCTTGCTAGTAGTATTTTGCCAACTTTTATGAAAAGTTTTGAAAAAAAAAGGGTATTTGTAGAAACTCACCATAACCATAAAAAGAATAATTTAAAGGAGGTATATAAACTGATATGAGCACTTAAAACATTAATAAGAAATGAGGTATCAGAGTAAGTATACTTAAATACAACGTGTTCATATGGAACATGCATCATAGCTAATGGTACCAGTACATGTGTCTAAATAAAATCACAATGAATTGTAGAAAGTATAGTAAAGAAAATACATGATTTTTTTAATTTATCACAGTACTGTTGGCCATGGGAAATCATGAAAAATCACGATGATATGCAATCATCATTAATCACAATCACCATTTCCATAACATGATGGTTTTTGATTGGCGGCCATTTAACTTTCACGTTTAATCATTGTTAGTCATGATCACAGTGAAGGTTTTTTAAACTTGATCATGATCTTTGCACATAATTGATAATGTTTATTAATGATACATCTTTATAAAACCATCATTTTTTCAGCTGGGGACCTGGGTTTGAGTCCCATCAGCCTGCACGTACATACTGAGTAACCATGAGCAAGTTATTTAATTTCTTTGTGCTCCCAGGTCACACCTGGAAACAAGCTCCAGCTCAGTGTACCTTGCCTGGTTAAACAATTTCCCTTTCCCTTATGTCCTGAAGAAATGCCATCATCCTAGAATTATACACCATGGAATGCCAAATTGCAATTATAAAATTATTAATTTAATTTTTATTTTACCGATGAAGTAATGATCTCCAGAAAGTTGAGTATACTTGACCTTCTGCTGTTGCGCTTAGAATAATGCACACCCTGTAATCGGATCTGACCAATCACAGGTCTGGCTTCTCTTGCCCATTTTATAATTATTTATATAGCTCCTTTCCAAAGCAGATGGTATTCAGATGCTAAGACATAATGGTACATTAAAGATATACTAAAATTATACTTTTTTAATAGAATTATATACAAGCCAATGAAAACAAATTGAACTGAATCTTGATCTTGGGTGAGATTTATTTATTTATTTATTTATTTATTTAGTCTTTGTTAACCAGGTAAGGCCCACTAAGTACAAGTGACTGTTTTCGTGGGTGACCTCGGAGCTTTGGGCTGGTTAAATGACTTGCTCAAAGTCACACAGCGTGTAAGTGAAGGTTGTGGGAATCAAACCCATTCACAGCTCATTACTCTAACCTCTAGGCTATAGCACAAGATAAAGAGGTTTCACCATCATCCCCCTCCCGAAAATCACAAAATGCAAGAGTGGATATGGGTTACAGGAGATCCCAGATAGAGAACTGGCACAGATGTTTAAGAGCTCTGTACATTGTAATTAAATCAGTCCTCCACTTTATGTGCAGCAAGGTGCAACTCACAGATGTAATGTCCTCAACCCAGTTTGTGTGAGGGTGGTACATCTTTTCTAAACTGAATTACAGGATTGTAAGATTAAATTTTGGAACCGTTGATTGATCTTTACATCCATGGTCTTAAAGACAGTGGGCTTGATTCTCAAAGCTCCCAGCATAGCACAAGTGGCTTGCACCACAAAGAATGGTGCAAAGTGCCCCTTGTGCCAAAAGATGCTCTGGAAGTGACTCTCAGTGGCAGCCTGTGTCAACTGCAAACTGGGCTTGCACCACCCGTGCACCCACAAATCGGCTGCTGCACGGTGCTAGAGGGCTTGCAGCAGACACAGGCTGCCATATCCCCTAATATGGGATTCTTAGAACTCTCCCATAGGGAGAAATTCTAAGTTCACTTAGACCAGCCCTGGCTAGTCTAAGGGTTCTTAGAAAATTTTGCTGTGGGAGAGATGACCTGTTTGCAACAACTGAGATCATGTCTCTCCTGCCCTTCCCAGCCCCGATATCGGCCATATTCATATTCAATAAAAAAAAATCCTCGTGGTCTAGTGGCCCCCCTTCCCAATCCCTGATGTTGCTCATTAATATAGTATGAAATACACCCCCCCTTCCCTGGTAATGTAGGGGTTCCCTCCCCGATCCCCAATGTTGCCTGTTAATATAGTATGAAATACACACACCCCCGTGCCTGGTTGTTTAGTAGCCCCCCCTCCCCAATCCCCAACATCACTCGTTATTATAGTATCAAACCCATTCCCCCTTTCCTGCTGGGCTAGTGGCCCCCACCTCAGCAGGTAGTTCCACCTCCTGCTACCCCATCCCAAACAGAGTCTGCGCAGTGACACAGCCCTTCCTGCACTCTCCATGCCCAGCCACCATCTGAACTGTCATGGAGCAATTACTGTATAGTGTATGCACTTGTGTTTGTTGCATGGGAGAGGTTGCGCAAGTGTGAGGGTTTAGGCGCTGGGACCGCTTATGACCAGAATCTGGTGCAGGGTCCCTGGCACTCTGGGCATTGGTGTAAGATGCTGTTTGCACAGTTTGCACCACCCTAAGCCCTTTTTGAGAATCAAGACCAGCAGCGAGCTAAGGTATTAGACAGAGGTTTAGTCTTTACATATTGCCATGGTAACTTTCTCCACCAGATTGCAGTCTTCATTTGGTAACTGATTCTGTATAGATACATACTGTAGATGCATAGATTCTGACCACATATAAAGTCTCATTTATCCATTCAGTCTGCCAAATTCCTACCTTATCCTATGCCCGACTTGATGTTGGACTGGAGTTACTTGGCCTCTTGCCCTTCTGGTGTCCCAGTGCCCCCATTCCCCGGCTCTTCTCCCCCCCATAGGTATTAATCCCCATGTGATTATCCTGTCCATGTTTGAAGCTGGTTACTGATTTGGCTTCTACCAATGGATTTGGTAGACTATTCCTGGCATCCACAACCCTCTCCATGATAAAACACTTCCTAACCTTCCTTTTAAAACACACCTGAGACCATGTCTCCAGCCTGTCTAAATTCCTTTTCAGGTCCCAGATTCCCTTCTCTTGTTTCCCTGCACCACCCCTCCACCCACAGATTTTGGTATTGTCAGAAAAGAGAGAAGATACATACTGTACCTTACTCTATATACTCTCTGCTATGTCACATACAAAGATGTTGAAAAACACTGGCCCCAGGACTAATCCCTATCGCACCCCCTGCTAACATGCCTGACCCAGAGAATTCCATTAACTACCACTCACTGAGTTCTGTCCTACCTCCAAACTGCTCTTCCTCCAAATGGGGTGTTTGTTCCCCATCTGCCTTCTGGGTGGTAAGCAGAGTCAAGCCTTCCTGAAGTCAAAGTATAGTACATCAACTGTTTGGCCTTTGTTACCCTATCAAAAATGTCAATCAGGTTAGTCTGACATGACTTTCCTGCCATGAACCCATGCTGCCTCTTTTCTTATAGTCCATTAGTCTCCAGGAACTCACAAATTGCTCCTTTCTGATGGTTTTCAGTAGCTTCCCTACTATGGAGAACAGGCTTACTGCACTTCAGTTTCCTTGAGTCATATTAGTCCTCACCCTTTCGGAGCATACCACATTACCTACCCTTTAATCCACTGTCAAAACTCTGGTACCAGTAAGCAATCAGATAGATCAACCAGTGGTGCCACCAGCATCTGACTCAACTCTTTAACAACCTAGGGTGTGTGCTGACAGATTCCAGTGATTAATTCACTTTCAGAGCCCTGAGTTCTTTGAGCACTTTTGCTCTGATACCATTCCTACCTCTGGTCCACTTTCCTGCACTCACTGGGACTAGATCCCATAATCTGAGAGTGCCACCACCTTCCTCCACTGTATATTCTGTACAACAATATTCATTCAAGGTATCTTCTTTTTTTTGTCATCTTCACTCATGCACTCCCACTCTTCAGCCTGACAATTCCCTTTTTTGTTTTCCTGTGTTCATTAAGGGTCTTGCAACATCAACCTGATGTCATAGCCATCAGTGAAACCTGGCTCACCCCTCAGATTCCCAATTCCTCGGTAACCCTGACTGGGTTCAACCTCTACCGTGCTGACTGACAGGGTAAGCATGGGGGAGACTGCGCCCTTTACACTAAGGACATATTACATGGACAGCTGCTCCCCTCCCCCCAGCTGACTCCAGGACCACAGGCTCTCACTATTAAACTGACCTTGGGACAAGCTCAAAACCTGTTACATATCACTACACATATCACTGTACATTCCCCCTAGGGATCAAAAAATAAGCCTTCCGCGCTGTAATGTCGTATCTGGACACACTACCATCTCATATGGAAATGATTGTACTCAGTGATTTTTAATATCAATTGGCTAAGTAAGGACGCCACCCTGCTCATCGATACTGCCACAGCCCAAGACCTAACCCAAGTGGTCAATTCCTCCACCCATCTGACCTGCGTAGTGGATCTTCCTCCTTGCTAGACCTCGCCTTTACCAGTCGTCCCACAAGATCACTAGTGTCTCTGTCCTACCAAATGCTCTTAGTGACCACTCCCCAGTTCTCTGCTCCTGGTCCTGTAAAGCTCCTAGATCTCCTCCCAAATTAATAGAGCAGTGCAAACTTGGCCCTGGTAAACTGGCACAACTTGAAGCTCACCTCAGGGCCATGGACTGGTCCTTCATTACTAAATCCTTAGACCTTGATAGCCCTTGACCTCTTCATCCTGTCTTTCAGCAATATGTGCGACATATTTGCGCCATTCACTAAAAGAATGGTTAAAGGCAATCATGCGCCTTGGTTCTCTGATCACCTCAAGACCTTGATGCAGACTAGAGATTCATTGTGGCAACTCTCCAATGTGTCCAGCCTCCCGCATGATAGACATAAGTATAGAGATGCTTAGAACAAGTGCACTTAGGCCAGTCGTAAAGCCAAAGCAGAGTACTATAAATCCTCCTTAACCTCCTCTTGGGGATCTGGGTGCAAGTTCTGGAACAATATTAAGGAAATTTGCGGTAAGGACCCAAACCCGGTTCCTACTCAGGTCATGGTTAATGGGTCCTTGACCACAGATTCCACTCAGATCACCGCAGTCTTCAATAATGCCTTCACTAACCTTAGCCATGTCTCCCTCTGAATTTCTATGATCTTCTGGCACCTAGCACATCTACTCCCTCAGAGCTCCCCCTTTATCTGTGCCATATCACTCCTAAGTCTGCAGAACCTGACCTTAAAACAGACCCTAGCCACCTCCTCCAGCTCCCACTTCCTTGATTTGAAACTCCTTCGCTCACCCTTAACGAGATACTTTACCCCTTACCCACATTTAAACCGCTCCCCATGTCTAGGTAAATTTCCCTCCAAGTGGAAATCTGCCTCAATCACACCCACATTTAAATGTGGGGACCACTCCATTGCAAACAATTACCACCCTATCTCCATACTTCCGCCCCTCTCCAAGGCCTTAGAGAGGATCATTTCTGATCAACTCACTAAGCTCCTCAATAAATACAACCTTCTCTGCAAACAACAACATGGTTTCCGTAAAGAACACAGTACTACTATGGCCCTTCTTGAACTTACTACACACATACACTCTGCGCTGGACAAAGATCACATCACGGGTGCGATCTTCATAGATCTCACAAAGGCATTTGACACCGTCAACCACTCCCTTCTTCTAACCACTTTGACCAACCTGGGTCTCTCTCAGGAAGCCTTGGGATGGTTCTCTGACTACCTCTCGAACCGGACTCAACAGGTCAAAATTGGTAATGCCCTATCCAACAAATCTCCTGTCCTCTCTGGTGTCCCACAGGGGTCCATATTGGGACCTCTACTTTTCAGCATCTTCCTAAACTCCCTCCCTGAGTCCTGCCCCAGCAACCTGTTACTATATGTGGATGATACTGTCATCTTCTCCTCCAGCCCTGACCCCCTTGAACTTCACCACTCCCTCCAGTCCTCCTTCAACATTGCTGAAAGCTGGTTCACTGCACAACGCCTTATTCTTAACTATATAAAAACAAAGTTATGCTATTGGCACACCCAGAGATACCAGGAAGGGCTTTCCTCAAATACTAACATCAAATCAGACTCCCCTGGGACAAGTGGCCTTCTTTAAATACCTGGGCATCACCTTGACACAGGGCTTAACTATCACAAGCATATTCACCACCTATCTAAGGCCCTCAATGTTAGGCTTGGGCTTTTGCACCACTTAAAACACTGCCTTACTCCTGGTGCCCTCAGGATCGCAGTCTCTTCCTCAGTCCTCTCTGCTTGACTATGGCTTACTGATATATGGAGGGCACCTTAGCCTAGTTAGACTCCATCTCGCCTTTAAACAAAGCTTGTTGTCTCAGATTGGGATGTGATCGTCCCACCCATACCTGTTCATGTTATAATGACACCAGCTGGCTTAATGTTGACAACAGAATCAAATTCCACACCTGCATTCTGGCAAAAAAAATTGCCCTAGGCCTCACTGGGCTCGCCCCATTAATCCACCCTGAATTTAAGGTTACGCTCACCAATAGCTCAGACAACCATCCTTCTTGATTCCTTCCTGTCGCACTCTTAATTCCAAAGAACCTTCAGCTACAGGGCCCCTTGTGGATGAACAGCCTACCCACCTCCCTGGTAAATGAACAAAGAATTGAACAATTTAAAACCCACCTTAGGGTCCACCTCCTGTCCACAAGTACCTGTGATTGCAACTGAATCCTGCCCTCTCCCTTCTCCTTATCCACTGACAACGGCCACTGGCCTGCCTCTTCCTCCTTAGTGCCCAAACTTAGTCTCCCTGGCATTGTCATATAGCTACGCTTGATCTGATCTTTATACTCTGAAACAATCGTTGTAATGTTTGTTTGTACCTAATCTATGCGACGTGGAACCTTTGTAAATGAGTCTATGACTCAAGGTATTTTCTGAATCTGAAATAAATAAATAAAATAAGAAAGAAGTATTTCTCTCCCTCCTTGACCCCTTCCACAGTTCTTAGCTCTGTAGCTGTCTTTGCCATCCTGACTGTCCTACTGATGTCCTTTAGATTTCCTACATTTTCTCATCTATTGCTCTCATTCTGCTCTCCCTTCTACTTTCAGAATGTTGTCCTCTTAGCTCTAACTACCTTCCCTCCCTCTATGGTAAACCACATTGGATTTCTGTATTTTCTTTTCTTTCCCACCTACGTAATGTAGGTAGCAGTCACTTCAGCTACACCCTCTTGATCATACCCTATTTGGTCTCCACCCCACTGCCTTTCCTACCTCTGCCAATCTCTCCCGAGCAGCTCATATGTTTTCCTAGATCTGCCCTTTTAGTCTAGGGCTTTCATTTTGAGTTGGAATGATGGACTTCAAGGCAATCTGACAATATACTAAACTGCGTAACTGGACCCCAGTGGCTTCATTCCCTTGGCATCCACAATGAAATCCCCATTAGAGAGTACCAGGTCCAGAATAGCCCCTCCCTAGTAGGTTTCTTGACCTACTGTACAAGAAAGCAGTCCTGTTGCACTTCTACCTGTGCATAGCTTTTGGCCACCGGGATTGCCCAGTCTACGTCTAATAGAGTCAGGTCTCTGATCAGTACTACCTTACCCCTTACTTGCAGTTTCCTAGTTTCATTCCCTGTGCCCTATCCTTGTTCTCCCTTTGACTTGGCACTCTATATACTATGCCCACTTTTAATTTTCTCCCTTCCATTCATGTCAGCTACATCCAGGCTAACTCTAGATCTCCCTTGACTCCCATAAATGAGTCAGCAGTCATCTCTATGCCCTATTTTGTACCCTTCAGTCGATCTTTCCTACAGATGGTGTAGCCTGACACAACAAGATTCCAGTCATGGTTGTTGGCTGCCCAGGTTTCAGTTGTGGTGATTAAGTCTATTTGGGCCTCTGCCTTTAACATCTGAAACTCCTCTGTTTTGTCACCAAGGCTTCTGATGTTCAAGCAAACAGCTTTCCATGACCCCTATTTGTCTTTTTCATACAGCCTTTCTTTTTTCAATTCCACCTACATAATTTCCCTCTTTTGTTCTTCTTTCTTGTTTTTTGTTGTTTGTTTCTCTACAGGCTGGGATTCTATCTACATTACCAATATAATGAACTGACATAAGTTCTAATGATCAGCAACCACAGACTTGAAAACACCCTGTAGTTTACACACACATACACACACACACACCTGTCTGCTGTTAGCTGTCACTTCCTGAACTGTCGCTTCCCACAGTTCTATGTGGTATTCATGCTACAGGAGAAGGGTCACTACACTACAATGAAGCACAAACGTTATGTGTGCTAACATCTTCATGGATTCAACAACTGTAGGCAGTATTCACAGGTAATCAAGCATAGAGCACTTTACAATTATCAGAGTGTGAGGTGAGGAAGGCAGGAATACTGGTGGGCCAGCCTCCATGGTTTAAGATAAAGCACCATCTTAAAATCTTGTGAAGATGGTAATAATGGCTCTTCACAACTGCTGGCAACAGATCCTCTGGTCTGAGCACACCATTTAATACAACGTGCTGGTTGAAGATCTTTACAACTGACCTTAAGGGTACACCAACAAGAACTAGCAGGGAGTTCAACTTCAAAAGCCTCATTTTTTTACGGCTGCATGGGTGGATCCCTGCAGACGTTTTGCATGTAGAAAAGGGCTGACATCATGTTTTCCATCTGTGGAACTGTTTTTCTTCTGCCTGACCCTCCCCCAAGAAGCAATCCGCCCATGTTGTCCCTATGGACTGCAGCACTGCACTATTTCACAGTGGGTGTTTTTTTTTTGTACATTTCTTTACATGTCCCCTTCCCTTAACAGCAAGAGCGTAGCTACCGATACAAGTCACAAGTGCCAACCCTCCATTCCTAGTAAGCTTCCCCTTTTTCCCAGACACAGCAGCCTAAATTAATAGTGTCACTCACCTCCTGTGCAGTCTTCTGCGGTTCTGGAGCTCCCACTGACAGGCAGCTCTCCCCTCTGGCCGGCATGTGGAGCACTGCAGCTGTCCTGGGAGCTCGGCGGGACAGCCTGTGGTGCAAGAGCCATCCGAGCTTCGCTGCTGCCTGTACTGCCATGATGATCTACTATACCAGATGCTCTCAGCCTGTATGCATTCCTACACTGAGCTGCTTTCCCCTCACCCGCCACCTATCGGTGTCCCCAGAGAGGGTTAGTATCATGGCACCAGGAGGGGGGTATCTGCGAAGCAGCAGCCAATCGTGAGCAGAAGGTGGACTTCAGAGCACTGCGGGAGTTGTAGTTTTTACTATGAAGCCTAGCGTGCAAGTTACAGATCACATAAATCCATAGTCACCCTTATAATAGTTTGTTTCTGTGGCACGAGACTAGCTTTTTATGTAATGAGAGAGAAAAGTGTGCAGACAGAGAGATGTCGTTGGTAAAGATGTGGGACCACAACCAGCATGGGTCTGTTACAGCTTTTATGCTGCAAAAGCACTCCTGTTTGTCCGATTGCAAAACTTCAGTTCCGTGACTAAGCCTTGAAGCAACCATGGGGACTTTCCAGAGATTTTAGGGAGAGCATCTGAACCATATTTTATAACTAAATTAAAACAGTAGCAGTTCATTGGATTTCTAGTGTGCTTTTTTACAGGAGATAGGAAAGGATTTACTGTTGTGCATAGCTGCTTAATGGATTGCGGAGTGCTGCGGGAGTTGTAGTTTTTACTATGAAGCCTAGCATGCAAGTTAAATAATCTGACTGACTCCCCTTCCATCTGACTCACGAGACAGAGCAGCGAGCAGAGCGAGCGATTCCCACAGTCGCAATGTAGCAGCATGAGCTGAGCCCTAACTAAAGTTGTAGTTATGTGGAGCTGGTAAGATCTGTATGGCTTGCATACATCTGCTCATCATAGGTCCATATTTTTTATTCTTTCTGCCGTTCGGACTTTGAGGGGGACTTTATAAACATGAAGAACAAATACAAGCATTTTTTTCTATGTTGTGACATAGCACCCCAATCTACTAGCCTTATCAGGAATCGTAGCATCATCGGACTGCGATGCATGCTTGCGCCTATTAGTCTAGCTCTGGGCAGGGACTGGCTGCATAACGTTTGTACAGCTGAGGCATCTCTGGTGGCATTACATCATCATTTCAGATATGGCCTTTAACATGAATTATTTTTTTTAAAGCAATTCTTGCACTTGGGTAAAATGTTTAACTGGACCAAGGGGGTGGAGGACGGGTGAACCTAGTGCTTTTTAATCATATAGGTTAACTATTGAGTGGCCATGTTGGTGTGCAGTTCCTCCTTTAGTGACCTAGGATATTGAACATGGAGGTACCCAGTTATCATCACACCTCTTTTGTCTTGTCACTGAAATGAGGGACACAGAATAGCAGTCAGAATAAAGGACAGAACATTGTGGGACACTGTCTGGAAATACATCATCAGACATGAACGTGCAAGCTCAAAACTACAGTACCCTCATAAACATACAATTTCACACTAGGTAAGGACTCAGGGGCCATCCTAGTCTGCCCATTCTTCATAAACTTCATTATGCAGCCGTGGTGGATCTGACAAGACTTGTTTTCTCTAACTGGTGGCCTGATCAAGCCAATATCACTTCTGTCATCTCCTGGTTAAGCTCCTTGGGACAACCAGCTTGAGGCATTCATAACTGTAAATCCATCAAAAACCATACCAGCTCAGATAGCGTTACCACCTGTCCTGATTTTTGCAGGATGGTCCTGATTTGGGTAGCTGTGTCCTGCAAAAAAACATGAAAAATACTTCATGTCCTGACCTTTTGTAGAACAAAATATTTTCTAACTTTCTTCAAAATGTTGCAGGAACTGTAATACCTTGACTAAAATATCTTAAATGGATCAGAAACAAATGAAACAACTAAAAAACTATAATGCTTAGTTTTAATTCTGAATATTTAGAGAAAACAAATCTGTTGCACTGGTCAAGGTTACAGATTGTCCTGCGAAACATCATGTTTCAGTAAGAAATGTCCCAATTTGGGCTTCTTAAAAGGTGGTAACCTAAGCTCAGAAATTATCCAGCTTGTATCAGAGTTGAAAGAACAATATAGTTATGTGTCAAGTCATCTGTAAAGTAGTGAAATACATAGAAACATAGAAACATAGAAGTTGATGGCAGATAAGGACTGCAAGGCCCATCCAGTCTGCCCATTTCTTTTTCTACCTTATAAATGTGGCATTGTGCTTTTCTGTCAGTGGCCTATCTATTCATACTCATCTGTATTGCTCCTTTATGCCTATCCCATGCCTGTTTGAAGCCCTGCACTGTATTCATAGCCACCACTTTCTGAGGTAGGCCGTTCCATGCATCCACCAACCTTTCTGTGAAAAAGAACTTCCTCACATTACCCCTTAATCGGCCTCCTTCTAATCTCATGCTGTGTCCTCTTGTCCTGCTGTTTTCCTTATATTGAAACATGTTAGACTCTTTTACCTTGTTAATTCCCTGAAGGTGTTTGAATGTTTTGATCATATCACCTCTCTCCCTCCTTTGCTCTAGGGTATACATATTGAGCTCTGTTAATCTGTTCCTAGTTCTAATTTCTCTGAATAGTCCTTTCATGAGCTCTGTACACCACAAGCAAAATCAGTGATGAGTCCAGACTTGGGAACACTCTGCTGTCAAATCTGTGGTTGTGAACTGCCCATGACCACACACACGTACAGCCAGAAAAGAGTGTTTGAAGAGCCCTAGATCAAACTGCTCCTAATTCCAACATCCCTAACAAGTCACAAAAGAGTGTCTGAAGAATCTTAAATCAAACTGCTCCTAATGCTCACATCCCTGACAAGTACTCTAGTCATTCAGTTATACAGTGTCAAATGGCACAGGCTGCTAAAGAAGGAAAATCAAGAATTTCACTTTAGCATATTACTCAAAGGTTGGAAACACCCATCACCCCAGTATGAACTTAGAAAAAATAAATATAATTGCAAAAAATAAAAAGACACATAATCTCACATTTATTGTGCAAATATATAGTGCCAAAAAGTGCACTACAAGTCAACATTACAGCAAACATGAGACATCAAATGACCAATGTCAGATGATCAAATGTCTTGCACCATACATCTAGCTACCATGCAATAAATGCTATTACTTTAGCAAAAAATGTGAGAGCACTGTATATATCTGTCTTTTGCAACTCTGTTTATCTTTAATGAGACTTGACTGGGATGGTGGCTGCCTCGTGTTGAGTTGTACCCTGACTTTCTTTTCTGAGTAGCATTGCCAGTTCCTCTGAACTAGGTCACTTTATTTTCTCTGCAGGATTTCCCTTTAGCTGAACAGTTAGAGCTGCTGTCTTAGAGACAAGGGATGCTTGGTTTGCATCCAGGGTTCAGCTCTTAATCTATACAGCCTGTTTTTCAGTTGACAGAAGATGTCCACCCAGGCTGGCTAAAGACTTAACACTAGTGTGGAGTTTACAGTGCCCCCACCTATGTGAATGGGGAAGTGAAATATTTTGTTTACAGAAGAAGTTATCAGAAAATGTAATGTGTCCTCTGGTAATGAAAGCTGATTTTGCAATGTAAGACTCAAAAGAGTTAGAATGTGCAAATGCCTTCAAATAAATACTTTCAGAATTATCATACTTGAAACTAAAACTTATTTGTGAATTGGGATTTGTTACATGTACAAAAACTGGTTACAAAAATCTTTATAGAAAAGCCTTTCCCCCATCTCCCAAGTGGCCAGGACTAGTCCCATCACCTACCCCAGTCAGTTGTCTTCTGTCCCCCATCTTCCTCCTTGGTCCTCCAAAACCAAAAAAATATATATCAGGCATCATGCTAGCCACAACAGTGCCTGACACCATCATACTAGAGCCACCACCTTAACTAACCCTACCCCAAGTAGCATGATAAATAGGAGCAACTGGACTTCTTAATTTGCAGTGCTCACATTAATATTCTGCCTATCTGGTTGTTTGTCTATTTCTTCCTCTCCAAACATTGTCCAAAATCTATCCCCCACCTTCTTAACCCAGCCCACCTCCCAGTTCGTGATCTTTGATGAGGGAGGAACCTAATCATGCTTCCTCAGTTGGTCCACCTCCCTCCTGTGCTAGCTGACAAGTCTGGGCAGTACACGGGAGGGGCTGATCTGCCAACTACCTCCTGTGCAGGCTGTTATAGAGGGTCAGGTTTGGGGCTGATTGAGGAATTGCTCAGCACCTCACAAACAACTGAAGCCTGAACTGGCAATCCAAGGTTAGAATCAATATTGCATTTCTGCTCATTCTAGCTCCATATCAACGTGACTCAGTTACTAGCACATTCACCTCTTGCTCATAAGGTTGTGGGTTCTAATGACAGACAGAGACAATTGGGCTCATGCTCCAAATGTCTTGGCACTCCACTGCAAAACTAAGGAGGGTGCTGTATGGTCAGGATGTGCTGTCTTTGGATGTGAAGTTAAACCAGCGTTCCACCCATTTCTGCTGCTTTCCTGGAGGGTGTCAGATGGAAGTCAAAGCACAAATGGAACTCTTTATAACAATAAGGGATTTCCCCCCAGTTTCCTTGCCAACATTCACCTTCACATAAAACCAGTTCAGGCAATTATCCATGGCTGTGAGTGGGTGTTGATGAGTGGACTGGGTCCTACTAAAGTCTTTATTCACTTCACTAACAGTCTCACTCTCACTGCTGGTAAAATGATTTGGGATACATTGCATATAAAAGTCTCTATATTAATGAAAATTCTTTTTCTGTAGGCCTGTGACAGTAATGAACATTAATTTCCCAAATATCCCAAACAATGAGGGTACTCAGATCCAAATTCACGGTGCTGTATTTTCAGCCATGCATCTGGGACTTTCAGCACAGTTTTGCTGCATCCCAGATTCTTTTAGTCTACCTGAAAGGTGGTGAAAGTATCAAACACACCTGTTACAACTTGTAGCATCACAGAAGCCCTAATAACGCATGTGTCATAATTGTGCCACAAAGTGGCATTATATTTGAAAATAGCATCAACACATTGTGCTGCATTTACCTTGCCACAGGCTCACACCAAAATCAGAATCTGTGCCTGCAGCAGGGCTTCTGTAAATCTAGCCCTCAGTATGTTCTGTTACTCAGGACATTCAATATTTGGGATGAAAAAAACTGAAAATATTGTGTTGTGTGGTTTGTATATAATGCAATAAACATAAAATTAAAAAATATATCCTTCCCCACATGGCCAGGGCTAGTCCTGTAGCTACCCCCCCCCACACACTTACCTTGCTCATTCCCTTCCCTTTAGTCATTCCCCCTGCCCCTCTCCCCTAAACAGATTTTAAATAGCTACGATACTGACACAATGTGGGGGAGCCAACATCAACTTTTACAAAATCCTCCCTCCTTCAAAGATATGTGTGAGATTCCAAAAATTATGCTTCGGCCAAAGTCTGCAGAATAATGAAAAAGTTTGTGAAAATCAGCATTTTACTAAGTTAACAAATCAAGAAACTTCTTCCTGCAACTGATGTTTTTTTTATTTGACTTGATGGCAATGCTTGCTAGCAAATGTTTACTTTTGTTCCTGTAAAAAAATAAATATTGACTGCAATTTGGGTTTGTTGTCCCACAACTTGTTTGTTTTTCCTGTGACCTGAGTACCTTGTACAATGCAGAATTCAAGAAGTGTTTCAAATATTCCATTACATTCTGCAATGCAATGTATGCACATTTTCAGATAACTTCAAATTGCAGAAAAATAATTTTTGCATCACTCTAGACCCTAGCTTGCCACCCCAGGGTCAAAACATCATTTCTTAAGACTGAAACCTTCCCTCCTGATCCCTGAACCTCTGTTTGAGGAGGGAGTAGTCAAAATTCCATTTAGTTACTCTAGGTCAAGTTCTCTGTTTTACTCAGTGCAAGCCTTCCACAATAGTAAGAAAATCCTCTGACAGTGTAAATATGCAGCACACATGACCAGGAGGAGAGGAAGGGAAGTTCACATCTCTGATGATGATAGACAGACTGACCAGTCAGTCTGCTTGGTGTCATGAATGATGAGGACTGATCCCTCTGTCCCAGGGGCATGCACCACATGCTTCCTTTATCATTTGATCATATTACCAAATAAATAAATACATAAATTATTAATCTATTGTGGAAGGTGCACTGCAGGCTAAGGAGGGGGAACTGACAAAACTTGTTGGGATTTGGACTATCATTGGCCACCCTATATAGTGGATCAAGCATCAAGAGGGGGAGTCAATATTTATGGAAAGGCATTTTGGGGCCAGGAGTGAATTTGGGAGAGCGGTATTTTAAAAGATGCTGCCAGATCCTAGCTCTGTGCCAAAGCTCCATTATTTTTTGAATCAGTCCAGTTGGGAAAGGTAAAAAGGGTAGGAAATATCTGGTGTTGGTCCAGAATTGGCCACGTCACTAACCCTGGACACCCAGAGTAGGGAGGTTTTAAAATTTTTTTTTATTTTAGCCCTAAATATTGAGTATCTGGGGTTCCTGAGTATGACTACTCTGCAAATACATGGAAAAAAGTATCTGAGCACACCTAAACCACAAAATGCTGTTGCTCTATTGTCAACTAGGGCATGTATTAGCAGTTAAGACCCCCACTGAGACCCCTTTTACATGATAACCGTTTGTAGATAAGTTGTTGCATGCCAGTAAATAACTCCCTTTAAAAAGTAACTTGGGCCATTTTATGTTGATTATGCTGCGATGCGCAGAAACATGTTGTGACAGGTTTCTCCAGAAGTGGGTTGTGAGGCGCTGAACTGTTGTGGCCATGGCCCCACAGCCTGCAAGGCTTTCCCCACCCCCAATGCCATGGGATGCTGCTGCTGACACTAGTTCAGCCAGTGTGCCACAACTTTCTAAAATCAGCCGCTGCAATCAGGGTGCCGCCACTCATTGCAGTTGCTTATCCGCTGCAATGAGGGAGCGACCCGTCATTGCAGGGCGAGATGTAAACCACTGATATTGTTTGTGAACATGGTGGTGGCTTGCTGCGTGTTCACAAACAACCAATACCTTCCCACCATGTGTAGTTGCCGATGGGGCCCCAATCCCCGTCGGCTTTGGTGCTTTCTTTGTTGCTGACGAGAGCCCACTCACGCCGGCATTCTGTACCCCCTGCTTTTGTTCCTGCCGACGGGGAGACCGGTCCCCATTGGCATTCTGTAACCCCTCCCTTTTTGTTCCTGCTGACGGGGTGCCCAATCCCTGTCGGCTTTAGTGGTCCCAGTTTGTTTTGTGGCTGATGGGGGAGCCCACTCACCGTCGGCATTCTGTAACCCCCCCTTTTGTTCCTGCAGATGGGGTGCCCAATCCTCATCGGCATAATGAAACCCCCCCCGCCCATTTGCCGATGGGGGTGCTCAATCCCCCGTCAGCTACTGCTGGCCCCCAGCAAGAAAGCCTCTACTGGCACACTGGGAGCCCACCCCAGTGTGCCAGATGACCCCTGCGAATTAAAAAATGGTCCCGCAACATCTGGTTTGTTTTTTAATCCTGCAAAAAAGGAAACAGTCCCTCGGCGCTCGCCCTGCCTCCCACCAGCAACCCGCACCCACCCACTGCACGATCTGCCTCACCCCATACTTACCTTAGGAGCTCGGCCCGACGATCTTCAGTGGACCGGAAACACGTCTGCACTCTTCAAAGCCGACCGCGAACTGAGGAAATGCTGGTAAGCTGTATAATGTAATAAATAGGGTTTTTTCAACTTTACTGCATATCTCAGACATTATTGGGAATTTTTCCACCAAATTTTCAACAAGGGGTTTTTGGGACCCCTCCTCATGAATTCTTGAACTGTCACGGTGTTAATCACCCGGAAAGGTGATTTTGCTGTCGCTGCATGGAATCACCTTTCGGGGCCGATTAACAAAACGACAGTGCCAGCGTTCATGAGGTGTGCTCTCAAAAAGCCTATGTTGCAAATTTGGTGGAAAAAATGTAAAAAATTACTGTTTTACGAGCGTGCACTGCACAGTTGCTACGCATGCTCGTAACTTTGTGGATTTGCAATATTTTCACGCCAGATTTTCAACATTGGCATTTTGTCATACCTCCTTGTGAACAGTACAGCTGTCATTGTTCACATCCTGGCGGAAATGTGTTTTTGCACTTCCGGTGCAGAATAGCACGGTCGCTGTGGGAAATCAGTGTTCGGGACAGATTAAAAAAATGACAGTGACACTGTTCATGAGTAGAGGTCCAGAAATGGCTATGTTGAAAATTTGGTAACGATACTTCATAAAATGACTGTGTTACGAGCGTGCATTGCGCAGTTTGCACGCACGCTCGTAACTTTGCGAATTTTTAATATTTTCACGCCAGATTTCCAACATTGCCATTTTCCCACACCTGTTTATGAACAGTAAAGCTGTCATTTTTTCCATCCTGGCCAAAATGTGTTTTCGCACTTCCAGAGCAGAATAGAGTGGTCGCTGTGGGAAATCACTGTCTGGGACAGATTAAGAAAATGAGAGTGATACTGTTCATGAACAGAGGTCCTAAAATGCCTATGTTGAAAATTTGGTGATAATAGCCCATCGAATGACTGTGTTACAAGTGTGCGTTGCACATTTTCCACGCACCCTTGTAACTTCGCAGATTTGTAATATTGTCAAGCCAGATTTTCACCACTGGAATTTTTCCACACCTCCTTATGAGCAGTACAGCTGTCATATTTCATCCTGACCGAAATGTGTTTTCACAGGTCTGGCGTAGAATAACGCTGTCGCTGTGGAAATCACTGTTTAGGACAGATTAAGAAAATGACAGTGGCACTGTTCATGAGCAGAGGTCCTAAAATGCCTATGTTGAAAATCGGGTGACGAAACTCCATAACGAGCTGTGTTACAGGTGTCGTTGAACTGTTTCCACGCACCCTGTAACTTCCTGGTCTGTAATATTTTTCATGCCACATTTTCAACAGTGGCATTTTTCCACACCTCCTTATGAACAGTACAGCTGCCATTTTTCACATCGTGGCAAAAATGTGTTTTTGCACTCCTGCCACAGAATAGCACTGTGGCTGTGGGAAATCACTGTTTGGAACACATTCAGATCAAACGAGTGGGGGGGGGTGACCGCGCTCAACTGAGCTCCATCGGGACTGCTGCAGATTTGTTTGTGGGCAGAGAAAGGGCACAACACAAGAGCCCAGTACAAAAGGGCAGCCTGCAGCACTGGGAGAAACAGAACGAGAGAGCGAGTGATGGAGGGGGAGTGAGCGAATTCACCAGAGCTCTTTCAGGACTGCTGCAGATTTCTTTGTGGGCAGAAAAAGGCATCGATGCAGGCAGGAGCCCAGTACAAAAGGCCAGCCTGCAGTGGTGGGAGAAACAGTATGAGTGAGTGAGACAGGGGGACTGAGTGAGCTCAACGGAGCTCTGTCAGGACTGCTGCAGATTTCTTTGTGGGCAGAAAAAGGTACCAATGCATACAGGAGTCCCGTACAAAAGGGCCGCTTGCAGTGCCAGGACAAACAGAATGAGCATGTGAGACAGGGAGACTGAGCGACCTCAACAGAGCTCTGTCAGGACAGCTGCGGATTTGTTTGTGGGCAGACAAAGGTGCCAATGCATGCAGGGGCCCAGTACAAATGGGCGGCCTGCACTGGCAGGGAAACCAGAATGAGTGAGTGAGAGAGGGGGAGTGACAGAGCTCAACAGAGCTGTATTTTAACTGCTGCAAATTTCTTTGTGGGCAGAAGAAGGCGGCAACGCAGACAGGAGTCCAATATAAAAGGGTAGCCTGCAGCGCCGGCAGAAACGGAATGAGTGAGTGAGAGAAGGGGAGTGAGCGAGCTAAACGGAGCTTTGTCAGGACTGCTGCAGATTTCTTTGTGGGCAGACAAAGGCACCAACAGAGGCAGGAGCCCAGTACAAAAGGGCAGCCTGCAGCGCCAGGAGAGACAGAATGAGTGAGTGACACAGGGGGAGTGAGCGACCTCAACGAGCTCTGTCGGCACAACTGTGGATTTCTTTGTGGGCAGAAAAAGGTGCCAACTCAGGCAGAAGCCCAGTACAAAAAGGCAGCCTGCAGCACCAGGAGAAACACAATGAGCGAGTAAGACAGGGGGGAGTGAGCAAGCTCAATGGAGCTCTATCATCACTGCTGCGGATTTCTTTGTTGGCAGAAAAAGGTGGCACTGCTGGCAGAAGCCTACTACAAAAGGCCACCCTGCAGCACCGGCAGAAATGGAATGAGTGAGTGAGAGAGGGGAGTCAGCAGGCTCAACAGACCTGTGTCGGGACTGCTGCAGATTTCTTTGTGGGCAGAAAAAGCCACCAACACAGGCAGGAGCCCAGTACAAAAAGGCAGCCTGCAGCACTAGGAGAAACAGAATGAGCGAGTGAGAGAGGGGGACTGAGCCACCTCAACGGAGTTCTGTCGGGACAGCTGCAGAATTCTTAGTGGGCAGAACAAGGTGCCAACGCAGGCAGGAGCCCAATACAAAAGAGCAGCCTGCAGCACTGGACAAAACAGACTGAGCAACTGACAGAGGGCCAGTGAGCGTGCTCAACAGACCAACGCAATCAACATTCGGCATTGACAAATGCTTGTTTGATGTGAAATGCATGGCATTAATGACACCTACATACCCAAGATCATCCTAATATGGCTTCAGCAGCTGGGACAGTTTTCAGAGCTACTGTACATAAATAGGCCTTGAGCAAGAGTTTCTAAGACTCACACATTTATGAGGGGCACTTGCCCTAAGCTAGACAGTCAGGGTCTTTTTAGTGCTCACATTTTCAGATTTTCAGAATGGGCTGCAAGGCCTTGGAAAATATGATCCACTAGACCCAGGGCTAATATCTATGGTAGAAAAACAAACAAACAAATCAAAATGCACAATAAGTGCAGGATAGACTTACTATATGCAACTTTAGATTTGTAGTTGATGTCACTGCAAATCAGCTCCACTGATGTGTTTGCAAAGCAATGGCCAAAATGACCTTTTGTTTTTGATTAAGCAATGCAGATGCCACAGGAGAAAAGCTTTTCAACCCTGCAAATGCAGCTTTTGCATTAGACTGTCAAATCCATAATCCGAGTATTAAAACAAATTTTATCTTTGCCTTATCAGTACCTCAAAGAGACACAAATAAGATCATGTTGATAATGGAATCAGCTCAATTGAGGCCAGCCAAAGAATTACCACTGGACTGCGTTTAGCAATGCTTTCATAGTGACAAAACCTGGTAGGTTCTTGTTGGAGCAGTACACTCAGTTTCCATTAAATTAATTGTGCATTTTCACCCATTTTGGGTATGAATCAGAAAAAAAGACCAACAGTACACTGGGAAAGGCCATTACATAGTAGACGCAGCCTTGTTAAACCTAAGGGTGAACATAATTAGAGAATACATGGGAATTGTACTGTGAGTTACACTCAGGAAGTAATCCATTCATAAATAACTCATCTATGAACACGATTTCTAAGTGAGATATAAGCTAAAGACAGCAGCAGCACCATTCAGTACAGTTGTAGTTAATGCCAGCTGAAGCCATTACAGACCATGTTGCAGTATGTCGCATGCTGATATTGCTTTCTATGCACTGGGTAACAGAGAGCTAATGAGAATGATTATTGCCTCATGGCACACCATAATGTCCAATACTGTTGACTGTGGTGATAGCTACCACCATACAGAGTAACAGGGGGGATGCTAACATATATAACTAAAATGAGAATAGGGACCTACTGTAAGCTTATTCCTGATTTAAGGGAATGACAAAACCAATTAGGGTGCTTAACCCCCCCCCCAATGTTGACCCTTATTAAAAATTCATAATACAGTACTGTATTTCATTGTGTTTTTTATTTATTTTGATATAGAGGGTAGAGAGTTATGCAGATGTAGTACTAAGAGTTTGATTCTGACAGCAGAAATCCGGAGACATAAAGACCTTCTTGTCATACATAGAAGACAAGGACACCAGGCACGAGGCATGCATACAGGAGCTGGAGAGGCTCATGGCACTTCTATGGGTCTGAGCAAAGGATGCTGAAAATTGGAGTCACTTCATCAACCTCCACCCGATCGGTTTCGCAGAGGGGGCAGATAACCACGATCTGGTCAGCTTTCTGCAGAGAGAGAGAGATACCCCAGTTAGTATGCCACACTTGGAAACCCACACTGGAGGTAGACCAGACCCATAGAACTCTTGGCCCTGCACCCAAGCCAGGAGAGTGTCCAAGATATTTCACAGTTAAAGTTCTCTGTTATCTAGACAAAGAATAGATACTAGCCCTGGCTTGGAGAGGGGTTCCCCTGATACGGCAGGGGGCACCAGACCCATTTTTTGCTGATTATTCCCCTGAGCTAGCCCAGCGGTGAAAATAGTATGCCCCATTAAAAAGGCTCTCCAGGCACAGGGCATCCCCTATAAGATGCGATACACTGCTAAAATTTGTAGAAGTAGGAACAGAATCTCACACACTTTTCACACCCCGGTGGAAACCTCTCAGTATGTTAATAAGCACTGGCCCAACACCCTCCCTCATGCACCACCCTGAGCCAGGCCAGATGAACAGTCTCTTTCAGGTTACCTGAGAAAGATGGCATGGAATGTCTACAACTATAATGACCATCACTTGGACTGGGTGAATACTGATATGCAGTGGCAAACCATGAAGGCGAAATGATCACACTGGAGAAGAGGGGATAGGCAGCGAGCATCTAGGTGGGCCCCTGGAATGTGCTCCTGAAACCACACCAGACACTCTAGATATTCTTTTTTTTAAATTTGCATTTTTTTCACCTTCCTACCGGCCACCCAATGTTCAGCCCGGTCACGGGCCGATGGCTTCCACCCCCCCACATCGGCCTCGGGTCCTCCGATACCCCGTGGCTTACCCCCCACGGTGGGGCTGCGGGATGGAGAGGGCGAGACATCCCGCAGAGACCGTAATTGGTCGGAGGACTGGCCTGGGGGGGCTAATCAAAGCCGTGGCGGGCTTCATGGAGGGTGGCCGGCAGCCGTCCATTTTCCTCTTTTCCGGGGAGGCGGGGTCGTGCAATGACGCCCAGCATCCACCCGCCTCCTAAAATCTTTTGAGCTGGGCAGCGTGGTGCTCCTGGCCTCCGCTTAGGTCCCCATCACCCTGGATGCTACCCATCCCACTCCCGGAGAAGGAGAGCGGTCACGGACCGATCCTTCTCCCCGGCTGACCCTCCGGCGGCTGGGTCATTCGAACCGGGTCGCTTGATGTCAGCAAGCGAAATCCAACCGCTGCGCCGACGAGCCGGCTCACTCTAGACATTCTGTATCAAGTACAGACTCTAATGGTGAGCCAGTGCTGAAGAAAACTGCCACACAGGTGGTCTCCTCCTCCAAGGCACCACTGCTGAAAACCCCAGACAAAACACCAATGGGGAAACCTCCAGCACTACAGTTTAATGATAATCACTCCTGGGCAGATAGAGCCACTGGTGCTGAAACTGTTGCAGCCAGTTTACATCCAGAGTGGAGCAGGGACTTGTCTTGGGCTGGCTGACATCAAGCAGGATAACCAGACCAAGCCAAGAGGGGTATCTTCTGACATCCCCTTATCCCTAGCATGGTTTGTATGGACTAATGCATTGGTTTTATCCTTGAATACTGTTCCTTCTTTTGGGAGGGCTAAAAGACCAAGGTTCAATGTGGGGGAATAGATCCTTCCACATTTATAATAAAAGGCAACCTCTCTCTCCAGCTCCACTTGGAGCATTTTGAAACAGATGTGGACTTCTGCGGCTGCGTGGTTGGTGAGGCTTGGCTCTTTCCTGTTGTTGCCTCCCATTCCTGCTTCCTGTGTTTTCTTTTCATCTCTTTCTCCTTCTTTAGTTGTTTTCCCCCTCCACCCCCATCTCTCCCGTTGTTTGTCTATCCCCACCTTTTCTGTCCCCCCGTTGTTGTTTTCTCCCTTGTCTGTTCCCCTCCCCACGTCTACCATTCTCCTAGTGTTCCCCGGTACCTCCTTCATCTGTTACCTTTGCATCCCTAGTCTCCTCTCATTTTCCTTTGTTTTCTGGCATTTCTGCTTTACCAGCTGCCACTCCATTCTATGCCAGTGCTTCCAGGGTGTGACGTCACCCACCATGATTGTCATCCAGCTCCTCACTCTACTTGATGCTCTGATTTCTGCACAGAACTGATAATCGTGCTGCGGAACAGCAGCTTTTCAGTTGGAGTGCTCTATATTCCATCGGCCTAGGCTTGCATGTGCTCTGGTTTCCTATGGTCCCTCTCTCTGGGGTGGCTCAGCAGTTGGGTCTTCACCTGCTTCAAGTTGTCATCATTCCCCATTACCACTGCACTGCTGAACTTATCCTTTGAACTCTTGCTGTTGCACTCTGGCACTGCTGATGCACATGTCTTTGATCCCCCATGCTGCTTGCTAGCGATGTAAAATGGAAGAGGGGTCCCTGTCATCCTGCCACAATTGCAGACCTTGCACTTCAGTGCTTTGCTCCATTATACACTACTATGCTCTCTGTTACACCTCCTCTGGTTATTGTGACTCACAGTTTTTGCTCTAGTCTGTCTCTCTCAAATCCAGGTCCCCCTCCTGAGCTCAACTTCCCACTGATTGCTACTTGTTTGCTGCTGGTATTCTCTAGTTATCCATCCCATTCCTTTTGGCTGGTGCTGCTAGCTTGGTGCTATCCTGGATCTACACTGCATGCAGACATCTTACTTCCAGCCACTACTAAGTGGACCACAGTATTGAGACTTTACCACTGGGGCTTCCTTGGTCACCATATGACTCAGCATGGGTACTCTAGAATCACTTATTTTCTAACCATTCCTCGCTTTATGTACCGGTGCCTCCAGGGTGTGTCATTCCCCACCACACTTGTCTCCTTCTCCCTACTATACTGCTTGACCTGCTGCTGGATTTGGACCTTCAGTATTTATAGATCATTTACCTTGTTTGTCCAACAGTCTCCATCTCTAGCTCTACCTTTGAGGTATCGAGCTCAAGTGGGCTTGCTCATCCACTGAGGATTGGAGCCATTCCTCATTTCCATGTCTACCATCATTCCATACTTTCCACCACCATAGATCCAACTGCCTCCATACCTAGCTCTGCCTCTGGGTCATTTAGGAAATTTGAGCTTGCCCTGGCCACTGGGGATGGGAGTCCCTGCCTTCTGCCTCCATTCTCTGCTCTATCTGATTCTGTCCATTACTCAGACAGTCTCTGTCCCAAGCTCTACTGTTGGGGTATTGAGTGAAGGTGGACTTGCCATGTCTGCCAGGGAAGGGAGTCCATGTCTTCCGACTCCATTCTCTACTCCTTCCACTTCATTCCAGTCCTCAGACAGTCTCCATCTCTAGCTCTGCCTGGAAGGCATCAAGCAAAGTCCAGTCTTCCCCACCTGCCAGTGATGGGAGCCTGTTTCTCATATTCTTTACTACCTTCCGTGCATCATTTACCTGTTCCAGATCCACTCTGTGCTGGCCTCCACCAGGCAATTGCTGCATTTTTATGTTGTCCTTTTGGTTTTCCAATAGCAGCCTGATCTGTGATGCTCTGTTCATGGCACCATGTTTTTCCTATGGCAGAGACTTGATGTCTCTGTGGTGCTTCATGGTTCTGGGTGGCAGGTGCATGCTTTCTGTATGTTCCATGGCTCACCCTGCTCCTAGCACCTCCTTGCTCATGAGTCATGACTTGCAGCTCCATTTCCAGGCTATGTTTTCATCGCAGTGTCCCTGGCTTTCTGGACCCATGGTCCTCTTGTTCCTGCATTGCACTGACTTTTGCTTCCATTTGCCTATTTCTGCCTTGTTGATGTTTGGGCGTGCCCACTCCTGTTGTCGGTCCTCTGCCATCTGCTTTCATAGAAACATAGAAACATAGATTTTGACGGCAGATAAGTACCACTTGGCCCACCCAGTCTGCCCATTTCCCTACCTACTGGATAAGCTGCAGATTCTAGTTAACCAACAGCCTATTTCCTGCCACCTCCCACTACAATTGCCTTGTGTCTGTCCCATGCATGTTTGAATTCCCCACTGTTTTAGCCCCAACAACCTCCCCAGGAAGGCAGTTCCACGCATCCACCACTCTCTCTCTGTGAAAAAAGATTTCCTCACATTACCTCTGAACCTTCCCCCTCTATCTTTAAATTGTGTCCCCTTGTTCTTACATATCTCTTTTTCTGAAAGATGCTACCCTCCTGGACTTTGTTGATTCCCTTGAGGTACTTGAACGTTTCTATCATGTCCCCCGTCCCTCCTTTCATCAAGGGTATACATATTAAGCTCTCTCAGTCTCTCTTCATATGATTTCTGATGCAGACCCTGCACTATTTTAGTTGCCCTCCTCTGGACTGCTTCCATCCTGTCTATGTCCTTGCATAGATGAGGTCTCCAAAACTGCACACAGTACTCCAGATGGGGTCTCACCAACTGTCTGTACAGAGGGATAACCACTTCCCTTTTTCTACTTGTGATGCCCCTTCCTATGCTTTCTCCATAGATTGTGCCTGGCCTTGGTTGCCCCTCCTTCCTCGATGTTGGATTGGCTCGGGATGCTTCCTGGACCACCTGCCCTCCTGTCTCCTATCATTCTTGAACTCCATGATCATCCTGCTCCTTCTTCAACCATTTACCTCACATCTGAGACTGCCTCTTGTGCTCTGGTGGTGTTTCCTGTCAACGGCTTCCCTGCTCGGAGTTCGCTTCCTTCATTCTGTGTTCTTTTGAAACATAGAAAGATAGACTTTGATGGCAGATAAGGACCGCTTGGCCCACCTAGTCTGCGCATTTCCATACCTACTGGATAAGCTGCAGATCCTAGTTAACCAATAGCCTATTTATTCCTACCCCCCACAAGAATTGCCTTATGTCTGTCCCATGAATTATTGAATTCTCCCACAGTTTTAGACCCCACAACCTCCCCAGGAAGGCAGTTCCATGTGTCCACCTCCCTCTCTGTGAAAAAATATTTATTTTTTTAAAATTCAAAGTTTATTGAATTATCCATAATTTGTTTAACATGAAGGGACAGGCAGCATTGATACAGATGTAAACATTGTAAACATCAACTCCATGCTAAAGCCCCCCTCCCACCCTCCCTAAGCCCTCCTCCGGCTTGGCACCCCCCAACCATGGGGAACAGGTAATATGGTAGACAGGAAGTATATACAATCATAATACCAGAGTGGCACACTGGTATAGAAATAACAAAGAATATCGTAAACATAGGTTCCTTATTCTGGCTAGGCCCCCAGTCTAAAGAAGGTATAGGGTGTGAAGACCGTCCCATATTTTCTTGTAGTGGGAAAAGGAGCCACCAAGGCTAGCTTTCATTTGCTCAGTATGGAGGTTAAGTAGAAGGTCCCACAGCCTTTCATCATAAGTGATGTTATGAGCATCCAGCCAATGGCACAAAATTAGTTTTTAAGGGTGAGTGATATCATGGCCATATGATACCTACGAATCTTAACTGGAATCTTAGAAAAATCCCCCAAGAGATGGATCTCAGGTGTGAATAAATCATCAATACCCAAAAGGGGATCCACCCTAGTCCTGATTAGCTCCCATAAGTCCCTGATCGAAGGGCAGTCCCAGAATATATGAACAAGGTCCCCCTCACCATTTTTACATCTATTTCCTATTCTTTTAAGTTTAATGGGGGTCCAATACATATCATTTAGTATTCAGTACTGTGTAAGCTTTAGTCTATCTTGAGAAGCATATCTGTGAGAATCTAAATGGATGGATTCCAATTTTTCTGCTGAATTTGGGAAACAAGAATTCCAGTACCGAAGAACCCCACTGTGTGTCAAGCATATTTGCTTGTAAACAGGAGTATATTAGGGGAACTGCATGGGGCTTCCCACATACTGGAATCAAAGAGTCCAACCAAGTACAGTTACCATCAGAATTCCCTGTTCCTGGAAACATCTTTATCAGGAGGTGCCTAAGCTGACAGACTTTAAAAATCTGTTTCCTATCTATGGAATATAAGGCCATGATGGTACCTGAGTCCATACACGATCCCCCGGAAAACAGATCCCCCACCCAAACACTATTAATCAAGGGAAGCTAAAGCAGAGAAATTATTTTACCCTCAATCTTCAGATTTGGATTACCCACTATTGGTTGCCTGGGATCTTTGACATTCCGGTATTTGAGGAACGTACAAAGTTGGCTATGTGCCCAAAGGGATAATAACAAGGAAGAGTTACACAATACGGGGGGAAGACTCCTAATAGGGACGTATAAGAGAGCCTCTTTAGCGATATCCAAGGTAGCAATTGTCTCCCTTTCCAGGGTTAACCACTCTGGTATATAAGAATAGGTGGCAATCTCTTCCTGGGGCATAAACCATCTTAAATATTGGGTCGCCTGACTCGACCAATAATACATTCCAAAACGTGGGAGTTTGAGACCCCCAGCCTTTGTGGATGCTGCCAGTTTCAGGTAGGCCCATCTAGGATGTCCCCCCACCCCCATATAAAAGAAGAAATAAAGGCATGCAATTTCTTAAACCATACTAGGGGTAACCATAAGTTTATCATATTAAGGGTAAAATATTCTAGGCAATATATTCATTTTGATTATACTAATCCTCCCCAAAGGGATATAGGAAAAGATTGCCACCTTCTGAAATCCTGTTGAATAACATTTAAGAGAGATTCAAAATTCAACTTTTTCATCAAGCCCTCATTTCTAGACAACATCAGCCCCAAGTACTTTATGATCTTAAAGCTCCACTGTATGCCCAGTGAGGAGATATCTTGTTTGTAAAATCTTTTTTTTTTAATTCAAAGTTTATTAATTTTCATACATACGTATAAGAACAGCTCCAAACATGGCCAACAAGGTTATACATTAGACAGAAAAGAGTTTTCACTACATACGTCCAGACTGCTCTCTCCCATACCCAATCCCCTCCCTACCATACTCCCTCCCCATCAACACGCTCGAATTACTCAGACGGTGAATCATCCAAAACTATGAAATTGCTTTAATATAATCTAAGTGCAGAGCAGCGTGTAAAAAGGATCCCAAATTTGCCTATATCTATTCATCCTATTACTTAGACTAGCCACCATTTTCTCCATCCTGAGATTAGCCAATATTTCCTTAAGACATTCCGAGAAAGGAATATCTACGTCATCTTTCCAGTGATGAAGGATAACCTTCTTAATCGATAAGGAAATTAGTGCCATATAATACCTTCTCGATATCACAGGAATGAGGGTATAATCCCCTAACAAGCATACCTCTGGAGTGAAAAGGTCAGAAAGGCCCAATAAGGGATCCATCCTCTGTTGGATATCCCTCCAGAGGGTGGAAGTCTTAGAGCAAGACCAAAATATGTGATAGGGTGTACCGTCCACCTGCCCACACCTGGAACAGGAAGGGGAGTCAATGACACCATACTTGTATAATTTTTGGGGAGTGTAATATATGTTATGTAAAATATGAAATTGCGCAAGACGTAACCTATCCTGAGTAACATATTTATGACAATTTACCCACAATGCTGCCTAATCTATCTCTGAATCGGGGAAATATGATGCCCAATATCTCTCAGGTATAAACACCTCCGGATATTTACAATTATATAAAATTTTATATATATCAGATACTGAATGAGGACTACCAAACATTGAGAGCAGCATATCCCGGAACGTATTCATACAGCGTTGAGACGGAGCCGGACCAAATACTTTTGTTAACAAGTGTTTCAACTGGAATACTTTAAAAATAGACTTAGTGGGGATGTTAAGGCTACTCAATATTGTAGAGACAGAAAGCCATGAACCGTCCGGAGCAACGACTTGAGCAAGCTTAGCATTTTCCAATTGTGGGAGCCATTTGGACAAGATCGGCTTATTATTTATTTTTAAATTAGAATTACCCCCAATGGGTTGAGCTAAATCAACCGTATGATCATATTCCATAAATGAACATATCTGGGAGTGCACTCTGACCGAAATCGCAACGGGGGTAGATTTCAACAAGGGGGGGAGGGCATTCAGCCTGCTATAAAACAACGAAGCTGGGGACAGGCCACACTGTTTAATTAGAGATAACTATATTTTAAGCCAAATAGGCAACCAGCCCACTGATTCTGATTCTCCCAAACTCTTCATCCATCTAACGTATTTTACCATGTGACTCGCCTAGTAGTAAAAAATCATATGTGGAAGGCGAAGACCCCCTTTATCTTTGGGAGCCGCCAGTTTATGAAATGCAATCTTGGGTTGTCTATTAGCCCAAATAAATTTTGTTATCAAAGCATTAACTTTACGGAACCATGGCACGGGAATCCGATTATTAAGCAAGTACAATGGGTAAAAGATCCTGGGGAAAAAGTTCATCTTAATTAAGTTTACACATCCCCAGAGTGAGATAGGTAGCTTGGTCCATCTGTCTAAATCCGCTCCTAAGGTTTTAACTAAATCATCCAAATTCAACTTCTGAGCCAGAGCAGGGTTCCTAACAATTTGTATTCCTAAATATTTTAAGGAGTTCGGCACCCAGGACATACCATATTCTACAACACTTGACTTTATCACTCTATAATTAAGTGGAAACACAAGGGATTTATCAATGTTCAATTTATAATTGGAAAGATTAGCAAATTCACGCACAGTCGCCAACAAGGCCGGTATTGAATTATCCGGATCGGATAACTGCAACAATAAATCATCAGCGTATGCCGATACTTTAACCTCATATCCCTGGATGGTTATTCCTTGGATCGCGGGAGAAAGCTTTAAACGGTGAATGAGGGGCCTCCAGATATAAATTGAAAAGTAAAGGTGATAAAAGACAACCCTGTCTGGTTCCTGAATACAGTGGAAACCTTTCCGAAATAACACCATTAGCCATTACTCTGGCTGAGGGGGTATTATAAAGGGCTTTAATCCAATTCTGAAAAAGCTCAGGGAACTTATAAACATTAAGGGCCCTAAATAAAAAATTCCAATCCACCCTATCAAACACTTTCTCAGCATCCAAGGAGACCAGGACCACAGGAAATGAAGCGTCTCTGGTTGCCGAGAGAACGTGTGACAGGGTTCTGAGATGATCTAATGAGGAACGCCCTTTCATGAATCCAACTTACTCCGGCCAAATCAGATCAGGCATCACAAATGCCAAGCAATCTGCCAAAATCTTGGCCAATATCTTGATGTCTTGATTCATCAGGGATATGGGCCAATAACTCGCAGGCAGTTCTGGGTTCTTCCCAGGCTTCAAAATTAAGACTATTAGAGCCTCCCACAAAGTAGGATCCATCTGGGCACCCGATAATATGTACTGAAATAAGGGTATTAGTAGGGGAAGTAACTGATCTAAAAACCTTTTATAAAAATTTGCCAAAAAACCATCAGGACCAGGTGATCTGTCGGAGGGCAAGATTTTAATAATCCTAGAGACTTCTTCAGTCATTATTGGAGAAACCAGCCATTCCTGCTGGGACTCCAAAAGCAGAGATAAACCAGATGCCTCCAAATAATTATCAATATTGTCATCAGATACTGAATTCATTTTAAAACTATATAAGCTAGTATAATACCGCTGAAACTCTAAAACTATCTCCTCTGAAGTTGTTATCAAAGTGTTATTTATTTGAGAACGTATAGCCAAAATATACCTATTCACTTCCATTTGCCTAATCCGCAGTGCCAGCAGCCTCCCTGCTTTTTTGCCCTGATCTGAATACTCTGCTTTAGCTTTAAGAATCGCAAATTCGGCCTTGTCCCTTAACAGTTCCAAGTAACCTTCCTTTAACTTAACCAATTCCTGTTGTTCGGATTTGTTTGTGAAATCTGTGATTCAGGGGAAAAACAGTAGTCTTGTTTAGGTTAATTTTATAATTGGAGACAGCTCTGAATTCTGAGATAATAGTCAAAACAATTGGAAAGGATTTAGCTGGATGAATCAGATGGAGAAGCACATCATCAGCATAAGCAGATAACTTAAACATGTGATTTCCTATGGGGAACCCTTGTACTCCCTCATTAGCCTGTAACCTAAATAATAAAGGTTCCAAGTAAATATTAAACAGCAGGGGAGAAAGGGGACATCCCTGTCTAGTTCCCGAGTTCAAAGAGAATCTTTTTGAAAGATCCAATTCTAGTATAATCTAGCCTGAGGATTTTGAACAAGGATGAGATCTAGCTAACATATTTAGCCAGAAAGCAAAATTTGCACATGGTTAAAAACAGGAATTGCCAATCCATGTGGTCAAATGCCATCTACGCGTCCAGAGATAGTAGACTGGCTGGTACGTCAGAATCTCTGGACGTGGAGAAGACGTGTGTTAATTTCCTGAAGTGGTCTGTTGACTGTCTCCCCTGCATAAAGCCCACTTGGTCTGTGTGAATAATGTCTGGAAGTATTCCATTCAGTCTGCTAGCGAGAAGTTTCACTAACATTTTTATATCACAGTTTAATAATGATATTGGACGGTAGTTGCTTGTCAACTCAGGGTCTTTATCAGGCTTATGTAAAACAATTAGAATAGTATACAACAGGGAGTTATCCATTGGATTTCTCTCCTAAAATCCACTCAAATAGACGATTCAACCAGGGGGTCACTTGTTTACTAAAACCTTTATAAAAGTTGGGGGGAATACCCATCTGGGCCTGGAGCTTTATCTGCTGTCAACAAAGATATGGTGGATTGAATTTCCATCTCTGAGATGGGGGCCACTAACAAATCCTGCTGAGTTGGGGTGAGATTGGGAAGAGTGAGTGGGTAGAGGTATTGCTCTACCACCCCAGGGGTAGGCCTGTTAGGCATAGGCTTGTATGGTTCCTTGTAGTATCCCGCAAATTCGGCGGTAATTTCTTTGGGGCAAGGCAAAGAACACCCTTCTGTTGGGATCAGATACTCTGAACTATTCCAGAAGATTCTGCCTTTTTTAATCTCAATGCCAGGAGGTGACCTGCTTTCTCCCCTTGGTCAATATAATTCACCCCTATTTTTAAGATAGCATATTCTGCTTTCTCTCGAAGGAGTAAACCATATTGGTCTCTCAATCCCACCAGTAGTTCTCTATCAGCCTTAGAGGTAGAAGGGGACAGCAAAGCCTCTAGGGTACATATCCTGGATAATAAAAAGAGGGCTTTTTGCTCCCTTTCCCTCTTCCAGCAAGATGCCAACTTAATGAACACCCCCCGCAATACACACTTTAGGCCTCCCCATTCAAGATCTGGCCTTGTTGTGGAAGTCATATTCACCCTGTTATACTCCTCAATTTCTTGTGTAATAATGTCCACAATTTTAGACTCTTTGAGGAGCTGAGTATTCAACTTCCAGAATGAGTCATGCAGCGTATCCGCTGATAAAACCAGATAGCAGAGTACCACTGAGTGATCAGAGATCACTCCGGGAGTTATCCCTGCAGACATGACCCCATGCAGGAGTGACTGGCTGATTAAAAAGTAATCTATCCAGGAAGAGGAGCCATGCACGCTGGACTGGAAAGTGAAATCTTTTAGGGTGGTATAACATTCTCCAGGGATCAGCTAGTCCCAGGTGATCTACCAACTCTCTTATAGCATGCTGTGCTGGGGAGAGGCCCTGCCTTTTGGGGTCTGATTTATCTAGATCAGATGAAAAGGGTAAGTTCCAGTCTCCCTCTATAATACATGGATAGGCTGTAAAAGGTGCCAAGGCTTGTAACAAATTAGTGAAGAATAGTGGGGAGTCATTGTTGGGTCCGTATACACAGCCTAATATCAGGGTACTTCTCTCCAGAATTCCTTTTACAAATATGCAGCACCCCTGTGGGTCCCCAATAATCTGTTCAGATTTAAGATATATGCCTAGCCACTAAGATGGCCACCTCTCGACTCTGGATGATGTCCCCTACGTTGAAAACTTGGCCTACATATTATCTACTGAGGAGGGTCCCCTCCAATTCCAAAAGATGGGTCTCTTGGAGAAAAATAAGTCCTCCTTTAAGCAAGCTGATGTGCTTCAACACCTGGTAATGTTTTATTTTAGAGCGGAACCCGCGTACATTCCAAGACACAAATTTTTTTAACACCTGCCATTCACAACCAGGAATAATGTAAAGACCAGTCGAGCCCATGTAACTTGCTGTGTGATATACCCAAAATCCCAAGTGTCAAGCTGTACCCCTCCTCCTCCTCCCCCAGCCCTCCTGCAAAGCCCTCTTTCACTCGGTACCTATAACAGTCCTTCTCTATTCCATAACCTGTCCCCTCCTTCGGATCTGCCCCCAGAATATTCCTCCTTCCAAACAAATGACTTACTAGGACCTGAAAGGAGAAGCTCTCCTCCTCCCTTGAGCTTTACAGTGCGTGACTCTTCCACTGTGCAGCTTCTCCTCTCTCCCCTACCCCCACCCTGAGTTTACCTAGATTAAGAATGGTCCCCTATACTGCAAACCCCAAAATAATGTCTTTCCCTACAGCTGAGGTTGCACAAGAAATCACTTACAGAGACAGTAGTACAGGGAGGTCTATAAGCTTACTGTTGTAAGTGCCCCTTATTTCAACAGCCCTTGTGCATGTAAGAGGTCTACCCCTTGTAAACATGACCTACTATGAGACCTGGCAGCAGTTTACACCAGTAGGGGAAAATTAAACAAAAAGGGGGAGAAATCTCCCAAAATAACCAGGGCATCTCCCATTACGTCTGGTGTCCCGCCTGTCTCTTTCTGGCACAAACTTGACAAAGGCAAGTCTGATCTGGTAATTGGCTTGTGTGAAATCAACGTGGCAAGCCCTCGACAGTGCCATACCCAAAACCCCTCAATATTAACTTCATATTAATAAACAAGGCAGTTCAACGTAAAATATATGAAAAAAAAACATTGCAAATAAGCAGGTTCTTTCAGTCTGTACTCAGAGTTACATGATTCACAATACATTCTGATTGTGTCATACGCCTTGAGAAACCAAAATCATAGTCCCCATGACGGCATAAATTCCCTGAGTTCTGATGAATCAAGGTTAACTAAAATTAGTAAGTAATGTCCATGTGGAGCAGAATCCCCCAGTCCATCAAAAACGATAACAAGGTAGAAACAAAAACAACAGAACATCTTCCCCCAGAGATTTCTTTGCAATGCTGATCAAGCATAGTCAATACTCCTGCTAGACATACTTAACACAGCACCCCATGACTCCAAATTAGGATCTCACCCATCGCTGAAAAGATTCAGAAGCAGCTTCTTTAAATCTATCTCTGCAGATTTCGGGTCTTCCAGAAAGATCCATTTCCCTTCTATGGAGACTTGCAGGTTAGCGGGCTACAACATATAAAAGCGGATATTAGCTGCTAGCAGTTTGGTCACCACACTGTGATATTCAGCCTTCTTCTGGCACACTGATGGGGGGAGGTCTTGGGTACTGCAAATCGGGGATCCCTCCCACTTCCTTCAGCTCTTTAACTTTCGCCAGCAGGTGATGACATTCCTAATAGTTGAGGAACTTGAAAATAAATGTCCTGGGTTGAGCCCCTGGTGGTGGCATAGGCCTTAAGGCAATGCAGGGCCTTTTCACAATATATTCATGGCTGAAGGGAGAAGGGCCTTCTATTTTTTGGACCAACTTTTGGGCAAACAGGACAGCGCTGGAACCCTCCTCACACTCCGGGAGCCCAATAACCACCATGTTGTTGCGACGGCTTCTACCCTCAAGGTCTTCAACCTTGGCTTCAAATTTAACAACACGTTGCCTGACAAGTGCCATTGCTAGATATACTTTACCTAGTTTCCTCTCTAAAGATGTAATGCGTACATCGCAGTCGCCAGTGCATTGTGCCAGGTCCTCTATTTTGCTCACCCCTTTCACTTCCTCCATCAGCGAGTGTCCCTCATCCCTATAGGGATGAAATTATTCAAGAATTGCTCCAGAGATGAAGGAGTAGCTTCTGTGGTTGTGGTTATTCATCGGGCCACTGAGGTAGTTTTGGCCTTCACTTTTTTGCACCTTTTTCAGGCGTGATCGGCGGGGTATGATGCGGCAGAGCTGAGCACTTTGCCACCTCCATGGTAAACTAATTCCTTGGAATTTCATATTTTGTGTACTCTTTAGGGTTGCAGTACCCCAATATCTTAGTACCCTCAACAGCTTAATCTGGTTCAAGGTCAGTTGGCATTCATCTGTATCCCCCTCCCCCGGGTCGTGCCTGAAAATAGGCAGGATTTGTCTAGTGCACTTACCCGGTCAACAAAAGCTAAATAAAAAAATAAATAAAATATCACCTGACAGCAAGTAAGTTGAAGTAAAATTAAGGATTTAATCGGGGGTTAGAAGAGGGAACAGCAGGAGCGCTTGAGAAAATGGCTATACAGTCCGAGGCAACACGTGATATCCGAAAAAATATTTCCTCACATTGCCCCTGAGCCATCCCACCTCTATTTTTAAATTGTGTCCCCTTGTTCTTGCACATCTCTTTTTCTGAAAGGTGCTGCCCTCTTTGGCTTTGTTGATGCCACTGAGGTACTTAAAAGTTTCTATCATGTCCCCCCTCCTCTCCTCAAGGGAATATTAAGCTCCTTTAGTCTCTCCTTGTATGGGTTTTCTTACAGACCCTGCACCATTTTAGTTGCCCTCCTCTGGACTACCTCCATCCTGTCTATGTCCTTGTGGAGATGGGGTCTCCACAACTGGATGCAGTACTACAGATGGGATTTCACCAACTGTCTGTACAGAGGGATAACAACTTTCTGTTTTCTGCTGGTGATGCCACTTCTTATACATCCCAGTGTTCCCCCAGCCCTCCATACTGCCTTCTCACATTGCTTGCTAACCTTAAGGTTATCTAATATAATTAACCCCAGGTCCCTTTCCATTTTTGTTGTTGTTACTACCCTCCCCATTGTGTACTCTTCCCCATGGTTTTTGTTTCCCATGTGCATTATTTTGCACTTCTTTGCATTGAATCCAAGCTGCCATACTTCTGACCATTCCTCCAACCTTGCGAAGTCCCTTCTCATCCTTTCCACCTACCCTTGTGTATCAACCCTGTTGTAGATGTTTGTGTCATCTGCAAAGAGGCATACTTTTTCTTTCAGTCCCTCTGCAATGTCATGCACAAAGACATTTAAAAGGACTGTACCCAGCACTGAACCCTGCGGTACCCAACTGGTTACCCCCCGTTCTTCAGAGTGGACTCCGGTTACCATTACTTTCTGTGTCCTGTTGTCCAACCAATGTTTTACCCAGACTACCACCCTGGGACCCACTCCCAGGCTGGTTAATTTGTTTATTAATCTTTTGTGTGGGACTGTGTGAAATGCCTTGCTAAAGTCTAGGTAGGCCATGTCTACAGCCCCTCTCTGGTCTACTACTTTTGTCACCCAGTCAAAGAAATCGATTAGATTCATCTTACATGACCTTCCTGCTGTGAATCCATGCTGCCTTGGGTCCTGTGCACCATTGGTCTCTAGGTACTCAACAATTCTTTCCTTCTGAAGTGATTCCATCATTTTCCCTACCACAAGAGGTCAAACTGGCAGGTCTGTAGTTTCTTGCATCTGTCTTGCTGCCACTTTTGTGAAGGGGAATCTCATCCACCCTCCTCCAGTTCTCAGGTACCACACCATCCTCCCATGATTTGTTAAAAAGGGTAGTCAGTGGTTTCACTAGTTCGCCCCTTAAATCTTTTAGAATTCTGGTGTGAATCCTGTCAGGCCCCATTGCTTTGTCCACCTTCAGTTTTAGGAGTGCTTTCAGAACCCTTTCTTCTGTGAAAAGACTGGGATAAACCCTCCTATCCAGAGTGCATCTGTTAATTGGATTAGGTACCTCCCCCTCCTCCTCTTTTGTGAATACTGAGCAGAAGTATTCATTCAGTATCCCTGTGTTTTCACTGTCCCTCTCTGCCCACCCACCATCCATTCTGTTGAGCCTCACTATCCCTCCCTTTGTCTATCTATGCTCCTTAATGTACCTATAATAGGTTTTGTCCCCCTTCTTAACCAAGATGGCTATCTTTTCCTATGTTTGGGCCTTTGCTAGTCTTACTGCCTTCCCTGCCCTCTTCTGCCTTAACTGGTACAGTTCTCTGTCCTGCTCCTTTCGTGTTTCCTTATACTTCCTAAATGCTATTTTTTTCTCCCTAACCTTCCCCGGCACCTCGTTTGAGAACCATAATGTCTTTTTCTTTCATTTTGATTTGTTTATTTGCTTCACACAAAGGCTTGTTGCCTCTGTGATGGCAGTTTTGATGTTTCCCCATCGTTGCTCCACCTCTCCTTCTTGCCTGTTTGCTAGTGCTTTTCTAAGGCACTCTCCCATTTTGCCAAAGTCAGCCCTCCTGAAGTCCAGTACCCTCACTTTTGCATGGCTTGACTCTGCAGCTGAGTTTATCGTGAACCACACTGTTTGGTGGTCACTTGTTCTCAGATGGCTACCCACTTCTAGATCTGAGATCCTCTCACTGTCCCTATTTGAGAGTATGAGGTCTAAGATTGCTCCCTCCCAAGTGGGTTCCAACACTAGCTGTCTGAGACATGCCCATTGTAGGGCATCGATAATGGCCCTGCTCTTGGATGTAGCTGCAGCAAAGGTGCTACAGTTAACATCTGGCATATTCTGCTCTGCCAGCAACAATATCTACCCTTTCTCTGCCATCCTAAGGATGCCTTCTATCATATCCTTGTCCATTCCCTGCCCCTGAAATGGGGGTCTGAATACAACCCCTGTATGGATTGTGGTGCCATTTCCAGTCTCTAAGGTATCTTTTGGGGCTACAGTGTGACACCATCTAGAGCACAACCATTTATTTTGATTACCTCATCTTGATCTATCTTTGTCTCAGGTTTCCTGCACCCATTCATCCATCCTACTATGTTTTCTGCATCCAATGGTCTCATTGAATGTTGGATCTCAGTTTCAACATCCAGCTCAATCATCTTTTATTCCCTAATTCTACTCCAGCACTTAGGCGTCAGTTTATTACAGTACATCTCCAGCTTCCGGTACCAGTTCACAGTACTCAATTTCCTACTTCTGGCACTCAAACCAAAGACTTTGCTAACCTAAATAAAGGATCTCATTATCCTTTCCTTCCTTGCTTCCTCAAGACCCATCAAATTTCATCAAGGAGACCCTTCATCTCACCATCCTTCTCCAGGTACTCAAATCCGACATCCCTGCTAAAAACTCATGCACTTCCACATTCGACTCTAAGCCATTATCCCTATATCTCCTATACCTTATTACCAATACCACAACCGAAAATCTGGATATTGTTCACACCCAACCTATCTTTCACCATCTGAACATTCCTATGACTCAGATTTCTACTTCAGCGTCAAGGATTCATCATCCTCCATATCATCAAAGACTTGGAAGATAAGATTCAGAAAACAAGATTCTTCATTCAGTCAGAATCAGTAATTTCAGTCCAACCATTTAGGATCATCTCCTCATAAATTGCCCAGAGGATGAGCAGGTCAGTTGCTATGGGTCCTCAGAGGTTTCCTCCACAAGGGTTTTTTTCCTCTCCTGCGTGCTACTGGTCATGCTGTCCGTGAGTTCGAGAAGGTAATCATCTAACAACTAACAAACCTTTATGGACCTTCTATTCTCTATACACTCTATCTGGCTTACCTACCAAGATTGGAAATAGAGAAAGGCCAAACTTCAAGTTCATAAATATACACAAGCACCACACTGTGGGCCAAACATTGAATGGGAGGGTTAAAAGCCTGATGTTCACTGTGGGGGAATAGCCCCTCCCACACCTACAATAAAAGCCAGCCTCTTTCTTCAGCTCTGCTTGGAGCATTTTAAAATCACCCACCATCCTCCCCTGCCTCCTCCTCCTCCTCTGTCACTTTGCTCACCCTTGGTGCTAGGCCTTCTATTCCCTATACTCTACCCGGCTTACCTGCCAAGGATAGGAATAGAGAAAGGCCAAATGTCAAGTTCATAAGTATACACAAGCACCATGCTATGTACCAAACACTGAAGTCGGAATCTGTTATATGTACAGTTTTGTTGGGGAGAAGGGAGTTCTGTGACTGTTGGGGGCTTGGACCCTTGATGGCTATTATGTATGTAGGGATATAATCAACCACTGCAGCCCATTCCTTTAGTAGCCACCCCTTGCTACCACTCTACTCTGTCAGCCCTGGGTAGCTGGCTGATTTGTTATACTCCCTTCCTTATGGGAGTTCGAGCTTGATGCAGATGTTGACCGGTGGGACCAAGATCTTGCTATGGAACAAATGCTTCCCTCACCTGTGTAGTTGTTTCCAATCTGAGCTACCCACTTCAGTGGTGAGATTTCCCTTTCCTTCTAGTACCTGACCATTCGCTAACAGAGCTGTTTTACAGGATGGTTTTCCCTGCTAAGCAGGAGTACTCACATGCTTAAGCGGATGCGCTGCTCGACAGTGCAAATTTCACCATTCCCTAACATCATGGAGGCTTACCTCCCTGGGCTGCTGTCCCTTGATACATCCCTACTACACAAAGTCTCCTTGGGTTTGAACTCTCTCACCTCTTCCCTTCCTTTTTAGGCCAGATACTTATCTAGTAGTTTTATGGATCTGAGAGGAAGTCCCCATGTGCAGACTCTCCCCCATCCTGTGGTGATGCTGGCTGCAGCTTTTCTGCATTGTGACTGGTTGTGGGCACCAGGACTTCCATGGAAGCTTCAGTGAAGATCCCCATATAGATGTTCCCAAGCCAACATGTTCAATAACCACCTTTTTTCAAAATTGGCTAGTAGCTTGGAAGTGAACCCCTGGGGAGCAGGGCTAAATGGAGTATTGTCTTTGGCCACTGGAGGTAAACAATGAGGTGCTGCTTTTGGTGAGTATCTCTGCAGCATGATCCAGGCATGTCTTTTGATGATCCATTATCTGCAGCTACTGCATGCCGACTGGACTTCTAACCACCATACACCTCTTACTTAATGAGCTCTCAGGCAGCTAACATGGTGCTTATAACAAAGTTAGAGCACTGAGTCTCCATCAGTGAATTAAGCTGCTGGATATTTTAGCACCATGCCTAGGGTATGTATATATCTATATATATATATCACCCCCACCCCAATTCTCTCTTTCTGCTGCTGCCATAGATGTATTTCTAGCTGGGCAAGAAGTCTATGGTCTCAGTGGGCAGATCACACTTCCATGTGGGAGGTAGCACCAGGCAGTCGGATCGACTGCTTTGGGGGTCACCACCTCAGTATAGGCCAAGGTTCTGTCACCGTCACAAGCGAATCTCTTTCTATACTCAAGTTTTATGTCTTAAGATTCATCGCATTTTATGTTGTTACTTGATGGATGTTAACACTTGGCTCTAAAGTTTGTTCTTTCTTAGATTGATCTATGAATTGCTCTTTTATGTAGTTGTACAAGTTGGTGTACTAGTTCTTGAACCTAGTCTGACTCAGAGCACTGACCACAGGTTCAGGAGAGGCAGCTATGCCAGACCCCTTCCTACTACTCCCTCTAATAATATACATGCTGGGTGATGCCCCTGCCTTCCCATTTGGTGGGACCATAGGCAGTCAACTCTACCCTCAGATACATACCCTCTATTTCCATATACTGCTAGTGAGTCAACAGCTCCTATAAAGTGGGTGCCCTGGAATGTTAAGGGTCTTCACTCCCTTGTTAAATGGAGGAAAATCATAGATCATCTCTGCAGAGAGGGAGCTGGGGTCACCTTCCTGCTAAAGATACACCTTACCCGGGCGGTGACAAACACACTTAAAATGGGTTGGGTTTCACAAGTTTATGGCAGCATGTGCACCACAAAAAGTAGAGATGTAGCAATTTTCATCCATCAAAAAGTTGTCTTTCAGGTCACCTCGACTATCCGTGATCCTGAGGGTTGATACATTATAGTCCAGGGCACCCTTGATAATAAGGAAGTGACCATGTGTAACATGTATGGAACTAACTCAACTGAAGCCATGCTCTATACCAACCTGGCCCAGATCATGCAAACACATTGCAAGGGCTCCCTCATCTTTGGAGGAGATGCAAATGTCATTCTGGATGATTTTTTTGGAGTGCGGCACCAAGAGACCCAATATCGCCAGCTTCACAGGCCCTCTGAGACCTAGCAGATGAGCTGGGCCTTACAGATATTTGGTCCTTGGTGCTCTCCATGGAAGATATTGCACCTTCTTCTCAAATTCACATGATACTTACTCTTGTATTGACCTGTGATTAATACTGCACCACTGGGTGCCAGAAGTACTTCAGGCTTCTATAGGCACATCATATCTGACCATGCCCCAGTATCCCTTACATGGCTGTCTATGGCCTCAGAACCATCTCTAAAAATCAATGGAGAAGTAATACTAGCATTGTGTGAAATTAAGAAATTTCTTTACGCAAAATATTTCACAAAATTTGCACATTTCGCAAAATATTTTGCAGGTGTGAAAGGCAAAATTTCCCCCCAAAATGGTGAAATTTCAACCTCAGAATATAGAAAATCACCACTCACAGGCAAAATGTTGTCATTTTCAGGTGAAATTTTCTTTAGCAAAATTTTGCAAGTTCGCAACCCACAAAATATTTCATGGAACGGTGGAATTTCAAGAAATATTTCACACGGCTAAACTGCCAATTTTGTGGCAATTTCACAGATGAAATTTTATTTTGCAATATTTCTATTTAATACATCCATGCTGCTTGAACCCACCTTCTGTACAATGCTATGGAAGGACATTGCTGCCTTTCTGGAGGCTAACCGTCCTGGAGACACTTCTGTGGCTACCAGGTAAGATGCCCTCAAAGCTTACATTACAGGATAATGTATCAGTTATGCTTCGCATGTTAAAAGGCAGTTAGCAAAAGATCAAGAGAAGCAGCTGCTAGCCCTTCAGGCACTGGATGAGAAGTACAGGGCAGCCTCCTGTCAGTCCCCTAAAGTGTTGGCAGAGATCGTGGACACATGATATAAGATCAACTTACACCTACACTAACATGCAGAGTTTGCCCTTTTCAAACTTTGCCAAACATTCTGGACATTTGGAGAGCACCCCGGGACCAAAACATTGAGCTGGGATAACCAAGAAATGGCATCAATACTCCAAATACATTGGAAAAGATAGAAAATGATTTAAATAAAAGCAACGGTAGGCACCCCTGCCGCCAACAATGTTTCACACCAAAGAAAAGTGCTTTTTCAAGGTGTAAAGGTTTGGAATCACTGGTTCACATTTAAACACCTATCTTAAAGAACCACTACACAATTTGATTGGCTCATAAGGTATTATTAATTAACAATTCTGACACAACAATGAAGGAAGGAAGGAAGGAAAACAGGATCAAGATAGGGTAAAAAATAAACAAGAAGGGGAAGGGAAAAACATGAGGAAGAAGAAAAAATATGGTACAGGAAAAGGGGAGAGAATAATAATGACAAAAGGAGAGTGTGTGTAAATATCTACAATACATACAATCAAAGACAAACATAGTTAAAAGTAGTCAGCAAAGTACAAACATATGGAGTCCCATCATTGTAAAAATGGTCTTAATTGAAACCTTTCATTTAATCCTGGTGCCAGCCACGATCTCAATTTAATTTGCCAAAAGGCTTCCCTCTGTAAAACAAGTTTGTTGATATCACAACCCTGGGACAGGGGACAGGGTCAGGGTCAAAGAAATTACTGGGGAGGACTGTGCTGAGGTCTGAGAAGGCAGCATTTAGGTTGTTGGCAATGCAGTGTGGGTCAGTGGTGATGGAGCCGTTGATGTTAAGTTGGGGGGGGGTAACGGTTTCCCATTGAGCTCCTTTAAGTTGTCCCAGAATTTCTGGGATGAGCCTCAGGAGGAGGCAAGGGTAGTCCTATAGAAGTCCGCTTTGGCTTTGTGGGTAGCCCACGTGCATTTGTTTCTGGCCATCCAATAGGCCTGCCTATCTGTGGGCTTGCCTGAGTCAATGGTTCTGTGCCAGAGATTATCGCTATGTCACAGTTGGCTGATTAGGAATTGGGTGACCCAGGCGGTGTCACGGTCTTTAATAATGAATTTGGAGAGGGGCGCAAAAATGTCACAGGCATAGTTGAAAGAGTGGACACAATAATTGAAGGCAGTGTCTATATCGGGAGCAAGGGTGATGGGTGACCAGACCCAGTGAGCAAGGTGTTCTTGTAGTTGGACCAGCTTGCCGGGTTTAAGGCATTGCCGGTGGATATATTTGAGTACTGGTTTTTGTGCCTTGCAGGACCATGTGAAAATAATAGGGGACTGGTCACTTACAGCATTGGGTGGAACAGTGGTACCAGTGATTTTGTGGGGCCTGTTGGTTATGACAATGTCCAGAAGAGTGGAGGGTGCCTTTAGTTTGGTTGGTCCAGGTGGGCTGGGTGACTATCTGGGTAAGGTCGAGGGCAGTGATGGTGTCTTTGGCCTGGGAGGAGGAGCTAGAGACCCAGTTGATGTTGAGATCACCCAGCGTAATTTGATTGTTTTTTGGGGGTAGTTGGGAAAGGTGCTCCAGTAAGGATTGGAGGACAAGGTTCTGGTGGCAAGGGGGAATATAGGTGGCAGTGATAATTAGCAGGGCCCGGGAGGTGCCATGTATGACTTTAAGGGAGAGGGCTTGAGTACCATGATTAAGGAGGGGAAGGAGAGGGGAAGGCATGTCCTTGCAAGGTGTCACACAGATATATGGCACAGCCACCCCCACGATTACCAGTTCTGTCCTCCCTGAATAGAGTGGCAAGGAAAGAGTTGGGGGGTGGACTGAGAGAGCCATGTTTCAATGATGGCTAGGATATAAGGTTGGTGCTGGACAAGCCAGCCTTGGAGCTCAGAAGATTTCTTTAATAGGCTGCATATGTTCATAGAGGTGATGTGCAGCCCGGTTGTGGGTGGGGCGTGGTTATGGCTGGGCGAGGGTGGACCTTGATTGGGGTGGATATTGCCCAATAATAGGAGGAGAAGAGATATCATTCTGAGTAGAGCTAGATGTTGCCTCTGGTGGGAGGGGGGTGAGGTAGGCATGTATGTCCAAGCCGGTGGGGAGGCAGGGATGGGAAGGGTGTGGAGCGTGGGAATGGCTAGGAAGGGGGGGGCAGGTGAGTCTAGGTAAGGTAGAGACGGGTGCGGGTGTACTGGGGGTGTATGTAGGGATGGGGATGTGGTAGCAGTGACAGTGCAGTGGCTGTACATGGAGGGGCAGGGGTGGAGGTGTATACTGGGAGATGGAGACTGTGAAGCATCACCAGTAGGGTCAGTGGGGGAAAATTCAGTAAGAGGGATTAGCAGCAGCAGTACCATGGTTGCAGTGATGCAGAAGGGAGTACAGGTAAACATGGTTGGAAGCAAAATAGGAGGGGGGAGCTATAGGGAGGGTGAATAGGCTTCCAGTGGTTAGGCAGTCCAGATGGCACAGGGCCAGGGTTGTGGACTACAGTGCCAATGGTGCAAGGTTCAATTCCCAGGGAAGCAAGGTGGAAAAGAGAAGGTGAAAAGAGGCTGGCAAGGTTGGGAGAGACCCTAGGAAAGGGGTGGAAAAGGTGTGAGAGAGGGGGTACAATAGCGACTCCTATGGGCCACTGGGTGTAAGGATAGTGGGGAGGATGGGGTAGTAGCAGAGTAGAGAGGTAGTGAGGAGAGGAAGCCAATAGGGCAGTGAGAGGTAGGAGTGCTCTGTACTACCATCTAGTGTTGGCTCAAGATAACCTGCAATGGGAGAAGTGGCCACTTAGAAAAAGAAGTAAGTGGGTCACTTGACAGGGGGTGGTCCTTAAATTAAGGAACTCCCCTGGGAGGAAGGTGGCTGGGGCGGGCTAACACCCCACACAAAGTTGCATGCAAAGGTAGGCAGCCAATTACCTTTAGGCCTCCGTGGTCCTCACGGTCTCCTGAATGTGACTAGCTGTAGAGCAACATAATAATACTTTTCAAGTGCTCACCAAGTTTCATTTTAAATTTACAACTTTTTTTGCCCATATAAATGCTATTACATGTGTGTAGTGCTAAATAAACCACTGCCACCGTCTTGAAATCAATATAATTATCTGCTTTAAATGTGCAATCTATATTCACAGCAGAAAAAAATCATTACCCATTTTAATGGAATCACAAAACTTACAATTCCTGCATTTAAAAGTGCCCTTAGGTAACTGAATCCCTGCTTCAAAAAATCCTCAGTATAAAAACTGTGTAATCCTATCTCCCAATTTTTTCCTCTTCTGAAAAATATTTGTCTTGTTTTTGGCAACTTGTTGTAATTTATCTTCTCTATTTAAAATATGCCAAATTATACATAATAACTTTCTTCACCAAATGTGATTGCCCACTACAGTTAGTGACAAATGTCATTTTACCTTCTTCGAATCAATTTGCGTTATTTTCCCATGTCCTGTGTATCGAGTTCTTTGTATCTCTGAAACAGATAGCACTGCCTTATATATAAAAGTCTCATTATATCCCCTTTTCAAACAGTGTGTTTTTAACAACTGGGCGCCCTCCTCATATACCTTCATGTCACTACAATTCCTTTTCAGTCTCGCAAACTGACCTTTTGGAATATTCTCCACTAACATTCTTGGTTGGTGGCTAGTAAAATGCAAGACTGAATTTTTTTCAGTGTTTTTTTGAAAAAGACCTTGGCTAGCCCAGCTCTTGGTTTTGGATGGGACTTGGATACTAGCTGGCGCTCCTGAGGTTCATTGACAATGCTACCTTTTTGAAAATTGTGTGACAGCAACCAGAGAAACTGCTAACTTTTCAACTATGGAAATGGCAGGAGCAGTCTAGAATACCGGGGATCAGGGATACGTCTGGGGAGGTCAGCAGAGGAATTACAGGCAAGAAGACAAACCTACCCAAGAGGACCTGATCTCTTTCACATCCCCATTGGGCCTCCCCAGCATAACCCAAGAACTCCAGGAGGTGCAGGATAAGCCCTTCACCCTACAAGAGCCGGATAATGTCATATGTAAGGCCCCTGGGAGCAATAGCCTCACAGCTGAATTTTTTAGGCATTTTAAACAAGTCCTTCTAGATCCATTGGTGGCTGCCCAAGATGAGGTCACCCAAACCTGGTCCTTTTCCACATGTATGAGAACAGCAGCAATCTCATTCCTAAACCTGGGAAGGATCCCCTCCAATGTAGTAGCTACCAACCAATTTCATTAATATCAGCAGATTGTAAGGCATGTGCCAAAATGATAGCTGCTAAGCTTTGGGGAACTAGCCTGGATCTAATTAACGGAGACCAGGTTGGCTTCATCCTGCTCAGATGCAGCATGGACAACACACAGTGTCTAATAAATCTTCTCTGGCAGGTGACTCGACTCCACCTCTCAGCAGTACACCTCTCTCTCGATGCTGAAAAGGCATTTGATATGGTGGAGTGGCCATAGTTATTTCATGTGTTGCCAGTGTTTGATTTCAGGGCATCTTTTATCAAACATACTCACCCCCTTTATAGTGGTGCATTGGCCTTGGTACTCACCATCACATTGGCCAACACATTGGCCCCACCCCCCTTTTCATTAGGAAGAGGAACGTGGCATCCCCTTTTATTCATTCTCACCTTGGAACTCTTGCTGCAGGCCATCTAGAACCATCCTGGTTTTCATGGATTAATGATGGGAGCCGAGCATAATGTGTTAGCCTATGCTGAAGATATGCTACTGACACTCACGCAGCCAGTAGAATCCTTCCCCTCTGTGCTGTCCCTTCTACAGAAACTTGGCTGCCTGTCAGGCTATAAGGCTAATGTGGACAAATTGCTTGATTCTAACACTGACACCTGAGACTAGGCACAAACCAGGATTTCCCTGGGGACTCCAGGAGGCCCAGTGCTCCTTGCAATACCTTGGGATAAATTTCTCCATGGACCACAGAGCACTAGGTGGGCTTAACCTACCACCCTTATTGTCTTCCCTTGATAAGGACGTCAACAGATGGAGCTGCCTCCCTTTGTCGCACTGGGGCAGAGACCAGGCGGTTAAGATGATGGCGGCCTGAAAAATACATAGATACATAGACAGTGCCGGCAGATAAGGGCCTATGGCCCACCCAGTCTGCCCATTTGAGCTTGTAAGTTCAGTTTGTTTTCCTAGAAGTCTGTTGCCCCTTACCCCTGACCTCCAGAATTCCTTTATGTCTATCCCATGCATTCTTAAATCCTGTTATTGTTTCAGCCCCACCACTTCCTTTGGCAGGGTGTTCCACTTGTCCACCACCCATTCTGTGAAGAAATTCTTTCTCATGTTTCTCTGAATGTCCTCCCTCCAACTTCATCCCATGCCCTCTAGTCCTGGAACATCTTTTTCGCTTAAAAATAGTGTTTTCCTGCACCCTGTTCCTCCCTGTAAGATACTTGTATGTCTCTATCATATCCCCTCTCTCCCTCCTCTCCTCCAGGGAGTACATGTTCAGTTCCTTCAACCTGTCTTCATAGGACTTGTGATGCAATCCGTGCACCATCTTTGTTGCCCTCCTCTGAACCTTCTCTATGTAATGTAATATTTCCTTTATAATCTTCCCTTATGGATAAAGCTTGAGTTATTGTGACAGGCCAAACAGAAGATGCTTAACTTCTTTTGGGGGAAAGCTCATGATGGATTACCAACAAGAAGCTAGCCCTACCCTTAGAGAAAGGGGGACTTGGCTTCCCGGATTTCATGTTGAGGCATATGGTGCACATACTGATGTAATTTTCACAGGTCTTACCTCTTCAGGCATCAAAGCTAATGTCCAAATGGGCTGTATGTGAGACTTACCTATTGGGAAGAGATCTCCAAAGCACTGTACTGTATGGTAAGATCCCACCCAGCCTGTGTACCCACCCCACAATTGGTTTCATGGCAAAGGTTTGGGCCCTTGTAGTCAAGAATTTGGACTGGCACCCTGGAGGTTCACCCAGCCTCCTGCTCTGGAGGAATACATCTCTCACAATTGGAGGCCAGCCTGTGAATTGGCCTGACTGGACCTCCAGGGACATCCAATTCCTATCCCATCTAATCGATGCCAACAAGGGGTATTTAAAGACTTTTGGGCAGCTTCAGCTGGAGTTTGGCCTAGGGAAACGTAGACACTGACAATATCTCCAACTCTGACATGCTCTAATTCCTCTTTTGGGGCCCAAGGTCTGGAAGTATAAATGTGTCTGATGAACTTCTCTTTATGGGTAATGGGAACCTTTCCAGGGCCAGACATATTTACAAGAAGTTATGTACTATGGACCTATCTCCCATGGAGAAGCTCCATGTAAAGTGTAGTGAAAAGCTGTGTATTGCACTTCCCTAGTGTGAATGGGACTCCTATTGGAAAGCTCTAAAAACTACTTTGAGAGATACAGTACTTGAATCTGTTTCACCCAGTTCAAGATTTTGCACAAGTGGCATAAAACACTGCCAGCACTCCAGAAATAGGGTCTGGTTTCCTCAGATGAATGCTGGAGGTGTACCTCCTTAATGGAAAATATTTCTTATATCTTATGGTCCTGTCTGAAGTTACAATTGTTTTGATTAGAAATCCAGCAGGCCTGTAGAACCATTGTATGTTTAGGTCTAAACCTTACTCCTCCTTAGTCATGTTAGGCCTCACAGATGATGCTGGTATCAGCCTGGAGACCCCAACCACAACAGTAGGTTGGCTCCGAGGAGCATTGTTCACTGCAAAAAGAATTATATTCAGACAATGGAGGGATAATTCCCTCCCAGCACTATCGGAATGGCTTCTTGAGCTGAGCAAAGTGGCTAGTTATGAGAGTCCTTTACACCACTAGTCAAAAGCTGGACCTTTATGATAATGTATGAGGCCCCTATTTAATGTCCCCATATTGTACAATCACATACAGTTGTTATATGCCTTCAACGACCCACACCAATATTCCTGACACAAATAGGAACATTTCATAAACTAGTTGTTTGAACCCAGAGCTTCTGGTGGTGCCTGCTCATGGCTAATTCTCCTGACATTCTCATGTGGAGTGTTCTTTAATACAGGAATCATTATTAACCTTTAATGTTTACTGTTTGTTTTCATTATAACTCAATGCATGCATGGATAGCCAGGTTATTGCATTCACCAGAGCTGTTGCTGTTGCTGCGTGCATTCTATGCACAGTGCTCTGAAATGTTCAGAGTTGTACTTCCAATGGGTATACCCTGGTCAGGACTTTCTTTTAGTCATTCAGTGGTCATTGTTGTACTGCTCTTCTTTTAAATGTAGTAAAGTTTAACTCACTAGAAGGGCACTTGTCTTACACCATGAAACACTGTACCTTTGCCATTTGCCACCTCGGGTTAGGGTGAATGGAAACCAACGGTAACCAAACACATTTTCTGGGGTACCACTAACAGGATACCACTCACAAAAGCAATTGTCCTCACTGGGAGCTGGGATTAAGGATGCATGTTTCTTTGTTGTACTGATTTTACACAGCTTTGAAGGGCGTTACTGTCCCCTGGCTCAGTTCAATATTAGCTGTACATCATTATCCTTGGTATGTTCCATTACAGTTAGGCATATCTATGCCCACTATGTTGCACTCTATACTTGTATCCAGGTTGAACTTCCCTTTGCTCTAAAAGGGACTCTACTGCTTCTTTACATCAAAACCAAACTTCGCTCCAATTAGGAGGCAGTATAGCACAGTGGATTAAGGCTCTGAGCTGAAGAGAAGGCAGTATAGCAGAGTGGGTAAAGGTACTTAGCTGCAGATCTGGAGACCTGGATTTGAATCCTACAGCCACCTAGGTGCATACTGTGTGATCCTGAGCAAGTCACTTAACTTCCTTGTGCTCCCAGGTCGCATCTGGAAACAAGCTTCAGCTTAATGTGCTACTCCTTGTTAAACAATGTTCCCTTTCTCCTTTTGAAGTCCCTGCATCCCTGGCTCTCCTAAGACCATCTGCACACTGGAACTGTATCAGGCAGGGCAAGCACTACACTGGTGGCAATGGTGGCAGTATGTGTCTTCTGTGCCAGCAAGTGTGATACAGTACATCAGCATTTTATGATCTACTCCTAATTAAATGAACAATTGATTCTGCTGTGTGTGCCTCCATTCAGGCATGACATTGATAGCCTCAGTGGCCCAATTACTGAAGGCTTCCATGCTTAGTGCCTCATGTGGGGATTTACCATCCCTAACTCTTGTCAGAACCCCTCATCCTGATGACCATTACTGGTTCCATTTCTTCATTTCTCAGGGGGTTACACATTATTAAGTGCCTGGTCTATTTCTCCCACAGAAAAGGTGTTTTACACGTTTGCCCTTTTGCTTGGATGCATTAGATGGGAGTGGCTCAGCCAAGAAACCAGCGACCTCCCTTGAGGGGTGGCCCTCCACTAATCCCAGTTGCCCATTGAATTTTGTTGGTCCCTTCATCCCAAGGCAGGATTTCTGATCAAGTCCTTCTCCTGGTTGCTGGTGGCCATGAGTTTTTTTGTTTCATGCTCGGGCCCCCTCAGGAATCTGAGTTTTCAAAGACCTCAACAGAAGGGACCAGTGCCACCCAGACCCGGTGACCCTGCCACCGTCCCTGAGACCACAGACTCCCTCAGCTTGGCAGCAGCCAGAGATGCTGGAGACTCTCTCTCACCCACCAACCAACCTGGGCTTTCAGCTTGCCTTCCCCAATTGTTGTGTAAAGCAGCAGAACATTTCTATGAATATTCATTTCCAGATTTCCTGCTTCTCATTGAATCAATAATCTGAGAGCACAAACTCCAGACATTCTAGCTCAAGACTTAGTCCCACTAAAGAACATCTCTCAGGGACTGGCTTAACCCTTCAAGTGGTCTCTTATAACCCACCTTAAGCTGGATGAAGAGAGTTTGTTGAATAGGGACACTGGCACCCTCAACAGGATTCCCAAGTTCAGTGTTCCTCCTTACTAAGAATCCCAAACCTTTATTGGTCAATATATAGTGTAGCTTTTTTGTGGTGCTCCACATAGTACCCAAAACCCTCATAGTCTGCTCCATCCAGACACTTTCTGCAAGCTTCAGGGAGAAGTCTTAAAATGAGATTTATTTTATTTATTTTTTTTTGTATTTAAAATGTGTTAATTAGGTCACAACCCAAACAGACATATGCCCATTTTCAATGGGAACCTAACAATATGCAGCATATAAAACAGGTACAAACACAAAATATGTAATATGTTAAGTACACACATGACTTAGTAAAACATTGATTAAAACACAAACAGACGCATCAATATAATAAGATTTTAAGTTTGCTTTGAAAGCATCAAAAGTATGTAATCTTAAATAGGAGCAGGAAGAGCATTCCATTTTTTGGTGACCTTAAAATGAAAGAGTACTTGTCAGTCACTGTTCCATAAATCAGAAACCTAAGGTGGCAGAGCTGGTGAACAGATGAAGAAATACATGCAGAGGTCTGCAAATGTCCCACACTTCCCATTTACTAACTTTCCAAAACACAGAGAAAAAGTGTGCCTGTTTTCACTTTCAAAAAACTTTGCAGCTAAAGTACATAATAATTTGATGTGCATTATTCTTGGGGAGTGAGTATTGAGTTGAAAGTGCAATTTTCACTAGCATCGTAATGATGTATATTTTATAGCTGTTTCTTGCATGATTCTTGCAGTCTTATCAGTTGAAGGAGTGTGTTGAGAGTGTCAGGATCTGTCTGCTGTTCTGTTCACAAACTTGAAATTAAAAAAAATCCATAGTTCATGCATTTAAAAATCAGTCAGGAATATCAGTAATCTGTAGATAATGACTGTGCTGTAATTGAAGTACTTCATAGAAATAGTTGTAATCTTTTGCTGAGATTCATAGTAGTTGTATTTCTGTAGTACTATATGCTTTACTGCATGTTTTTTCCTTTTCTTCTGCCCTCCTTCAGATATAATTTAAAGTGCCACCGATGCCTCAAGAAGAACTTTGAAAAACATAATATTTGGACATAAAACAGCTTATATTTCTCATTAGCTCTGTATTTTTTTATCCCCAGTATTTATTACTGAGATCATATGCATGAAAACAGGATAGTTGTTCCTTGAGGGTTTATCAGCCCCTGTTGCATCTTCCCAACCTGATGTCATAATACTCTGCTTGTGACATCACTTGTATTCCCATGACAACAGACTGTGATGTCAGAACAGAGTAACATAATTTCAAGTAGGGAATAATCTATAGATTTAAATGAACTCTAAGGGATGAAGATGTTGTTTTTGTGAAAATTCCTTCATTACTAAATAATGGAAGGAAAACATGTATACCAGATATATGAAATACAAGCTGAATTGTGCCTGAATATTATGCTTCCAAAAGGTTTCCCAATAGTATCATCAGCTTTTTAAACAGCAGTGAGTTTTTTAATCCCTTGTTTATCCAGTTCACTGCCAATTAGTGCCCATTTGGCCAGACCCTAGTTCCATCACCCACCTTCCCTATTTACTTCATACCCAAGTCTCCTGTTTCCCCTTAGCAAGCCCCCTAATACCATAAACAACCTTAAGAATAGCAGGTCCATGGAATAGGTTTCCCACATTAATAACTGAAATACAAATAAAATGATGGAGAATTCAAACCCCATATGGATAAGACAATATAAGCAGGTGTGAAATTATAATTTTGCCACTGAGTAGTGGGGATCAGTCTCATTGGACTCTTGGCCAGTACTGCTCAATAGAACCTCAGTATGAGGGGGTTCCCTAGGAGTACAACTTTCTTCACATGATCAGGAACTGGTATGAAGGTGGGTGCCTAGTTAGCAGTGCAGATCCTGCAGGGGATTGGACATCATCCTACCAGTCAGTGTTTTTTTCCAGCATGGTTTTGCTGTACCCCAAGCATTTCTGGGTTGGTATCACTGATTTCCTCAACAGCTTCTTCATTGACACCCATTACCTGTATCATATCATCTATTTTAACCAACCCCTTGATTACCAATCTGATTATAGCCAATGCCCTAAACCACCACTTTACTAACATTTATTAACCAAGACAACTCTCCCACAAGCAATCAATTACAAGATAAGGGTTTCCTCTCACCCCCGTATGTGAATCCATCTTGAGTAGGAACTTCCAACTCTTACACCCTGAAAAATTGACTGAGACCCTCCCCAGCATTGACTCCCCCCATAAGTGTGCCAAGGCATTCAGCCCTGACCATAAACTCCTTAGGCTTGATGCCGTGTTGTGAGGGATAAGGCTTACATTTAAACACAAATATTACTTTAAGTAGCAGTAATAAGTGCTGAATTTAGACAGCAGGAGTTCTTCCCTCAAAGCTCTGCAATAAACTCAGACAGCCCACTGAACACTGCCATTTGCTTACAGTGTAATAGAAAGCTGGGCCCAGTTTAAAATGGTGCTGTGTGAACCTCCCAAAGTTTGACCACGCAAACTTTGACCATCAAACCAGGTAACGTTCATCAAGTTCTCTTACTGGCAGACTAGTTAGCACTGGTTTGACCATTAAAATCATTAGCAAATAATATAAAATGAAATAGCATAATGCACTGGGCTGATGAAGCACCCAAAGTAGCAGGATGATGCAGTGGCACACATTGAGTGGTAGTGGTTCCAAAAATTGTATCCGTTCAGACAGTGCAAAACATGGACAATACTGGTAGTAAAGAGAAACACATGGCTAACTCAAAATGAAAAGGTTAGTAAGGCCTATGTATGCCCACAAAATATCAGTACAGAATCCCACAGAACAGGCTACTAGTTCCAAAAATTGTGTGTCCATTAGGACATTGATACACATGGACAAGGCTTCCTCTTATACCATGGAGATTTGGATGTGTTGTACACACTGGTTTCTTGGGCAGCATTTCCCCCAAAATGATTTATTCGGCCTATGTAGACCTTACAAAAGTTCACAAAACATTAATCATGCCATCACCCAAGTGGTTGAGTCATGTAGCAAGCATTAAGAAAGGGAGCAACAGAGAGGCCAAGGAGATGCTAGCATGGGATGATCTAGTCACATCAAAGAAAAACCAAAGCAGAGTGGGCTTATTCAGAGACCCTCTGCCTCAGTGGGAACTACAAGTGTAGAGGAAAATGACAGTAGTGATTAAACAATCCATAAAGTATCACACCTTGTTGGAAGCACTCACAGTGGCACTGCAAGTGTTGCAACATGAGCATCATTGTAGAAAAAAGGACTATGAAAGGAGTATGTCAGGTAGTCACACAGACAGAGGTGGAGGATCAAAGTGATTTGGCAGAGCATTGAGTCAGAGATACAGATTTAATTTGATTTCATTTCATTTATTCATGATTATATACCCTATAAAAGTAATAAAAGCAGCAGTTCTGGAGAGGAGGAGGAGGAGATGGAACAGGTGAGAATTCAACTTGGGGCAGGTGCACATAAGCTCTCAAAAAAGATCAGAAGTAGTGGTAAAGAAAAGAGAAGCCACAAAACAACAGGGAGAAAGACAACAAAAACAAACATGTCAAATGACAGCAGGTAAAGCCCCAGGGAACACTGGTGGCCCAGGACACATGGGCAGGAGGAAGAAGACCCATTCCCTGACCCTGACAAACTGGTGGAGGAAGAGGAGGAGGGTGATGATGTGGATGTACGCCACAGTAGTCTGATGGGTAGGCAATAGCAGAGACTGCCAGGAGGAAAGGCCAAACTGATGACATCGGTGGTGTGGGATTTCTTTTACGTGGTCAAAGAATCATGGACACATGTAGTTTGTCTTTGATGTAAAGACAGATTGAGTCAGGGTTAGGCGGGAAGAAGACTGGGAACATCTACCATGAAAAGACATTTGCTGAAGTCCCACAGATCTCAGTGTGAGAAGGCACGTCAATGTACTGTACAGCATCAGCAGCAGCAGCAGCACCACAGGCAGTGAAGCTAATAATGATGGCCAGGGGGAGAGAACATTAAGAGACTAGGTATTTTTATTTTATTTATTTATTTATTAAGACCTAGGATTAAACACCTTTGAGCTGGGGGTTCGTTTACAAAGGTTCTGCGTCAGTGGGAGGGAAGACAGTATTACAAAGGATTAAACAACAGAAAGTATAAGATGTGTACAATAATTACAGTGGTTTATACAAGCAGATTTGTACATACAAGACAAAACAATAGAGAGTAAGATACCCTTGGTTTGTGTATAAAATAAGTTAGCGGAGAGAATGGTTGAAGGTAGGGAGAAAGTTAGTGGAGAGAATAGTTAGTGGAGAGATTAGTAGGAGGAAGGGAAAAGGAGGTTAGAGAGGGGTTACATTGGTAGTGGGTAGGGGGAGGTGGTGAGGTGAGAAAGAGAGTTGCAGCAGTCATGGACATTGTCAAAGAAGAGGGTGTGGGGGGAGTGGGGGGGTGGTTGGAGGTGGCGAGTGGCCAGACCAGAGCAGCAAGCCACTATGTGGCAGGGTAGTAGGTGGAGGAAGGGAGTGTAGGGGGAGGGTAGAGGTGGCGAGGGACCGTGCCAATGCAGGGAGCTGATAAGAGGCAGGGCAGAGTAAACTGGTAGGGGGGCTAGTGGAAGCAGTCACAGATGCTGGATGAGGAAAGATGCTGGTGTAGCAGGTAGAGAGGATGAAGAGGAAGAATCTCTCCCCATCTGGATGCCTCCTCCTTCTTCACTCCTTTCCAATCTGGCTTTCATAAATCCCTCTCAACTATCACCTCCCTGCTACGAATCACTGACGACATACTCACTGGTATGGACAAAGGCCACATCACCTCTGCCATCTTTATAGTCTTAGCCAAGGCTTTCGACACCGTCTCCCATACTCTGCTCCTCTCCAAACTAACTGAAGCCGGGCTCTCCAAACCAGCCACCACATGGTTCCACGACTACCTGGTGGGCAGACACCAGGCTGTAAAAGTCACCTCCCACATCTCTAACTCCCTGCCAGTTACTGCCGGCGTCCCCCAAGGATCAGTCTTAGGGCCACTGCTCTTCTCCATATTCCTAAATGACCTACCATCAGCCTGTCGCCACTCTTCCACACAAATGTATGCAGACGACACAGTCCTGTATGCCTCAGGCCCCTCCACATGCATAGTGGCAAATCTCCTACAGGAGGATTTCAACGCCATCCAGGACTGGTTCCGTTCAAACCAACTATTCCTAAACCCTAAAAAAACTATGTCGCTAACCTTCGTCTCACAGCAAAGACTCTCCCGCCAAGCCCCCTGCCCCCCTTTCAAAACCCTGGATGGGTCCCTACTGGAACAATGCACCAGATACTTGGGCATCTGGCTCGACCCTCACCTCGATTTCACCACTCATATTGACTCCATACACAAGAAACTTCTCCCTAAACTCGGTGCCCTATACAGGAACAAAAGCTGCCTCCCTTCTCCTGCTAGGAATGCTATTGTCCAAAAGATGATACTCCCAGTACTCGACTACAGTGATATAGTCTGTACTATCGCTCCCTCCTCTGCCTTGGCCAACCTTGACACTCTTTTCCACTCTTTTTTTGTCGATTTATCCTTGACTGTCCACAAACAACCCACCACTGCTCCTTATATAGCTCCCTAGCCCTGCTGTCCCTCCAAGACCGTAGATTAACCCATAGTGCTAGGTTCGCAGCCAAATTTTGGTTCCATTCCCTACCCCCCTACCTGACCTCTACCCTCTCCCAACAACCCCCCCACTTACTCCCTCAGACGCACTGACCCCAGGTTCCTCCATGTCCCCTTTATGCGCACAACCAAAGGTCAGGCTGCTTTCAATTACCATATCCCACAGTTATGGAATGCCCTGCCAGCTGATATAAGAGACTCACCCAACCCCAGTCATCACAATCGCCTTCTCCTCCAGCTGCTCTTGCTATAGCTAATGCCAAATTATGTATTGAAATTGTGTTTCTGAGCTCAGATGTAACCATCTAAAATGTATCATGTATTCAGTCTTCCTACTGTCTGTATCTATCTGCCGTATTGTCTGTACGGAGGATGGCCATGCACTGTTTGTATTAACTCTGTAACTAGTGTTTTGTACTATTGTCTTGGGTCTTGACCCCTAGGTCGCATCTGGAATTGAGCAGCACTGCTCAGTATGCCGTCCTGGTTAAACTCGTAATGGGCAGACTGGATGGGCCTTGCGGTCCTTATCTGCCGTCAACTTCTATGTGTCTATGTTTCTATGTAAATAAATAAATAAATAAAGTCTTTCAAGTGGTAGTAGATACCCAACTCAGCATCTTCTGTTCAGCAGTTCATTACCCCATTGACTCCCACACCTCCATGGGGCTGCAAATCCCCAGTTACTTCCACCCCCACAGGTAATAAAAATAGGAGCCATCAGTCATGTCCAGGAAAAAAGAGCACTCAGTAAGTCAACTCTCACTAACTGGGTCCATGTGGGACAGAAATGTAAAGCCAACAGACCAGAGGCAAAAAAGTTAGCAAGAGCCCCATACTTGCTGCCATTCTCCTCTGTGAGCAATGCAAGTTTTCTATTGCTAATACTAGTTGCAGTGCCAAGATATTAAGTGGCCAGTCATACCTATTTTTCCACAGTGGCTCTTCCTGATTTGTATCAGAGTGTCTACAAGACTGTGTCACGTGTCTTGAAAAACATAATTTGTTCTAGTGACTCACATCACCACTGACATGTGGACCAGCAGTCAGACTACTGATCACACGGCAGTGGCTGTGCATTGGGTCAGTTTCCCCTCTTCATTCTCTTCCTCTTCCTCCTCCTCCTGTGGGTTAAATTCCATCAGCAGCAGTAGCTACAAGTCACTTGGGCCCCCAGCCTCCGCAATCAGACAGCTTTATGTATTGCTCACTTTGACAATGACCATTGTGCAGAAATCTTATTACACTTCCTTCAGCAATGGTTTGATGAGTGGCTGACACCACACTCATTAACATCAGGTTTCATAGTATCAGGTAATGCAAAGAACATTGTAAAGACAGTTGACTATGAGGATTATACACATGTTGCACATTTTGCTGAATGTATAATCTGGTAGTTCAGGGATTCCTAGATAAGGAAGGAACCACTGTGCAGACATGTGTACTGGTAAAAAAAAGTTTACAGTCATATTAGCCATTCTATAAAGGCACAGAAGATGTTATGAAATATTCAGAAGTTGAACCACTTTCCCCTACACCACCTGAAAACAATATATGGCAACAAGATAGAATTCTACTTATAATATGATGGAACAGTTGGTAGAACAACAGAAGGCTAGCCACCAGTATGCCGTTGAGCATGGTATTGGCAAGGGATAGGTACACATTAGCAGAAATCAGTGGCACCTGATGGAGACCCTCTATACTGTGGTGAAGCCTTTGAAACATAGAAACATAAAAACATAGACTTTGATGGCAAATAAGGACCGCTTGGTCCACCTAGTCTGCCCATTTCTCTACCTATTGGATAAGCTGCAAATCCTAGTTAACCAACAGCCTATTTTTTCCTACACCCAACAACATTTGCCTTATGTCTGTCCCATGTATTCTTGAATTCTCCCACAGTTTTAGACCACACAACCTTCTCAGGAAGGTGGTTCCATGCATCCATCACCCTCTCTGTGAAAAAATACTTCCTCACATTGCCCCTGAGCCATCCCCCCTCTAGCTTCAAATAGTGTCCCCTTTTTCTTGCACATCTGTTTTTCTGAAAAATGCTACCCTCTTGGACTTTGTTGATTCCACTGAGGTGCTTAAAAGTTTCTATCATGTCCCCCCCTCCCTCCTTTCCTCAAGGGTATACATATTAAGCTCCTTTGGCTTCTCTTGCAGATCCTGCACCATTTCACTTGCCCTCCTCTGGACTACCTATATCCTGTCTATGTCCTTGCTGAGATGGGGTCTCCAGAACTGGATGCAGTACTCCAGATGGGGTCTCACCTACTGTCTGTACAGAGGGAGAACAACTTCCTGTTTTCTGCTGGTGGTGCCTCTCCCTATACATCCCAGTATCCCCCCAGCCCTTCCTACTGCCTTCTCACATTGCTTGCCAACCTTAAGGTCATCTGATATGATTACCCACAGGTCTCTTTCCATTTTTGTTGTTGTTGTTACTACCTTCCCCGCACTGTGTACTCTTCCCCTGGGTTTTTGTTTCTCCAAGTGCACTATTTTGCACTTCTTTGCATCGAATCCAAGCTGCCATACTTCTGACCATTCCTCCAACCTTGCCAAGTCCCTTCTCATCCTTTCCACGCCCCCTTGTGTATCAACCCTGTTGCAGATCTTTGTGTCATCTGCAAAGAGGCATACTTTTCCTTCCAGTCACTCAGCAATGTCACTTATAAAGACATTAAAAGGGACTGGACCCAGTACTGAACCCGGCGGTACCCCACTGGTAAACCCCATTTCTTCAGCGTGGACTCCGTTTACTATTACCTTCTATTTCCTATTGTCCAACCAATGTTTTTTCCAAGCTACCAGTCTGGGACCCACTCTCAGGCTGGCTAATTTGTATATTAATCTTTTGTGTGGAACTGAGTCAAATGCCTTGCTAAAGTCTAGGTAGACCATGCCCACAGCCCCTCCCTTGTCTACTACTTTGGTCACCCAGTCAAATAAATTGATTAGCTTCATCTGACATGACCGTCCCACTGTGAATCCATGCTGCCTTGGGTCCTGTGCCCCACTGGAATCTAGGTGCTCAACAATTCTTTCCTTCAGAAGTGATTCCATCATTTTCTGTACCACAGAGGTCAAACTGACAGCTCTGTAGTTTCCTGCCTCTGTCTTGCTCCCACATTTGTGAAGGGGAATCACATTCACCCTCCTCCAGTCCTCCAGTACCACACCATCCTCCCATGATTAGTTAAAAAGGGTAGTCAGTCATGTTACTAGTTCTCCCCTTAATTCTTTTAGAATTCTGTGGTGAATCCCGTCAGGCCCCATTGCTTTGTCCACCTTCAGTTTTAAGAGTTCTTTCAGAACCCTTTTTCACTGTCCCTCTCTGCCCACCACCATACATTCTATTCAGCCTCACTATCCCCCCTTTGTCTTTCTACACTCCCTAATGTACCTATAAAAGGTTTTATCCCCCTTCTTAACCGAATTGGCTATCTTATCCTCAGTTTGGACCTTTGCTATTGTGACTGCCTTTCCTGCTTCCTTCTGAGTTAACTGATACAGTTCTCTGTCCTGCTCCTTCTGTGATTCCTTATACTTCCTAAATGCTATCTTCTTCTCCCTAACCTTCCCCACCACCTCTTCTGAGAACCATAGTGGCTTTTTTTTTATTTTGATTTGTTTATTTGCTTCATGCAAAGGCTTGTTGCCTCTGTGATGGCAGTTTTGATGTTTCCCCATTGTTGCTCCACCCCTCCTTCTTGCCTATTTTCTAGTGCTTTTCTAAGGCACTCTCCCATTTTGCCAGAGTCAGCCCTCCTGAAGTCCAGTACCCTCACTTTTGTATGGCTTGACTCTGCAGCTGAATTTCTCATAAACCACACTGTTTGGTGTTCACTTGTTCCCAGATAGCTACCCACTTCTAGATCTGAGATCCTCTCACTGTCCCCATTTGAGAGTACAAGGTCTAAGATTGTTCCCCCTGAGTGGGTTCCAACACTAGCTGTCTGAGGCATGTAGGGCATCGAGAATGGCCCTACTCTTTGATGTGGCTGCAGCAAAGGTGCTCCAGTTAACATCTGGCATATTTAGTTCTCCCATCAATACTATCTCCCCTTTCTCTGCCATCCTAAGGATGCCTTCTATCATATCCTTGTCCATTCCCGCCCCCTGAGATGGGGGTCTTTATACAACCTCTGTGTGGATTGTGGTGCCATTTCCAGTCTCTAAGGTGACCCACAGTACCTCCTCTCCTCCCTGTTTACTCTTTTGTTCCATTGCTTTTATCTCTACCCTTACATAGAGAGCTACTCCTCCCCCTCTCCTCTCCTATCCTCCCTGTCCCTCCTGTAGGTTGTTTATCCAGGTATGTTAACATCCCAGTCATGGTTCTCTGTGTACCATGTTTCTTTGACTTCCACGATATCCAGGCATCCCTCTTCCATCAAGGCCACCAGTTCAGGAAGCTTGTTGCCCAGACTACGTGCATTGGTACTCATTACTCTCCATTTCTTGATGGCCTTACCCCTTTTTGACCCATCCCTGTCCTTATTGCCTTTGTCATTTTCTCCATTTAGCCCTGCCCTTCTCCCTGTCGAAGTCTCTATCTTGGTGTTTACCTCACTAACTACCTTGATTTTTTTTTTGGTGGGGGCTAGGAATTCCATGCTCCTTTCCAGTGCCTACCCCCTTTGCTGGTTTAAATGCTTGTCAATGAAGCATTTAAACCTATCACCTAGGATCCTGGTTCTCCTCCTGGACAGACACAGACCTTCATGCCAGTATAAGCCTGCCTCACTCCAGGTGGATGCCCAGTCCCCAGTGAAACCAAACCCCTGAGCTCTGCACCAGTTTTTCAACCACTGATTGAATCCCATTGTGTGGAGCACCCTAGCCTCACCCATGCCATAGACAGGCAGCACCTCTGAGAAGGTTATTGTGCATGCTACTTGTCTAAGGCCCTTCCCCAACTCCCCAAACTCTTTCTGCACTGCAATGATCCCTTTCACAGCCAGGTTATTTGTCCCTGGGTGGACAATGATGTCCAGCTCCCTCCCCCATGCAGCTGCTCCTGCAATCCTGAGGATTCACTCCCTATCCCTCCAAGCCATGGCGCCAGGCAGGCACCTTACCTCCCTCTCCCCTTCCTCCCCCAGTTCTACCCTCCTATCAATGGAGTCCCCCACCAGGAGTTGTTTCCTTCCCCTATGGGGTCCCATGCCACCCTCTGGTGGGTCTCCTTTGTGAAGGTCCCCAGCATCCTCCTGAAGAGGACACAAGGGTGGTAAGTGCTGATACAGCTGGCCTATGCCAAGCATTCCCCCTCATTGCCCTCATTAATCTAAGACTTCTTCGTATAAAGACTCAGTGTGAGCCCAAAGAGGATACCACTGCTCTGAATCTAGTAGATAGGATAAAAGCATGATTCTGGAATAACACATGCATTTCTAAAATGCATACAGATGACCACCATATCGTGGTCACTTTCTTGGACCCTCAGTTCAAAGACACATTTGAGACATTCTTTGATGCACAAGAATGCAGTAAAGATCAGCAGTCCTACAATGCCTGGCTTATCCCCCTGGTCTCTGTACATGTGGCACAAAACATTACCAGGAACACAAATAGAGCATAACAGCAACACTCATTATTCTTTCCATTTGCACTAAAAGGCAAGGTGGAGGAAAGGGGAGAAGGAGGATCCCAAAGTAATTCCACTGCTACTACTGAACGTCACAGGAGTTACTTATTTTGTCTCCAAGTCAGCCTGCAACTACTGCTGCTGCTGCTGCTGCAGCCCCCAGAAAGACAGCAAATGATGATAAACCACTCTGGGAACCACTGTCTGATTATGGCTTGATGAAAAAGCATGGCAAACAAAATGGTGCAGTATTATTTGGATGAGAATGTGCCACTGGCAGAAGGAGACAAATCTCTATTCCTCTAGTACCAAAAAAGACTATTTGAACCTCTTTAACACAGGTACTGTAGCTGTTGAACACCTCAGTTGTCCATCTGCAAGCACATACTCAGAGAGAATTTTCAGTGCTGCTGGCAATATTGTCACCAACATGCCTTTTGACCCAAAATGTACTGATGCTCACTTTTAAAAAAAAAAATCAACCTTCCCCTTTTTACAAAGCCATTTTTTTGCTGGGCTAAAGACAGAGGAGGAGGAGTAGGATGAGGTGGAAGGGGAGCGCTTCTGTAGCCAATATTTTTTTTGGAACCGGTAGCCTTCATACACTCTGTGGAATGCTGCACTGTTGCCTTCACTCAGTCTTCTTAAGATTAATGTTTTGTGAATTTTTGCCAGGTCTACACAGGCTAAATAAATATTTTTGGAGGAGACGCTGACCATGAAACCAGTGAGTGTATAACACTTATCCATGGCATAATGGGAAGCCTTGTCCATGTGTGGCACTGTCCCAATGTGCACAGTTTTTGGAACCAGTACCCCATAATGCAGAATGCTGCACTGTTGTCTTCACCAAGTCAGCCTTCCTCACATTAATGTTTTGTGAATTTTTGGCAGGCTGCACAGTCAAAATAAGTAATTTTTGCCCATGAAACTATTCTGTGCATCAGATAACACCACAATTGCACAAGGACATTAACAAAATGGAGGCAGTCCAGAGAAGGGCAAACAAAATGGTGCAGGGACTACATCAGAAAACATATGAGGACAGATTAATGGAGCTCAATATGTATACCCTAGAGCAAAGGAGGGAGAAAGGTGATATGAATGAAACATTCAAATATCTTAAGGGCATTAACAAGGTCAAAGAGTCTAACATGTTTTAATATGAGAAAAATAGCAGGACAAGAGGACACAGCATGAGATTAGAGGGAGGCCGATTAAGGGGTAATGTGAGGAAGTTCTTTTTCACAGAAAGGGTGGTGGATACATGGAATGGCCTACCTCAGGAAGTGGTGGATATGAATACAGTGTAGGGCATCAAACAGGCATGGGATAGGCATAAGGGAGCAATACAGATGCGTATGAATAAGTAGGCCATTGACAAAGTAAAGGCCTATGCCACATTCATAAGGTAGAAAAAATGGGCACACGGGATGGGCCTTGCGGTCCTTATCTGCCATCAACTTCTATGTTTCTATGTTTGTATGATATCTTTTATGGTAGTTTTTTTTTATTAGTTATTTCTATTTTATGAATGCCACAACAGACTGCCAGAGGCCAGGCACAAACTCTCTTCCACCTGGCCTACACTTGCTGCCCACTACCAAGATCAGACTGCAACAGTACAACACAGAGTTACACACACACACACATACACACACAGCTACAAGACTCAGGAGGAGAGGAGGAAGAACTTCAGCAACTTGGCAGAATGTGGAGATTTTTTATTTTTATTATGTAGGATGCCACCAAGGACTACCAGAAGCCAGGCACTGACTCACTGTCAGCTTTACTGCTTACTGCCCAGATCACGATGCAATGGTACAACTTAGGACAACACACACACACAGGCTGCTTCAGGACTCAGGAGGAGGAGGAGGAGGAAGGAACTTCAGTAACTTGAGGGAATTTTTTGACTTTTTTTTAAATGGATGTCACTAGGGACTAACAGAGAATCCAGTCAAAGACTCGCTGCCAGCTGGCCCACTCTTGCTGCCCACTGCCAAATCACACACAGCTCAGGATGACACAAACACAGGCTACTTCAGGATTCAGGATGAGGAAGGAACCACTGCAACTTGGGGGAATGTGAAGTGTTTGAATTTGAAAGCTGCCACGAAAAGCAAGAATTATTTTTTTTTATATAGGATGCCACCAAGGTGCCAACTAGCAAGGGCTGAGCACTGTCATGGTGCCAACTGGCAGACACTTTCTACCCACTGCTCAGATGACACTGCAACAGCACATCTCAAGATGACACACGCACACAGGCTGTTTCAGGACTCAGGAGGAGGACATTGTGTCCCCCTGCTGTGTATTCAACTTACTACCCTCATTGATATTACAGCGGCAATGCCTTTTGTTTGTACTGTTGTTTAAATGCCACTGCTTGTCTTTTTGGTTAAGTACAGTTGTGTTGTCAATGACATGAAGCCTTTGTAAAAGAGCCCATTGGCTCAAAAGTTGTAATTCCAAAAATGAAATAAAAAAAATAAAATAAAATAAAACCACGGCAACGTGGAGGAAAGCAAAGAGTTTAAATTTGAAAACTGTCACAAAAAGAAACGTGAATAATGCATTTTTCATTTACCCCGGGGCATACATTAAAATCTTATAATGCACACTCTGTCATGGTTTATTATTTACATCATCATCAGCTGCCTGCTGCAGCATTGGCATATTAGTATTACTTAGCCTGCAGCTGTTGATTACTTTTGATATATATATATATATATATATATACACGCACAATAGGTTTGTAAACAAGATTCAGGCCTGCACCCAGGAACTGTGCTTGGCGGTAACAAGTAAATCAAAGAAAATCAGATGCCAGCACAAGTTGCAACCACTTTCCCACAATCCACAAAGGTTGTCAATTTCGCTGTTGGTAATGAACAAAGGAAGCAAGAAAGACTTTCTTTAGAGTGATAAAAAGTGCTTCATTTTAATTTTAAATGCACCCTGCTTCCATAAAAAGCTGTCCTCTCTTATTGGCATATTAATGTTACTTAGCCTGCAGCTGTTGATTACTTATTGATATTATATATATATATATATATATATATATATATACACACACACACACACACACACACAATAGGGGTGGGAGGTTCTAAGTGTGGTAAATGGAGATATGTTCACTGGAGTGCGATAAATGAGGATGACAGCACAATGATGATAAATGCCATTTATCTATACTGTGCTCACTCACTACAGCTTACATTCTAAATGAAACTGCTTTACAAACAGTTTCTCTTTCTCACTGAGGCCTGCTGGTTACTCAATTAGCACTGCAAAAGACACTCACCTGTGTCCCATAGTGTTTCTAAGACTCCCAGCCCATTACTATGCTGATCTCAGCTTCACTACAGCCTGCATTCTAAATTAAACTGCTTCAAAAAAAGGTTTTTGTTTCTCACTACCTGCAGCTTACTCAATTAACACTGCAAAGGACACTCACTTGTATCCCATCATGTTTATGAGACTCACAGCCCAAAACTATGCTGATCTTAGCTTCACTATAGCCTGCATTCTAAATGAAACTGCTTCACAAAAAAAGTTTCTGTTTCTCACTGCTACTAGCAACTTACACAATTAGCATTGCAAAGGACACTCACCTGTGTCCTACAGTGTTTCTGAGACTCCCAGCCCATTCAGAAAAACTCACACACACTCAGACCACACAAAGAAAGAGCAAAACGCACACAGAAACAGGAAAAGAACACAGGAAAACATAACAGTATTTCTGAAGCTCCCACCCCTATTGTATAAATAAGTAGCACACATGATGTACAGATCGTGTGCTATGGAAAATATTCTCACTCCTGCAGAGTGAGCTCTGGATACTCTCACTCATGCCTTCAACACTCGTGAGCTTCCAGAGCTCACTCTGTAGGAGTGAGAATATTTTCCATATCACACTCCTGCCCATTATGTATCCTCTATATATTTATATTTATATATATGTATAAGAAATGATGGGTAAGGGTGGTTTACAGTACAAGAGCTAGCCAGATAATAAAGCTATGAGCCCAAAGAGCAAGTTGCTTTTCATTTGGTTAGCCTCCTTTATGGGTTCATTTCCAAAAATAGCAGACTTTTCTATCTTTTATTTTATGTAATACATTTAGATGATTACTGTTAGTGTGACTCACACTTGTATATACAGAGAAATAGTAAACAGGGAGATACCTGCTAACTACTTCAGTGTGTAAAAAGTCCCATCCATGTATTATCCATCAATCTCTCTACCTCTCTATCAGAGTACATCCAAGGGTACTAAAGAAACTGACTGAGGAGCTAGCAGGGCCACTGGCAGACCTATTTAGTAGTTCACTAGAGTCAGTCGTGGTACTACAGGACTGGAGAACAGCACATGTAGTGTCTCTCCACAAAAGCAGTCCCAAGGATGATCCAGGGAATTACAGATCAGTTAGTCTGACCTCCATTGTGGGCAAGCTCATGGAGATCATACTAAAGGAAAGGTTGGTGTAATATCTAGAGGAGCATGGTCTCCAGGATGAGAGGCAGCATGGGTTAATGGGGGATCATGTCTAACAAATCTGATTGACTTCTTTCACTGTGTCACAAAGACAGTAGACAGGGGCCAAGTGGTAGACATACTCTATCTTCATTTCAGCAATGCCCTTGACTGTATGCCCCACAAAAGGTTGATCAGGAATTTGGTGGATCTTGGAGTTGGGAAAAGATGGTTAGATGGGTGGAAAACTGGCTGAGGGGCAGAAACCCAGTGGGTGGTTGTGGGGGGAGAGTTATCTGGCACCAGGGAGGTAACCAGTGCTGTCCCACAGTGCTCTGTGCTGGACCCAGTGTTGTTCAATGTCTTCATCAATGACATTGGGGATGGCATTAAAGGCAAAATGTGGTAGAGTGGACTCAGCTGAAGTGATGCAGGACCTACAAGAATATCTGGAAAAGCTGGGGAGGTGGTCCAGTATTTGGCAGCTTGGCTTCAATGCCAAGAAATACAAAGCTATGCATATTGGAGCCAAGAATCCTAGGACAGAGTACTACCTGGGTGGAGTCCGAGTATCTACATCAGAGGAGGAGAAGGACCTGGGAGTGATGATCACTAGTGACCTGAAGCACTCCACACAGTACAAGAAAGCAGCTGCAAAGGCAGAAAAGATGCTGGGATGCATAGCTAGGGGGATTAGTAGTAGGAGAGAGGAGGTTATACTGCCCTTGTACAGGTCACTGGTAAGGCTGCATCTAGAGTATGGAGTTAAGTACTGGTGCCCACACCTCAAAAAGGACATTAACCTGCTGGAGAAGGTCCAGAGGAGGGCTACAAAGATGACAGCCAGTCAGCAGGGCAAGGCATATGAGGAGAGACTGAGGGCATGTACTCCCTGGAAGACAGGAGGGGGGGGGGGACATGACTGGAAAATGTAGGTACTTGAAAGAAATACATAAGGTTGATAAGGAGAGTCTCTTTAAGCTGAGTGGTTAACCATAACACAAGGTGGCACAGTCTTAAGCTGGAAGGTGGGAGGTTTAGGAGGGAGGTAAGGAAGCACTTCTTCACAGAGAAGATGGTGGACACTTGGAATGCACTGCCAGAAGAGGTCATCTCATTGAAGACAGTGGGCAGCTTTAAGAGAGGCTGGGATAGCCATAGGGGAAGGTAAGGATCATGGGTAGGGAGGATGGGAGGGGTGGGGAGGGAGAGCAGGGACATTAGCTCAAGCTGTGAACCCTGCAATATGAGCAGACTTGATAGACCAAGTGGCCTTCTTCTGCTGGCTTCTTCATATGTTTGTATGTCTCTGTCTCTCTCTCTCTCTCTCCCCCTATCTCTCATGTATCTGTCTGTCCATCCATTTGTCCATCCGTCCATCCATCTATCCATCCATCCATCCATCCATCCACCCATCTATCTATCTACAGTATGTATTTATCTTTTTCAAGATGTTATTGATTTCTGACTCCGACAGTCTGTAGCATTCTTGTCTTGGCATACTGCAACTGTGTACTTAAATTTTTACAGGTCGGCTGACTGTTGTAAGCTCTCACTGTATCTGTTGCTGCATAAAACTAGTAGCTACTATTACCGACTGTTGCTGCTGGAAAAAAATAAATAAGCAATAGCCTTTTTTCTTTATAGAATTAGTGTCTGTGGGTGTATGTGTGAAAGAGGTAAGCTTTTGCTGTGGACATCTGCAGTGACAGCTGCCTGCTAGCTTTGTTCAGTTCAGTTCCATTTATTTGCATCAAACGTGTAAATCACATAAAAGTTCAACAAACTGATAAAAAAGAGTAACAGAATAAAGCTTAAAACGCAGAGTGTGCATTAAGATAATGCATAGCCATTTAAAAAATGCCTATGGAGTCACGTGATGAGCCGGCTCGGGTAAGACGTGCTCCGCGCTCCTCCGAGACCCAAGCAGCAGTTTTCGGTTTAAAAGCCGGTTTTGGCATCTTTTTTAAAGCTTTAGACAGACCGGAGTGTCGTCAGGTGCCTCTACTTATCCCCCCCGTCTGGTGAAATCGGGATATCGGCGGGGGATTAAGAGCGATGCCAATTGTCGCAGAGGAGCTTTCTGCATGCCGGGCCCGAGCTCGATTAGTGATGGAAGCGGACTTAAAGGAACCGCTGGTGGGGCGTTCCCCCGCATCAAAACGCCCCAAGCCTCACTCGCCTGACAACATAGACCAGGGGGAGGAAGTGGCATTAGAGGGGGGTCCCTGCGATAGCGTGGAGGACATTAAAGAAATTAAAGCATTGCTTCAGGGACTGGTGCTGGACTTCTCAGAAGTTAAGTCTGCTTTGCACTCGCTGGCCCAAAGGATGAGTGACGCTGAGGCCAGAATCTGCTCGCAGGAGAAAAAGGTTTCCTCCTTGGAGCAAGAGGTGGTGACGATCAGGAAAAAACTCAGGAGGATGGAAGAGAGATTGGAAGACCAGGAGGCGAGGAATCGAAGGAACAATCTCATCCTAGCAGGGCTTCCAGAAAGGGCTGAAGGTCTAGATTGTGTCTCCTTTATTCAGGACCTGTTACTAAAAATGTTCGGCCCCTCACCCTTCGGGGAAGGGTACAACCTGGAAAGGGCTCATCGAGCACTGCGGGAGACCCCACCTCCGGGGGCTCGGCCTAGAGTTATAATTATGAGGTTTCTCCACTATAAAGAGAAGTCTCATGTCCTGCAGCTGTCTAGGCAAAAGAAACCTCTGCATTGGAATGGGGCTTCATTATGGTTCTTCCAGGATTTAACTCCGGGCATTCGAGAAAAGCAGAAAGAATATAATGATATTAAGAAGAAGGTTTATTTAGCAGGGATCAAGTTCTGTCTTCTTTATCCTGCCATCCTTATGGTGCGGCTGTCATCTGGAGAAAAGAAATTTTTAACAGCCAAGGATGCACTGGAGGGGCTTCGCAGTGACCTGCCAGATCTCTTCAAATCGCCAACCTGACTGGGATCTCCTATGAAGTTTCGTCCCTGTGGGGAAGAGGACTTGTGGGGGAGAAAAGATCGCTTACAGAGAACGACGTGGTCAAGCTAACGAGCGGCATGAACTGAGACATTCATTGGCAAGCTCTGGGATTAATCCCGAGGGCGCTTTACTACTATGTTTTTTTTTTTTTTTTATCCTCTCCTCCCAGGGAAGGAAAGGGGGGTAGGGGAAGAAGACAGAAAAGGACAACAAGGAATAGATACATGAAAAGAAGAAAAGAGGAAAGACTGGGCTGCTCAAAACCTATTGTTTGATGGACTAATGGACCGCCATCTAGGGGACTGGGTTTTGGGGAGTGGGAACAAGGCTATTCCACCCTTTGTTTGGCAATGAGTATGTTAGTAGTTAGGTGGGGGCACCATGGCGCTGATGTTTTATTTTATTTTTTTCTTTCCTTTTTTTTTTTTTTTCGTTTACTTAATTGGGAAAGGACTATCTGGGTCTGAGAAAGATTTAAAGGGCCGGTTTCGAGTAAGGGAGTCACTGAGTGGGATCGGGGGGGCTAGGAAACGGTTCATCCATGGCTCAGCAGGAAGTGGTTCGGTCTTGGGACCGGGGTCGTGGGGGGAGGGTTTAAGGGTGGAAAGAGAGAGTCCCTGATCAGGTAATCTGGAAAGCAGGCCTCAAAAGGCTCTGTCTTTGATCCTATATCTAGCCCATATTAGCCAGATGGTTTTGTATAGCATGATTTCATGGAATGTTAAGGGTTTGAGGACGATATAAAAGATTAACATCCTGATGATATCTGGAGCAGCGGGGCTCATATCGTAGCTCTCCAGGAAACACATTTATTGACTGAGGAGTTAGATTATTTAAAGAAACGTTGGGTGGGTCAGGTATATGGAGTGGGTAGGAAGAGAGCATCTGGAGGAGTGGTGATTTTAATTAATAAGTCCTGCCCTTTCGAGGTGACCCAAGTTCTGACTCGACAGGACAGCAGGGGGATCTATGCTTTGGGCACTTTACACGGCAAGGCAGTAGGGGTAGCCTCTATATATGGTCCAACTCCCCCGGAACCTGAATTTTTTGCCTCAATAGAGGAGAATATCATGGCATTTCCATCACTTTCACTGATATTAGCGGGTGACTGGAATATTTGTTTAGATAATAAGGAGGACAGGATGCCGGGGTTCAAAGGCCCCAGGTCTAGGCTCAATTAGCTGGCTAAGCTTTTGAAGCTACAGGTCTGACAGACCCAGCCAAGTTTTTTCACAGGAGGTCTCCAAATGACATTCTACTCGGCAGTTCATAAAAGCCTTACCAGGATAGACTATTTTTTGGTAAATAGGGAGGCGTTAGGGGAGGTCAGAGCATTTAAGACAGAGGGTAGGACCTTTTCAGACCATTCTCTGATCCAGATGCAATGGGAACCTAAGTTCTTACCTCCTAGGCCTTATAGGTGGAGGCTTCAGGATTGGCTTTTCTTGGTGGAGGAGAGAAGGGATGAACTGGACGGGGCCCTTCAGGAAATTATTAGAGTGCAGTTGCCCTCTTTGATGGATAAGAGGCTAGCTTGGCCTACCTGTAAATTCTTATATTCCATGGCTGCTAAAACCTTGGCTACCAAGGTGAAGCTGCTTAGGAAGGTGAAAGAGGAGTTTTTGGAGGGGGCAATAAGTTCTTTATCGCAGCAGGAGGAGCTCTCGGAAGAAATAGATAGGGAGCTCAAAAGCTTAAGGAGGGAGCTGTCAGGGATTTGGTACCGAAGATTGAATTTTGGTTAAATAAGATTAAGGCTAAATATCTTTTGCAAGGGATGTTCGGGGCATTTTTGGCATCAAGGATTAAGGAGTGGAGGCCAGCAGGACTGTTTCTTCGATCTCACACGAAGGAGGCTAGTGACAGACCCCAAGACATGGTTGAGGCATTTGCCACATTTTTGAAAAGATATACCAAGAAAGTGCTCCTGGGGAAAAGGAAGTTAGGAATACTTGGAGGAATCCAACTCCCGATAGTGGATCCCAGTCTGGCTAGGAGTTGAGGCCCCTATTAAGTCTTCTGAAATTTTAGAGGTGGTTCGGTCCCTCCCATTAGGTAAATCTCCAGGGCCTGATGGTTCTAACGCTAAGTTTTATCAAACTCATATTCATACTATACTTCCTATCCTAAAGGAGTTTTTCCATACTGTAATGCGGGAGGGCATTGACCATTTACCAAGCTTATATAACATTAATACCTAAACCAGATAAGCCCAGGGATGTTATGGGAAACTATAGGCCCATAGCTCTAATTAATCAGGACATTAAGATACTTACAAAGATCTTGGCTAATAGGATTTTAGCTGTGGCCCCGAGCATAATTAGTCAGGAGCAGGTAGGCTTTATGCCGGGAAGGGGCGCAAAAGATGCGCTCAGGAAGATACATCATATTATAAACCAGGCTCCTGATTCCCGGGTTCCTCTAGCCTTGATCTCTAGACGAAAAGGCATTTGATCGAGATTCGCATATATTTTTGTTCTCTGTATTGGAGAGGATGTGATTCCCGAAGGGGTTAATTAAGGGTATCAAAAATGTATATGCGGCGCCCACAGCTAGGATTTTATGTAATGGCTATCTTTCAAGGGAATTTCAACTTATAAATGGTACGCGGCAAGGGTGTCCCTTTCACCGATATTGTTTAACATCTATTTAGAACCCTCTTAAGATCTATTAATAGGGAGGTCGGGGTTCGGGAATCAGGGTGGAAGATTTGGAGCTAAAAATTTCAGTCTTTATGACGACATACTGCTCCATCTACTTGGGACCCAAGCAACTCCAGCTCTCGGACAGTTAGAGAATTAATATATCGGTACTCTAGGGTCTCAAACTACAGCTGAATCTCACTAAAACCCAAATTTTATCCTTGACGCCACATGTCTTTAAAGTGGACTTTGCATCTCTGGGGTACAGTGGAACAATGATAAGTTGAAGTACTTGGGAATCTGGATTACGGCAAATCAGGCATCTGGCTGAAGCTAATATGGGGGAATTGTCTCGGAGACTTCGGGGACATCTTAAGGTGGAACAAACTACCTTTAAATTTTACAGCACGTCTAGGTATTATCAAGATGAATATTTTGCGAGGCTGCTATACCCGATTCATTAGCTCCATATACTATCCCTATAAAGTGGTTTAAGCTAATTAGGAAAATGTTAACTGGGTTTCTTTGGAATGGCAAGCTGGCTAGGGTTAACTATAAGATGCTATGTAGGCCATATGAGAAGGGAGGCATTAGACTACCTGACCTCCAGGCTTATTATGTGGCGGGTCAGTTGGGCTTGATGGCTCCATGGGCGATAGAGGTCTACGAGGGTAAATATTGCCCTGCCTGGTTACAAATAGAGAAGAAACTGCTGAGGGGTAGGGGATGCTCCCCTGACTCATTAATATATGTTGGGTCCCAAAATGGATTGGGCAAAATAGGAGTAGGAAATCCAATCAGGAAAACCATGGAGGCTTGGTGGCGGTTTCTTACACCAGCTCAAAAAGGTTGCCAAGTGAAATCTAGGGATCAGCCTATATTGGGAAATCCCAATTTGACCATTGGGGGCATGGTGCTTGGGCAGAGATGGAATGTATACTTGAAGGGTCTTAGCTTGAGGGATATGCAGCAGGTGGAGAGAATTCTTCTGCCTCCACAATGTGATGGCCTGCCCTTCTTTCAAAGGATACAGCTTAAGCAAATGATTGTCAGGGTTCGGGGGAGGAGTGGTGATTTTACGGAGAGTTTTCTCTCGTGGGGAAGTTTGAAAGAGGCTGCTCATAGAGCTAGCCCACTTTCTTGTGTATATAAGCTGCTATTGAATTCCAGATTTCTGAGTGCCCTTCCCTCTGTCCCTTATTGGGACAAGGTGATGACTTCTAGGTTAGAATGGGATAGCATCTGGGAAGCTACCAAATATAATGTTATTCCTAAACATAGAAATATCCAGTTTTATGTGGTTCATAACATATACTATACCCCTGCTAAACTCTGTTCTAGGGGTTTACGACAGACAGATCTATGTTTTCAGTGTGGGAGAGCATCAGGAGATTTGCTTCATATCCTATGGAGTTGTGACAAAATCTCTCCTTTATGGAATAAGATTAGACAGGTGCTGGACCCCAGGCTAGGCTATACAGGATATCTAATTCCAGAAGTCTGCATGCTAGGTGACTATTCGATGATCGGAAGGGTCATACCGAGATTTCATCTTGCTTTAATGGGGTCGATTGTTAAAGCATTTATTGTGCAACACTGGAAAGATGGCCAGGTTTACTCTTATGAACAATGGGTGAAGGATTTGCTTGGGGCCTTGGCCAAGATTAAGAGACATCTAGTGTCTGAAGGTAGGCAGGAGGTCTACAGTAAAAGGTGGGCAAGGTTAGAGGCAGCCTATTCACTGTAGAACACAAGCGTTAGCTTACAGAGCTGTCTGTCAGATGGGGATTAGTAGAGGTTTAGGTAATGGATTGTGGGTCATCTCAACGGGCAGGTACAGTTGGATTTAGGATTCTTTTGTTTCTCTTATCTCTTCTTGTCCAACTTTGCATGAAAATCCCCTATAGCATGGGTTGGTATACTTATTATCTAGGGCTAGAGCATAATGTGGATGGATAGAGATGTAGGCTGGATGAGGAGGAATTTTTGAGGTTATAGTTTTGTCAGGGGCGGGACTCTCTCTCTTTCTGGGGTCACACTGGATATTCACTCGGGAAGGACAGATAACCAAGCGGCTTGGACGTTAACAAGATGAGTGTTATTATGGGGAAGCTGGAGCTTGAGAAGAGGCTACTATTATCAGGGTTATTGAGAGCTTCCGGGAGTTGAGTTTAGTATGGGAGGAGTGATATCCCGTGTGTCTGTAAATAGGGGATGTATATAGTTTGCACAGCCAGTTTTGGGGTGTGCGCCCGGTTTCCGGGTTATTTGTGTGCTTGTATGTTGGTTTCTTTGGAAAATAAATAAATAATCATTTAAAAAAAAAATGCCTATGGACAGCACTATGCAGTTTATTTATATGAATTTAATAGATAACTGGCAGATTTTGCAAATTTGGCAACAGAAAAATGGCTTTCATCTGTTTGTTGTTTAACAGAAACATACATTTTTGAATAGTTTATTTATTTTATCTATTTGAATTTTGTTAATCAGGTAAGCCCGCTAAGACAAGTGTCCCTTGTTTAGGGGCGATGAGGGATTAGTTACATAAAATACAACATTCAATTACATAACAATGGTACTTAGATACAGCAGGGGATACATAGGAAGGACAATGCAATATTAGTTAACTACAATGTGGAATTTTACGGGAGAATATGAAAGAATTGCATCAAGTAGACATAACTGCAATGTGGAATTTTACAAGTCAATATGTAAGGAATTTAATAGACATCAGAGGCAAGTTCAGAACATTAAGTACAAGTGCATGATGTTTGTTATGGGGGAAGGTTGCTTTTAAGTTTTTTTTTTAAATGTCACTAGAGAGGTGAGCACTGGGACGCTGGTTCCTCTCCCAAATTACAATTAATTCAAAAAGCACTGATGGAGGGCACTCACCCCTTGCCTCAAATAGCAGGACAAAATGATGTAGTAAAAAAGTTATTTTTATTTCATAGCTGATAACATCAAAAGCAGCACAAACAGGTGAGCTAGGTGCCAGGTGCCAACAAGTCCATCTTCCTAATGCTTTACCTCAGCCAATCAGGGGCTTCGTCAGAGAATATATCAGCCTTGAAACATGCATTAATTTAAATGTGCAGTCTATACATATATATGCCAGGAGCACCAATCTCCTTTCAAATCTAACTTTGTATCACAAATGTCACACCCAGTTCATGAATATTTATGAGCATTTTCAGTCAAGGCTATTTTTTTTTTTTTTTTTTTACTAGGAGAGACATGCTAAGCTGCAAGCTTATTTACAGGTGTGACCTGGGAGCACAAGGAAGTTAAGTGACTTGCTCATGGTCACACGGTATGCAAGTAGGGGCTGTGGGATTCAAACCCAGGTCTCCAGGTTTGAAGCTCAGCTTTAAATGGGTTTGAATTAAAAGTAGTTAAACTTTCACAACATTTAAAAATTCAGTTTTACAAGAATGTAAACTACAAATTTATAAACCCCTTAAACATTAAAACTAGAGAATGCAATACCATTCAATTTGGCAGGTTCTTAGACCTTACAAGTAGGCAGTGTGTATCAATTTTATTAATTGCTTGCTGCTAGAAATTGAAAAATAACATCTGTACTTAAAGTCAAATCCCATGAGTCTTTGTGAAAATTGTAGAATTTCATGACAATTCCATAAAACTGGAATTTTCTAATTTCGCTCAGCCTTAGCTGGATAATTCTAATTAAAGGATAGGGGTATGAGAGGCAGGTAGTGCAGGGGGTCACCAGGTTCAGGAATTAGATGCACAGTTTCACCAAGAAATGGCCAGCTGAGCTGGGAAGCACAACAGTGGTAAACCCCCAGGTTGGAGCAAGGAAGCACAGAATGTTGACAATTCCAATCTAAATGCAGGATATATAAGGATCACATCCAGTAAATTTCTGATCCAGTGAGCCTGATGTATATGCAAATCTGGAACTTAGAGATACTCAAAAAAGATATACTAAGGGAAGACAATGTCTGGGGCATCAGGAAGGAATAATTTTGACTATTCCAACAGAGTAGGTCGATAGGAAAAGGATTAGGTGACTCACGTTTTAAGGGAGTTTGTCACTGTAAAGAACAAAGAGGATATCAGTGGGATCAGTAGTTCTACTGAGTCAATCTGACTATGCCAAAAGGGAAGGGGGAGGGGAATAGTCACCCATAGAGGAAAAGCAGGACTGCAAAAAGCTCAGCCCAGCTTTATCAAATGAAATAGTGATATGTGCACTGTTAGTGTTAAATTACACAAAATAATTCTGGATGCTGCATCTATATGTTACCATAAATATGTAAGAAAATGTTACCAATATTTTTTTTTTTTTCTATTGCAAATTTAAAACTGCTAAACCAGTTTATCCAGCTGTGTTAGACACCAGGATACATTGACTATGGATATGCATGTCAAATGTTACGTCTTTCCCTGCAAGAGCAGAGAAGTTACAAACCTCCACATTTTTGAGAGTTTTCACAAAATGTTGCAAATATTTACATAGTACAGTATTGAACCCCAGTAATTAAAAAATCTCTAATCCAGTTCTTTCCATATTTAGATCATTTTATAAGCATTGCAAACAAGGTTAGTCATGCTGATTTACACATATCTAGCTCCAAAGGCGTCTGAGTTATATCAAGATGAAATGCTTTCACGAAATTCGCACAAAAAATAAAATGACAGATTTTGAGCATGTATAATTTAGAGATGATGCATCTTATTCTCATGAAACCTGGCACATTGTTATAAAACCTATCATCAAGGAATCATACCAAATTTAAGATCTCTGACCCAATAGACGGCTGAGGTATATGCAGATAAAAATGTTCAATAAATTCTGCACAAATAATAAAATGACAGAATTTGAGCACCTATAACTTTGAAACTATGCAACTGAATTTCATGATATTTGTACTTTACTGGCCCTCCTTCCAAAGAGTGCAGGAGCCAAATTTCAGAGCGTTAGCATAAACAACAGCCAAGTTATGATCACATTATTAAATTTAAAAAAATTCCACAAAAGTCTGATGAAATTACGTGAAATTTAGTGGAATTTCATGAAATGTTGTTGCAATTCTGTGAATTCTGAATTTTCCCAACTGCGTAGCTCTGAGAAATTCCATTATTTAAATGTACCACTTTTGTTTGCTATTTAGATTCATGGCAAAACATTGATCGAGAATCAGGGATATATCATAAGACTGGTGCTGGAGGGTGGCAGCTAAATGTCGAGCATCATATAAACAAGCATTTAATACAAAAAAGGGCTATTCATTCAATATGCCATTTGTATATGCCACTTATATTTCATAGCTCAAATACAAATTCAGGAATGCAGCTTCAGAACCTGAAGGGTGCAGGGGGGTGAAAATTGAGCTGGATGATTAACAATGAACATTGTATTCACTTGCAAAAGGTCATGATGTTAGAGATAATCACCATGATTTTTAAGCAAAAAACAGCTTTTGCATGATCAAATAATATTCCATCAGCCCACCTCGGAATAAATACCCCCCCCCCACAGCCCATACCTTGGTGGTGGTAAGTGGCCCTCCACCTGTGGCACCGATAACCCACCCCCATTCCCCCTACCTGATTATTGGTGCCATGATCATTGGATGGTGAATGACACAGACCTCCACACAGGACCTTGGCTACCCACCATCTGACAGGTGCAGGGAGCATACAGCTTATTTACATGGCAAGCACCTGCAATATCCCTGCTACTGTCAGATGGCAGGTGGCCAAGGTGGTGTGTGGAGGGCTATTACACTCTCTGCCAGTGACCACAGCACTAATAGTCAGGTGGGGGACTGGGAGGGGTGGGTTTTCAGTGCATGGTGGGGGCCACTCACCACCATCAAGGGACCGACTTTGGGGACACACAGGTCACTGTTAGGGAACAGGGCCAGGGCTTTGTTGTGGGGGGACTTCCTTGCAAAAGGCAATTTCTTATTCATATCAGACAGGGATCTGGTGGGGGGGAGGGACCACTAGACACCAGGAAATATTAATATTGTACATCAGATGGGAATCAGGTGGGAGAAGGATCACTGGACACCAAGGAATATTAAAGTTGCACATCAGGTGGGCATAGGGTGGGGAGAGGGACCACTGGACACCAGGAAATATTACAACTGTAGATTGGGTGGACATCAGGTGGGGTAGGGAATACTGGACACCAGGGAGCATTAAAGCTGTACATCAGGCCGACATCAGGTGGAAGAGGGACCACTGGACACCCGACTACTGGCATGGATGCTGCTGGGGGAAGGACCACTGGATACCACTGAATTATGTATGTGACCTACAGGGTAGCATCGGAGGGAGAGGGGGCAACCACTAGCACCAGGGATAGCTACTCTGGGATTGGGCAATTAGGTGGGTTGCACCACGCAAACCAGCCTAGCTCTCCATACAAATGAGCCCATAATGGGCATGCAAATTGCCCCTTAGTGCCTTGCATAGCCGATGGGATCATTTGCATGGGGCCATTTGAATAGTGGAAATTTTGCATGGAGCAAGCCATTGTGATGCCGTATTTCGGGTGCCATGTCAGTGAAGTGCTAAGTGGCTTAGCGCTGGGCTGACATGGCCCTATATTCATTTGAAGAGTGCCAGTACACTATTCCACTGAATATAGCATCTTTGCACACTTGGGCTACTGCATAGTGGATCACAATTTTTTGTGTTCTGCTTTGTGCATTTGTGAATATCAGGCCCCAGTTGTCTTATAATTGCATTTTTTTTTTGCATACAAGTCAATATCAGAACTTTGTTCACAAAGGTTGATTCTAATCCCATCCTTTTAAAGTTCTTCTGTAGCTCAGCAAGCCAAGAATTATAATGGATTTGAAAAGAGGACAAATATAATATTTCCTTCCCACAAGCATTAATTAAAATATTTTAATTTTGAGTTACCATTTTTTTCCAGACATTTGTCATTCTCTTAAAAGCTAATATAGTTAGGGGAAATGTACCTGTTTTTAATCTAAGAAACTCTGCCTGCATTATCTGAGGCAGTCCTAATAATAACCTTATAAAGCTGTTTTGAACTGGTTCAACATTTTCTATATAAATTTAAAATCTCCACACCTCAGCTGCTTACAAAATATTTGAAGAAATGTGTGCCAAGAAAGTTTGCTTCATTGCAGAGAAGTAATTGTTTTTTGAGAAAGGTTTGCAAAATGTATAAATGCCTAACACTGCTTATCTGGTTTCCTTCTTTTTAGACTCTATGCAAGGATGCCAGGCTTTCCTTGTTTTAGTAATCAAAATGCCAATATATTTACAGGACTCAATCTCTTCTGTTCTTGACTCCATGGACCTTCAGAAGTATTTTGTTTTACACTGTTTTTAAGAATTGCATAGTTTTATGAATCACATAGTTTTAGTTTTGTTGGCATTAACTTCAAATTCCTAAACTGTAAGATTTTGTCCAACTCTAAGATTTTCTATAAACTGACCGCAGTTCTAGAAATAAATATTGCATCATCTGCATACATTATTACCTCTAAATTTATACCATCTATTTTTGGAAAATTTGCTTCAATTTGTGATATGACTTTGATCAGCATGTTTATGTATACATTAACAAGGATTAGGGCTAAGACGTAGCCCTACTTCATTCCTTTTTCAACTAGTACGTTGCCCCTAACATTTCTACTTTGGTTATATCTGACCTTTAACACTGTATCTTTATGCAATAGTTGGATTAAACTTAACAAGTTTCTATCAGTACCCTTCTCAGACAAGACTGACCAGAGGATTTCTATTTTAAGATTGTCAAACACTCCCTTTACATCTAAAAATACCATAAAGAGAAGAATGTTTCCATAGTCTATATTTATGTATTACAAAATCAATAAGAAATATACAATATACATACGAATGTTCTGAAACCAAACTGATTAAGATTAATTATATTATTTGTATTTATCCAGTATTGAAGTCTATCTAAAATTATTTGAGAGAATTTTTTTTTGTGCCAGTCACAACAGAGAAATAAGCCTATACGAGGCAGGATCTCCATGTGGACCCCTTTTATATAACAGTATAATTTATGATGTATGCCATAAAGCCTGGACGTTTTAGACCAGTTAATACAGCTGAATAATTTTGTTAAAATTTCCAACCACCATGTTACATTACAGTATGTCTGTAAACTTCAGCTGGCATTTTTCTAACCCAGGTGATTTATTAGTTTTGTATCTTTTGATAGTTGTAATTACTACTGCTACTGTCGTGAATTCCATATATGATGCAGAAAAGCATGAGTCCTCAGACTGCAAAACATTTTATGCATTTGAGAAATGTTTTTGAATGCAGAATTATTATTATTATTTTTTTTTAAATATTACTAAAATAATCCATCCAAGTTAAGGGAGAAATAAAATCCTCTATGTTCTTTCTGTGCTCCTTATCACCAAAAGCTATACATTTCCTGAATAGGCATGTGTCCATATTCCACCCTGAAAAGTGTCTAGAGATTCTCTCTATAGATTTTTTTTTTTTACTAACAAAGACCTATTGTCTGTTCTCTTCTCATATTCATATAGGCTTCCTTATTAACTAAACTTCACACCCTCTGTGATTTTGTAGCAGCCTTATTCATAGCAATTTTAGTTTGCTGACATTTACTATCAAACCATGGAATATTCCCCTGATATTATATTGTTGTGATTGTCTCTAGCTGTACATCTTAAATGATTACTGAACATGTTTTGGATATTTTCAGAGACCTGAAACAGGTCTTCACTATTGTCAGATAGTGACATGAAGACCCCTTCTAACTCATTTGCCTCTTCAGTAGAATAGATCTCTTCTATCTTTGCTGGCAGAAATGGGTCCCATGTTACCATTTGTCAGTTTTTTATTTCCATATTTTCATATATTCTGCTTAAGATCCTCATTTTTACCATCCTTCCTATTTGCTAGTATATTCCGTTTTAGATAAAATGGTAAATGGTCAATACAGGAATCCTCTAATACTTTGAAAGTAATTACAGAAGACACTGAAAAACATTTAAGATGAAGAAGACAATAACAGATCCATCTTTTTTTGTTATGTACATAAATGTTCCTTAAGCAATATCATCTCCATTAATCCTACCATTCAGTACTCTTAAATTATTGTGTGACAAAAATGTCAACAATATAGAACAGTCTGACTGATATTTTTTTCCTCAGAAATGCTCATAGGAATGGACAGATGTTTATCTATGCCCCAGATGGCATTTCCATTATAAGTTTCAACTTTTTCTCCAATTCATGCATTTAAATTGTCTGCTATTATTAAGTTTTTAACTTTTTTGTAATTCTTTAGGTTTCTAATACCTTTTAAAGATGAATGAATATAGAATCAAGTGTGCCAGTCATAGGTGCTGGGGGAATATAACAATTTAGAAGTGCTGTCTGATTATTTCCCTTATCATGCTAGATGTTCAATAGGAATCTGTCACTTTCTACTGCGAAGTGCTCCATTTGTACATACAGACATAGTGAAATGAGGGTTCCCAATCTACCTTTGCATTTACCCATTTCAAGCTTTTTATTACTAGTTACTTCAAAATGTCTATAGCCATCTATTATTTTTTTTATCAGAAAAAGAAGGCCAGGTTTCCTGCATAAATGTTATGTTATATTTTGCAATAAACTGTAACCATGCATTATCATAAATTTTGGACCGAAGCCTCAATATGTTCCATGACAAAAATGAAACTTCGGTTTTCATATATGGCTGATCGTCCTTTACAAAACTTCAATCTGACAACTGTAGCAGTGAATTATATTTATTGTTTAAAGTTAGATCTGATTCCATAAGAATGTCCACCTCCTTTACTGGAGAATTTGGTGAAAAGCTAGAACTAACTCCATGATCTTAATCAAAATCTAGCACTACACTTTTATTGCTTTTTATACCTCTCTTTCACCTACCCCTAATACAGATCTCATCCTCTGAACTTCCCTCAAGTGAGAGTTCAGAAGAAACCTTTTGTCTTGACAGAAATGTTTGCTATAATCTACTGATTATCATTTATTATATTTGTTTTAGGAGTGGTGCGGTTATATTATTCTCCTTTCCCATTTCCTTTGATTCTTTTGACTCCTCTTTTCTAGTTTCTAAGGGCAAGGATACATCAATTCCACCTGACTTTTTTTAAATGGTGTTTCCCATCTAAAATGTGCTATCTTAACTCTCTATTTCTCACCACATCACAAATTTTCCCTGAGTTGGGTTTGACTCTATAACTATATACAAAACACAGATCTTAGCAGATGAATTTATCTCTCATGATGGATTTTGTTAGGTCAGATACTGTTATTTTCAACAGATAAGATTTATTCATGTTTCAGTTTTGGCACACCAGTAAGACACAGGGTTGGCAACAGTTTTGGATCTCTTCTGTTACTGTTACTGTATTCAGTCTCTCTCTCTCTCTCTCTTCTGGCATGCCCCGATCAAGCAGTTCTGTTCTTGCCCTCTGCTATCTCACTTTCAACTAGGCTAAATTCCTTTTGGCTTTTTTATTTTAGTTTTGTTTGTATTCTGAGTTCCTTTGGATTGAGTGGAGGGAATTTGATTATTTACAGTTCTTGCTCTATTGTCAACTTCACTCACTAGAGCTAAATTGATTTTGGTTTTTAACTTTCTGTTCTCCTGAAGTACCATCTTTAGCTAGCTTTGTTTCAGATGTACCACTTATTCTGCAGCTGTTGCAAACATTAAAGGATAAATCCTTTAAGTTTGCTTCCTCCTGACTTCTGTCTCTTAGTACACTGTCAGGGGTTTCATTGGGGTTAGACAGGGGTTGCAGTTGAGACCCCTATGATTTCTTTGAAACCCCTGTCTCTTGCAACCCTCATGAATCTCTAAAACAAAGCTTCACTAGGGTTAAATTATATGAACTTGGTGGGTGGGGAGTTTTTTCAGCCTCTATGATTCTGTGGAAATGAGGCTTTGCAACCCCTATGGTTCAGAAATGACACCACTGCACATTAAGACTCAGTGACTGATATTTTATGACAAGTCACCTGATGACAATAAGCTTTGACTGCAGCTGTAACTTACATGACTTGAGCAGTTATTAGTACATACACTACTAGTGCCTGCAGAAAAAAAAATAGGAAGTTGCCTTTTTATCTTCATCTTAGAATTAGTGTATGGACATCTGCACACCCCTTATTCTGTAACACTTGCGAGATCAAAATATAAAACCAGTGAAGGAAGGCCCCAGATATCTACAACTGTTCCTCCTTGTTCCTTACACCCAGTGTTGGAATTACAGAAGAGCTTGCCAGGGCTCAGCCCCCATAACTTTGAAGTGAGCCCCAGTACCTCACACATCACTGCCATTGACTTATAATGGGAGGGGGGCTCAATTTAAAGATAGCACCCTTATGGACCACCTAGCTCCAAAAGCTCATAAAGTGTAATTCCAGCATTGCTTGTACACGCCACAAATAAAAAAATAAATAAAAAAAAAGCAGATAAGCCTGGTTCCACTACTACTTCTAGTCCTCCTGGTTTGCAACAATATTCTACACCAGTTCAAAATGAATCTGGAGATCATGGGTACAAGCAGCAGAAGGGAGGGATGGGTTCAGGTAGAAGTTCAAATTTCAGTGACATCTAGACATATTTTGTGGAGCAGGATGATAAAAGGAAAGCTGTTTGCTCATACTCTGGCCAGAACCTTGGCTGTAGATGCAGGCAAAGTTGGTAAAATTTGTTTCATGAAGCAATCAGTGAATAACCACAATCAACATAGTTCTCACACAGTGAAGTGACTAAATACACATGATGAAACTATGCAACTTGCCAGTTTGTCTGTAAATCAGGCAATTCACACTAGTTTCACTGAAGAAAGTATGCACTATGTGATCAAAAATTATGTGAATTGCAGTCCTCTAACTGCCTTTGGCAGTAACAAAAAAACAATAACAGCAACAACAACAGCCGAAGGCTTACACTCCCGACCCCCACCAAATGTGCTGTAAGTTCCAACCCCCATCCCACTTCCCAGATACTTTTTATAATAAATTCCCCTCCCAGCTACCTGCTAGTACCCTCCTTCCTCTCTCCTCCCTGGTGAATTTATATTGTTTCATTCTTTCCCCCAGACACATCCCAAAACACATTCTCCTGCCTCACCTACCCTTCAAGACACTAGTGTTTTAGATAACAGTCCCCACCCAAACCCCTCTGGCTCCCACCACCCCTTTTCCCCACCAGCACCCCAAAAAGTAAATGTTTTCATGATCTGTGAATGAAAAAAAAACATTTCCCTGTGCAGAACATCTGAACTGATGAGTGTTTGTATTGGTAATTACAAGAATGAATGGTGATGTCTTTGCTCCTAGAAAAACATGATTGGCTGAAATTCAATCAGATTTTATTGTAAACAAAGATGTTGCCATGCATTCATGTCATTACTGAAAAGAACACTGAACAGAGTGAATGCTCTGCACCACGGAACAGTTTTCTTCATTTACAGGACACAAAAAATTGATTTTTTTGCATGCTGGTGGGATAAAGAGGATGGAAGGTAATGGGGTGCTGAGTGAGGATGCCATCTGGAGCACTGGTGTTTGGTCGGGTATGGGAGGGGGAGGGGGAGTGGTGTTTTGGTGCACAACTGGGGAGAAGGGTAAAACAATATAAATTCATTAGGGCAGCCGGAGGAGGATGCTAGTGGGAGGTGGATTTTTTAAATAAAAAATATGTGGGAGGTGCAAGATGGGGGTTGAAACTTACAGCACAATGGGGGGAGGAGTTGGCACCTTTTTTTTTTTAAATAAAAAGATGAACCAGTGAAGTTGGTGCACCCCCTGAGAAATTCATGAAGCTTTGCGAACTGCAAAATGTCCAAAATTCATGGCAAATTGAAACTTCACTGCATTTCTACTTAACTGTTGGAAAAATGTTGACAAACTGAGCACAACCTGTCTCTGGAACCACCTTCTGAAAAATCGTATTGAGCTGGCTGACTTGGATAAATCTCCTGCTGGTGCTGACTCTTCATGCCACTGCATGTTGTATTCCAAAATGCAAAACCCATCCCTTACTTAGGTGATTATGCTGCTAGTGGTGACAGTGTTAGTGGTGGCAACTGTCAAAGTGTGACAGAACACCAGAAAAGTAGAAGTATAAAAGGAAACTGGGCATACACCAGGCTGACTTCTCAAAAGTTGTACATTTTATTTATTAGCACAGCATGTCAGACACCAGCACCAGGGCTGTTAGCACTGGTGTCTGACATGATATGCTAATAAATAAAATTTACAGGTTTTGAGAAGTCAGCCTGGTGTGCGCCCAGTTTCCTTTTATACTTCTAATTATTTTGGAGGTCATGAGGGCAGCAAAGTAGCCCTCCCCCCGAACCGGAGTGCGGACCACCCCCAGTAATCGCATGCAGCAAGTAGCTCCTGTTGTCCATTTTGGAAGTCATGAGGATAGCCAAGTAGCCCTCCCCCGAACCGGAGTATGGATTCCCCCCCCAAGCAATCGCATGCAGCAAGCAGCTCCTGTTGTCCATTTTGGAGGTCATGAGGGCAGCCAAGTAGCCCTCCCGTGAACTGGAGCGCGGACCCCGCCAAGCAATCGCATGCAGCAAGCAGGTATGGCACAGCATAGCTCTCTCAACAAAGAAAAAGGGCTCCAATTTCAAATTCCATTGGCAGACGAATGGAGATAGTTTTTATACTGACTACACTTAGCCTGGAGTACTGTGTATTTCTCTCCTGCAGAAATGAGCTTTAATTCTGCTGTTGCCTTTAACTTTAATTGTTGTTCTCCTGCAGAAAGGAGCTTTAATTCTGTTGTTACCTTAACTTTAAATGCGTGTTTAAAGAAAGCTGTTGCCTTAAGTTTAAACCCGTGTGTAAAGAAAGCTGTACTGAAAGTCTACAATCCTGTAGTGCTCAATTCGAATTATAGATACTTGCAGCTCACTACCCGTTTAAAACTACGCTGCATTTGAGCTTTAATCCTGTAGTGCTCTATCCGAAGTAATGTCTCTAGAGCTCTGATAAACTATTCTTGTAATTGTACACTGTGCTGAATGTTAGCAAGCCCCTCCCTCACTCTTACCTACTTATTCTGTTCTTCTTCAGCTCCTGTTGTCCATTTTGGAGGTCTTGAGGGCAGCCAAGTAGCCCTCCCTTGAACCGGAGCACGGACCCCCCCAAGCAATCACACGCAGCAAGCCGGTATGGCACAGCACAGCTCTCTCAACAAAGTGAGCCCCACTGACACTTCATGTCAGCTCCCCGCCACCCCCGCCACCACCACCCTTGGCAAACTCTGAGCTATATAGGGGTGATCACATGCTGAAAAAAAACAATCAGCTCACTTTACCATTTGCAGGCTATACCGAGTATCCACTAGTGGCTGCTACACTCAGGTGTCAGCATTAATAAGCCCATCTCAACCCTTGCACTGCTGCCTCTCCATGTTGATTCAACTGCACCTAATAACCCTCTTTATCCTCATCCCCTGGGTGTCCCTCCCACCAGCTAATTACCCTAACCTACCAGCCTGCCAAGTACCAAGCATCAAGCTGCAAACATATATTGGTACTTCTACTACCATAGCTTTTTCACACCAAAGCCACCTCATCCAGACACTATTAATTGGCCCTGGGCTAATCCCCTCTACCTTCCGAATTAGCCACCTCATCCTGCTTCCACATGATCTGAGATCTAAAGCCTATATAGCCAAGCCCCTTACTGTTTCAAAAAAGCTTCAGTGGGTGGCCCATCATACCAAACTCCTTGTCACCCTACTACTTCTCCTTGCTGGCGATATTCAGCTTAATCGTGGACCCTTCCACCACAACACCCCTAACCCCTTCATCCCACTCCAACTCCCCACAGGTCTTAAACTGATTCACCTAAATATTTGTAGCCTCCTACATAAAAAATAACCTTGCTTCAAACTCTCATCTTGTCCCTTTGCCCAGATATCCTGATTATCTCCAAAACCTGGCTGAAGCCACACAACCCTGACACAGAATTTGCTATATCTGGCTATACACTGCTCCGGCATGACCGTATGGGCAAAAAAGGGGGTGGCTTAGTTATGTACATCGCCGCCACCATCCAGTTTTCTTCGGTTGCCCTATCCATACCTTCGCAGTCCATCAATGCCTTAATGGTAAAACTCTCCATCCCCCACTCAATTCCAATTTACATAACAGGTACATACTGCACTCCTGACACCAACACACCTGCCATACTTGACCAGCTCAGTTCCTTAAACTCCCTGGCAGCAGGACGTGAGATCCATATACTTGGGGATTTTAACCTGAACTGCCTCGCTGAATCTCATTCTAAATTTTGTGACAAGGTGACAGCCCTAATCCTAACTCAACTAATCTCTGAACCCACTTGGCTAAACCACAAAACACAGAACCACACTCTTCTAGACTGGTCCCTCACCTCTCACCTACAGAGGATCTTAGCCTCCGGCCTCCTTCCGGATGCCCTCAGCGACCACCACGGAATCTACTCTGTACACAAAATTTTCAGACCTAAAGCTCCCCCACCCAGAGTAATTATGACCAGATCCTACAAATCTCTGGACCTCCCCTCTCTACTAAATGATTTGGACAACACAGACTGGTCACGCATTAGTCAATTCACCTCCATAGACGAGGCCCTGCTGTTCTTTAAGTCCAAGTTCACTGCCATCTGGGACCAATTCGCCCCACTCAGACCTAGCAGAGTTCATGGTGCTCACCTCCCATGGATCACTCCCGAAATCCTAGCCCACCTTCATATCAGAGACAAGGCCTGGCAATCCTTTAAGTCCTCTGGTTCGCCGGCTGACCTTAAGATTTAACGTGAGCTTCGGAATTCAAGTACTAAAATAATCCGCAAAGCAAAAGCCAATTATTTTAAAGGCGCATTAAACTCCACCTCCTATTGCCCATCAAAATTCTGGAAAGTGGTCAAATCACTCCTCAGCCCTCCATCGCAGCCCCCCCCTTCCCTGCAGGTAGGCGGTCTTACCATCACTGATCCCCTAGTTGTGGCCACTTTGTTTAACTCTCTCTTCACAACTAGCCATGCCACTCCCCTGTCCACTCGTCACCCTGCTTGGCACCCCTTCCCCTCCAACCCACCTAGTGGCACACCCACAGATCACACCTTCTCCTTCCTGCTGCTCACCCCAGTCGAGGTATATAATGCACTGGTTGCCCTTAACCCAAGGAAGGGCAAATGTCCCACTGGGCTGGATTACAAAATGCTCCACCTATCTGCCTCTGCCATAGCTCAACCCCTGGCCTCTCTTTTTAACTTATCGTTCTCCCTAGCTGAAGTCCCCTCTGAATGGAAACATGCCATTGTAATCCCCCTTCCTAAGAGTGGAGATGCCTCAAACCCTAACAACTATTGGCCCATCTCCCTCCTACCGATCCTGCCAAACTACAGGAGCATCTGGTACTCTCTCATCTATCCTCCTTTCTGGACTCCTCCTCCTTTTTTTCCCCCTATCAGTCTGGTTTTAGAAAATCCCATTCTACCACTACCTCCCTTCACAGAATTACTGATTCCATCCTCACTGCGATGGATGCCAGCCACATCACAGCTGCCATCTTCATTGACCTGGCTAAGGTATTTGACACAGTGTCACACTTCCTCCTCCTGGGAAAACTTGCTAATGCTGGACTATCTAACTGGGCCACATCTTGGTTCCTCTCTTACCTCACTGGCAGATCCAAAGCCGTCTGCATCAGTTCTTCCACCTCGGCGCCCCTCACAATAACCTCAGGGGTACCACAAGGCTCTGTCCATAGTCCACTCCTGTTCTCAGTCTTCCTGAATGACCTGCCCTCTGCCTGTCCACACTCCTCTATCCGCAAGTATGTGGACAATACAGTGCTGTATGCATCCGGCCTCTCATCCATAGAGGTTGTGACCAGGCTGCAGCAAGATTTTATCTCAGTCCAGCACTGGCTTTGCTTAAATCACCTCCTCCTCAATGCCGAAAAAACAGTCTCACTAACCTTTGGCACAAGGCAGAGAATTTCCAGGCTTCCCTCCCCGATCACATTCCACACCCTGGAAGGGTCCCCACTGAAGGCCTGCACCTCTTTCAGTTACCTCAGCGTCTGGCTTCACCAGCACCTCAATTTCTCCATGCACATCGACTCCATACTCAAAAAACTGCACCCCAGACTTGGTGCACTTTACCGGCATCATGACAACATCCCTCTATCTGCCAGGAAGGCAACAGTGCAGAAAATGATCCTCCCTGTCCTCGACTATGGGGACATAGTTTACTGCGCTGGCCCCAAGTCCACACTAGCCAGACTCGACCCTCTCTTCCATTCTTTCTGTCGTTTTGCCCTGAACTGTCCCTACACCACACACCACTGTGCCCTATATCAATCTATGCACCTCACCTTGCTAGAAATTCACAGACAGACCCACTGTGCCAAGATCCCAGCCAAGTTTTGGTCCCAGCGGCTCCCCTCCTACCTCACCGATGCCCTATCCAACCCCTGCACCCAAGCTTACTTTTTCAGAAATGACAACTCTCAGACTCTAGCTGCCCCACACCGGTCTACTAACGTCGGCCAGGCAGCTTTCAGTTACTGCCTTCCTTTATGGTGGAACTCCCTCCCAGCTTCCGTTCGTCACTTTTCCTCCCTGTCGCAACCCAACTCCTTGCTCCAAATTCATTTTGGCCCTACTTGCGCATGTGTCTAGGTGTTTTCCAGTCTCTGTGGGGAATGTCTGAGTATATCTCCACTTAGTAACACATTAATCTGACCAACTTGTTAGATACCAACTTGTTAGAGGCATACACCTACTATCTCTCTCGACCCACTATTGTCTAGCAAACAGAACTAATGTTAGTGTTGCCCCTACTATGTAATATCAATTGTTTGTATACTGTCTTCAACTGTTATCCACGTTTCCCCCTCCCCCAGGATGCATCTGGAATCGAGCAGTAGTCTGCTCAGCATGCCTTCCCGGTAAAACGTTTACATAAATAAATAAATAAATTTGTCTTTCCGGAGCACCTTTGGGGCAATTGATGTGCGGTTCCTCCTTGTATTACAAATGCCAGAAAAGTACTCTAACACAAGATAACTCCAAGTTGATTCAGAGGGCAGGACGGCAGATGTGAAGTTCATAGTGCTACCCCCACATCCTGAATCACCAACATTTGCTTCTTCTTGAGCTAAGCCCAAGTTCAAGACCATGCCACTTCAAATGCCTACTTTCACAAACAAGGAAGAATTTCAACCCTTCATAAAACTCTTGCCCACTCAGCCCACATTTATAGAGATCACACCAGATCATTGGTGAGATAATCACACTTGGTTTACAACTTTACTCTATGGCTGAAGATTTGAAGTTCTGTAGACTTCTAAATGTGTTGCTACCTTGATACCACATACTGTACCATCAATGACTACTTTTTCTCACACACTGGTGCCAAATATCAATGAGATATGGTTGACTCAGGTGAGAAAATTGTTTAAACAAGTCATGTGTGGAGGAGCAGCACTGCACATCTGATGTATGGACCAATATAAATTTATTACATGTATACCTCTTACTCAGAGTGCACTGGTGTTCACCTACACCATAGCACATGGTGGGACAAGATCCTGAACCCAGTAGGCCAACACCTAGAAGCCCGAGACAAAGATCCAGACTGCGAAAATCCTGACAGTGGGATTTTGCCCCACGGTGGTGTTTTTTGTTATGTTTTAGGGTGCTTTGCCCCACACACCCCTCTTAATTATAATCCCTGACTCCACCGTGGGCAAAATCCTACTGTTGGGATTTTCACAGTCGGGATCTTTGTGTCGGGCTTCCTAGTGTTGGGCTCCTGGGTTCAAGATCTTGTTGTAATCCCCTGCTGTTGACTCCTCCTCCTTCTTTGGTCTTGCCTGCAGCAGCACCCCCTACTTTATCCCACTGGAAATCAGCTCTCCTCAGTTTGAAGTCCTTCTGAGCAAATAAACCACTGTTAACATCCTTAAGTGTCTACAAGAAACACTTGACTCCTGGATTAACACAATAGGTTTGCATGTTGTGTTCTTATTACAGATGATGGTCAGAACAGGGTCAAAGCAGTTTGTGATGGTCATTTCAAGGGATTCTGCTGCTTTGATCATACATTGTCCCTTGTGGTCTCTGGTGCTTTCCCTTTTTTTTTAAATTTTCTTTATTGTGTTTTTCTTCCAATAGTCATTAGACAAACATACACATACCCAGGATAGCCCCGGGTCCACACCCCAAAACTGAGCGTGGCCACTATGTACACCCCATAACTATATACATACACAGCTGCATTGCACACCCTCTAACAGCTTGTTCAAATCTGCATTTATGTTATAATAACTCAGGCAGCCCCTATCAAAAAAATATTTTCATACATCAAACTCTGCATCCCAAAATGTCCTTTTATGCCTATAGGGCCCTACATCACTTATAAGATCCTCAGGGTAGTACCCTACAGTTGTGTCCCAAGAGAAAAGAGAGAGCCCTCCCCACCACAATCTGACAGATTCTGTGGCACCTACTATCAATTCTAACAAAAGGACTTTTAATTTGGGCATATATACTTCAATAAACATACAGTAATTAAGTAAGCCCACTATTACTAAGACATCAATCCCCTATCTGGATATTATTAATTACGTACTTTCCGACAGACAGACCCTTGTCTGAGGTATTTTATACTGTAAGGTGTATACTGCCTCTAAAGCCTCCATCTTTTTCATAAGTTGCCTTCCGTCCTCAAGCATTTGCCTTTTAAGTCTAGTCAACATTAACAGCAAATCTCCCACCCATTGGTCATATGCATAAATCTAGTCGCTTTTCCAATGTCTCAAGACAAATGTTTTTACCAAGGAGGACATTAAAGCAATATGTCTTTTAATAATCGTATTAGGGATGTCTGCCATATCCCCAACACACAAATCTTAGGCACAATGAATTCTTTATAATTCATCACTGGGTCCATATTGCATTTAATTTGGTCCCAAATGGGAGAAAGTTTGGAACAATGCCATAGTACATGGAGTAAGTCCCCTGGGTTTACACCGCACCTAAAGCATAGGTCTGTCTGTCTGAGGCCCCTAGCACATAATTTAGTAGGGGTATAATATATATTAGAAGCTACAAAAGATTGCATGATCCTATATTTAGGAATGGGAATATGTCTACTACTCCTCCATATTTCTTCCCAATCAGGTCTCTGAGGGCCAATATCTTCTTGCTTATCCCAGTATGAGATCTTAGCAGAGGAGCCCCCACTTAGAAAAACTAGTAGCAACCTATAGATCTTAGACATGGGGTTTCTAGCACAGTTTACCTCCTTAAGGGCATTCCATGTAAATAAATTATCATAAAGTCTATCCCTCCCCTTTTCCGTTTTTTGCATCAAATTTGTAAGTTGCATTTTCTTAAAGAAGTTCAGGTTCTTACACTGATCTGGGAGAACCACATTATTGCCTCTTATAAAGTCCACCCACCTTAAATGAAGCAAGTGAATAGCCCATTGTCTTTTAATTATTTGCCTTCCAATGAGCATGTTTGGATTGCTCAAAAGGGGTTGATCCCTATAAGCTTTTTGGGATTTCCTTTGGTTGGGGGACAAAATAGTCCACCAAGCCAGCATTTCTTTATAAATTGGGGTTTGTCTTCCCCCATCCGGTAGCTCTCCTGGGTTAAAAAACAATACCGCTTTCAGGGAAAGGCCCATATCCAAAAGGGTTTGCTTCTCAACCTGAAGCCAGGTTGGGATATTGTCCCCCTCATTCACCGGCCTACACCACAGAGCCATTAACCCAAGTTGCCCAGCTACATAATATACTTGTAAGTCCGGAACTTTGAGGCCTCCCGTGTTATATGGTAGTCGTAAAATATTATATTTTCTTCTAGGAGGTTTAGCATTCCACAAAAAGTTAGAAATAAGTTTTTATATTTTAATAAACCAACACTTAGGGATGATATATGGGGATAAATGTATTGGATACAGGAGTCTAGGCAATATATTCATTTTAACCAGACTCAACTTTGCTGCCCAATTTAGAGGGAGTTTATTTCACCTAGTTATATCCGTTCTAATTGTTGATAGAATCTCTCCCAGATTTGCTTCAAGGCCTTCGTTCTCATTAGGTGTGACCCAAATACCAAGATACTTAAGCTTTCTTGGGGACCACTTCACTTGGAATGGTTCAAAATCAGCTTTATAAGTAAATAGAGTAAGAGGGAGAACTTGCGTCTTACTCAGGTTTAATTTGTAGTTTGACACCCTAGAAAATCTTTCAACTATATCTAGGATCCGCTTGAAACTCTCTGCTGGGTCTTGGAGGTGCAGCAAAAATATCATCAGCAAAAACAGATAACTTCATTTCTGTCCCCCCCAATAACAATCCCCTGTACCGCTGGATCCTTTTAAATTGCCCTTAATAAAGGTTCCAGGTAAATATTAAATAATATTGGTGAAAGGGGGCATCCCTGCCTGGTCCCATTATCTAAACCAATTTCCTTCGATAGATAGCCATATGAGCAGCGTATAAATTTTTTATACCCATAAGAAAACCCTCCGGGAAACCCATACATCCCATGGTTGCAAATAGAAAATCATGAGAGACCCTATCAAAGGCCTTCTCGGTGTCAAGCGCAATTACCGCCATAGGCAGCTTAGAAGTAGAGGCCTTATGTAATATATGGTGAAGTTTCCAGAGTGCGTCATGAGCTCCTCTACCTGGCATAAACCCCAGCTGTTCTTGGCTAATTAAACCAGGGGGCGACTCTCAAAATTCTATTGGCTAATATCTTTGTCAACAATTTCAAGTCCTGGTTCATCAGGGCAATAGGTCTATAACTCTCAGGGAGTTCTTTGGGTTTCTCTGGCTTTGGAATGAGTGTTATATAGGCCTGATACAGCTGCGGGTGTGGGACCCCATCCTGCATAATGTTTATAAATAAGTCTTTCAATAAAGGCAATATAACTGCAGCATGAGATTTATAGAATTGAGCTGTTAGACCATCAGGTCCCGGTGTCTTACCATTCAGAAGTAAATTGATCACCTCTAATATTTCGGATTCCGAGATAGGGGCTGCTAGCCACTGGGCTTGTTCTTGGTCCAACCTCGGAAGAGGTATATTTTCCAAGAACCCTTTAATGTCTCCTTCACTAGCCAAGACCCCCCCCCCTTGATAAATCCCCTCAAAATAGGCTGCAAAGGTATCAGCCATTCTCTGGGACTCTGTTATTATTTCTCTCTGGTATTTTATAAATGATATTACCCAAGCCGCCTCCCACTCTTTTATTCTATTAGCAAGAAGCCTTCCTGGAGCATCCCCCTGCATTAGATAATTTGCTTATACCTTTTCCAACCACCGCTCTAACTTACCATAAAGGATGTTTGCCATCTCCTCTCTAAACTCCTTAAGCTCTAAGTCTAGCCCTTCTGCAGTGCCCTCTAGGGGAGCCAGTGAGTTAATAGCACCCAGAATAAACTCTTCCCTTGCCCTTCTCATATGAGCTCTCCTAGCTATAAATCTCTGGACCATACCCGAATATAAAACTTTACAAGTAGGCCACCTTAGTCTGCTATCTGAGAGCGTAGGAAGTTGGGTCTGGATAATTTCCACCAGTACCTGCTCTGATTTAGCTAACATATATTCATCCAATAATAAGGAATCATCAAACCTCCATTGATATGGTTTCGTTGGGAGAGATTCTATCTCCCATGTTAACTGAACTGGAGAGTGGTCTGATAGAATTCTAGTGTGAGTAATCAACTCCCTTACCCCCTGAATTACTTCCTTGTTAACCAAAAAGAAATCAATTCTTGAATGGGTTTTGTGCACCCCAAAGTAGAAGGTCATAGTGTGCCCCCCCTTACTATAGACCACAATGGGATCAACCAATGCCACAACTTCCAGGAGTTTAGTCAAAGCTGCCTGTGCCATAGAAGGCGGACGACTAGATGGGTTTTTTTTGTCCACCCTATTATTGAGACAAAGATTCCAGTCTCCTGCAAGGATTAGAGGATGGGGTGGAAGTAGAGCTAAATCAACTTCTATCGAAGCAAAAAAGTCAGGGTTAGGTGGTGTAGGAGCATAAATGGAAGCAATCATTAACACTTTACCCATAATAGCACCCGTAACATAAATCCCTCTGCAGTCTTCTCTAGTTTTAGTTTGCAAGACTATAAACGGGCAATCACGCCCAATCAAAACAGCCACTCCACCGAGGCCTTAGCATTTCTATCTCCTAGAACCTGCCCTACCCATAATTTTTTAAGAAGACCCAATTCCTCCTTAAGAAGATGAGTCTCTTGCAAGGCGACAATTTGAGCTCCCAATTGGCGGATGTACTTTAATATCACCATCCTTTTCCTCCGCCTTCTGAGGACTTTAACATTCCAAGTAATAATTTTAATGTTGATCATGCAATTTTATTTACACCCCTAACTTCCACACCAACAGAATCTGTCTGAATAAACATAAAGAACATTGGGATCTCTCTTTTCCCATTTCCCGCAAGCCCACCCCCCCCGTTCAGCCCCCGATCCTTGGATCGTCCTCCTAACTCAATTGGATACGTAAATGAGCTATCCGGTGAGCAAGCCCCCGGACCCTCTAAAGCCCTAATATCACCCTTATAGCTGCTTACATTCCCTTGAGAACAGGCCCAACTTTTCATTCACCCCCTACAGCTTGCTCTCATAGTTTTAAGTATCCTCTACCATATTGTATAAAGCTAAGGAGGGCAACAATAACATCTTAATCTAGAGTAAGTACCATTCACCCTACACAGCTAAAAGATAATATAGCAACCCTTTTTAAAGTCATATATTCCTGTCTCAGTGGGTCATAAACTTAAGATCTAAGTTCTTTAAATCTCAGATTAAGATCAAGAACCTATTATAAACCTACGGTTCCCTTGAAATACAATACAACTGAGCCACGATTTCTCAGATCTGAGTAAAAACAATCAGTCCCCTCCTAGACCACTGGCTCAGCTAAAGAAAATACAGAAGGAGTACTCAGCAAAGTAGGTGTAACACTCCTCCTTAATCTTCGGAAGGAAATACTGAAAAAAAAAGGGGGGGAAGGAGGGAAGGGGAGGAGGGAGGAGAAAAGTGAGTATGGGAGGATAATAAGAATGGGTAGAGAAGGGAGGGGGAAGGGGGAGCGCACTCATTCTTCCACTCTTTTTCTTCCTTGTCTCCCTTCTTCTCTTCCTTTTAGTCTTCTTCTCTTCTTCTTCTCTTCTTCTGTCCTTCATGTCCCGTTTTCCCCCTCCCAACTGATTATTTAAACCAATACTTTGTTATTTCCCACCAGTCTTTAACATGTCCGAAACCTTATTAAGAACCACCGCTAGATAGTGCCTTCCTTGCGGAACTTATTAAGGTTTCGAACTGAACAAGTCCGGAAATTCCAGTCTCAGTCCCTCAGCTGCCTCCTTCGCCGTTAGGTATCTCCGATCACCAGATTGTAGTTTCACAACCAAAGTGGCAGGATACTGGACTCTAAACTTCACTCCAGCCATATAAAGCTTTTTCTTAATGTCCCCATATTCCTTTTGTTTCTCCCGAATCGCTGGGGTTTGGTCTTGAAACACTAACAAGGGTACACCATTCCTCTGCAGATTTTTAAGTGCTCTGGCTCTGCTTAAGACACGTGTCTTTTCTTTAAAGTTTAGAAAACGCATGATGATGACCCTCGGTCTGGCCCCTGGTGGAGGTATCTCTCTGAGAGAGCGGTGGGCCCTTTCCAAATTATAAGAATCGCCATATGGTGTTGGACCTACGAGCTTCAACAACATCTCCTGGATAAAAGTGATACAATCTGCTCCTTCTGATCGCTCTGGTAAACCCACCAGGATTAGATTGTTCCTTCGGCTTCGAGATTCCTGGTCCTTGACTCGATCCTTCAATTTTTTAACTTGCTTATGAAGAGCCACCAGATCCTGCTCTTGAGAAAGAACTTTACGCTCCTGAGAGGCCATATGCCCTTCCATGTCCCCCATTCTTTGGGCCAGAGCTTTTAGGGTAGGTTTAACTGACGAAAAATCCACAACTAGTCCCCGAAGCAAGGTTTTGATCTCTGTGATATCTTCCGGTGATGTCTGACCTCCTCCTGCATTCTCGGAGCTAGGCCCTGGGTCTTCCGGAACAGGTGATGGGGTCTTCGGGCGCTTCGTTGCTGGTGCTCTAGCCTCGAGGCCCTCCAGAGCTTCATACTCCATCTTGGACGTCGTGCCTGGTTCCGTGAGTTGCTACAGTAGCGCAAGTGAGCAGCTGGGATTTGAAAAGAAAAATTCGACGAAGGTAATAAGAGACCCTAGGGGGTTAACCCTTCTATTTCAACTATCACCACAGGGTCTAGGGTAGTTTTGTAGAGTAATTAAATCGATAGGGCCTGAGAGCTCTGCTTAATGCTGCCTTCCCCGATCAGCTCATCACGTGATCACCCTCTCTGGTGCTTTCCTGAGCAATGAGGGTATTCTCCAGATTATGGATACTTCAAGAGACTATTGTGCCATTTTTATTATTCTGCCAAGGCTACTTCAGAACTGCAATCTGTCCAGGATGAGCTTGATTTACCAACCTATCGACTAATCCAGGATGTCAGGACATAATGGATAAGCATATTATATACGCTGCAACACTTGGTGAACAAAAGAATGTTCTTCATGAGCAGGATATTACCAAAGTACTGTTGCACCAGGACTGGAGCATCCTTGAGGGTATATTCCAGGTTCTGTTCTCCTTTGAGACGTGTACTCATGACCTAAGCTCCAATATAGCCTCTCTGAGTCAGGTCATTCCAACTGCCCTTTTCCTCTTGTCAGCCATGGAGAGTTTTCAAGAGTGCCGCACCATTGGCATGTTTCTACAAGCCATCCAGGAACCTGTGTCTAGTGTTAATTAAGATGGCGGTTACACTGGGCTTGCCACAAGATGCAGCAGCAGCAGAGCAGGATTTTGTTTAGTTAATTCCCTTAGTTTTATCTGTTTTAATTATTTTTTGTTATTTGTGTGTTATGCATTTTTATTTATTTAATTTTTGGTCGAGTTAGTGGCAGTCAGATGGGGTGAAGAAGTAATTTAATAAGCTTGAGACATGTGTTGGGAGCTGAGGCTGTACATAGTTTTATATAGCTGCACAGTTTTACAGATATTTTGCTTTATTTCATCCTCCCCAGCGGTCTGTGGTTTATCATTCAGAATTTTTCCTATCTTGACTTTTATTGTAGTTATAAACATGACATTATATGTGTTTCCTTACCTGGCTGGAAGTTTTCTGGTCTGGTTTGGAAAAAGGAAGGGGGAGGCAATCTGACCAGTGGAGAGTCTGCGAGGAGTGAGGTGCTGATACTTGATGTTGGAGGAGTCCGGCCCGGAGTTATCGAGGTGCTCTGAGGATGAGGTGTTAGTGGTCTTGAAGCACTGGGCTCTTCACACTGACATGGTATGTGAATCTTGCACATTAATTTTTTTGAATTTTGATCATATATTTATATGTATGTATTTATTTAAAAAACTGCTTTTTTATTAAGAATACGCTTTTGTCTTATTTTGAGGCAAATATAAAAAAATAACATGATTCTTAAAAGATTTAATACTGCCTGAGTGCCTTTTCTTGTATATAGAGGTACCCGAGGATCCCTGCTGGAACTGTAAAGTGGAAGTTCTGTCTGTGGTGGTGGCACTAAGTTTGTGGGACCAAGACCGGAATTGCCTCACTGTTCTAATTCATCTGAAGGACACAGGAGTCAATGGGATTCACAGATTTGTGGCCCACTGTTCTCTTTCTTAAGTTCCCTGGTAGGACTGGGGTTGAGGTTCTCAGCCTGAAACAGAGGGATGAATTTCCAGGGTTAACAGCTGCGCAGGAGCCCTGACCCAGCACTGCTGGATAGCGGGCGCTGTAGTGCCTGGAGCTCTTTGGATCCTTGGGGGGCTGGAGGGCCTGTTCTCTGCCGACATAAAAAGTGATGGCTTGAGGCCTTAGGGCAGTGGCCTTCTTGGTAAGTGGCTGAATCACCCCAAGTTTACCTATTTTGGGGGTTTCCCTTGATTGACTGAGGTGCAGTTGCTCCCTGGTGGAAAGTCATCATTGTATTGGTGAAGGAGTTATATCTGGATCCTGATTCCTTTTTGGTGGATGGTCAGAATTTCTCTTTCCTTTTTTTGTACCACATGGATTTGGTGGTCAGTGAGAGTGCCCTGTCTAAACTGTGCTGCTTTAAATAAACTGTTGACTGTGTCCAGACCTATGTGGGAGATAGTGCCAGGAGACAGCTTTTCTTTCCCACAGAGGTGGGAGCTCTTTGAAGTTATCAAATACCCATCTCTGAGAGTAATATATGCGACTTCTCTCTTTTATAGTAATTACCCTTATATCCTGCCATAGGAATTTTATTTATTAGTTCATTTTATTAGTTAGGGTCAGGGGAGTTTTTTGGGGGGATTAGATTGTTTGTTGTGAGGAAGGATTGTTGGGTGTGAGTCTTTGGGTTGAGTGTGGTTATCTGTGTGAGTGGTTATTGTGTTTTGGTTTGTTGGTGGACTGACAGTTGCTGTGTGTCATGATGTGTTGGAAGGGTAAAATGAAGGTCAAGCAATATTTCCCCTCCAGGCTTCTGGATCTCTGTCCTTTTGACTGTCCCCCTTTGCCATCTGTGACATATTTTAGATGTCGCACTTTGGGGATAGCCAGGAGGTGTAAAAGGAGAGGGCCGGAACCTGTTGGGGGAATGGAAAGGAGTGGCCAGAGAGAGGTGGTGGGGACAAGTAGATGTCCTGGGTGAAATGGGACCAGGATTGGTGTTTTCCTTGCCTGGTTCCCATACACAAGGGCTCTGTTTTATGCAGGCAGGTGACGCAGTCTTCCTTATCAGTTCATCTGACTGTGTTGTGCAATGCCAGGTCTTGTTAGTTCATCTGAGCTGGTGTGCATCATCAAGACCTGGACAGACAAGAACGTGGGCCCAATATTGGCATCCGTGAAAGTTTCAAAACTGAATTGAAGACATACCTCTTTGTCCTGGCTTTCTCTGATGAAGAATGTTGACTGTCATTCTTTTTAGCAATCTGTTAGTTGTACTGTTTTTATATTTATGATTTTATATATTCAATGTCCTGCACAGCCAGTATAGTGTTATGTTTGTGCAACTGTGTTAGTTTGGTTTTTGCTGTTCGCACTCTATATTCCAAAGGAATTACCACCCTGTAGGGGTATGAAAGGCAAGGAACCCTCAGAGAGGGTTCCACTCCTAGAGGTACCATGGGACTATTCCCATGGCTAAAGGTACTTTAGAAATCCTCCTAAGGAAAGAGTGCTGCCACTGGAGGAGGAGGGGAGGATGGTGGGGCAAAGAAAAAGTGTTTCACAATGAGGCTTAGTGGAACTGCTTATATAGCTCAGGAAGTGGGAGTGGCTGGCTGCTTGGCCATCGAACACCAGGAATAGCCTTTCCAATTCAATGTCCTGTGCAGCCAGTATAGTGTTATGCTTGTGCAACTGTGTTAATTTGGTTTTGGCCATTCACACTCTCTATTCCAGAGGAATTACCACCCTGTAGGGGTACAAAAGGCAAGGAACCCTCAGAGAGGGTTCCACCCCTAGAGGTGTCACGGGATGATTCCCGTGGCTAAAGGTACCTTAGGAATCCCAAAAAGAAATGTAGTACAATGATATCCCAAAGAAGGAGGTGACATGAAGCTTATGAGCAAGCAGTAACTGTGACGTAGGAGTAGTAACTGTAACATAGTAGTAGAGAAGCATAGGCTGTTTGATAATTAAATTAGATGCTCAGTTTGATACTGTAATGAAATGCCAAGGCTTGCATAGCATGATACTGATTGTTTGTGTTGAGAATGGGGGGATCCTCTAAGGAGAGAGGGAATGGCAGGACATCCTCCACCTCCATCCAACAGTGGAACCTACCTAAAGAAACTAGGGGACACTACTATGCTAACTAACAGTTATGACCTGAGGCAATGGAGGAGAGAAAAAAACTCTATGAGGAGGAAATCTCTGGGGATCCAAGGCCTAAGCTGCCTTCCCTCCAGGCTTGGGATAGTTTATTTAGTGATGGCTCTACAGCTGCAATTTAGAAAACCCAATTAAAGGGAGATGGAAAATATTCCAATTTGGAGGAAGGCTCTCATTCAAACCCTCTAGCGGGAACACCGTGGAAGATTGCAAGAAAACTCTGCAACAATACGTGCAACCAAGGTGAAGGAGGAGAGCAATGACTGCTGAGGTACTCACCTGGCCTACCTGCCCTAAACTCAAACCAGGTGAACCAGAGGCAGTCATAGGGAGAATGCGGTGAAGGTGCCTTGCTAAGGAAACCACTAATGTCAATGGCTAACCATTATAGTGGAACAATAGATCCAAAGAAGATCATCGTAACCACCCTTCACTGCTAGTGTTAAATTCTATACCAGGAGCTGCTGTCACATAGCAGGCAGCTAAAACCGAGTCCGGGGCGAGGACATTCCCAGCTATGAACCAGGTCAGAAGGATCCCACCCCAAGATGGACACACTCAAGATGCAGACTAAATGCAGAGTGAGACTGTTGGCTGCAGGAACCTGTGCCAGAATAGAATGGCTGGCATGCCCCAGAAATTGACTGAGAGCTGAAAAGCTAGTGAGTTGAATGAGCACGGCATGCTGAGATCGTAATGAGCATTGAGTGCTGAGACCTTGCAAGGTCGAATGCAGAATTGAGTGCAGCAGAATCCCAGACACTGAAGCTGAGGGAATGGCAGTAGGCATGAAGCAGTGGTTTGCATAAGCAATGAGCAATGATTACGTAAGCATGTGTGGACTTGCACGTAAGTCAGTAACAGAGTAGTAATAAGTGGACCTGCACATAGGTCTGCATAAGATAGTAACAATGAAACAACACTGAACAGTGGGGTAAGTCAGCCAGGCCAAATCAAGGTGACAAACTCTGAGGATTTTTGGTGGTGAAGACAGGATTTAAAACAGAAATAATTAGCCTCATGGGCCACAACCCCCACAAACACCTCCCAGTCCCCGCCACAGGACAAACAAGGAAGCGATGGAAGGGCCGAGAACCACATGCAGATATTAAAGCTAATTAATAGCCTCAGCAGGAGCTTTAGCTAAGCTCAGAGTAGAACAGCAGTGTATAAAGGGAATAACAAGATTGAACTGCATAGCAAGGTTCAGCTTGAAGCAGGTGCACAAACATGGAAGCAGCATCTGTATTCCATACACCAAGTTGTAAACTGCAATAAACATAAAATAAAGGAGGCACAATACTCTGAATGCAGCTGTTACAGGCAGTGCAATGAACTGCAGCAATGATGCAAGCAGAATGAGTTGAGCATGACTGAGCTGTATAGTCAGGGGTCAGTATGAGACAGAATCTGGTGAAATCGATTAACTATGCAACATGGAAAGCAGCTAGGGTTGAGCTGAACACACAGATAATGTTTGTAGTTACATTGCAAAGAATTTGAGTGCTGTAACTGAAAGCAATTCAAGTTGTGAGTAACTGAAAGGAAGTAGTATGAGCTCTGGAGCAGCAGTATGCTATGAGCTTAGAAACAAAACCCCCCCAAAAACTAAATGAAAGACACACAAACTCAGAAAAAAGGGAACAAAGACAGAAGAAGCACGTGCAGCAGAGGCAAAATACAAACCAGAAGCAGGAATAAAAACACAAAATCCAGCAGACAAGCAGGAGCAGTGGGGGGGGGTAGGCCCCAACCAGCTCAGAGGACAAACCAACAGAGCCTTCAGCTGCAAAGAAAAAGTGCTTCACAATGAGTCTTAGAGGAACTGCTTACATAGCTCAAGAAGTGGGAGTGACTGGCTGCTTGGCTGCTTGCTTTTTTTCTTTCTATGTAATGTCTCATTGACTGTATACATGCTTCAGGACCTCCTTGTGAATGAGCTTGATCAACTGAGTCTTTCTGCAATAAACTTGAACTTGAAACTTGAACTTGGCCATTGAACTCCAGGCATAGCCTTTCCATTTGTATAATGTATGGAAGTTTTCGATTGATGCGGTATTTATTGTATGTATAGGTTCCTTGAACTATGGAAAGGTGCCTTTTTATAAATAAACTTGATTGATTGATTGATTGATTGATTGTTGAATGGCTTACTGGTGAGTTGAGATCACAGGTTGCAGCCATAGATTCAAATGTGAGGCACTGTGCTGAGCCATGCAAGAGCTACAGAGTAAGTGAGTACCTGTAGTGGCTGTATACAGAAGTTGAAAGTGCCATGAAGAAAATTGACCTGTTAAGGTCAGGGGAAACTGAGGGTAATGCAGTTCTGCAACAGCTGGTATGGACGGTACTTACAGCCCAAGTGATAGTGGTGCTGGTGGTTCAGTAGTGGCATACTGCTGATGATGTAGTTGCTAGACATCAGAAGACAGGGTGAGTCCTCAAGACAGTGGTATGACCCTGTGCCTCAGGTTCATAAATGTCATCAGTATGATTGGTCATTGCTTATGATTTTTCTACTGGACAAGCAGTGGCAGAGAGTATACTTGTTGCCACATTCAGCTGAGCAGATGCTCATCAACTATTTGGATAAGCAAGTTGTGTACTTTGATGTTGGCCCTCTCATCAGTCAGAGCAAGAACCTGAGATACTGTCCTTCATTAGCTATTAACCAATGAGACACAGCAGAGGGCAGAATTTAGTAGTCTTCATCCAAGACAGTGGCATGTGTAACCAGCCAGTAGCAAGAGGTGGGCAACCTCAGTTACTGTCCTTCAGAAGGTATTAACCAATGAGACACAGCAGACGGTGGGATTAAGTCATCTGCCTCCGAGGCAGCAGCGTTGCCTCAGAGGCAATTTTAATTTAAGAAAAGTGTCTCTTGCTGATAGGTACATGGAGGGGGAGGAATGAGTCTTAGTAAGCATTTTAGTGATAGTAGGGAGGAGGCTAGATGGAGTGGAGAGGGAGCAATTTCCAAAGGGAGGGGAGATGGTAGGGGAAAGCAGCTTGACCAGACTGTGAGCGGGGGTGAGGAGTAGAGAAGATGCATGTGTCTCTTAATTGTAGGGAGTAAGAGGAGCGGATGAAGGGCGAGAGGAGAGAAGATAGGTAGGAAGGAAAGGAGCCAAACCAGTGTTTGCCAATGAAGACAAAGCAGTGGGACCAGTGACATGGGGGGTGGGGTATAGAAAGGGAAGAATAGAGGGAAAATGGGCATGACAGTGATCTTGGAAATTACTTAAATATTGCTTCTCTTTTGTTTATATTTTGTTTGCAACTTAACTTTTCTTATCCAGTTAGCCAGGTTACAAAGAACACTTCTTTTTGTATTTTTATGTTAATCCATTTACTTTCAGTCCAGACAGCCAACAAAAGTAGTGAGAATATTTACTCCACTGTACAACTTTACCTTTCGTTAGTCTTTAAACCAGACTGTCTTTCATTTTTAATTGGCCTGAACAAAAAGAACAAGTGCTTCCTTCTTCCACTGTGCAATTACTCTGTGTTTTCCTGTCTTCAAATCAAACATTTGTCTTTAGTTTTTAGTTCCTTCCTCTATTGTGCAACTTTATACTTACTGATATTTCCCTCTCATTCTCCGAAACAAACACTCTCATTTTTTTGCTAGGCCTACAGTATCAAACCAAACATTGACAAAAACACACATTATAGTCCACAAATACTTATAGTACTCTGCTTTGTAATGCTGATTCAATATACCCTGCCTTCCAACCATGGTAATATTCTGAACCCATGCTGAGCAGCAAACATTTCATTGGTTTGTTTGGGGTTCTTTTGACAAGTTCACAGCATTTTTCATAAACATACTAAATTGTGGGAGAATAATTTAATGCTTGAACAACCAAATGCCTGGTCACCGAATACAGACTGCCTTCCGGGAATATTCCATAAATATACACTGTGCACTAGTGCACATGTGCCAAGACAGTGTACATAGTATAAAGGCACAAATATACACATTTTTTGTACATGTGTACTGTGCACCGAATTGTTCAAGCTCACGGCAGCGTTACAGTAGATTGTCCCATTCAATCTCCTGCTGTGTATGTTCATCCTGTACTGTTGCTTTAAGCTAATGCACCCCCTCCTCCACCTCAGAGATGATTGTTCACTAAAGTAATGTTCATAATAGATACTATTTGTGGTGGGAGTAGGGCAGGATACTGCCCAGTATCTTTCTTGGCCAAAAATTGTAAAATAAAATAAATAAATCAGACTGCTGGATTAACAGATGGCTATTTTTTCCAGCTCTAACATTCCAGAATGTCCTTACCGTTTATAAAAAAAAATATCCCTTGGAAGAGAGTATCTTTCACAGCAGCAATTACTGTTAGAACAGAAGGTGTGTGTGTGTGTGTGTGTGTGTGTGTTTGTGTTTTTTTCTTTGTTTAGCAGCAAGCAGCCATGTGTAATTGGTCTTCAAACTGAATATAAAAATATGGAGCTAGCTGTGTGTAATCACCTTTTGTTTATATCATTTGTCACATACATGATTAAGACAAACATGATAGGAGGAAGACTACTACTTATTGTGTGGCCTGGCCAACCTCTTTCCTCCCTCCATGACACATTTCTATTACTTCCATTCTCTGTCAGGAGATTATCATTTGTTCATTTTTCTCATGCTGGCTAGAAGCAGAGGGAGAGCTTGAACAATCTTTATGTGAGGTACACAGTACTGTACAGTACAATGGAGAGAATTGTATTACTTAATAGTGCATAGTAGAGCACTGTTCTGTTTAGAATTCCATCCCTTTCAAAATGTTGTTGTACCACAGTTCAAAGGTCATGGAAAGTGACCGCACCCTTCTGTGGTACAACAGCATTCTGAAACCTCTAGAGACTGCACAAGTCAGTTTCATTCTGAAAGTGAAAGAACAGCCACATACACATTTCACATAACACTATACACTATAAAAAATTCAGAAAGAGCAACTTTGTGCACAACCGATGTGTTCCGCCACCTAGGGGTTCTGATTCCCATGGACCTCTCAAGCTTTGTTCTCGAAGTGAGAGGGAATCAGGACTCCTCTGTGACAGAAAACACTGGTTGTGCATAGTTGCCATTACAGTATTTTCTATATAAGACCCTGGTGGGATTACACTGTTGTGAGTATAAAAACAGTAATTAGAAAATGCAGAGTGCATTCCAGCGGTGGAGATTGAGACTGCAAAGAATGAAGTGCTCAAGTACAGTGTAACCTTCTGGCTAACAACAATTTCTTGAGGTGCGCACTGGATCTAATAATATTCCATGCTGCCACAAATAATGGGCTAATAACTATTTGGATATAAATGTGAGTAGTGCCCACTTAATTCAGTGGAGTAGAATTTGATGTGAATGAGAAAATAACAGGGTGATCTCCACAGCAGATTTTTTTTTGGAGGCAAGATCTTTAATGTAGTTTGGGAAAACAGCAGTGCATACTTTTATCAACTCCAGCATAATGGAAAATACTGGAGAATCATCACGTTCTGGGGAAATGGCTAAGTCATAGCAGTCACCTGGGCCCAGCATTGGAGACTCATCAGCCATGGGGAAAGGGGGTCTGAACTGTCAACTGTATCCATCTTGAAGGCAATTCAGCTACTGGACAAAAAATGTGAGGTGTTCAATAACAGAATACATTTTTGGGGGGGGCAAAAACTGAGACCATGGGAACTAACCCTACTACTGTGACATAACACACAGCAGAGAATGTTTTGGCCATTACCAGTTTCCTAAGTAAAGACAAATGGTATTTTTGCACCACTGAAGTAACAGACCCAAACCAAATACTTACTGTGATCTTTTTTTCTATATACAATTTGTTTGTATTTTCTCCCCATTTTCTTCCCCATTCCTGGACCCCAGCAATCATGGCAGTGCATGCACATGGAGGCACAAATGCACTCCGGGCCCTGACTCAGCCCCTTCCACCCCGCCCCTGGCAATCGCCGCCATCCCCTCCTGCCTACCCTACCCATCGGACCTGCACCCAATGGGAGTGGAACTATGAGGGCAGATAACCTCCCCCAGAGAGGAAAGCTGCCTTTTGGCTGCTCAGCCCTGCTCCCCTCCTCTGTGCTGGCTCCCTGATGACCCAAGGTTATTCCCAAATCCGGGTCACCAGCATGACTCGAGGTAAGGCATCCAGCACCTCAGCCCTCTGTACCATCAGGCCGAGTTTTACTGTGTGATCTTGAGCAAGTTACCTATCCTGTCATTGCTTTAGTCCACTCAGCTGCAGAAATGAGTAGAAGCAGGACCTCACAGGAAACAAGATGGTGCCTCTTAGCTAGGCTATCCTGAATAAATAAATTGACAAATAAATAAACAAACAAAATACATACACTTGCGTCTTTGTATTTGGGAACAATAGAACACATAAAAAAGCATAAAAAAACTATCTCCCATAGGTGGCCAGAGCTTATCCCATGGATTCAATTCAGCAGTTCCCCGGCCCAACCCGAACCTGTTCCCTCTGTTGTTCCATAGAAAAATCACAAAAGCTTATTTAAGGTACCAATGTTGTCTTTTCTTAAGACAGTCCTCCTCCCCAGCCTGACCTTCTCAAGGCCCAAAAGGGCCAGATGCTTAAGAACCCCCCCCCCTTGGCCCCCTATCCATGGTGGGAGGAGCAACAAATGGCTAAACATCCCTGCTAGATCAGAGGCACCCCTCCATAACTGAAGGAAGCTAGATGCCTCTTTTAGTTTGCTGCCAGTGGAAGACTCTTCACTGCGAGCATAGCAAACAGTAGAAGTGGTCCATGTCATTCAGTGACTTTAAGTAGACAGTGTGTTGAATGTTGTGGACCACTCCCCCATGCACATGCTACCTAGACTGTCACTGGCAGCATACTAAGAGACTTAGCTAACATGCTTAGGGTTATGGAGGAGGACCACTTATCAAGCCAAGATATATAGCCCTCTTTTGCAACTGACAAAGCTTTCTACAGGATTTGAACCCAGTACTTTCTGTTTCAATCTACGAGTGTATTACCCACAGTAGACAGTATGCTATTGCAACTGACATTTAACCAGTTTTTGGACCACACAATCATGGACTGGGTGTCTGGAGGGGAGGAGGCTTCTTGAGAAACCTGACCCTTTGGGGATTTGGGCATAGTGCAAGCTTCTCTGAACGGTCTGCACTTTTGATTTGTTTATGGATCAACAGGGGAAGGGGGTGGGGTTTGGGATTGGGTGACCACTGAGAGAGATGATTGGTGGCCACATGATAAGCCTTGGTCAATTGAGGGGAAGGGGAAGGGATTTCAGAAGCTGTTTAAAATTTCTTTTTTAAAATCTTCAGACATGAATATCCAAATAACAAATACTGTACATGAATATTTGGCCCTGAATTTGAATACTCTCCCAAATTTTAGTATTTAGGTACATGCATTATCTCAGTCCTAGAAATTTCCCTTAATCTGAATGGTTGGTGCTGTTGTTTCTGAAATGAGGGATGCCCAATTCAAACCATAGGTACAGCACTTACTCCTAATGATCCTTTATTAAGTTTACAGAGTGTCCATTGGCTTGGAATTTACATAACACATATCTGGAATATTGTGTCTAGTTCAGGTGACCATTCCGTATGCAGAACAGCTTTTGCACTTGAGGAGGTACAGCATCTGGCAACCAAAATTATGGTAGACATTTGAAATCTATTTATGAGAAAAGGCTAGCGATTAGGGCCATGCAATGCAAATACCGGTAGGAACAATTACAAATAAACACAGCACCTTTTACAAATATTGTACTTGTACAAATGTCACTCTTAAATATCTGTATTTGTGTTACGGCACATAATGTATTATTCAACCTTGGCTGAGGCTAATGTTTCACACATATGATTACTACTGCTCATAATATGAATGTATATTTTAAAGGAAAAATTTCACCTTCATATCATGGAGATTTTATTTTTCTTGTCAACAGGCAACTCTTTTCCAGCAGCTGATGAGAATATATGTGTTTGCTTTAGTTTGTTTACACTGTTCATACCAGTCCCCTGAACTATCCTCAGGGTTTCCATTTTCCATTTGTTGAAATTTCAGTGTCCATGAGAGCTGCATTAGCATATGAGAACACTATGTCAAATCAACCATTTGTACCCTGAACCTCTATGATGAAAGTAAAAGTATCCTGAAAAAAGCCCTCTGAAAACACACAAACTGAAACCAATTTAATGGGGAAAACTCAGCTAGCTTGCAAAGCTAACTGAAGGTAAATGTGGGCACACCTTGCTGTGACTAGTTACGTCGAAATCTAATTAAGCAGACAGGTATACTGTAGAGTCTAATGGGTGATTTCACATCATGTTCTCATATGCTAATGAAGTTCTCAGGGACAGTGAGATTTCAACAACCATAAAATGGAGACACCCAGGGTAGTTACCGAGACTATTGTAAACAGTGAAAATAAACTAAAGCAATCACATGTATCCCTAACAGTTACGCAAACTGAGTTGTCTGTTGACATGGAAACAACATTTACAAGATATGAGGGCGTAGTTTTCCTTTAATGTGAACAGAGCAAAGGAAAAAGACACTGCTCAATCTCTCACACACACACACACACACACACACACACACACACACACACACACACACACAACTTCTAAGCACCACCTCACTGAATAGTACCTATTTATTAAAGAGAAGAAAATGTACCTTACATTGCATAACAAGAGCACCTCATCATATACAAGATTTGAAAACATGTCAGAGTATCGTGAAACACTGGAGGAGTTGTTGCAAGCTCAGCAGAGTGAGCTGTAGATCAATGGAAGATGTAGCACTGTTGTTATGCATTGTAAGGCCTGTTTTTATTTCACTTTAATAAATGGATGCTATTAAGTGTGCTGGTACTTGAAGTTTTTGGAAGCATGGTGTCAGAGTGACACCAAAATCCCAACACCCGCACCGCGACAGCTGAAATTCCAACCACCTCAAGAGCAACCTGCCACAGCAGCCGACTTTCCCCCCACAGCGGCAGCACTACCGTGGCCACTGTGCACAGTGCACCTGGCCCCTGCCCACCTGTGGTGCTCCATGTGAACTGTATGGGCACCCATTACCCCTGTGTCTGCTGTCCTTGGGGATTCATGGTCCTGGCATTGCTGTCATGCCACATTCCTGCCGTCTCTGTTGTGCCTACCGGTGCCCCTGCCCATGACCTGCAGTGTCGCTCCGCTATCCGTCGGGTCTGTTGTGGCTCAAGGGGGGGTGCAGTGACTGGTCCAGTGCTGTAACATCAGTGTTGTGGGCTGTCTGTGCTGGTGCATCCTGCCTGTGCTGTGCACCTTGCAGTCCATCAGTGTGTCTGTTGCAGCTGCTGTGATGGGTTTGTGGTGTTCAGTGTGGGGTGCATCGGGTTCGTCTGTGGAGGTTTCTGGGTGTCATTGTGGGGGCTGTCAGCATTATCGCCATCGCCATACTGCGGTGCTTCTAAAGTTTTTTTGGTGTGTGTGAGTGGTACCTTCTTTTGTTTGCTCTGTTACTGTGTGGAGACATATGTTCTACAGGCACCAGTTTCTTTGAGGGTCCCATGGTAGTTTGCCTTCTGTCCATGGTTCTTATTTATGGAAAATGCTATACATTTTTATTTATAGCTCTCAAACTCTTTGCTGTGCCATCATTAACAACAAAAACAAGTCTGAAACGTAAAAAAGTATATATTTTTCTAAACATGAACATGCACATGTATGCAGATGCAACTACCAGAGACACAAGTACCAAGTACCAGGTAATCAGCCCTTTGCACAGCCTGACTACAGCAATAACACTGGATTCATTTTCACTAGGAAAAGAATTCTTTGGTGGCCCAATTGAAGCGAATAAAACCTAAGCGTATCGACAAAGTTCAACTGGAAAAGTTGGTCCTGATTCAAAAAAATGAAAACTACTGTAGAAAGGTATCATAAGATCAGAAAGTTGAGAACAAATAGGAAATTGAGACAGACTCTTCTTTCACATGGTGCTATGGAACTTGTTACCTGCAAAGGCTGCTGAATTATTATAATAACTGGTAACCCCCTATAATGGCTGGAAAAGGATTATTGATAAAACTCTAAAACAACCTGCAGAATTCCATAATAACTCAATGGTTATTATGGCATTTTCCTCCTTGTGCTCTCACTTCACTGTATTTGTGTAAGCATGGCAGCTGCTCAGGGCCAGGCTCGCTCCCATAAATACAGCTTAGTTTTTCTCTCTGTTGAAATCTTGCACCAGTTGTTATAAAAAATAATGCCTGTGAAAAGTTTGTTTTATTAGAATTTATGAGGATTTTTCACACACCCTCGGTCGCTCTCAGGGTTTATGGATTATCACACACCTGCACGGGCATTATTCTCTATGTAATATATATTTTTAATGATGATTTATTTTGATGACTGGGTAGTTGCACTGGCACCAATGGGTCTTTTTCAGGCATGACCCAGCTACAGAAGAATACACATCAAGACAGTAGAACAAGAGACAAGCATATATATAAAATGATGCAAGATAAATTGACATGGAGCTAAAGTAAAGGCATTCAAAATGGTACAATAAATGAAAAGGGACTGGTAAGTCATGCAAAACAGGTACAGACATTAGACTGTAGGAGATGTTCTTTTAGTGAAATTGTTTAACCAGGAAAGGTACACTAAGCCAGGGCTTGTTTCCAGGTGCAACCTGGGAGCACAGAGAAGATACGTAACTTGCTCAGGGTCACACAGTATGCAAGTGGGGGTTGATGGTCTCCAGGTTTGCCACTCAATGCCCTTAACCACTACGGTATACTGCTTTAGCATAACAGTGAACGTTGTAGAGGTATGGACTGCTCTAATAGAAGATGAAATGGTGTTTCAGTATGATGTTGTTCTATAATTGAAGGATATTTGGCCCATACCCATGTGCATGAATGGGCAGTTCTAATAGGTTGTTTGCAGAGGAGGAGAAGAAGGGGTTGTCCATGAACATGAATAGCTTGATGAGGCATTGGGGAGCACTTCCATGTAGTATCGGTACATGTATGTAAATGTACTATTTAATTTTTATTGTACAGTTTTTATGTTGTTTTACACTTTGTAATTGTTTATTGTGTGCTCCCAGGTTGGACCTGAAAAAGAGCGTTGGTCCAGTGTCCATATCCGGTTAACAAATAAATAAATAAAAAATAAAATATTTTAAACATGAAGTTAGCTAAGGTGAACTAGACTCTGGGTTCTGGTTGCAATTACACAAGTCATTTATAGTTGGCACAGTGTTGGGACTGTGAGCCCTGGGAGGATGCAAATTTGGCAACCTTGTGTGTTAAGACTGTTTTCATTGCCCATACCATAAGGGGTGGGGGCAGCATCGAATACAATGGAATCTTATACAATCGGGTTAAAATGCAGCCTTTTGCAATTCTTATTCTTGTATCAAATGCTAAATACTTTCAGATCCAGTAGAATAAATCCAGTTTTTGATGAACAGTTCTTACATTACCAGTCATATGAATGAAAAAGGTGAGGCAGGGTTCTAAGGTAACACCAATGTATTTGAATTCCTTAACTAATCCCAGTTGTACACCATCTAAGGTTGAGATGCTGAAGCCTTGGAAGAATCTTTTGACCTGAATGGCAGAACTAAGTAACGTGGCTTTTGTTTTGGGGACAATTAGGTCCAGTTTTTCATTTCTGAACCACCTTTGAAGGGAATGGAAGTTGTGCCCAAGGGATCCATTAATAATGGTGCTGTCTTTCCCATGCACATAAATGATTGCGTCATCTGTACAGAACAGAGTTTTGGCAGTTTTTCAGATTTTAGGTAGGCTAAAGGGCTTACATTCAGCAACAACACTCTGATCTAGCAAAACCACCTAATCCAAACCCCCCTCTACTAACCATACGAACATGCAAAACTGCCAGCAGATACAGGCCATTTGGCCTATCTAGTCTGCTCGAGTGTGCAGCACTTCAGTGCATTAGACTGCAGCTGCCCCCCCATATGCCCCCCATCTCCTGCCCCCTCCTGGTTTGTACCCTCCCCTTGAATCTGTCCCACCCCCTCTTGAGGCCGCCAACACTCTGCAGTGATACGACTTCCTCTGGTAGAGCGTTCCACCCTGCCACCACCCTTTCTGTGAAATAGTGCCTCCTTAGTTCCCTCTTGAACCTGCCCCCTTCCAACTTCATAGAGTGTCCCCTGATTTCCCTTCCACCCTTCAGATTGAACATATACCTGGTGACTAATCTGTTCAAGCCCTTCAGGTACTTGAAGGTCTCAATCATATCCTCTCTCTCCCTTCTTTCCTCTAGGGTACACATATTGAGCTCTCTGAGTCTCTCCTCATATGGTCTGTCTCCCAACCCCAAGATCATTTTTGTTGTCCTGCTCTGTACTCCTTCCATGAGACTGATGTCCCTTTTCAAGTAGGGGTGCCAGAATTGCATGCAGTATTCTAGGTGCTGTCTCACCAGGGACCTGTACAGGGGCAAGATGACCTCCCCACTTCTGGAAGTAATCTCCCTTGCTATGCACCCAAGCATCCTGTTTGCCTTCGCTACAGCCTTTCTGCACAGAGCAGAGTGGTTCATCTTCCTGGTTACCAGCACTCCGAGATCCTTCTTCTCCTCCTTGGATTTTGTTAACAGGACACCCTCCAGCTAGTAATTGTGTCCTGGGTTCTTGCCTCCTAAATGTATCACTTTGAACTTCTTGGCATTGAAACCAAGCTACAAGTGTGAGACCATTCCTCCAGTTTTGCCAAATCCTCCTGAAGTACTTTTGCCCCCCCCCCATCTACCTTGGCACAAATCATTGTGTCATCTGTGAAGAGATTGATCTTGCTCTTAATCCCTACTGCGATGTTGGCTATGAAAATATTAAACAGAACGGGTCCCAGCACTGAGCCCTGTGGTACACCACTTGTTACTGCCCTGGGTTCAGATGCCTCTCCCCACCAACTACTACATTCTGCTGTCTATCCTGCAGCCAGTTTTCAACCCATCTAACCAATTTCCTCCCAGCTCCCAGACTCTTCAACTTGCAGGTCATCCTACCATGTTTCACTGAGTCAAAGGCCTTGCTAAAATCCAGGTAGAGGACATCCACCACATGTCCCCTGTCCAGTGCCCTCATAACCCAGTCATAAATATCAACCAACTTCATTTGGCAGGATCTGCCCGAGACAAACCCATGCTGCCTGCTGTCCTGGAGATTGTTATCCTCAAAAAAATGCACCAGTCTTTCCTGGAGGATTGTCTCCATCAGTTTTCCCACAATTGCAGTAAGGCTTACTGGTCTGTAGTTCCCTGGGTTCATCCTTGGGCCCACTGTTATGTAGAAGTACCACATGTGCTTCCCTCCAGTCCTTGGGCATGCACCCTGAGTTCAGACAGGTACTGAACAGGTCCACCAATGTCCCTGCCAGTACCTATGCCAACTCTCTCAGCACCCTGGGATGGACTCAGTCTAGGCCAGGTGCCTTGTCCACCTTCAAGGACTTAAGATCCTCCCTCAACCTTTCCACCATGATTTCCCCAACAGTGGTTGCTTCTCCTCCACACTCTCCCACCTCACCCTTCCTCTCAGGTACGGGCCCATCCCTCTCCTTGGTGAAGACTGAACAGAAGTATTCATTAAGTACTTCTGCTTGCTCAGCCCCCTTTTCTACCCACCCACTTCCCCTCCTGATCCTAACAATTTGGTCCTTGTTCTTCCTAATTTCTCTGAAATATTTGAAGAAATCCTTTTCTCCTTTTTTGATTCGCTGTGCTAACCTCCGTTCCCTAGTCAGCTTTGCTGCCCTTACCACTCTGCTCACTTCTCTGGATTTCTTCACATATTTTTCTCTCTCTTCTGCACTGTTGGATCTCTTGTAAATCTAAAATGCATTCCTCTTTTCCCTCACTTTCTCCACTACCTCTCTATTCATCCAACTTGGTTTCTTGGTCCTGGTTTTCTTGCTCTGGCTATTGACACAAGTTTTAGTGGCTTCAGCCATTCCTGCCTTGATGACTGCCTATTTTTGTTCCATGTCCATTTCTGGGAGGGTGCTTGCCATATGACTTTTTGGTATGTGTCTCATCCTGCCAAAGTCTGCCCTTTTGAAGTCCAGGGCCCTAGTGTTTGTAGTGGCTACTTCCCTACCCAGATTGATTGAGAACCACACTGTGCAGTGGTCACCGCTTGCCAGAGGTTCCTCCCCCCTTACATCCCTGACCTGTACGCCATCTTCCAGTACCAGATCTAGTATATTCCCCTTCCTCTTTAGCTTCATTAGCCTCTGGGTAAGGAAGCCATCATGGAATGCTTCCAGGAGGATCTGCTCCATGGCACAAGTGATGGCTGGGATGCTTCAATCCACCCCTAGTAGATTAAAGTCCCCCACCACCACTGTGCTCCCTTTGCCAGTATGCTTCCTTATCTTCTTCCCCAGTTCCCTGTCAGTGTTCTCCTTCTGGGCCGGAGATCTTGGTCCCTTTCTGGCTGTGTAATTGCAGCCAGATTACTTCTGACCTGCCCTCCTCCCTTTCCTCCCTATCACATCTGATCCCTTCTCTTACATAAATGGCAACCCCCCCAGCCTTCCCTTTATCTCTACCCCTCCAGAATAGTTTGTACCCTGTGATGGTTAGATCCCAGTCATGGTGTCTGGTTACTCATGTCTCAGTAATGGCAGCTATATCCACCTCTCCCATCTGCCATCAATGTCTGCAACTCTGCCAACTTGTTCCCCAGGCTCCTAGCATTTAGTGAAACCACTCTCCATCCTGCTCCTATCCTTCCTGCTTCCTTACCCTTCACTCCAACCCCTATTTTGCCTAAGGTCATATATATCCCTGTGGTGGGGAGAGGTCCATGGGACCCCTTCTCCTGGTGATTCCCAGCTCCAGTGCCTTCCCTCCTACCTATTTATTACAATGTTAGTAGACTCTAATAATGGTACTATATGAGAGCATTTAATAGGTCAATTATATCGAATCCTTTTGGAAGTTTTTTGAGATTCTTCCCAGTCGGTCTTAGATAGTTGGAATAATGACCTGGATCTTAAGATGCCACTTGATTCCTAGCTGAAATCTACACTCCCAGCAGTTAAATCTCTATTTCATCAGTCTGGAGGGAATATGCATGGAAGTGCAGATACAGATATTATCGATTGCCTGCAATTCTTATGAAATATTTTCCACCAGCATAAGGGGTTTGCTGGAGGGGATGTAGGTGCCAGGTGGCTGACCTGGGACATATTTTTTGGTTGTGTCTGTTATTGACACCTTTCTGGTGTGCTTTGCAGGAAGAATTACAAGAATGTCTGGGGGATCTAGCTGAACTATCAGCTGAAAAGGTAATGTTAACAATTGTTCCCCAGCACCATCCCCCTTGGCACAAAACATTATTACCACTGTATATTCTGGCTGCCAACAAAGACATAACTCGAAGGTGGATGACCCTTATTATTCCTTCAGTAGTTGACTGGAGGAAGATTGTGATGGATATATATCAGTTAGAAAAACTGACAGCTGGTCTTCATGATAAGCTGGGTACTTTTAATACCAAATGGCAAAAATGGATATGGTATATGACCCAGATTGATCCTGACTTTGTTCTCTGAATATTTTTCCTACAGAGTGTAGAGGGGTGCTATCCTCACTGGGGTGGGGAGGGAGATGGGTGGGCATGGGACTCTTCCTTCATTTGTAAACCTCATCAGATGGAGCTGGATTCTGTGGAGATGTCTAAAATTTCTCAGTGCACTGTTATGAGAATGGAGACATAATTGTAATTATGATACTTGTATCTGTGACCTTTATAATGCAAAGTTTGTATGACATTACCTTTACAAACTGTATTTGGCATAAAACACTTGAGCTTCTCTTAATAAAAACTACATAAAAAAAAAAAACAGTAAATAAGAGAGGGCCTAGGATGGATCCTTAAGAAATCCAACAGGAGATACTATTTGCCATGGGCATGACTTTACCAGTACTGACAATCTGTGACCTGTTTTTTCAGGTAGTTAAAGAACCACAAAGTAGTTAAGCCCCCCACTCCCACCCCCGCCTCAGCTCTGACAGCTTTTGTATGAGCAAGTCATGGTTCACCAGGTCAAAAGACTTGTGCAAGTTCACAAATGCAGTCTGTAAGTTGACCTTCACTGCTTAGGCAGATGCAATGGGGGGATTCTTTTTTGCAGAAAGTGTATAATTTCCTATATGATTATTTTAACAGTTATCACAGTTATGCAGCAATTATGTTACTAGGTTAGATTTTATGAAGAACATTATCAAATATTGAAATATACAATTTAAACAGTGATATGGAGGCGTCGATCTGTAAACAGAAAAGGTGTGATGATGTCACTGCCTCATCAGTCTCGACAGAGTAAAGTGCAGTAGGTGAGAATAATTGGGTTGGGCTGATAGGGATTCTATTAAATTGCGAAGAAACCTTGCATTTTATGTTTGGCAAAAGTGTAACAAGAGAATCCAGTACTTTTGCTCATGATTTGACAAGGTCACTGTCTTTGGGAGCAGTTTGTGTTACCCTACTTTACTGCACACTGCTAGGGTTGGTGAAACAGTAATATCATCACAACACTCCTTCTGTCCACAAAATGGAGGCCACCAGCTCACAGGTTTTTTAAAGTATTTTTTTCTGTCTTACTGAAGACATTTGCTAAATATAACCTAGCAGTTTATTTATTGGATCTTCGTAGGAACATAATAAGCAATGATATAGGAATGGCACGCAGTCCCTTTATGCTGATGGCTTCAGGACTTGGTGCCCTAGCTTTGTTTCCAAAAAAGGGTTAAAGCTTCATCTCTCCTGTGAGAGGGGGACAGATGTAACAGTCTCAAGAGAGATGGAACCCCTTTTCATTAATACATTTTTGCACAGTATCATACGTATTCATACCTGCTTATGAAACAGGGACCAGACATGATTGATCAAAAGACAGTCCCTTCCAGCTTTCTGTTCCCAGAGCTAGATTTTTGGCTTCTAAAGGGAATGAGTGATATAGGGTGAGAGCAGGTAGGAGGTGGTGTAAATTAATCTGTAAGGGATTGTTATGTTGAATCAGTCTGTCTTTTCTTGTTCCCATTTTGTATTTGCTAATCTGAACACACTCGGTGGGCCTGACTTGCTGGGATTCTGTGCACGCTTGGGTACACTAGAATAAAAAATCCCACCCAGGTTTTATTCAAAAGTGAGCAACAGGGTCAAAACCTTTTTCATCTTCACCTGCTATACATATATATTGTTTCAACTTGTCTCCTTTCTCATCCAATTAGAAAGGCCCCTGCTGAGGTTTTGGAGTTCTGATGCTCTCTGAATCTCTTAGCCTCAAACCTACAGGCCAGTCCCTTCATTATCCAGAGTTGCATGGCTCCAGTATGGGACAGTGAATGCTAACTGCAGCCTGTCACTACAAGCTCTTTTGTTGCAGCAGCACAAGTTACAGTACTTCAGGGGATGGATACTGAAAGCAGAGCCAGGTGACATTGCTGATCTGCTTTTGTGTGGTACTTCAGATAACTTTTTGAGTGGTAAGGCATATTGGTAGATAATGACAAGTTGCACCTTATATCTAGCTTTATCTGGATATATCAGAGGAAACCAATTTGAAATGATGAGGGATTTCTTGTGGTAAACTGTGATATACTGTATCTAGATATTCTGCATCATATCACAAGCTACCAATGTAATCCTGTATTGTCTACTTTTATATTATCTACCATTTTGTATTATCTACCAACTTTTGTCCTGCTGGAAGTACATATGTGCAATTCTTTATATGTATCACTTTGGAAAGGGAAAATAAACACAGATTGCGTAATCAAATATGCTGATACAGTACCTAAAGTATGTTTTGCAGACTTTGCCCCCACCAATCGCATGAGTACTGTATGTAGTAGAGCACACTGCTGTAATTCAGAACATACTGAATGTATTTAACTACTGTGTTTGAAGCCATGGTCATAGTTAACTGTTCTGTACACGTGCAAAAGATTGTCCCATGTTGGCTCAAATCATTTGATTAAAATTATTGTTGCATATTACCATGCACATATGCACATCAAAATATGGTGCACATACTGTAGTCATGAAAAAGACCTGTGTAGGCTTTACTAATTATAAACTAAATAAATACATACAGTGGCACACACAAAAGGTCCACTACTCAAATTTTATTTAAAACACCATGTGCAAACAAAGTACGTAGTGGATAATTATGAAATGGTACAGACACAGAAAGAACAACTACATACATACTTACTGTAGCAGTAGATCTTAAAGAGAATTTCTTCCCTTAGGCTACACCTTTGGAACATTAGCCATCAGGCACTAGGACCACATGGAAACTTTTGCTAGCTGGGGACATCCATGTGGAAGTCATGTATCAGCATGTATATAACAGTGGGTAGCCCTATCTCTCCTTAGTTCCCTGCTGGAGATTAGACTCAGAGGGCTGTCATATCTTGGGAAACCAGGAGAGTATACATGCACCAAGCGTAAAAGGTGAGGAAAGATGCTGAGTGAACCACCATGTCAAAGACAAGGGGAGAAATCTGTTATGTCACCCTGGGGGAAGGAGGGAGGGAGGGTTGTCATGGCATAAGGGAAGAGATTCTCTCAAAGATCTACGGTTACAGTAAGTATATAACTGTTCTAGCTTCTTTGAGGATATCTCTTCCCTTAGGCCATATTTTTGGAGGGAGTCCCAAGCAGTACCAAAAGTAAGCTTAGAGACTGGCAAAGTCTGAATCAAGAGATGAGCCTTTGCAGAATGTCAAAAACTGAAGCCAACACATATGCAATAGGCTATGTGCAAACTGTAATTTTTTTTATCCCAACATTATTTACGCCACGTCCACTGACCTGGCAGGAGCTATGACCGCCCCCCTTGGAGGGGTATGTCCTCCAGCCCATCGGGGACGTCATGGGTCCTACCAGGTCCCAGTATTTTTCCTCCATTTTCTCCCCCATGCCCTCGCCCATGCAATGGGTGCAGCAGCTGTCTCCACCTCCGTGGAGGCAGCCAAGCACCCTGGGTGTATGCTAAACTCTTTTTATTGTACTGACGTGTGCAGCACAGACTCCCCACCCCAAAGAAAGGGTGCAGTCCTCTGGACACTCAATCCTTACCTCCCTGGCTGACCCCTGAATGACCCGAGTCCATTCCTGAACCCAGCTCACTGGCATGATGGGAGGTGTGGTGTCCAGCACCTCAACCTTTAGCACCACTGAGCCGGCTAATTGTAATGATTAGTGAAGGTGTGAATAGTTCTCCATGTGACCACAGCACAAATGTCGGCCACAGAGGCATTTTTGAAAAAGGCAACAGTAGTAGCCACACCCTACTGGAGTGGCTATGAACAACACCCAGAAGTTACTTACCACACTTCTTATAATAGAACATAAAACAGTATGCCAACTATTTGTACAGGAATTGTTTAGACACAGGAGCACCCTCTTTCCCAGGGGCAAATGAAAAAAAAAAACTGAGAAGACTTTCAGCAGTCTGTAGTATGATGTATATAATATTTCAGAATTCTGTGTACATCTAACATATAGTAAATAAGAAGGTGGATGGGTTGGTTTAACATAAATTCAGATGCCACTTTTGGTAGGAACTTAGGCTTAGTATGCAAAGAAAGTCTGTCTTCGTGTAAAACTAAATAAGGAGGTTCACGCATAAGAACATGCAACTTAGAAACACTTTGAGCGGAAGTGACTGCAACCAAAAATAACACTTTCCACAATAGAAAGCATAAGCCACAGCTCTCATTTGGCTCAAAAGGAGCCAGATTAAGTTTTTCCAGAACAAAATTCAAGTCCCAAGGCAGGACTGTGTGGTGAATAGGAGGTTTGAGATGTAGAATACCTCTGAGGAACGTAGCTGAGACCTCCGATTGCACAACCATACACCCATCACCGGGGGAATGGAAAGCTGATGTAGCTGCTAAATACACCTTTAAGAAAGAATATTATAGACCAGAGTCAGACAATGACAACAAATATTCCAATTCCTCCTGTACCAGACAGGTGAAGGGGTCCAGATGCTTGGATATGGCCCATGAAGTGAACCAGTTCCATTTTAGTGAATATGTATGCATAGTAGAAGGCTTTCTGCCTGCTATTAGCACATCAGCAACTTTAGGTGATACACCAAAACATGTGATGGCTATGTCTTCAGGAATCATACATGAATGAATTGACTTCAGATCCTGATGAAGTAAGGAACCCTTGTTCTCTGATAGCGAGGATACCGGGGGTTCCAATGCAAGTTGTTGCAGAAGTGGAAACCAGGTCTGACATGGCCACAGAGGAGCAATGAGGATGAGTGTGGCACCCTCCATCTTCAGCTTGAGCAGCACCCTCTGTATTAGTGGGACTGGAGGGGATGTGCACAGAAACTCTCATTTCCAAGAGAGGAACAATGCATCTCACAAGAAAACTTCAGGTCATGGAGCGAGCAATCAGAAACGTGGCAGTTTTGTATTGTGTGGCATACAAAAAGGTCTTACTCAGGATGACCCAATCTTGCAAAAAGGTCATCGACCACATAGGTCAGAAGTTAACATTCATGCTTAGAAAATGGGCAATGGGAAAGCTGCACACTGATTGGCTGAAATACCCTGGCACTGGTGTTGCTATTTCTTAACTCCCTCTCAAAAACAAGTGCCAATTCAGGATGCCCCATTACTCACGATATTATTGGGCACCCTGAATTTTGAAATTGAGCAACAGCCATTTTTTTCTCCCGACTAGCGTCTCCTCCACACACCCCATCTTGTCACCAATCATCAGTCTCCTTTTATGAAAAAATGTGACACAAAAGTCCCAAATTTACTTTTCCCTTTTCCTTCTACCTCATTAATACATCCCAGCTCCACTGCAGCTCTTAATTTTTGGCCCGGTTTCTGCTTTCTCCACTCTGCTGCCTGCCGCCATTCCACTGCTGTCCGATTGAAACTACTGCACTCTCACCTAGCGGAAACCCATAATCCCGACTAAGTTGACCAAGCCCATGCCTTCTCATTCACACAACTAACAAAAGAAGTAATCAGGCAAACACAATATTTTTCTTTTCGTGGCACCCTTCCATGCAAATGACAGCTTCAGGCACAGCAGCTTCAGCCACGCTCCCTGTCCGCTTCACCTCTCACTTCCTGTCACAAGCTGCATGCAAGCATCCCTGAAGGTGTCCCCAGTAGGTCAAAAATCCATAGTGGCAGAGGACTACTTTCTTACAACCTTATCACAAAACTTATTTTAAACTAATTTTTAACTTTTTAAAAAAAAATTGTTTTTCCTTTACAGTGCCCATTTTCTAAGTGTAGTAATACCCTCCAGGGTGGGCATTAGGGGATATAACAGACCTTCCAGGGGCTATAAGGCCCTCCACCTGTGGCATCAGGCCTCATTACACCCCTGGGCAGTGCATTTTATCTCAATAATGCCCACCCTGTCGGGTATTATTACTTACATCTTAGATGGTGACATGCTTAGCTTGTCTGTTAAGACTTCCTGGATGCCAAGAAGATGCATATCTGACATTTCAAAGCCATGTTCTAGTACCCAGTACCACACTCTCATTTCTTCCCTGCATTTGGGATAAGAATGAGTACCCCTTGTTTGTTTATGTAGGGGACCACACTGATGTTGTCCGTCTGGAGCAGCAGAGGTCCCTGAGTCAGATATAACTGAAATGCTCATAGACTGTATAGGATGACATGCATTTCCAGGATGTTGTTATGTAGACTGACTTCCATTTGCCTCCAGGAGCCCTGTGTTTGATAGGGCTCCAGGTGTGCACCCCAACCTGAACCTGACACATCCTTCGTAAGGATTTATGTTGGAGTGGGAGTCAGAAATGGAATGCATTTTAATAAAATGTTGCAGTTCATCCACTATTTTAGGGTTTTAAATAATGAGAATATGATGAGCAACTGTTGGTCCAGATTGTCCGTTAGTTGTGTCCATTGTACCCTTAAAGTCCACTTTGGAATCTGCATATGTAAGTAAGCAAGAGGTACAGTTACAATGGCTGCTGCCATGAGACCTAGAAGGCATAAAAAAGACATTGCTGGGACCTTGTGACTGTTGGAAATGAGTTGTGCTTAACCAATGAGGCGTTCCGGACAGTGGAGTGGCAGAAAAGTTTTCCCCAGGACGGTGTCTAGGATTGTACCTATGCATTACAGGTATTGGCACAGGATCAAACCTGACTTTGGAACATTCACCATGACTACAAATTTGTTGAACAGTTGTCTTGTTCTAGATAGGGTGTGTCCCTGGAACTGATCTTTCAAGGCCAGTTGTCCAGGTAAAGGAAGACATATAGGCCTTCCCTGCAAAGGGCTGCTGCCACTACTGCTAAGCATTTTGTAAAGACCCATGGTGTGGAGCATAAGCCAAAGGGTAATACTTTGAACTGATAATGCTCCCCTGCAGAATAAAGTGGAGATATTGTCTATGTGCTTTACTGATTGTGACATGAAGGTAAGCATCCTTCATATCCAGGGAGCATAACCAATCCCCTTGATGGAAGAGGGGAATGAAATCCTGTAGAGACACCATTAAAAGGTTCATATACTCTATGTACTATAGATGTTGAGACCTCTCAGATCTAGTGCAGACCTCATATCTCCTGTCCATTTGGGAACTAGAAAGTATCTTGGGTAAAACCACTTGTTCATCTGATGGAACAGGAATGGGTTCTATGGCATCTTTTTGTATCAATAATTGCATTTCATCATCCAGCAGAGAAAATGACCCAGAGGATAGCTGGAAGGAGGTGGAGGTTGCATTGGAGGGGTTTGAAAGAGCTCCACAGCATGGCCCCTTGCAACTATCTCTAGAATCCATTCCTCTGTGGTGATGTCCCTCCATTTTGGTAGGTGAAGGGAGATATAACTCCCAGCAGCCACCCCTGGAGATAAGTTTGGCTGTAGTGGAAGAGGAGTGGAGTTAGGCTGAATGGTATCCCGTAAAAGCGATGAGCGCAAAAATGGCAAGGACAAAAATGGTGACAGAAAACAACGTGGCCACAGAGGTTAAGTGGCAAAAAAACAGTAATTGACAAAATGGCGACCTATGACTTTTTCTCCCTCTCTGAGTTATGTCCCCCCAGAGCTGGTTATGTATAGTAAAGGGGGTGAGAGGGGAAGCCTTCCCCTCACAGAATGTCACTGTGGCACTGTTGTCGCCGTTTTGGTGATTGCTATCTTTTGCCACTCGCCCTATATGGCTGAGCTGTTTTCCCTTCGCCATTTTTATCCTCCCCCTTTTGCTCTCACCATTTTCACATGGAATCAACTTAACTGATGGGAATAGAACAACTGGTTCCAATGGCCTTTGGTACTTCTGAATGGGAACCTAGAGAGAGTGGTCCAGGCAAGGCACCACTACCCTTTCCTATAGCTTGCTTATGGTAGGTGGGATGACTACCTATGGCACCTGTTGGATGAAAAGACTCTCTACCATGACCTCTACCAGGTGTGGGATAAAGGGATTTGACCAATCTATGTGTCATTTTAGAGGATTAAAGACTTTGTAAGGTTTCTTCAACATCATATCCAAACAGTTTCTTGCCTTTAAATGGAGCATTTAAAGCTGCCTGCTAGACATCAGTGGTAAAGCCAGTGACTCTTATCCAAGAATAGCACCTCATACATATGCCAGAGGCAGTTGCCCTAGTAGAGGCATCAAACACATCATATGCTGATTATAATAAGTGTTTATCAACCTCAGCACCAGCATTTAAAGTTTTAAGTAATTGTGTTTTGGCAGAGCCATCTGGCAAAGCCTGGGCAGTAACCTTAGCTTTTTTCCATAGGCTGTGCTGGTATTTAATCAATGGGCCTGATAGTTGGCAAGCCTATGACCCAGTGAAGCAGAAGCCTATGTTCATTTGCCCATAACATCCTGCCACATAGATTCTTTATCAGGGGGCAAGGAACATAAATGTTTAGGTGCCTTAGGTCCATCATGTGTAGTCATGATCACCACAGTGTCTGTCTCTGGTTGTGTGGCATAATAAGGCTTAGCAGTAGGTGTAGGGTATGTATATCAGCCTTGTGTGGCATAGCAGGAATAGTAATAGGTCTATGCCAGGCAGCAAGGGTAGCATCCTCCAAAGCAGGGTAAATACAGTAGGAGGAATTACAATGGAGGAAGTGCAAGGAGCTTCCAAACAATCCATCAAATCTTTCTTGGTGGAATCTTCCTCTTCCACAGTAAAACCCATTTCAGTCTGGATTTGTTGCATGAGAGACTGAAAGGTGGACACCTGGGAAGAGACCTGGGTGTATATACTACAGAGTCTTCATTGCATGAACACAGGGTAGAGCTGGAATGTGGGCTGTATGGTTCTTCCCCATATTCCTGTTCCTCTTCATAATTCTCCATTATGAATTCTGGATTATATTCCACATAGTCATTGATGACTGGTTGATGATGAGATAAGAGAACCATGCCGATGACGCTGGTGGTGGTTTGTAAGGAAGAATTTGCAATAAACTGATAGTAGATGTTGACAGTACCTATGTAGAAGGTGCACCAGTTGATTGCAGCACAGGCTGTGGTGGCAGACTGGGCAGAAATCATTGTATCATGTCAGAAAATGGTGCCAGCACTATTTGTGACTCAACAATGCCCTGTCCAGGATTTGTGATTGCAGGGGTCAATGACTTGCCAAAACAAGCCAACCACACCAATGCTCCTGGTTTGCCCTTGAAAACAGGCACTTGTGCTTAGTGGGCCTAACCTGGTTTCCAAAGAATAAAATTAAAAATAAATAAAATACAACAATGGTGACAGACCCTTGATAATAGGCCCAGTAGTGTCCAATCCAAACCCTGACCATGATTTCTGGTTGATGGTTCAGGGGGCTGTAGCCACCACCGCCAGAGCAGATGGAGGCAAAGTAAGGTTACCTAAAGGCCTCAGTGGCAACCAGGATCTTGCAGGGGGGGACTCCTAGTTTTTGTCCCTATGCTTGTGCTTGTGGACAATGAGGAGTACTCTTTATCCCAGTCTTTAGGCTTCGACAACCGAGAACTAATCGATGGAGTGGGCAATGCCAATTTATCTTCTCCATGGTGGCTGCTAGAGTTTTCTTAAGAATAAACATTTCTAGCTCCATTCTGTGATGTTGCCTAGTAGTCTGAATAAAGCTCTGGCAAATTTCACAGGCCTACATTTTTTGAGAGAGGCCTATTCAACAAATGCATACCTCATGGGAGTCATTCTGAAAGATCTTCTCTCCAGATTCACAGTACCAGAAGAGTATGGAAGGCTTTAGCAGCATGCAGAGGTGGCAATGAAAACTGAAAAGGCATGGAAAATAACAACATTGTAGTCAATGTTAATTTCTTTAGCAGGTCCAACAAGGCAAATTGATGGCAGGACAAGAACTAAGGAGAGAAAGGGCAGCCCACAGTTACATACACACTGACACATGATGTCAACATGGGTGGCCCCCGCTAGCAAAGGTTTCTGTGTGGTTATAATACCTGATGGCTGATGTTTCAAAGGTGTGGCCAAAGGGAAGAGGTATTCTCGAAGATCAGCTGGTTCAGACAAGCCACCATCTTTCCCTACATACAGTATCAGTGCATTCTACATCTTCTTCATGGTTGTGGAGTCAGTTACACCACATCGACATTTTAGATTGTTGAATGACTCACATGACTTAATTGACCAAGTCATTTCAAAATTTCACTGCATCACTATTATTCATTTATAATTTCTTTCACAGTATCTGTTGGTAACACAAGAAAGTTTCTTTAAAAAGTGACAATAGTGCAAACATTATAAACTGACACATACTCCCACACATTTAAAACATTACCAAATAGTTTTTTTTTTTATTTAAGTGGGATAATGTAAAGATTTGTTACTTCGACAAAATAGTGATACTTATAATAGTTCATAGTGTGATGGTCTAGAGGTGATCTGTGGTACTCTGCTCTAAAGATGGTGGAAAGAGAATGAGTGAGACACCAAGGTCCGAATTATTGTGGATAAGATAACTGTTACCCAGACAAGGAGAGGCAGGAGTCGTCCTAGATTTTCAGTGCCCGCAGGGTGTTTATTTAGTACCAGTGGATAGGGAGACACAGTCACAAGAGAAGGAGAAGACACCCAAAACAGCAGAGAGGTAAAGAGGACAGAACACTTTATCTATGACTGCCAAAATTACTTCAAACAGGAATAGCATAGGTATTTAGGCCTACTGCCACTATACTTCTACAACTATTCCGCAGTTCTTATTCCTATTACTAAGCTTAGGCAAAAATCAGAAAATATGTGCTACCCACAACAATATTTGGTTTAGCTATAACCACACTATTCTACCGAAGTCCAATGTCACAGGAGTCCAGAGGTCTGACGTATTCGTGTACACCATCATTCTACGATGATAGCTACAAAGGGGAAGCAAACGGAACAGTTGATATTAACACAGTTCCCAGCAGGGACCTTGTAAAGGCCACTGGGTGGTAAGAGGTTTGGTAAACAGACAATTTGATTCTTTGGCAAAAGCCCACTCTCTCCAAGGCTGCCGGAATAAAAGAACCAGAGTAACTGGTTCCTGAAATAACCCACGTACGGGCTGTCAGATTCCAAACTGAAGACAAAGGATTCCTTGGCCAAAACCCACTTCCAAGGCTGCCAAGGATGAGGAGAAAACAGGATCTGCGTGGTGATGAATCCACTCGAGGACTACCACAACCTGAATAATGCTGCAACACTCCAAGGTTCAGCTAAGCTCTGAAGGATCTCCGCTAGGACCAGGAACCAGAAGAATCTGTAGACAGGATGGTTGATTCTGCAATCTTGTCACCAGAACCTAGAACAAAATAAAGAAATGGTGGATGCGTCCCGAACTGGGCTTCGATGGACTCGACTTTCGGAGAACGACCAGGGGCGCAGACCAGGTTCTCCAGGACTCTTCTGTGGAGGCGACCAACTTAGGGACATCTGGATCAGGAACCATACGAAATGACACTGGCTTAACTGTCGTGATGTGCTTTGGAGGACGTAACTTCAAACTGTAAAAAACAAGAAATGGCGGGTACTACTTGTACGACTTGTGACGGACTCGACTTTAGCGGACGACACAGACGGAGGAGATGATCTGATGGATGATCCCACTTGGGTGAAAATGATGAACAAATGTCTCCTTCTGGGTAGAGACTGATTCTGAGTATGTAGTAATACAGACCACACTACGGGACTGCAGTGTGGTAGAAGATTGAGACTGTCCTCATACACTGGTAACAATGTAGCTAAAAGATGCACCTTTCTGCAATGCCAAGAGAACTGCAGAAGGATCAGATAATTTGCCTGGGGAAGGGCAAATTATAAATCTAGGGGTGATTATTACAGGTGGAGCAATTGTTCAGATGCTTAGGGTAACAGTTCAGATGCTTAAAGCAATAGTTCAGATGCTTAGAGCAATAGTTCTGATGTTTAGGGAAATAGTTCAGATGCTTAGAGCAATAGTTCAGATGCTTAGGGCAATAGTTCAGATGCTTAGGACAACAGTTCGAACAACCAGGGGCAAATAACCACAATCCAGATACAATACAGTCTTGGTGCTTCTTAGCAAGTTCACAGTCTGTCAGATACTTTGGCAACAAACATTTGTAGGAACAGTACAGTTGTTACAAATATTTTGCAGTAGTTGTGAGCTGATCACCCTTGGATGGACCCTTTTTCCTGACTGTAGGGCCTTCTTGAATAGGATCTGGCTATCTCTGAACATTTTGCTAAGGATGCCCTAATCACTATACCGAAGTACCACCTGCCCTATACTAATTGCCCAGAACATTAAAGGCCTAAATGCCTGATTTGCTATGGGGCCTATATGCCCTACTAACTGCCACTAGGCTGGCTTGCCCTAATCCAGTAGGCTGGAGCTGCCCTTACTACCACTAGACTGGTTTGCCCTAATCCACTAGGCTGGGGCTGCCATTACTACCACTAGGCTGTCTTGCCCTAATCCTCTAGGCCGGGGCTGCCCTTGCTACCACTAGACTAACTTGCCTTAATCCGCTAGGCCGGGGCTGCCTTTACTACCACTAGACTGGTTTGCCCTAATCTGCTAGGCTGGGGCTGCCCTTGCTACCACTAGACTGGCTCGCCCTAATCCGCTAGGCTGGGGCTGCCCTTATTACCACTAGGCTGGCTTGCCCTAATCCGCTAGGCCAGGGCTGCCCTTGCTACCACTAGGCTGGCTTGCCCTAATCCACTAGGCTGGGGCTGGCCTGGGACCCTGCTTTACCTTGGGGCTAATGCCCTACAATTACCTCAGGCCTGCTGCCCTACCTTTACTTGAGGCCTGGCACCCTAAATATAGTGGGCCTGGTGCTCTTTTAGCTGTGGGCATGATGCCCTTCGAAATGGGCCTGGTGCCTTCAAAATGGGCCTGGTGCCTCTATACTGTGGGCCTGGTGCCCTACATACAATGGGCCTGGTGCCCTAAATACAGTGGGCCTGGTGCCTTCAAAATGGGCCTGGTGCCTTCTACACTATTGGCCTGGTGCCATAAATACAATGGGCATGGTGCCCTAAATACAGTGGGACTGGAGCCCTTTTAGCTGTGGGCCTGATGCCCTTCGAAATGGGCCTGTTGCTCTTCTTCTTTCTGGGCCTGGTGCCTTCAAAATGGGCCTGGTGCCCTCTATACTATGGGCCTGGTGCCCTAAATACAGTGGGCCTGGTGCCCTAAATACAGTGGGCCTGAATCGCCCCTTTAAATATATAGCAGGCCAAAAGTAGCAGTTCCCCTTTAAATTTGAAAGGCTCTCTGAGCCTGCTGCCACTCTTTCTGCAGATTGCCATCCTGAATCCCGCCCCTTCCTGAATATTTATGAGGCCCTTGCTTGGCCTCGCTGTGCTAGCCCCTTCCCTTGGGTGTCGCTGACCCGCCTCCCCACTGAATAATTAAAATACAGGGTCCTACTGACCGGATGCCCCTGTGGTGCTCGGCCGCTTTTCTTCGTGCCTAAGGTGAACTTTTAAAACAAAACAAAAAAAAAGAAAGTATTTTCTTTCAGGCAGCCAGCACGTGGCATGTGCTGCAGCCGACTCACTGCTCCTATCACTAATGGAGGCAGAAGGCAGTCACGGGAGGCAGACAGTAAGCTGACAGTGGGAGGGAATGCTACAGGCAACTGGGGGGACAACTGGGGGCCTAGGAAGGCCGACTGAAACTTGCGGTGATGCGGCGCTTGCAAGCCACCGATGGGGGACCGAAATTAAACTAAAAATACTCGGGGGGAGTTTAAGCAACAAAGCTATGGGGCTTTTAAGCCCAACACATGGCAAATGGCCATTTACATCTTCGTCGTGCCCCGATGGCACCACCAATCGCAACACAGAGCTGAAGCAGGTGTCTTCAGGCAGGGGAGGCAGAACAGGACCACAGCAAGCCGTGAGGGATGGCTTCAACCCAAGGTAAGCCCTAACCTGTCCCTTGACTACTGTGTCCTGTCTCCTCAACCTCTGCCCAGGAACAACTGACCAACTGTTAAAAAATATTTTTAAACTTAAACCCACCAGGGTTCTAGAGTGGCTGGAGTGGAATGCTGTGCATGAGCAGCTCAGCATAGCATTCCATCCAGGCCATTGTTACTGGAGCTACATGAATTCTATTCTTTTACAGCATTTTAAGTGCACAGAGCACTTTTCTCTGTCATTTAGAGTGTTTCCACACTATACAGGGAGGGGAATCAACTTATGAGGGGCCCCTTTTTACCTTTGCCCTGCAGTCTATACCTAAGGCAGGCACCCTGGGCACCTGTAAACCCCTAATCTTTTTACTTAATTGAATTTCTGGGATGCCCCAACTTTGGGGCATTACAATAGATTTATAGATAGATTTTCCCGACAATGCCACCTTTCTGGCAGCTCCATCGCCCCCTCTTTATCCTTACCTACCCCAACCTCTCCTCTCTTCTCATTTTGTTACCTCCCCCTTGCCCCTCTCATTTCTTTCTACCACCCCCCTATTGTCCTCTTCCTTTCCACTTTACCCTCTCCCTGTCTGTTCGAAATTAATTTTGATATCCTTTACCCCTATTTGTGTAACAATTTTGTCCATTGTCATGTGATACCTATGTCTTGATGTGGAACCTTTGTAAAAGAGTCCTGGGCTCAAAGGTAATTGTAATCCTAGAATTGAAATACATAAATAAATAAATAAATAAATAAATAAATAAATAATAGAATCATAGATCTGTACGAGTTTATGAGGTCATAGACCATTAGAAAAACTCACCACCATTAGTGGTGGAATATTTGCTTTGCGCTGTCCATATAATCATGTAATCTTTTTTTGAATGTTACCATAATCTCACTCTTAACTATGTTTTGGGGCAGTGCATTCCAAATTGTAATTACTTTTGCGTGTACCACTTACTTATTTTAACAGTTTTGTTTATTTCTCCTCTTAACTTATATTCATGTGACCTTGTATTTTTATTAACACTTTGCCTGACCAGTCCTATTGTTTCCATAATAGATTCATTCTGGATAGCATTATATGTTAAACAAAGATCTCTCCTAATTCTTTTATAGTCCAATGAGTACAGTCTCAGTTCACCTAGCCTTTCTTCATACTTTAGGTTCTGCATATTTTTGACCCTTTTGGTAGATCTTCTCTGTACTGTCTCAATAATTTTCTTCTCTTCTATGATTTGGGGTGCACAAAAAGGGGAGCACTACTCCAGATGAGGCATCACTAGGCTGGAATACAGGGCGATGATTACTTCTGGTTCTCTACTGTTGATGTTTTTAAGTATACATCCTAGTATTCTCTGACATTTTTTGACTGTAACTTTCATGTATGATTCGAATGATAGATTATCTGAGATGGTTACACCCAGATCTTTATCATTCGAGGTTACCCATAGAACCGTGATGTTTACTTTGTATGCCATTCTTGGATTATCATGTCCTAGGTACATAACTCTGCATTTTCTCTCATTAAATGTCATTTTGTTTTATATAGCCCATTTTTCTAAGTTTGTTATATTTTCTTGAAATTTTTGCCTTGCCAATTAGTCATTGACTATACTGCCAATTTTACAGTCATCTGCATATTTACATAACCATGAACTGTTTTGCTGTCTGCATTGTGGATACCAGAATTTTGAATAGAGTGGGGCCCAGGACTGAGCCCTGTGGGACCCCACTCATAACTTGTCCCCATGTTGACATATGTCCCTTAATCCCTACTCTCTGTTGTCTATCTTCCAGCCAAGAGTTAACTCAAGCTATTATATTGAGGCGAAGTTGTATTTTGATCAGTTGTTCCACTACTAATTTGTGTGGCACAGTGTCAAATGCTTTGGAGTAGTATAAGAAGACAATGTCCACTGGCATGCACTTATCCAAGGGTGCACTAACTGGCTTGAAAAGATGCCACAAATTAGTCAGACATGATCTTCCAGGGTAAAAGCCACTTTGTGTGATATCATTCAGGCCTTTTTGTTTTATGTGTGATGCTATATGCTCCTATAACAACCTTTCTAGTAATTTGCCCAGAACTGATGTCAGGCTTATTGGTCTATACAGTAGATCTGTACATTCTTTTGACTTTCATGTTTATATATTAGAGAAACCGTAGCTTCTTTCCATACTGGTAATGCTTTACCTTCCTTCAGGGAGGCATTAAATAAAAGTGTGATTGGTCCCAGCAGTTCCCCCAATAGTTCTTTAAGTAACTTGGAATGAATACCATCTGACCCTACTGAGCTGTTATGTTTTATTGACTTAATTACCTGCAATACGTCTTCTGTATTGAAAGGTATGAATTCATCAATACATAATATGTTATTAAAAACAAAATATGAAGCACCCACTCTGAATGGCATATCAAGAAATATCAGCACTGGATATTAAAAAAAGAATGCTGTTCACCATATTATGCAGAAGGCATTTTTTATTTTCACAAAATGTATAAATAACATAATATAAAACTTAAAAACCAGTGCAAAGTGCAACATACATGTGCTTGGTATACGGCAGGACAATTATAGCAGCAAAAATAGCATAACTAAATGTAGAGACCTATTTGCAATTAGAGAAGAAAGTTAAAAAAAGCCAGAAGAATGTATCGGCACAAAACCTCAGTGGAAGCTTATATTACCTTAGAACAAGTTCCACTATGATTTAGAATTACACAATTTGCCAGTATTTGGGATTGATCAGGCTGTCTTTTTAGCTGATTGGCATGAAATTGGCCATGAGGCATCTTTAAAATGAATGGAGCTAATTTTAAGGAATGCAGCATCAATTAGACAACAGATCTCTGAGGAGATTGAAGTCTTAGAAAGTTCTCTTGTCAATAATACCATAGCCAATGAATTAAATAAACTACAGCAAGAATTAGATGACAAAATGAAACGATATGATGTCAGATTAAAACAAGCAAAAGAGAAAAAACAACTACATGATGTGAATGACTATAAAAATGGAACTGTGCAATAAAAAGGACAATGGTCAATTAAGATCCATTCTAAAGAAAATATTCCTAATAAAGATGCCACAGTTTTGGACTATACATTAGGGCTAGATTCAGATACATCAAGTAATAGTTCTGTTTTTTTTCCCCAGATGACAGGACAAACAGGATTGGAACCACCAACATCCCCCACCCCCAATATGTATTTTGGTCAGAACAATTTGAGCTCCCGTTGGAGCAACTGACAAATGCAGTTCAGATTTCCACAAAAAAATAGAGGATGAGGAGGAGGGAAGAGGTGGAAGAGGCCGTTAAATAAACAATGGAAAGAAGATGTTGAGAATTCAGTACAGAACAATATTATTAATATTTCGTCTAGAATGTTGACTACTGAGGAGACTAAAGTGTTAAATAAAGGACTGTCGTTTGTGCCCACCAAAGGATTTGATATGATCCAAACCCTAATAGATCTTCATTTATTTGCCAGAAAGCTGACTTTAAAAACTATTTTGCAGAAAGATGTTCATCCCAATAGCCAAATGGAAGAAGTGAAACAAGTTGAATGAGAGTTTAAGGCAAAGTCCACCTTTTGCCCAGAACATGGAGCAGCAGTTTCCACTTTTTTGAAAATCTGTGAGAATGATTTAATGAAGATGGATTTGGATTCGACCTGTGAAAGGAAAGTATATTATAATCTTACTTCATTAGAGAATGAAGCTTTGAAGTCACTGCAAAATGACAAATCTATTGCTATTAAGTCCACTGATAAGGGGGGGCAGTGGTAGTTATGAATAGTTTTGATTATGAAGGGAAAATTATGAACCAATTGGCAGACATTACTTTTTATTGAAAACTTACTGGGAAACCTTACAAGGGTATTCAAACAGTGTATTGACGAATATTTAGCTTGGGCAGTACAAATGGGTTGGTTGAATAGAGTAGATGAACCAGTAATACCAACCATGTATATCCTTCCAAAAATACATAAGAGATTAGATAAACCACCTTGGCATCCCATTATTTTGGATATTAGGTGGTTAACTGAGCCAATATCTATTTTCATTGATACGTATTTGAAACCACTTGTACAACAAATACCTTCCTATATTAGAGATACAGCTGATTTACTTAGTGTGGTGAATGACATCGTTATGGATAGGGATTCAAGTTTTGCTACTTTTGATGTGCAATCCTTATATACATGTATTCCACATGATGAAGGATTGGAAGCACTTAGGTTTTTTTCTGGATCAAAGGGAATATGTTAATAGTCCATCTACTAAATTATTACTGGATCTATCAAGGTTCATCCTCAAATTTAACATGTTCATTTTCAAAACTAAATACTATTTGCAAGTGAGGGGAACTGCAATGGGGGCATCATTTGCACCAAGTTATGCAAATTTGTTTCTGGCTAGATGGGAATTTTGTGTAGTCAGAAGCACCTCCACAAACCTACTTCTTTCTGAGCTGGATTTGTGGAGGTGCTTTATTGACCATATTTTAATTATTTGGAATGGGGGTGAGAGTAAACTTGTGGATTTTGCTGAATTCCTCAGTAACAATAACCTAGCCCTTAAATTTGTATTGACCACAGGTAAACATGAAATCAGCTTCTTAGATGTTACTCTATATAGGGATATTGATGGGAATACTTTGTCTGACCTATTCTCTAAAAGTACAGATCGTAACATCTTACTTCATGTTACTAGTTTTCACCTGAAACATGTTATTAAAGCTATTCCTAAGGGACAGCGTATTCATGTGAAATGAAATTGTGCTGATGTGGAGGTTTATAGAAAAAGAGAAAGGGAATGAATAGACAGATTTAAACAAAGAGGTTATTCCAAGGATGCTATGGCTCTGGTGGTAGAAATGGTTGAAAATCTTGATTGTTCTTCCCTGTTGATTCCTAAAGCTAAAGACAAGCAACAGATGGGATCAGACAGCCCTTGGTTTATTATTACCTATATGGTGGGTGCACAAAAGTTAAAAGAAATTGTGTTAAAGCATTGGTCAGTTCTGTCCATTGATCATAAACTGTCACATGTGCCCCAAGATAAGCCTAAATTTGGTTATAGAAGAGCTAACAATATTGGTAACAAAGTAGTTTCAGTGTTGCATAATCCTGACTTAAAACTACAAAAAACATAGTGGACAGTCCCTAATATGAATAAAAGATGTGGATATTGCATATATTGCAACTTTGTAATGCAAGGTAGTTCAGTAGTGCACCCTAGGAGAAGGGATAACATCTTCTGCAATGCATTTATTAATTGCAATATGGAGGGTGTGGTTTACATAATGATGTGTCAGTGTAAAGCTTTTTATATAGGCAGAACAATTTGCAACTTTAAAACACGCATAGGTGAACACATCAGGGCTTGGAAGGAAAACAATTCAAAATATGCTACAGGTAGACATTTACAAGGCAAAAATTAAAATGAACATAAAATGACCTTTTTTGGAATCCAAAAAGTTCAGAAAAACCCTCGAGGTGGAGACTGGGAAGCATTGGTAATGAAATGGATTTTGAAAACCTGGGCTTCCCATCCACCAGGACTTAATGATTCTGTTGAACTTGTACATTATCTATAGTTATGTTGCAGAGAGAACAAAGATGAAGAGATAAAGGGACAAATAAATAGAAAAAAAAAAGTTTGTTATTTTAGCTTTGCTTTATCGCTTTTTCCATTTTTTTCATTTTTTTGTAAGCCTATGACGTTGATTGATTTTTTTTGTGTATCTAGTAGATTTTGATCTAATTGAAATATGCACTGAAAAATTGCAAGTATGTATGAATAATCAGGATTTTCCTGTCTTCTTGGTATATTTCAGTACTGGCCTTTGGATGTACTACTGAACTGAAACGAAATCAAAAAAGGAAAAAAAGGTTCAAATGAAAAAGAAAATATATGGAACAAGCATTTGTTTGCAAAGATCTTTGGCAAAGTTTGGGAATACTAGAATTTGGCTGGACTATACAAATGAATGAACCACATATGAATGATTTTCAAGAAGTTGTGATGCAATTCAGAAATTAGAATGATTTTGACTGTATAATTGTAAGTTATAATACATGTAAAAGTTGAGGTTGAGATAGTAAATGAACTATATAACATAATAGAAAAGGGATTTGTAATTTTAGTGATCTGTATGCTTGTATGTATATAATCATGTTATTCATTTGTGCTCTTTCTGTAAATCGAATTTGGATAGGTACAGAAGCATTTATTTAAAGAAATTGGATCTTTAAGGACACAAGATATTTTGATAGTTCTGTCTTTTTTTCAGAGCATTGCTAATCGTTATTTATTTATTGATTTATTTGTTATTTCCTATATAAATGCTCTTTAGATTGAAGGGAAATGTTTGATTATGTGGGTTGTTGGATCATTCTATATTAAGATAATGGGTATATTAGATACTTATTTAAATTAGCACGAGAAGTAAGTAACTTGAAACTGCATTAACGATTGCTTAATTTATTGGTTGCACTATAAATAAGGAGCAGATAAACAGCTCCTTGACCTCTGAAGAAGCTCTACCTAGACGTAACGAAATGTAAGGTTTTGTCACCCATTTGGGTTATGCTGTAGCAGCGGGAACTGCCGTCCGTTCATGCTCTGTCACTACATTTAATTATGCTATTTTTGCTGCTATAACTGTCCTGCTGTATACCAAGCACATATATGTTGCACTTTGCACTTGTGTTTAAGTTTTATATTATGTTGTTTATACATTTTGTGAAAATAAAAAAAATGCTTTCTGCATAATATGGTGAACAGCATTATTTTTTTAATATCTAGTGCTGATGTTTCTTGATATGCCATTCAGAGTGGGTGTTTCATGTTTTGTTTTTATTTCAGTAGATCTTATGTGAGCACCATTCTATGTGAATGGCTCTTTGGAGCACCTATTTCTGGTGGTTTATAATATTTTATTAATATTTAGTTGTAAGTTTGGTAGTATATAATTAAAAAGTATTGATTCAGTTCAAACTGGAACATAATTATTACCCCATTGTATTTCATTAGGGTGATAGAATAGTTATTCCTCCAGACACATCAGGGAGATAACCATGAATTGCACAGTATCTTTTTATTTAATTTTAACAATATGTTGATCTTATTAGTTGCTATTATGCCTCATTGTAATCAAGGAAAAAAAATCAGAAAAAGGACTACATATCTACTATAGTGACTTTTCCTTAGATATTGCAAAGGTGCAAAAAAATCTTACTGTAACCATGTATTGTTTGGCTTGTGTTGCAAAACATTTAAAATCACATCATACTATCAATTGTCTTTCAACTTAATACTAGGGCTGTGTGAATGCCTTTTCCCGAATATTCAGTCAAATATCCATCATTCGGGTCCCAGGTATTCAGTATTCAGCCAGAAAAGGTGTTTTTTAAGGAAACTTAAAAAAGGTACTTTAACAACACCATTAATCACCCAACAAACCTGGTGTACCATATTCACCTCAATGACACTTCAGCTACCAGTGTAGAGCTCTCACTAATGCAACACAAGCTTCATGTGGCAGACTTGATCCACCACATCACACACATAGCACTCTGAAAATGATATCAAGCATTGCATTGGGTCAGCACTAGAGGGTGTTCATGGTCACAGACATGGGGTAGAAGGTGCTTTGGCTGTAGACATAGGAATAGTCATAGCAGTGGCTGCCATTGTGATGACAACTTTGGCTACTGCATGAATGGCACCAGTGGTGATGTGGGAAGCACACTGGCTGTGGCTATAGCAGCCATAATAGGAGCCGTAGGAACACTGGTGGTGGTGTATGCTGCTTCCTGCACAAAGCATGTATGCTCTAATTTTCCCCCTACTACTGCACAAAAGGATGTGACAGTGAATGTACAGATGGAACAGGTGGTGACACTAGTAGTATTAGTACTGCTAGTGGTATTAGAATTAGTAGCAATAGTAGTACTATTCAAAATGCCAATGCCACTACCTCAGAGGTTGCCAAGAAAGAGGAGAGGCTGGACCAGGGTGGGCCCAGAGAGGGAGAGGGTGGTGGAACAGAGTTGCATCCCCCCAGCTGTACCTCTCCATAATTCATATGCTCTTCTTGTGGATAGTGGTTCCGCTATGGAGGCACCTGCAGTGGAGACCAAGGAGGATGCTGGGAACCTTCACAAAGGACACCCACAGGAGGGTGGCATGGGAACCCACAGGGGAAGGAAACAACTCCTGGTTGGGGACTCAATCATTAGGGGGGTAGAAATGGGGAGGAAGGGGAGAGGGAGATGAGGTGCCTGCTTGGCACTATGGCTTGGAGGGACAGAAAGCAAATTCTCAGGATCATGGGAGCAGCTGCATAAGAGAGGGAGCTGGATGTCATTGTCCAGCTATGGACAAATGACCTGGTTAGGAATGGGATCAGAGCAGTGCAAGAGGAGTTTGTAGAGTTGGGGAGGGGCCTTAGACAAGTAGCACATATGGTAACCTTCTCAGAGGTGCTGCCTGTCTCTGCCAACGGTGATGCTAGGGTACTCCTCACCAGGGAATTCAATGAATGGTTGAAAAACTGGTGTGGAGCTCAGGGTTTTGGCTTTATTGGGGACTGGGGAGCCACCTGGAGGGATGCAGACCTATACTGGCCCGATGGTCTGCATCTGTCCAGGGGGGAGCCAGAATCCTAGGTGAGAGGTTTAAATGATTCATTGGCAAGCATTTAAACTAGCCAAGGGGGGAGACACTGAAAAAGAGCATGGAAATCCCAGCCTCCCCCCACAAAACATGGTAATTAGAGAGGTAAACACCAAGGTAGAGAAATCATTATGGAGCAGGACAGAGGTAAATGTAAAAAAAAGTCAAAGGAAGTAAGGACAGGAATGGGGCTAAAAGGGGTAAGGCCATCAAAAAGTGGAGGGTGATGAGTACCAATGCCCGTAGTCTGTGTAACAAGCTTCCTGAACTAGTGGCATTGACGGAAGAGAGTTGACGGGATATTGTAGCAGTCACAGAAACATGGTACACAGAGAACCATGACTGGGATGTCAACATACCAGGACACACAATCTATAGGAGGGACAGGGAAGGTAAAAGAGGAGGAGGAGTAGCTCTCTATGTAAAGGAAGGGATCAAAGCAACAGAACTAAAGAGTAAACAGAGAGCTGATGAGGCACTCTGGGTCACCCTGGAGACAGGAAATGACACCACAATCCACATGGGGGTTGTATACAGACCCCCATCTCAGGGGGAAGGAATGGACAAGGAAATGACAGAAGGCATCCTTAGAATGGCAGAAAAAGGGGAGATATTGTTGATGGGGGACATGAATATGCCAGATGTTAACTGGAGGCACATCCAAGAGCAGTGTCATTCTTGATGCCCTACAAGGGGCATGCCTCAGACAGCTAGTATTGGAACCCACTCGGGAGGGAGCAATCTTAGACCTGGTACTCTCAAATGGGGATGGAGAAAGAATCTCAGATTTAGAAGTGGGTAGCCATCTGGGAACAAGCGACCACCAAACAGTGTGGCTCATGATAAACACAGCCATACGATCAAGCCATAAAAAAGCAAGAGTATTGGACTTTAGGAGGGCTGACTTTGGGAAAATGAGAGAGTGCCTCAGAAAAGTACTAACAATCAGGCAAAAAGGATGGGTGGAGGAACAATTGGGAGTAATCAAAACAGCCATTACAGAGTCAACAAGCCTTTGTGTAAAGCAAATCAACAAAACACAATGTAGGAAAAAAATGCTATGGTTCTCAAAAGAGGTGGCAGGGAAGGTTAAGGAGAAAACTATAGCATTTAGGAAATATAAGGAAACACAGAAGGAGCAGTACAGAGAACTTTTATCAGTTAAAGCAGAATGAGGCTGGGAAGGCAGTCAGAATAGCAAAGGCCCAAACCAAGGAAAGGATAGCCAACTCTGTTAAGAAGGGGGATAAGACATTTTATAGGTACATTAGGGAGTGAACAAAGACCAAAGGAGGGATACTGAGGCTTAATAAAAGGGAGTGAATGTGGGTAGAGGGTGACAGTGAAAAAGCAGGGATACTGAACAAAAATATTTCTGCTCAGTATTCACAAAGGAAGAGATGGGGAAGGTACCTAAACCAAACAAGAGAAACACTCTGAATATGGGGGTCGATACCAGTCCATTTACAGAAGAAAGGGTTCTGAAAGAACTAATAAAATTGAAGGTTGACAAAGCAATGGGGTCTGATGGCATTTACCCAAGAATTCTAAAAGAACTAAGGGTAGAACTAGTGACACAGCTGACTACTCTCTTTAGGAAATCATGGGAGGATGGGTAGTACCTGAGGACTGGAGGAGGGTGGATGTGATTCCTCTTCACAAAAGTGGGAGCAGGACAGAGGCAATAAACTACAGACCAGTTAGTTTGACCTCAGTGGTAGGGAAAATGATGGAATCACTTCTGAAGGAAAGAACTGTTAAGTACCTAGAGGCCAGTGGGGCACAGGACCCAAGGCAGCGTATATTCATGATGGGAAGGTCATGTCAGACGAATCTAATAGATTTCTTTGACTGGGTGACCAAAGTAGTAGACCAGGGAAGGGCTGTGGACATGGTCTACCGAGATTTTAGAAAGGCATTTGATACAGTCCCACACAAAAGATTAATACACAAGTTAGCCAGCCTTGGAGTGGGTCCCAAGGTGGTAGCCTGGATAAAAATTGGCTAGACAACAGGATGCAAAGGGTAGTAGTAAATGGAGTTCACAGTGAAGAAAGGAGGGTTACCAGGGTACCGCAGGGTTCAGTATTGAACCGGTCCTTTTAATGTCTTTATAAGTGACATTGCAGAGGAACTGGAGAGAAAAGTATGTTTCTTTGCAGACACAACAAAGATCTGCAACAGGGTTGATACACAAGATGGCGTGGAAAGGATGAGAAGGGACTTGGTAAGGTTGGAGGAATGGTCAAATGTATGGCAGCTCAGATTCAATGTAAAGAAGTGCAAGGTAATGCACCTGGGAAACAAAAACCCAGGAGAAGAGTACACAATGGGGGGTGAGATACTGACAGCAGTAAAAATGGAAAGGGACCTGGGGGTAATTATATCAGATGTCCTAAAGGCAGGCAAGCAATGTGAGAAGGCAGTAAGGAAGGCTGGGGGGATACTGGGATGCATAGGGAGAGGCATCAATAGTAGAAAACAGGAAGTTGTTATCCCTCTGTACAGACAGTTGGTGAGACCCCACCTGGAGTACTGTGTGCAGTTCGGAGACCCCATCTCCGCAAACACAGAGACAGAGTGGAGGCTGTCCAGAGGAGGGCAACCAAAATGGTGCAGGGTCTGCACCAGAAGACATATGAAGAAAGACTAAAGGAGCTTAATATGTATACCCTTGAGGAAAGAAGGGAGAGAGGGGACATGATAGAAACTTTCAAGTACCTCAAGAGAATCAACAAAGTCCAAGAGGGTAGCATCTTTCAGAAAAAGGGATGTGCAAGAACAATGGGGCACAATTTGAAGATAGAGGGGGGATGGATCAGAGGTAATGTGAGGAAGTATTTTTTGACAGAGAGGGTTGTGGATGCATGGAACAGCCTCCCTGAGGAGGTCATGGAGTCAAGAACAGTGGGGGAATTCAAGAATGCATGGGACAGACATAAGGCAGTCATAGTGGGGGCAGGAAGAAGTAAGCTGTTGGTTAAGTAGGATCTGCAGCTTATCTGTTAGGTAGGAAAATGGGCAGACTGGGTGGGCCAAGCGGTCCTTATCTGCCACCAAAGTCTATATTTCTATGTTTCTATGTTTCTAATGCTACAAGAACTAAAAGGCTTGCTTGGGGAGAAAAATATTTGAGCCTGCAACAAGTATTTGTAAGTTGGAAACAGGAAAAATATAGAGAGACACCTATCTGTCATTGTCTATTTAATCTATCTCACCACCTTCTCTGAAATTGTATTATGTATCAATAATATACAGTGGAGCAAGATGAGATGTAGTTCAGTAGTGTACAGTAAATGACATATCACATTGTGTAGCAAATTATGTTTTAACTGTTTGGAGTTGTATATTTTATTGATTGTTATTGTGCTGTGTTATTTTTATTTGATTGATGTACGGCTCCCAGAGCCTCCGGGATGGGCGTCTTCTTAAATAAAATAAACAAACAAACAAAAAAAATGCATATGCACAGCTGTGCACTCTCACGGCACAGACTCGGGGGTTATATTCATGCAGAGGTTAATTGTGTGCAGTATGCTGTGGAAGTTGGGGGGGAAGGAGTCAGCCAAAACACTCCTCATGTGCTCAGGGAACCACGCCAAGAACCAGAGGACTAACAATAATAATTCAGTGAGTCAAGCCTGACTGGCTTAGAAGTGAAGAATTTTATTTCAAAATCTGTGTGCACACAGCTGTGCACACGTGTAGCCCTGCCTCATGAAACAATATATTAAGCATGCACATGCAGGGCAGAACTTCACAAAATCAAATATTATGCATGTATACAGCAAATCATAAGCAGTGACCTGCAGGAGTGGGAGTTTGCAGACAAAATCATCAGTCATGCAGGGAACCAAGCCTGGAAACAGACAACAGCAAAAAAAACAAGTACACAAATATAAAATATACTTCACCCCCAAAAAATCACACTGAGGCTATGTCAGACAGCAGCAGAGAAGGGGTGTTAACAAATAGCCCTCCTAGTCCCTGTAACAGTACAGCAATAAGGACAAAAATACATGTCAGAAAGCTAAACATAGCTTTTCTGACATTGATCAAATTATAGTGACCCAAAAAAAGCCTGTGAAGCAAAAATCTATTTCTTTTTTAGCAAGTTTAAGGTCTCAGAAGTACTTCAGAGCAGCTCTCAGAAACCACTGTCTGCTGTCTTCTACCAGCTCAGAGTGAAGAAGTCACACGGTGTGCTTGCCTTTGAGCTCAAGAAATGATATTTGATTGGCTAACAAAGCTTTGCAAGACTTGGAAATCTCAACGAATAGTAGTTCCCGAATAGTGGCCAAATAGTGAACTATTCGGAAAATGCATCCAAATATTCAAGAAGTCTACAATTCGAGGTATTCAGAGAATACTATTCAGCCCATGCACAGCTATACTTAATACTCTGTTTGCTCGACTAAGATAACATCACTGGTATTGAAAGTAGAGCTGAGGAAAACAGAGAAACAGCAAAATCAAACAGTGGAACCAGAGGGCATACAGGATACACAGAGGAAACAAAAATTCAAGCTAAAATGGGGAAGGGGGAATAGAAGAGTAGACAAAATTGGGACTACAACAAGTATTTGTAAGTTGGAAAAAGGAAAAAAAAACATAAAAAATCATAAAAAAAAGATTATAAATACTAAATTCTATTTACTGGCCTGTGTAGGCCCTAATAATTATGAAGCAGAGAAGTGTGATGTGCCTGTATGGAGAAATGGCCTCCATATGCAGTTCACACCAAAATGTTGGAATTCCCAAAATTTACAGCATCTTTTATATTTCACTAAACTAAACAAAAGCTAAAAATATGAATCACCCAATACTGTTAACTGCTTGTGTGAAGCACTGATTTAAGTAATAGAATAAATGCAGTTTAAACAGTTCAAGAAGATGCCTCAATAATATGCAATAATTCATCTGAATATGTTTATTATTGTTAGTCTTTCTACATTGGTCTTAAATCTAAATTCTATATGGTTGATATTGTTGTCTCCCGGACCCAACCTTTTGTGTCTTGATCCATTCAGACACATTCCAGATTCACCCATGTGGTGGACATCATTTACAGACTGCTGCAGCATGAGATGTAACATAGAAACAGAGACACTGTTGGCAGATAAGGACCTCTTGTCCCACCTAGTCTGCCCTATATTCCCTACCTACTGTACTACTGCGGATCCTACTCAATCTCTTGTCTTCTCCCCTCTTGCCTTACTTCTAAGGTCCTCTTGTGTCTATCCCATGCATGCTTGAATTCTGTTACTGTTTTTGCACCCAGCACATCTGCTTAGAGACTGTTCCAGGTGTCCACCACCCTATCCATGAAAAAGTATTTCTTCACATCTCCTCGGAGCCTTCTCTCCTCCAGCTTCATAGTGTGACCCCTTGTCCTGGAGCACATTTTCTATGGAAAATGCTACCTTCCTGTACATTAGCAATACCTGTGAGGTATTTGGATGTTTCTATCATACCCCTCCTTTATGTCCTTTCCTCTAGAAAGTACATATTTAGTTCCTTAAGTGTTTCCTCGCAGGGCTTTTGATGAAGGTCCTGTATCATTTTAGTAGCCCTCACTTGTACCACTTCTGCCCTGTCTATGTCCTTCCAAAGATAGGGCCTCCAGAACTGGACACAGTACTCTAGGTGGGGTCTTACTAGTAATCTATTCAGGGATAATACTACCTCCCTCTTTCTGCTGGTTATGCCCCTCCCTATGCACGCAAGTATCCTGCTAGTCTTCCCCACTGCCTTATCACATTGCTTTGTTATCTTCAGGTCATCAGAAATAATTACCTCAGGTCCCCTTCCTGTTTTGTGGTTGCTCATATCTCCCCATTCAATTGGTACATTGCCCCTGGGTTTCTGTGCCCCAAGTGCATGATTTTGTGCTTTTTTTGCATTGAAACCCAGCTGCCATTCCCTTGACCATTCATCCAACTTTTTCAGATTGTCCATCATTCATTCCACCCCCCAGTGTGTCCACTGTGTTGCAGATTTTTGTGTCATTCATGAACAGGCATACTTTCTCCTCCAGCCATAGTCTCAACCTCCTGCCTCATAAATCAGGGACAAGGCTTAAAAACATCAGGGACAAAGCACCAAAATCAGGGACACATCTTCAAAATTGGTGATATCTACTCAGGAAGCTGGTAGAATAAGGGGCTTAGTGTAAAATGCATTTTCTAAGGAAGAACAAGTCTGCAACTTTAATGTCTGACATTATTTTGTGCTTACAACCCCCACTGATTGATCATGGAAATACAATTTTTAGGAGGGACAGAGTAAAATGTTGAGGCAAAATCATGGATGTCCCTGAAAATCAGGGGCAGTTGAGAGGTATGCCTCCAGCCATCCTCAAAGTTGCTAATAAAGACATTGAAGAGGACTGGGCCTAGTAGTGACCCCTTCGGTAGCCCACTGGTCACCTTGCCTTCTCCAGCGTGAACTCCATTTACCACCACCCTCTGACTCCTATTGCTTAGCCAACATCCATTTTACTACTTTTGGAACCAATCCTAGGTTGCTCAGCTTGCTCACCAGTCTTCTATATGAAACGGTGTTGAAGGCCTTACTGAAATCCAGCTATGCCACATCTACTCCTCCTCCCTGATCTAGTTCCCTGGTCACCCAGTCCAAGAACTTGAACAGGTTTGTCTGGCAAGACCTCACCCCTGTGAAACCATGTTGCTTCAGGTCCTGTAATCCACTGGTTACAAGGTATTCCCCAATCCTTTCCTTCAGTAGTGATTCCATTACTTTACCTACTACCGAAGTCAGGCTGACCGGTCTGTAATTTCCTGATTGCTTCCTATTTCCACTTTTGTGTAGTGGGACCACAACTGCCCTCCTCCAGTCCCTCAGAACATCCCCTGTTTCTGTTGATAGGTTGAACAGAGCTGTCAGTGGTGTAGCCAGCACCTCCTAGAGCTCCCTCAGCATCCTAGGGTGTACCCCATCAGGTCCCATTGCCTTGTCTACTACTGTATTTCCTGATAATGTGTCCTGAAGTTTTCTACATGTAGCTTCAGTTCTCTGGTTACTGATCTAACTGTACTCCCCGGGCTATACAGGTATTGTACTTTCAGTAATATAATGAGACTGGCAACTGGTGGATTGGAGAATTGGAAAACTAGAGGATATGTTGACAACTAAAAAAAAAACCTTTCAACATGCCTCATACTGTAGCTATCTCCCAAGAACTAAGCTGTCTCCCAATGCCACTGTCTCTGGCTCCACTTGGTCTCGGCTGCCATTGACATCAGCTCATCACGTGTCTCAGCTCCAACCACCAAACTGAGAGACCACCATTCTTACTGTCAAATAGATTTTTTTTTAAAAATCCCATGGCAGCTTCCCTATGTACTAAACTACAGTTCAATGGATTGGCTGAGAATAACTGCAGCTCACCAGTGTCAATGCCCACACTGAGATCCCTGAAACTACCACCATCACGACTGCCCATGTGACTGCATTTACAGTACTTATTTTTACTTTCATGTTTGCTGACAATTGCATTCATACATACTGCAGCTTGCCCAAAAGAAAAAAAAAATGCATTAATAATGGCTTGTGACCACATCAAACAGCCTGGTGGCTGAAAAAAATGTTGCCGATACTTTGCCTGCAGGGCGCCACCTGCTGTCCAAAATCATACACTACAAGCATGTAACAGGACTACAGGTTTCATTTTTCAGCTTTTTTTTCTACTTTTTAAAATAATTTCACATTTAATAAAAAAATCATCTACAAATATTTTAGTATACACATTTCATAATTACAATAAGGCACTCCAGGGTGTGTGCTGTGCTGGAATAGTGGCATTTCTTGGGTGGTGGAAGCACTTGGCCTCATGTTTCATTACACCCAGAGTGTGCCATTATCCCAACACAATGAACGCTGTCATACCTTATTGCTTAATTGTTCCTTTTTCAAGAAAGCTAGCTCCTGAAGCACTTGCTCAGAGCAGAAATGCTCCCTACAATCTCCCACTCAATCTGGTACTGAAGATTAGATCTGTGTGGAGTTCTGCTGATGGAATTCATGTAAAACAGCATTTATACTTCTGAAAATTTTCTTGGAATTTCCTTTTTAATTCTGCAGAATTCTGAAAAGAATTTCTATGTAAACTGCAAAATAATAGTCCAGCAATCACATAATCTATGGAATAATATTCCACAGTATGTGGGCAAAGAATCCGTGGTTTACATATCAACATATGAACGTACACATTTGCCAGCAGATAAAGGCCTTGTGGTCTATCGAGTCTGTTCAGGTGTGCAGCTAGCAACCCGTATACTGCAGCTGTCCCTCCATCCCCTTCCCTGACCCTCCCTCTTACCCTATTACATCTCCTTTGAAGCAGTCCACTGTTCTACAGGATACTACTTCTGCAGGCAAAGCGTTCCACCCAGACACAAACAGTGGAATATGATTACACAGTTGCCATTCTGCAGCATTAGGTGGAATTTCCAAAACTGAACAGAATTTTGGAGGAAGTGGAATTTGAAAATTATGCAGAGAGCTCTACTGAGAATATTTTAGCACCTGAGGTCATTAATATTTTACTGCTTTATGTGACCTCACAGGTATTTGGCATGAAAATGTCATCAAATTCAAGTGTTTAATATAGTTAAATATGTACAGTACTGGTTACATTGTGCTCTGCTACAGATTGATTACACATGGTCAAGTCTATAGAGCAAATTAAATTCTACAGAAGTTTGTTCTTCCCAGCACATCCAGTAACTTAATAAAATATGCACACATATACTTGCCACACTTCAGATAGCTCATCAAAGTAAAATATGCGCATGTCATTTTTCATACACTTCAAATGAAGTATTTTAGTAAATATTATGAAAAGTGTTTCAAGTACCAGAACAATGTGCACAATACTTCACTATGATGACTTATTTGAAGTGTGTAGAAAACAATATGGTAACTTAGCCACTTAAAGAACTGCTCTCTACCACAGTGAAAAGCTTAAAACTACAACATTTCCAACAATTATGTTTAACTTAATGGTTTTCTTATTTATTTAACTTTACTTTGTTCTTGGTCTACTAAACATTTCACATAATGCAGTGTATTTTTCACTGAGTCTTTCAAAAAGCATCTGTCTGTTTCCAACTGACCTCACAATTGTTGTTTGTGACACCCAAGATATTGTCCTGGTGAGCGTTATGATGTCATAAACAAAGGCACTATGAAGTCTAGAGGGTTCAGGGCAATGCTTTTTCTACAAGCTTTTTAGAGAGATTACCAGCTGCTTTTGAAAGAACAACAAGAGAAATGAGGTGCTGTTGGAATTATACTACTCAACTGGAACTTAAGAACTAGAATTCTACACTGGGACCATCAATTTAGGGTACAAACAAACAAACAAACAAAAAAACCAAGAGTTAGTGTGTTTGTCTGAGTTGGGTGAAGTGGACTGTTTTCTGTGAAGTTAGCTAGGTGAAGAAGGGAACTGTGAATTAGGGGGTGTGGCTTAGGCAGCAGGAGGCCAGGTGTTTGGATTTAAAACTGCCCTTGATTGCTTTTGGCAGAGAACAGCAAGATGAAGGAGGCACTGTTAGAACTATACTACTCTACTGGGACTATATAGCCCTTCCTCCATCCTCACTCTTAGCTAGTTCCACTTTTATAGGCACATGATTTGACTCACAACAGGAACTTCCTGTTGGGAGCAGGAAGAGAGTGATCACAGAGCCATAAAAGACTCACTATCTTAGAAGGGAAAAGAGTAGCTCTCCATCCTCCCCAGCTGCTGGAGGTCTGAATCTGAACAAGTAAGAAGGAGACTACTGAGGAATACAGGAACTTCCTGGCCCGGAGCAGGAACAGCAGGAGCTTTAACGGCAAGAAGGCAGTAGGAAAGTAGAGAGAAAAAAAAAATTAAAATTAAAAAATTAAATAAACAGAAAGAGGAAAGAGTAAGCATACAAAACAACACTTGAGGAGTCACAAATAAGACATGACGGGAGGTGCAGTGCAGTGGCTGTGGAGTGGCAGTCTTCCAGGAGACATTCTGGAGGATGCGGTATTGTGCCATCAGCAGGCACCTCTCTAGGCTGAAGGAGGAGGTTGCTTGAGTCCAGGTTGAGTTGGCCAGGATTTGGGGGAACAACTCTCCCACCCAGGGACCACCAAGGCCACTGCCTTAGGGGTTGCCAAGAAAGAGGAGCGGTTGGACCACAGTGGGCTCAGGGAGGGTGAAGGTGGTGGAACTGGGGCACATCCCTCCATCTGTACCTCTGTACAATCCATACACCATTCTGGCAGAGTGTGGTTCCTCTATGGAGGCACTTGCAGTGGAGAACAAACAGGATGCTGAGAATCTCCACAAAGGAGATCCACAGGAGGGTGGTATGGGATCCATCAGGGAAAGAAAACAACTCCTGGTGGAGGACTCCATTGTTAGGAGGGTAGAACTGGGGGAGGGGGGAGAGGGAGGTAAAGTGCCTTCCTGGCACCATGGCTTGGAGGGACAGGGATCAGATCCTCAGGGTTACTGGAGCAGCTGCACGAGGGAGGGAGGGAGCTGGATGTCATTGTCCACCTAGGGACAAATGAACTGGCTGGGAAAGGGATCAGAGCAGAGCAGGGAAGAGTTTGTTGAGTTTGGGAGGGGCCTTAGACAAATAGCATGTACGATAACCTTCTCAGAGGTGATGCCTATCTATGGCATGGGTGACGCTAGGGTGCTCCGCACCATTGGATTCAATCAATGGTTGAAAAACTGTTGTGGAGCTCAGGGTTTTGGCTTCATTGGGGATTGGGGGTCAACCTGGAGGGATACAGGTTTACACTGGCACAAAGGTCTGCATCTGTCCAGAAGGGGAACCAGGATCCTAGGTGATAGGTTTAAATGCTTCATTGGAAAGCATTTAAACTAGCCAAGGGGGAAGGCACTGAAAAGGAGCAGGGAAGTACTAGCCCTCACCCCCCAAAAAATAAATCAGGGTAGTTAGAGAGGTAAACACCAAGATAGAGAAGTCAATAGGGAGATGGGCAGGGGTAAATGGAGTAAAAGGCAATGGCAGTTAAGACAGTGATGGGGCAAAAAGGGGGAAGGCCATCAAAAAATGGAGGGTAATGAGTACCAATGCCCGTAGTCTAGATAACAAGCTCCCTGAACTGGTAGCCTTGATGGAAGGGGGATGCCTGAATATATTGGAAGTCACAGAAACATGGTACACAGAGAACCATGACTGGGATGTCAACATACCAGGGAACACAATCTACAGGAGTAACAGGGAGGGTAGAAGAAGAGGAGGAGGAGGAGGAGTAGCTCTCTATATCAGGGAAGGGATCAAAGCAATGGAGCTAAAGGGTAAACAGGGAGGACAGGAGGCACTGTGGGGTCACCCTGGAGTCAAAAAATGGTACCACAATCTGCACGGGGGTTGTATACAGACCCCCTCAGGGGGAGGAAATGGACAATGAAATAACAGCAGGCATCCTTAGGATGGCATAAAAAGGGGCAATAGTGTTGATGGTGGACCTGAATATGTCAAATGTTAACTGAAGCACCTTTGCTGCAGCCATATCCAAGGGCAGGATCATTCTCGAAGCCCTGCAGGGGGCATGCCTCAGACAGCTAGTGCTGGAATCCACTCAGGAGGGAGCAATCTTAGACCTCATACTCTCAAATGGGGAAGGAGAGAGGATCCCAGATCTAGAAGTGGGTAGCCATCTGGGAACAAGTGACCACCAAACAGTGTGGTTCACGATAAACACAGTTGCAGTGTCAAGCCATAAAAAAGTGAAGGTACTGGAGTTTAGGAGGGCTGACTTTGTCAAAATAGGAGAGTGCCTTAGAAAAGCACTAGCAAACAGGCAAGAAGGAGGGGTTAAGGAACAATGGGGAAACATCAGAATTGCCATCACAGAGGCAACAAGCCTTTGTGTGAAACAAATAAATCAAAATGGATGAAAAAAACACTATGGTTCTCAAAAGAGGTGGAGGGGATGGTTAGGGAGAAAGCGATAGCATTCAGGAAGTATAAGGAAACACAGTAGGAGCAGGACAGAGAACTGTACCAGTTAAAGCAGAAGGAAATGGGGAAGGCAGTCAGAATAGCAAAGGCCCAAACTGAGGGAAAAGATAGCCAACTCAGGGAAGAAGGGGGATAAAACCATTTATAGGTACATCAGGGAGTGTAGAAAGACCAAGGGACGGATTTTGAGGCTTAATAAAGGGAGGTGGGTGGGCAGAGAGGACAGTGAAAAAGGGATACGGAAAGAATACTTCTGCTCAGTATTCATAAAAGAAGAGGAGGGGGTGGTACCTAATTCAATCAATAGAAGCACACTGGATAGCAGGGTCAATACCAGGCCATTCACAGAAGAAAGGGTTCTGAAAGAACTCCTAAAACTGAAGGTGGACAAAGCAATGGGGCCTGACAGGCTTCACCCCAGAATTCTAAAAGAACTAAGGGGAGAACTAGTGACACCACGGACTACCCTTTTCAACAAATCATGGAAAGATGGTGTGGTACCTGAAGACTCTAGGAGGGTGGATATGATTTACTTCCACAAAAGTCGGAGCAAAGCAAAGGCAGGAAGCTACAGACCCAGTGGTGGAGAAAATGATGGAATCACTTCTGAAAGAAAGAATTGTCATGCACCTAGAGGCATGTGGGGCACAGGACCAAAGGCAGCATGCATTCACAGTGGGAAGATCATGTCAGACGAATCTAATAGATTTCTTTGACCAAAGTAGTAGACCAGGGAGGGGCTGTGGACATGGCCTACCTAGACTTTAGCAAGATATTTGACACAGTCCCACACAAGAGATTAGTAAACAAATTAGCCAGCCTGGGAGTGGTAAAAAATTGGGTGGACAACAGGACACAGAGGATAATAGTAAACAGACTCCACTCCAAAGAAAGGGAGGTTACTAGCGGGGTACTGCAGAGTTCAGTACTGGGTCCGGTCCTTTTTAATGTCTTTATAAGTGACATTGCAGAGGGACTAGAAAAAAAGTATGCCTCTTTGCAGATGACACAAAGATCTGCAAAAGGATTGATACACAAGGGGGGGGTGGAAGGGATGAGAAGGGACTTGGCAAGGTTGGAGTAATGCTCAAAAGTACGGCAGCTTAGATTCAGTGCAAAGAAGTGCAAAGTAATGCACTTGGAAAACAAAAACCCAGGAGAAGAGTACACAATGGGGGGAGATATTAACAACAACACAAATGGAAAGGGACTTGGGAGTAGTCATATCAGATGACTTAAAGGTAAGCAAGCAATGTGAGAAGGCAGTAAGGAGGGCTGGGAGGATACTGGGATGTATAGGGAGAGGCAACACCAGTAGAAAACAGGAAGTTGTTATCCCTCTGTACAGACCATTGGTAGGACCCCATCTGGAGTACTGCATGCAGTTCTGGAGACCCCTTCTCTGCCAGGACATAGGCAGGATTGAGACAGTTCAGAGGAGGGGAATTAAAATGGTGCAGGGTTTGCAACAGAAGCCATATGAAGAGAGACTAAAGGGGCTTAATATGTATACCCTTGAGGAAAGGAGGGAGGGGGAGACATGATAGAAACTTTCAAGTACGTCAAGGGAATCAGCAAAGTCCAAGACGGTAGCATCTTTCAGAAAAACAGATGTGCAAGAACAAGGGGACACAATTTGAAGATGGGGGGGATGGCTCAGGGGCAATGTGAGGAAGTATTTTTTCACAGAGAGGGTTGTGGATGCATGGAATGTCATTGCTGAGGAGGTTGTGGGGTCAAAAACAGTTGGAGAATTCAAGAATACATGGGACAGACATAACGAAATTCTGGTGGGGTGGCAGGAAGAAGTAGGCTGTTGGTTAACTAGGATCTGCAGCTTATCCTATAAGTAGGGAAATGGGCAGACTAGGTGGGCCAAGCGGTCCTTATCTGCCATAAAAGTCTATATTTCTATGTACCAAAATGTGTTAGAAACTAGGGATGGGAGGGCCGGCACTGTGTCAGGTCATGACCCTCCCCCCATCGTCAGTCTCTGCCTGACTGTGAAAATCAGAGTCTTTTGTGACTCGACTTTGATTTGACCTAGTGCAGAATATTGACTAGATTCTGATCTGCCAGTGACCCAGTTCTGACCCGGTCCAGATACTGTAAGGGATTTTGAAGCTTTATTCTTGTAATAATGGAGAAGTTGGTGAGAAAAGAGAAAATATACAATTATTTTAACAAGCATGTATCTATGTTGAATGTTTGGTTCTTACATTTGCTGTGTAGTTGTATGGCACAGATAGTGCATAGCTTGCTATGGAGCCATAAAAATTAAAGGAAGTCAAAACACAAAGAAACATAAAGAAACCATTTGCTAGGTGTTAAAGGGTGACCACACACATAAACACACACACACACTGTGCCTTATTTAAATTATTTGTTGTGTTTTCTGTTGGACAATAGGGTATTTTATAATAAACTATGATTATAAACTGCAGGGGAAAGAACATGACAGCCATAATTACCTACAAATCTGGTCAGCTCTGTGCTCAGTTAGTGGAGATTAATCCAGTTACTATGGATGAGTTGCTTCTGTTCTCCTCCTTTTACATCCCTTCTCACACTGTCCAGCATTGGGAGGAGAGATTGGCTTATTGAACTTGGCACAGGCTGGAAAACATGAATCATGCCCCAAAGTTTCTCATTTGCTCTCATGCATGTACGAGGCATTCCAACACTACTCTGTGACAACCAACAGCTGGCAGACTGCCCCATCACTCAGCTGCAGCTTCCAAAGAATCCACACAGGCTGTTGAGGTGAGGAAAAGATCAAGTGCCACAGAGTGGCTTTAAGAGCCAGTGTTGCCAGCACTTCAGGGCAGGAGAGAATGTCAGGACATTTGAGTAGAAGAGGGAGGCAGAATTCTTGGGATCTGAGAGAAAATGGGTAGACTGGGAGCACAGGGAGGTTACCTAACTGATGGAAAAGGTGACACTAAGAGAGAGAGAGTGAGGGGACAGGGAAAGAGATAGAGGTAGTTTACCTGCAACCAGCAAGCAGAGAGGCTACCTGATGAAAAACATTACCAGGAAGGGGGTGGTGGACAGAGAACAGGCAATACCTGTAATGTGTTTTGTTTAGGTCCTGTAATGGGAGACTGCCCGGGTCCTCCTTGTTTGTCCCATTACTTGAGTTTCTGGAATATTGGGTTGCTTAGGCCAGGGAGAGATCAAGTGTCATAGAGTGGCTTACTTAAACAACTGGCAATTGAGGCGGGACAGAAAGAGCAGCGGAGGGTGGGGAACCTGAACAGTGAGATGCTGGCATAATAAAACAGTCTTATAATGATGCTACTCAGCTGGTTGCTGGGTGGTGTCACATAGATGAAAGGATGCAGCCTCTGTCTGATAGGTGCGGCTGCCTCTTTCCAACTATACAAAGTTTCCACCCACCAACCATCAGAAGAGTCATGATCAGCCTTACTGATCATTGATCTGCCACTGCTGATCCTCCTGCAGCCTGAGCTGCATAGGATGCAACAGTGAGACAGCTCTGAAGCCTACTACTCCACTCGCATAATATGTTTGCTTTGTGCATGTGCCCAAGCAAAATGTAGTAGAAATAATAGTTCTTCTGAACAATGTATTTCTCCAGCCATACAACACAGACAAGTTTTTAAGCAAATCTGGAACACTAGGATAAAAATGATAATTTTTTAACTAAATAAATCATCCATACAGTTTGCTAATGCTATTTTCTAGTTTGGGGCGTTGTGCAATAATTTCTATTGAAAAATACCCTTTTTGGCCAATGGCAGGAATATATCATTAGGTACATTTGATTCCCCGTTATTTATCATAATAGGAGTTTTTTATTGTTTGCCAGAAGCAACATTTTATATAGCAAATGGCAATATCCTGTGAATAAGTTTGATTATCATAATGATCTGTATAGTAACCATGGGGCAAAGAGAAGTTAATGTTAGGATGTTAATGGGCATAACAGTAATAGCCAATGGGGGTCCTGTGCCACTATCCAGTCATGATGATTTGCTCAACATGATATTAAGTGAAATCGTTTGCTCCAACTTCCCCAATTAAACACAATTAATAAATATCAATAACAAATTGTTCTCCATATGATGCATTTGAGTTCCACAGCACAATGCTGAATAAAGATTATGCTATCCAACACAAGTGTTGTCTGGTGAACAGAAAGTATGTGTTTGGTGCCCCTGGTGCTTCTGTCATACAGAATCTTTCAAAATGTCATCATATCTTTCTAAATGTCAACTTACTTTGGATTCCTGGAGATTGTTAGACATGGATCCAGGTGAGTTCTGCGCACTGGTGTTCTGAGGGTCTTTCTCCCTCTCACTGATCTCAGTCATAGTGCGGCTATGGTGGGTCTGATTGCTCTATGCCTCCCTTTTGTTTCCCCTTCAGTGCAGTTTAAAATCAAATTCTACAGTGGGGTACAGCAGGGATCAGTGCTTGGACCAGTCTTCTTTAATGTCTTCATAAGCGACATTGCAGAGGGACTGGAAGGGCAGGTGCATCTCTTTGCAGACAACATGAAGATCTGCAACACAGTTGACAGTCCAGGAGGGGTAGAGAAAATGAGAAGGGACCTAAGCATGCTTGAGGAGTAGTCAAGGTTGTGGCCACTAAGATTTAATGCAAAGAAGTACAAGACAATGTACTTGGGGCACAGAAATGCAGGAGAGGAATACATGATGGGGGGTAGGTACTGACAGCCACCAAACAGGAAAAGAACCTGGAAATAATCATATCTGATTATCTAAAGGTTACTAAAGAATGTAAGAAGGCTGTGCGGAGAGCCAGTTGAATGCTGGGGTGCCTAGGGAGAGGTATCTCCAGCAGAAGGAAGGAGGAGGTGATGCCATTGTATAGTACATTGGTGAGTCCTCATCTAGAGTACTGTGTCCAGTTCTGGAGGCCGCATCTCTGGAAGGACATAGACAGAGTAGAAGTGGTTCAGAGAAGGGTGACAAAAATGGTACAGGGGCTGTACCAAAAGTCATATGAGAGTAGCCTAGAGGATCTCAATATGAATTCCCTGGAGGAGAGGAGAGAGAGGGGGATATGATAGAGACTTTCAAATATCTCAAGGGTGTCAGTAAGGTACAAGAAGGTAGCATCTTTCAAAAAAAAAAGGGGCCATGATGTGAAAACAGGGCGGGAGTAGACTTAGGAGTAAAGTCAGAAAGAATTTTTTCACTGAAATGGTGGTGGATCCATGGAACAGCTTCCTGGCAGAGGTTCTAGGGGCAAAAACATTAGGGGAATTCAAGAATGCATGGGACAAACACAAAGGAACTCTAGTAATAGGAAAGTGAGGATAAGAAGCTGATCATTTAGGATCTGTGGTACTTGAAACAGGTAGGAAAAATGTGAAGACTAGGTGGGCCACGTTGTCCTTATCTGCCATTAAATTCTGTGTTTCTATGTAACAGATAGTTTAAGGGTACTGCTAATACTGAGGACAATTCCCTATACACTCTTGGGTGCCTTTCCATCTGGGTCCAGAGCATTTTCCAGTTTTAGAGTCTCTAGTCCCTGTTGCACCCTACCTACTGAAATCTATACTCTGCCCATTTTTTGACCCCCTTCCTTATGTAAGACTTTATGCCACTCTTTGGCAGCAGACCATTGTTCTCCACCATAAATACGGAGCAGAAGTAATTATTAAGAACACATGCCTTCTGTTCATCATCTTCCACTACTATCTCTCCATCTAGTAGTCCAACTTTCACTTCCCTGCAAACATACGAACATATGAACATTTCCAGCAGTAAAAGGCCCTAGGGTCTATGTAGTTTGCTCCATTTTGTAGACTCCCCAGTAACTGCTGAAGGCTCTTCCCTCCCTCCACACTATACACTTCTCCCTCCTCTTCGATGTCCCCCATCCTCCCACCTTCCCCGTCTATATGCAATTTTCCCTTTTGCCCTGTCCCAAACTCTCTTGAGGCTATCTACCATCTTCAGAGAAAAAACTTCCTCCGGCAGCTCATTCTATTTTGCCACCACCCTATCAGTGAAAAAGTGTCTCCTCATTTCCCTCATGAAGCATCCAGTCTGAAGTAATACCCCCTAGTGGTCCTGTTACCAGTAAGGTTGAAGAGACCCTCAGAATTCACTTTGTTGAAACCCTTAAGGTATTAAAAGGTTCTGATCATGTCACTCCTCTCCCTTTTACCCTCCAGAGAGTGCATGTTGAGGTCTCTGAGTCTCTCCTCATATGGCCTGCCTTGTTATTCCTGGGTCAGCTTAGTGGCATTTCTCTATTCCTTCTCCAGTTAGTTGATGTCTTATTCAGGTAAGGGTTCCAATACTGCACACTGTACTCCAGGTGTTGTTGAATCAGTTACCTGTACAGTTGCAGGATGACCCCTTCTTTATTCTGGTTATACCCCTGACAATATATCCAGCATCCGATTTGCTTTGGCCACTGCTCTCTTGCAGTGAGCTGAGTACTTCAGATCACTTGTAATCACATAATGTCTTTCTCCTCCTCTGATTTGGTGACTTGCACACCTCCCAGCCAGTATGTGGTCTATGGGTTCTTCACTCCCAAGTGCATTACTTTAAACTTTTTGACATTGAATCCTAGCTGCCAAATACCCAATCATCTCTCTAGTTTAGCCAGGTCCTCCCTAATGTCCTGTCTCCCTTCTTTTGTGTCCATTCTCCCTCAGAGGTTTGTGTTGCCCGCAAAGTGACACATTTTGCCTATTACTCCGTCTGAAGTTTCGCTGATGAAGATGTTGAATAACACTGGGCTGAGCACCTAGCCCTGTGGGACACCATTAGTGACTCGTTAATCATCCCAGAATCCCCCCCCACTACTTTCTATTTTCTGTCTTGCAACCAGTGTTTTACCCACCTAGCCAGTTTTGCCCCTAGCCCAACGTCCTCCAGCTTTCTAATTAGTCTCCTGTGTGACACAGAGTCAAATGCCTTGTTGGAATGTAGATACAGTATGTCCACTGCTTGGCCTTTGTTCTCTGTCCTGGTTACCCACTTAATGAAATAAATTAATTGGTTTGGTAGGACTGCCCTGACACAAACCTATGTTGCTTTCTATCATGGACCCTATTTTCATCTAAATATTTACCAGTCTTTCCCTCAGTATGGTTTCCATGAGCTTCCCCATTATTGAGGTCACACTTAGCACCCTATAATTAGCAGGGTCATTCCTCAGTCTGCTCTTGTGTAGAGACACTACATAATCTATCCTCCCATCTAGGGCACCACTCCCATCTCTAGAGAGGTGTTATACATTTCTGGCAGTGGATGTGCCAGCACATCCGCTAATTCCTTCAGGACCCTTGGGTGCATGCCATCTGGTCTCAGGGTGTTATTCACTTGCAGGATCTTAAATTCTTTCCTCACTCTACCAATTTTAATCTCCCCCTCTGTGATTCCTCCCCCACACCCCGTTTTCTCCACCTTTCTTCCTCTGGGGTACTGGGCCATCCTTCTCCTTCATGAAAATGGAACGGAAGTATTTATTAAGAACCTCTGACTTTTCCACACTATCCTCCACCCACCCCTCTTCCTTTTCCAGCCTGACTGCCCTATCCTTGTTATCTCTCTTCTCCCTGATGTACTGGAGGAAGGCCTTCTCTCCCATTTTCATCCCCCCTGCCAGCTGCAGTTCCTTCTTGTCCTTGGACAATTGTACTGCTTTGCCTGCCTCCCTTGCTTTATTGCTGTACTCCACCCTGTCTTCATTCCTCCAGATGCATATATACTTTCTGAAGGCTGCCTTCTTGTTATTTACCACCTGGGTTACCTCCCAGTCAACTAGCTGGTCTTCTTGGCTCTGCAGGTTTTGCTCTTAATATTGGCACACTCATTAATGGCTGCTAACAACACTTCCTTGATAATGGCCCATTTCCTGTCGACCTCCATTTCCTTTCTGATCCCGGTGGGGTGCCCTTCCAGACATCCCGCCATCTTTCCATAATCTGCCCTCCTGAAGTCTAACACCCTTGTCTTTCCTCCCATCCTTTCCTTACCCATGTCCAGGTGAAACCACACAGAATGATGGTGGCTTCCTGCCAGTGGTGTGCCCACCCTCACCTCCTGGACATGTGCACCATTGGTAAGAACCAGGTTCAGTACTGACCTCTTTCTGGTGGGTTCTAAGACACATTGTGTCAGAAACCCATTCTGGTATGCCACCAAGCAGCACCTGAGTCCTGGTACAAGTGGTAGCAGGGATCTCCCAATCCACAAATTGGAACTGGATCAGTGTGCACAACATACAGTAATGTGGAAACAGGTGCCTAGCTGGAGATGCCAACTTCCTACTGAGAAACACGGACCAAATGGTGCCAGGCACCCATGAAGAGGAGAGCTGTGTAGGCAAGGCATGGCAAAGTTTATTTATATAGTGCCCAATCCATCATGGTTCTGAGCAATTTACAGAGTTAGACCATAGTTCTGACACATCACATTAAAACAATAACCAGCAGATAAGATCAAAAAATAAAACAAATACCAAATAGACTTGAATCAGACAAAAATGTTTTAATTGAGACTTTAATGGCCTCCATTGTGCTAGCCAAGTGGATGTGGAAGGGGAGTGAGTTCCGAAGAATAGGAGCAGTCATTCCAGAGCTCTGTCTCCTAAAGATTTATTTATTTATTTTAATACATCGGCATTATAGCCTTTGCGTCATAGACTCCTTTGCAAAGGTTCCACATCAGAAATACATAGGTGGGATGGACACAGTGGTGGATGAAAATACACAGTAACATCACAGAGCACATCACTGAGGACAATAGAGAGAGAGAGAGAGAGAGAGAGAGAACACTAATGCAGTAGAGACAGTAGATCTAAGGTCTGGTAGGCCCAAGTTACAAAGTAGGTATGACATATTACACAATTCTAGGATAGACCTTACCCAGCATCAAACAATAGCTAGATACATACTTGCACCAAAATATCATAAGATGCTCAGTGAGTACACTATACTCTTGGCTCCAGGTAGGGTAAGCTAGAAGCCAAGGGTGTGGCTGAGCTAAGGACAGTAGCAAGAAGATTGCTCAAGGAGATAGTTCCTGAGGGAGGTTTTGAAAAAAAAAACAAGTTTAGGTTGCTGGGAGATGGCGGCAGGGATGCCATTTAGCCATTTAGGTGCCCTGTGAAGAAAAGCCCTTTGACACAAGGAGGTTCTGCAATGGGGTACTTTGAGGGAGGACCTAGCATTACTTCTAGACACTCTAGTTGGAGGGACTATCGTAATAAGCGAGTAAAGTCCCGTGGGGGTTACTCTGAGAAATATTTTTTGGGCAAGGGTGCATGCATGATATTTTAGTCTTACTTCAAAATTTAGCCAATTTGCAGAGTTTTAGAGGTCAAGGGTGTGTGAGTGTGGAGCTTGCCACAGCCAGTGACTAGCCTACAGGCTTTATTTAGAGTGTTTTTTACCCGGGACAGAGTAGCTGGATCTGCCATGCCATAGATCACTATACTGTAGTTGATGAGAGAGAGGACCGAGGATGATACTGCCAGGCGGAGAACTTCAGGGGTGAGGTAGTGTTTGTGCCGATATAGGAGGCCAATCCTGGAGTTAAGGGCAGCAGAGAGGTATTGAATGTGATTGTGGTAGGTAAGGGGATATCTAGGGTTAAGCCCAGGTACTTGAATGTAGTGACTTGCTCAACTGGCACACTGGTGGAGTTACAGATGTTCAGTTTGTAGTGGCTAAGCTGGTTTTGGCAGAGGGTGAAAATCATATATTTGTTTTTTTTTATAGTTGAGGATTAATTTATGTGCCACAAACCAGGATTCAATTACTTTGAAATGTTTCTGGAGGGTATGTTTGAGTGTGGAAGTGGGGATGGCTCTCGAAGACGATGGCATTGTCCGCATATAGAAGTGTTTTACCAGAGCAGAATTGGGGAAGGAAGTTGAGGAACAGGATAAAAAGGAAAGGGCCAAGAATGGACCCTTGGGGGACCCCGGAGAGAACTGAGCGATTGGTGGAGACTGTGGTCCCAATTCTGACTTGCTGAGATTGGACCAACAAGTAGTTAGTAAACCATGACATCTACTCATGGGAGAGGCCCACGGAGGGAAGGGAGCTTAAAAGTAGGGCGTGATTAACAGTATCGAATGCCTTGGTAGATCTATATAGAGTGAGCCTACCAAGTGTCCATCGTCAAAGGCTTGATGTATGAAGGACATATATTCGATAAGAGCAGTGGTAGTTCTGTGGCCACGCTGGAAGTAATGCTGCACCTGAGACAGGTGGTTATATTTGGAAAGATAGTCTGTTAGTTAGTCCGAGACCACTTTTTCCAAGGCCTTGGGGAGGGGGGATGGAAATGGGGTGGTAATTGTTGGGTGCAGTGAACTCACCACCCTTAAAAGAAAACAATGGAAAAGACACAGCTTTCCTCAGACACTACAGAAACTCTCAATTAGTGCTATCAGACAGTAACAGCTTTTTAAAATTATTTAGAACAGCTACCAACAACTTCCACTTTCTGTTGCTGGCAGCAGCCATTTCATGAGCAACAGTGAGCCTCCTGAGCTCACTGTATGCTAATATGCCTGTTTGACCTCTGCTATTGGTTGGCAGGTCATATTAGCATAAAGTGAGCTCAGGAAGCTCTCTGCTACTCATGAAATGGAGGCTGCCAGCAATAGAAAGTGAAAACTGAAGGTCACTGTTTAAATCACTAAGAAAGCAATTAGAGTAATTACAAAAAAAAAAAAAATTACTGTCTGAAAGCACTAATCAGGAATGTTTTTAGTGCCTGGGTAAAGCTGCACCTTTTCCATTATTTCCCTTTAAGTATGGGGGTGATAACTGCACACTTCCAGGGCATGGGGAAACTGTCCAAGGCATAGGGACATATTTAGGATTTTGGTAAGGGGGAGAGAACCTCATCTAAGGTGAGGCAAAGGAGTTTTAGGCCCATCGCCACTGTGGCTGAATTTGCTGATGTGTTTGGAGATATATCCTTTTGGCATGCAGTGAGGAATAGTCCGGAGACAGAAGGGGGGGGCAGTAACCTGCTGGGTGTGTAGAGGTGTGCAGGTTTGGGGAGGGTCAAAGAAGTTGGGTGGAAGTCCACTACTGATGTTAGAGAAAGTATTGTTGAGGGTGCTTGAGATGGCTAATGTGTCTTGGGCGATGGCGCCATTAATTGTGAGCTGGGAAGGGAGGAGGGAGACTGATTTCCTGCTAATTTCTTTAATACAGTATATTTCCAAAAGTCATGACCTGAGTCCCACGTGAATGTGAGAGCCTGGTGATAGTGGGTCACCTTAGTTGGAGGATAGCCCAGGTACAACTGTTCCTAGCCTCACGGTACCGTTGTCTGTCACAAGGGTTGCGAGATTCTAGGGCTGTGTGCCAGAATTTGTCCCAGTGGTGCATCTTGTCAAGCAGAGCTTGAGTGACCCAGGGGGTGTCCTTATTTTTTGTGCATTGTTTAGTGAGTGGGTCAAAGATGTCACAGGCTGTATTAAATGTATTGCTAAAGTAGGAGAGGGCTGTATTCACATTGGAGGCACTGTAAATAGGAGACCAGTCACAGACCTTGAAGAATGCCTTCAGTCTGGTTAGGAAGCCTGTTTCGTAGTCGCCTAAGGTAAGTGGTAGTGGAAGGTGAGTTGGGGGTCTTGTTTGATCACAGACAAGAGACGGGAGAGTGGTCACTGATGGTGCCAGGTTGGACCTTGACCTGAGAGAGATTGTTGTGGAGGTTGATGAAAATGAGGTCGAGCAAAGTGGAGGTTCCTAAGTCTGGCAGGGAGGATGGCCCAACAGATAGAGATGTTGTGAAGTTTTACTTCACCGGTGAAGTTCTGGTGAAGTTGCAATATTCGATTTCAGGAATTACTTCACGAAGTTCTCACTTAGCAATTTTGCCTAATTTCACCTAGAAAGGTGGTGAAGTTAGCTGAAGTTAGGTGAAGCTGGGTGAATTTACATCAATTTGCCTAGAAAAAGGGCAACTTTGCCTTACAAAAACTTTAAGTTGGCACTTTGTGAATTTCACGAACTTCACAAATTAATTCATGAAGCAAATTTTATCCACTCTGCCCAGATCTAGCAACAGACCCGCATCAGTGGAGCTGTGAGGGCAGACTGGGTGGAATGGAATCAGGAGCTCTTTTAATTAGCCAGTCCCAGACCACGTAGGGCTTTATATGTTAACAAGCAAATCTTGAAGGTGATGTGTGAATGCAAAGGCAGCCAGTGCAGAGCACACAGAGCCAGCATAATGTGATCACTCTGAGAGGAACCCACTAACATCCAGGCTGTAGCATTCTGCACTAGCTGCAGTCGACACTTCAAACCTCCAGATAGCCCTAGGTAAAGAGTGTTGCAGTAGTCTAAACTAGAGATGATGAAAAATGGATGATTGTAGCTAGATCATCCTGAGCTAAATATGACTTGGTTCCACTAAGCTGCAGTGAGAGAAAGTTCACTGACATCCCTTACAGCAATGCAATCCCGCTGACATCGCCAACACCGATGCATCCCAACAATGACCCACAACACGCCAACACCGACTGCCACACTAGAGCACATCAGTGCGGTGGGCTGTGCTCCCTGCACCCCCCTACTTTAAATATCTAACTCCACATAGCATAGACAGTGGAGCTAGCTGCCTCCCCCCCCACCTATCGATGCAAAGTCCATCATGGAGAAATCCCCGTTGCCGCAAAGTCCGACAAACTTGGAGTTTCGCTGTGGGAGTTTCACTGTCATTGCATCAATGTTCCGACGGTACACGATATGACTTGTTCTTGGCAATGTTCTGCAAATGGAAGAAACCAGATTAGACAGCAGAAGAGAACTGATGTTCAAATGTTAATCTGTCATCTCAAATGACCCCCAGGTCCCTATCCATATCTGCTGCAGCAAGTGAAAGGCCACCCAATCCAGGGAGAGCCACATCCTGTGCAACAGACACGCCCCCAGTAGCCAGGTTTTATAACTATGACCTCTGTCTTGCCTGGGTGAAGACATAACCATTTTGAGGCCACCCAGTGATTAATCTCAGCCAAACAACTGCTCAGCACCAAAGTTAGGGATATGTCATCACGGACACAAGACAGGTACAACCGGGTATCATCTGCATAACAGTGAAATCGCACATTGTTCTGTCTAATGATCTCCCCTAAAAGCAGCACATACACAGAGAAAAAATTCTGAGAGAAAATTGAGCCTTGAGGAACTCCACAGCACAACACAGACACCTCGAAGGTAAAATTCCCAAGAGACACCTGCTGCATTCTCCCAGCTATGCAGGACTCAAACCTGCACAAAACTGCACCAGTGAGGGCCACATAGTTCCTCAGGCAATACAACATCACCCCATAATCCACTGTGTCAAATGCTAATGAGAGATCCAAGAATACCAAAACTGAATGTAGACCACCATCCCTTGCAAGGGGGAGATCATGGGTCACCCTGTTGAAAGCTGTCTTAGTGCTGTGCCAAGGCCAAAATCCCAACTGGAGAGGTTCATAGTTGGAAAGAGACTCCAGCTGATATGTCAGTGGCTCAGCCAGCACTTTCACAATAACCTCCCTAGAAAGGGTAGGTTAGAGACAGGCCTGTAATTTGCTAGAATGTCAGGGTCCAAAGACGGCTTTTTTAAGAAGGGGCCTAACCACAGCCCTGTTCAATACCACTGGAAACACACCCTTTCTCAAGGACCCATTCACGATGTCTGCAAATACTGGAACTAGGAACTCAACACAACTCAGAATCCACCACGTTGGACCTGGGTCCAGCATACAGTTGGTGGGATGCAAACTAAAGACCACCCGCAGGACGTCAGCCTCAGAAACAGGTCAAAACTTATCCCAGACAGGCAGACCTATGTCATTAAAGGTGGGACCACCGCTGGCACAAGCCAGGCAACTACAAGACATTCCAAACCTAATGGCTGACAACTTGCCAGGGAAAAAGCACTGCAGAAATAGCTCCAATGGACCGCAGACAGGGAGGATTTAATATACTGCCCACAGTGCAAAAGAGCTGGGCAGAACAATTTTTCCCATCCTACACCCCTTTGTCTTCAACCACTGCAGCTTTGCACAGTACCACAGTGAGCTACAACAAGAAGTCACGGGGCGAATGTAGAAAGGTGCAATAGAGTCAAGGACAGCCACAAGCACTATATTATAGCAGTCCATGGCTATCTTTGGACCTTGTGCATAGGCTAGCAGCATACCTGAGGCATCCAGTGCCTCCTGGGGTTTGCGAGGCTCCAATTTAAGACTTGGATGGCACTGAATAATCTCCACAGAGTGGGTAGTTAAAAAGGGGACCCCACACTGGAACACGGTTGCACGGTGATCTGACCAAGAGACTGGATCAACCTTGATTGCACCAATGTCAAGTCTCATTGAAAAGATCAGATCCAGAGTGTGGCCATGCTGATGGATTTCAGAGGCAACTGCCTGTGTCAGTCTTAGTGAAGACATCAGCTGGAGGAGCTGCTGTCCAAAATACGAGGATTCTTCATTAACCCAGGCATTGAAATCCTCTAGCACCAATAACATGGGGCGTACAACACCTGTTCAGTGATAAAGTCCACCAGCTCCTGCAGGAAATCACTCTCACTGCCCAGAGGTCAATAGATGAGAATGATCTGGTAATGAACACCTGAACCACATCTGGCCATTACACATTCAAAGGATCTGAAAGTTCTCATTGGGAGTGCAGTGAGTCCCAGGGAGGATCTAAAACCGATGCCCATCTCGCCCCCTCTGTGATCCCTCCTTGGGCACTGCAACAAAGAAAAACTTATAGGAGCAGATGCCCCCAGCGCAGGGACAGCATCATTGCTCAACCAGGTTTCCATGATGCAAATGAGGTTAGCCAAGGAGTCAGCGATGGAACAATATCCCACAAAAGATCAACTTGTAGCTCACTTTATTATAGTCAGAAGTATAACAATATCTCAAATGTGGCATTTTTTGAATTTAGTATAGGACATTAACTTTAAAGAGATATGTAATCAATTTGAGGCTTGCAATTTATTTGAGGAACTCCTTTTGAAATACCTGATCTTTTGCTATTTATTTTGTATATCATTTAACCTTTTGACCTCAAGCATACTGTTGTGAGTACACTTTTTTATATATTCACTTGTGTTTAGCACCTTTTCTATACGTTATATTAATCATTTTTCTGTATTCACTCTGGTTTAGTGCACTTGTAAATGTTATTGATTCTCATACTATTATCTACCCAAAGTCACTGATTCTTAAACCTTGTAATATAAATAGTGTGCCCAGCTGGTGTCACTGTGCTTTGGACCCATGGCTACTTGTGGGGAGGAGTAGCACAACAGACCCAACACCCTGATGAAGATTACGGTTGAAGCACTGGACGTGTTGTGGCTGTGTGAGCAATGTACCTAAGTGTGTGAGCTTGTGGTTTCCTGCCACAATAAAGGTTTTTACCTACAAGTTGGTCTCTTGTGAGATATTGTTACATCTACATAGCTCTCCTTTTCACTAGTGATTGGCATCCTTTGGGCCATGAGCTTCCAATCTGCCCCAGGCAGACTGAAGTCTCCCATGATCACTACCTTCCCCCTGTCGACCGTCTCCTCCTCAGTTTTGGGCCCCATTTCCATGTCCAAATTCTCCTCCTGGTTCAGTGGCCTGCATGCCACTCCTATCCTTAGCTTTTTACCTTTCGATGACTGCACCTGTACCCACAGCAACTTTATCCTTTCAGCTGTCTCCTCCTTTATAGTACAGGTGATTCCTTCCCTCACATATAGAACCACTGCCCCCATCCCCACCCCATCCCTTTATACAGCCTGTACTCCAGGATGGAGAGATCCCAGTCATGGTTTGGTGTGGCCCAAGTCTCTGTGAAGACAGCCATATCTACCTCCCCCCACATCATCTGTGAATGCAGCTCAGCCATTTTTCCCCAACCTCCATGCATTCAGAGACATCACCTTCCACCACGACTCAAATCCAACTCTGTCTCTGGACATGCCTGACCCCCCCCCCCTTACCTGGTCCCACCCTCCTGCCCTTCATATTCTGCCTCTTGGTGGCCACTTCCTTCTCTTGTCCTAATTGGAGAGAGGCCTAATGGCCTCCATCTTCAGGTAACAACAAGTATTATGATAACTACTGCTTTCCACATTAGCTTAAATTCAATTCCATGGTTGATATCCTCATCAAATCTGACCATTAGTACTCTCGAGCCCTTCTTGCTAAGATGCAGCCTGTCTGGTGCATACAGGTCTTTGTTCTCCCACATGTTCCCCCAGCCACCAATTAGTCCATATCCCTCCTCTTCATACCACCCCCTGAGCCAGTCATTAAGCTCCTCAATCCTAGCCTTTCTTGCAGTGCTGGCCCTTGGTAATGGTAACACCTTCAAGAAGACCACCAATGTCCCAACCTTACTGCAGATGCTCCCCACTTCTCTGAATCTGTCCTGGATCACCCCATCTCACTGTCAGCCAGGTAGTTCATACCTAGGTGAACGATGATGTGTGACTGTCCCCTCCCTTGATCCATGTTCTTGACTATCCTTAGTCTCACACTCCCTGCAATCATCTTCTGCAATTTGCCTTAGCTCCCATGTCTCCCCATCTCACTATTTTGACTATGGCATCTCCTAAGATCACAACCTTCCCTTCCCTACCTGCCAACTGAGTTCCCTCCCCCTCCCCCCCTTATCTGCTTGTCCTTCCTTGGCTGAATCTCCCACCCTTCATCCTGCCTACCTCCCCCATTTTGACCACTTGCAACTGCACCCATTGCATTGATCCCCTCTGTTTTCCCATTCTGCCCCCTCCATTCAGCCCTTTCCTGTCTGCCCCATCCCATTCCCTCCACCTCTATTCACCCCTACCTATCCCTTGCCTTTCTCCTGCCTGTTGACACCTCCCATACTTTTCCTATCCCTCTCCTGTTGCTGCTGCTCTCTTCCCCCCACCACAGTCACCCATACAACCTTCTCTAGTCAGTGAGAAGAATCTGTTCCACACCAGCACCTCTGGGGCTGCTCCCACTGGCCTGTTTTCCTTCCTTGCCCTCTCTATTCCTCTTACTATTGCCCATCCTTCTGCCCTATGCCTCCTCTCCCACTGGGATAGGGGAATCCAGGGAACCGGACTTAGCCCCTCCTCCGTTCCGCTGCACTAGACCCCCAACTCAGTCTGGACTCCATCACTCATTCCTCCCCCACTAGCCATCCTGCCCCTCTGTGCTCACACCCCATTCAGATGTCCCCTTTCTACTAACGTGCCTAACTCCCATCTAAGTTGCCATATATCTGCATTCAGCTGATCTAGGCTTCTACATTCCAGACACACCCTTGCCTCCAGAGAGTACTTAGGAAAACCCCTGCCCCACATGCACTGCAACACACTACACTACCCCCACCCCATCAGCAACCCCCTCCCCACATTATGTTATTTTTTCCTTCCCTGGCAGCTTGTTTATACTGTACTTGCAATCCTTTGTGGCTTTACGTTATATTTATTTATTAGCTTTTGTTGACCAGGTAAGCACACTAGACAAAACAATTGCCTATTTTCAGGTATGACCTGGGGCAGTACAATGAAGGACAAGTTCCTACAGAGAACAATAAAATACAATCATACATTACACAGGATCCAGCAGAGTAGTCAGGTGACATTAAACAAGCAGTCAATAATTAACACAGTTGAGCAGCAGAAACATACTTAGAATAAGCTAAAGGTAAGTACAGTGCATCAGACAAAAAAGTCACAGCCCGGAGGCCTAGGGAGAATGCATTGCTATACAGTAACAGAACCACCGTACAGTGCAGCAGACATAACTCCACTTGAGGCAGACTGTAGTTATATTATAATACAAAGCAGAATCCTAAGCAAGCGGGATACACCCTTAGGGCCCATGCAGGTATATGAAAGTCTGGTGCACAGTCAATAGGGTTTTGCTGCAACCCCCACGGAATTCTTCAATTTGATCCTAGTATTTTAACCTAGGTGGGGATTGCAGAAAGCTGAAACCCCTTAATCAGGTTGTTCACCTAAACAAGTACTTTAACCTAGGTGGGGATGGTTGAAATGCTGCCATCCCTATAAGTTCCTGACTAGTCAACCAACCCATACAGGGATGGCAAAATGCTGCGAACCCTTAGCTAGGTTGTTTTCCATAGGGACAAGCTGCATTCCCTATAAGATCCCCTTCTACCAGCCCCTTTGTATGCTGACCTAGATAGGCAAGACCTGCCTGCTGCCATGTGCTCTTGTCTCACCTGGCCTCAGTTGGGCAGTGTGGCCTGAGGTCATTGCTGCAGACATCCTGCCAATACCCCTAGACACCAGTGAGTCAGAGCCACACCCCTGCTTCATGGCACTTACACTTCAGGGTTGGTCATGCGAGTGGTCACTTGGTCCTCTGGGAAATATTAAAGAATTACAGCCTCCCTACTGATTGGTTGTAACCAGGCAACCACATGGCCCCATGAGTCGGTTCAGCTTACCTTGTTGAGCGCCTACCCTTGTCCCTCCCTCACAGCCCTCCTCCTGTCCCCCATGGTCAACACAGCAGCATTTCCCAGCACTATAAAACACTTTCATACAGATACAAAATAACCTCCAGCACTTCTCGTGTTTCTACTCCCTTGCTCGATCAACCTAGTTTTCTTTTTTTGCTAATGTATCTAGAAAATATATGTTTTCCCACATTTTACTCTTTCAGCAGTCCTCAACTAAGTGTCAGACTTTGTCTTCCTAACCTCAACTCTGGCCTCTTTGAGTTTAACCTAATCAGGATGCCTCCCCTTTTGTCCTCTTGTACTCTAGGAATGCCCTTCTTCTCTTTACCCTCACTGCTTCCCTCACACTCTCTGAAAATCACATTGGTCTTTTGTGCTAATTTCTTTCTGTGACTTATTTACACAAGTTCCAATTACTTCCAGGAGTGCACCTTTGAGCCTTCCCCATTGCTCCTCCACTCCTACTATAGTGTAAGCCACTTATAACGGACTATTCTGTGTGACCCCCACCCTTTTATCCATTATAAGCAGCTGTCTGATAACCAAAAAGCACTTTTATACATGTTTTGTACATGTTTTACACACAGTTCTCTACTGTCTGTTACTGCTACACTCTCATTGCTACATGATTAAAGGATTTAAATGAAAATGCTCCAGGCTCCTCTCACTGCCCTTGAACATTTTTTTCTTTGTTTTGTTTGCTTTTTGTTACCAAGCTACTTCCAAACTACTCCAGTATCCACTAACTGTCTGCCCACAAAACCACACTGCAGAAACAAATGAGATCTGCATGATTACATGATTTAAAAGAAAAATTGTACCTGACACCTATCATTCGTCTGACTGCCCATAAATAATTTTTGCTTGCTTTTTGTTATCCAGCTGCTCTGAGCTACTCCATTCCTTGCTGACCGGCTGCACTCAAAACACTGGCAAAACAAATGAGAACCACATGCAAGGAAAAGGGAAAAGTTTACATTACATTAACTTGGATACTTGTATCTGACAGCCAAATCTTAGTAAGGAGGGTGTGTTCTACACAGAAAAAAAACACTCCATTTGTGCCAGAATCTGCCAGCATCCAAAAGTGCAAACTGTAGCGTGCCCACTCTCTGTAAAACATTGAGATGCATGTGACACTAACTCCACCAGCAATGAAAAAAATGTAAGCACCAACATGTTTGACCCTATATCTCATTACTCACTGCACTCACTACTCAGGCACACAGGGGTTGTTTTGTGACTTAAGATTTTCAGCTCACTCATAACATTTTTTAGGTTTTTACTTACTGTAGCCACAATGTGGTTTATGTCCCGTAAGGAAGGCTAGGTAAGGCAGTAGCATCTATCAGCCAATTAACACCTTGAGTGCCAGTGAAATCAAGTAGTGCCAGGGGGGCTGAGTGATCATCACTTCCAAGGCTTCAGTCAGTTAGTGGTGAGTAGCATTGGGGAAGCTCATTAACACTTCATACTCAAGTGCCCATGTAATCTGGGCTATAGGCCAGATCACTAGAGGACTACAAAAATGATTTTTGGAATACTACAGTAAAATCAGTAGAGCTGATGGAAAATCACCTGTAGCCATACATTTCATTCAGGAGAATCACCCCATACCAATTCTATGATTCTTTGGATGGGAGCATGTACCACATCTCTATAGAGGTTTAACAGCCTGGGTTGGCTTAGGCTCTCTGAGCGTAGGAATCTTCATCTCCTTAAATTTATGTTCCAAATTTGGAAAAAAGGGGCCTCAATTTATGTCTCTCAGTTATTTCCTCCTAGAAGTATGAAAGATAATCTTAGAACTGCCCAGGGGTTACATTATTTAACCCCCAGATGTAATTTGAATGTTGGCAAGTCATTGGTTCTTTCAGAGGGATGACCTCATGGAATACAATTCTTGAGTGTCTAAGGGAAGTGAATCAGATAATCTATTTTTCTGATCTGAATAAATGGTACCTGGGATGGGCCAGTAGTCAATTTTATTGCAATCAATGTGACATTTATTAACCCTGATTGCTTATATATATATATTGCTCCTTGTTGTATATTGTATATTTTTATACTGCAATTTAATAATGTTGACTGTTATGTTCTTTGAAACCGATGTTTGTTTGTCTTTTGATACTAGGACTTCATTGTAAATGAGCTACGCTCAATTGAATGCTTCCCTTATTCTTATGAATAAAAAGATTTACTGACTGATTTACTAGGAATAGAGAGAAGAAACTGTTGTACAAAGAAGGCTAATGGATCGATCAATTTAAGGCAGCAGAAAGAAAATATGGACTAAATAAAGAAATGGACTGACTCTCAATGGTTTAAGTATGCTCAAAATGTGTTTAATAGCAATATGAGTTTAAAGTACATAATATGAATGGTGTAGTGTAGCAACTGTACATGTGACCACTAACTTACATTTCTTATATTCACAACACATCAGAGAATGATTAATGTCACTGGTCCTGCCATTCGCACTTCCATCATGTTGTTTGTTCATCATTTATGTGTGAAGTGTCTGGAAGTATTCATATCACATTAATTATTACACAATATATATTCTGAACTGGAATATATAGAGTATGTATATTTCTCCATTACATAATTTGTACATGTTTTAGAACCTTTTCTGGGAGTCATCCCCAACCCCAAACCCCAGCATTGCATGTTGTCCAGTATATTTGTCCTTCAGGCCTCTGTAAATGATATAAAAATGAACTATTCTTATATGTGAATACTTTAGATTTAAGGTCATGGGACTGGACTTATAATATGACTCCTAGGGGTGCCCAATCTGAATAAACAGGGATCAAGGCTAACCCATATATCCCAGTATGTGCTCTGATTGCAAAGTGCATGTAATACAAATAACATGTAATAGAAACCTGTGCATGGTGGTTTCTAACAGTGGAGAGAAGCATCACACTGCCTTGGGAGGTCTGTCAGTAGTTGGAATGCACTGGTACATCACCTATTGAAGATGTCCCATGCTTATGACAATGGAGTTATGACAACCTGGCCCGGATATTCAAACTGCACCAGGCTGTGGCACAAGCCTGGGCACAGCTCAACTTTGTTGTGCAGGGGTGTGGCCTGGGCAATATTCAACGGAGCTGTGCTATGGCACAGCAGCTTTGAATATCGCACCCTTGCCACCCCCACTGTGCATGGCACAGTGGCACTGCACCAGCGCAAGTGGCCAGAGTGGAGCATGGAGATGCACTAGCGCAAGTGCCATTGCGCCATGCACAGCACCTGCGATATTCAAAAGGGGACATGTAAATGGAGCCATAAGTTATGCAAGGCACACAGGGGGCCATTTGCATCTCATTATGGCCCTATTTGCATGCCATTAGCATGCAGGTGCACCAATCCCCGACGACTTGCACCTAGCGCCCTGCCAGGCAGCAGCCATCGGGAACCGACGCCTGCAGCCTGATCATGGGCATTTGTCTAAAAGAAATACCCCTGTCCAAAATCCCTGGTGGTCCAGTGGACGCTATGTGCCCGATCATGGGCATTTGTCTATAAGAATAAGCCTCCATCCTATATCCTTGGTGGTCCAGTGGATCTCCACTCTGCCCGATCGGGGCATCAGTTCTCTTCCCCACATCCAATATCCTGGTGGTCCAGTGGACCACACTCTGCCCGATCGTGGGCATCAGTAATATAACCCCCCATGTCCAGTATCCCTGGTGGTCCAGTGGACCGATCTGCCCTGATTGCAGGCATCTGTAACTCATAACATACTCCTACTACCCTGGTGGTCTAGTAGCCCCCTCCCCACCGCCCACTGAAACCCACCACCTCCCCGTCAGCCCAGCAGGCGGCAGCACCCACCCACCTGCCGCCCACTGCCCACCGACTGACAGCTCCAGTGCGGCTGCACACCCATTGGTTCACAGTGTGAACCAATGAGGCGATCTAACCATATCGTACTACTCAGTTCAGATATGGCGAATTAATTCATTCACATATCTGGACTGTATTAACCTGATATGGGCTGCATGCCGATGGCTCCGCTGTGAATCATAATTGCAACTACGGATTGTCAGTCGATGAAAGCAAATAACAGGTAGATAATGCTGACCGGCTGACGAAGAAGCGGGTGGTGGGGCTCGGCGGGTGGAAGGAAGGGTACCTGGGCCCCAGGAAATAAGAAATGCTAAGATTACTCTGCATCGGCGTTAATCACTGGACCACCAATGTCTGATGCCAGCGATCAGCAAAGTCCACTGGACCACCGGGATATTGGGCGTGGAAGTTTATAATACTGATGCCCAGCGATCAGGCAGGAATGCGATCACTGGACCTGAACATAGAGATAGAGATTCACACGGATGCCCACGATGGGGCATGGGGAGCCACCAGGTGTGGCAGGAACTCGGGTCGACAGGTGGCGGCTGCGTGTTGCACCTGCAATGCGGCAGCTCACTGTAAGTGGCCATCACTTGTACCTTTTTTTTGGCTTAACTTTGTGCAGGCGCAGGTAGGGGTTGTACATGTGACTCTGCATCCGGGCTGAATGTCGGGCTATGCAGGTTATGCATGGGCATGCCCCACCTGTGCCTGCATCGTTACTGATGCACTCCGGTAGCAGTCGGGTTTGTGCAGTGCCACTTTTCCCTTTTGAAAATCGCGTCGGGGCGCATCACTGGGTTGTGCATGGCGCAACACTGTTGCGCCATGCGCAACCCTTTTGAATATCTGGGCCTCTGTCTAGTAAGAACTGCAGGCGCTGAGAAGTTAATACAAAGAAACACTTTGTCAGTTGTCATACAAGGCACTGCGGTATGCCTGATGAGCTCCAGGTAAGTGTTGCTCTCCTAACAAGTGAGTTTGCAATACTACACAGAGGGAAAAGTTAGAGTGGAGTAAAAAGGAATACCTGCTTTGGGGGTAATAATACTTTGAACAACTTGTGATAACATATACTATATTTTTAACTGACTTTTAAAATATGAACTTAAGCAATCGGTGAAATACACAATTTAGTATGTAAGCTCCTATTGTTCAGAGCCAAAACTGAGACATTTCTCCAAGTTATACCAACAATGCACATTCTTTGGAAATTGAAAGTACAAATATATTTGGTTTCCATTTCAAACTTTAATTGGAATGAGTAATAGAATATGGTTTAACAGCAACATGTCAGAAAATCTGAGGGAATGAGATACAGGAGAATACTATATTAGAAACGCAATTTTATTAATTTACAAAGCGAACAATGTGTTAATAGACAGGTAACAATTAAGAGCTTCTTTGATATATAACTGAATAAGAATACATTTTGAAAAGTATTTTTTTTATTGCAGAAAATGAATTTATGACTGAAAGGATGTGCATTGAAAGTAAGGCAACCCATGGATCAGGTACGAGAATCCACCTGCTCCATATCTCACTACAAGAATCATTAAAATAAACAGTGCATAAGAGTAACATTGTACCTAACAAATAGAGCAAACGATGATATTAATTATGAACAAGTGCCTGATTTTGAATATTATTGCATAGGGCTCAAGGAGTATATAATTTGTATAGCCTATTGAAGCAGTGCTAAGTAATACAGAAAAAATGAAATATATTTGTGACATTATTTTTAAAGTTATGTTATTTATTAGTACTGTAAATGTTACTGCCCTGAGGAAGAGAATTAACTTCTCGAAGCATTGACTATGCAACAGTGCTGACACTACTGGGTATTGAAAAAAAAACCAGAAAAATGTCATACTAAGTGTGATTTATTTCCAGGAGTTGGAAGTTGATTGTAGGGCCATTTCCTGGAACAGACTCTTCTGCTTTGTATTTTTTCATTCACATATGAAGCGCCACACTGAATTCCAGTAGAAACTTCTTTTTAGCTTTCACTACTTCCCTGATCTTTTGAGAGAACCATGTTGGCCTGTTGCTCTTCTGATTACCATATTCATGCATTACTTTGTTGCCTTGAGAATGGCCCCCTTGATTGCCCCCATCTCTCCTCCATATCCCTGATGCTGTCCACTCTGGCTAACATTTCCTGGACCAGCTCACTCACCGGATTGAAGTCTGCTCTTCTAAAATCTAGGACTTCAGCCTTTGATAAAGGTTTACTTGTTCCAAGGTCCAAGATGAACCATATAGAGATATGGTCACTGGACCCTAATGGCTTCCTACCTTCACTCCTCCTACCACTTTCATGATTGTGAGCACCACATCAAGAATGACAGCCTGCTTAGTGGGTTCTTTTTTTTTTTTTTTTTTTTTTAGTTTTTGTTGACCGGGTAAGGGCACTAGGCAAATCCTGCCTATTTTCAGGCATGACCTGGGGGAAGGGGATACAGATACAGATGAATGCCAACTGACCTTGAACCAAATGAAACTGTTGGTGGTATTTTTAGTGAAGAGGGAAATTTGGCTGGACACGGGAAATTCCCTACTCTGGAGGTAGGCGGCCTCTCCTGAGACGGCTGGACCAGGTTCAGTATGTCTCAGCTGCCGGAGAGCAATGGAGGTGGTCGGTGATGGTTCTATGGAGGTAGTTGAAGCACTCGAGGAGGTGCTTCTCATCCATGTCAGCAGACATGGAAATTGTACAGCATACTCCACCTACTGAAGAATCTATTATGTTGGAGGCTGCTGAAGGGGAGGAACTGTCTGGACGTGGCTTTAAATATGGTTAATGAGGATGACAAGAAAAGAAAGCGTCCTGACAATGGTCAGGTTGATTCCTCTGGTTTGGTTAAAAAGTGCTATGCAAGGAATTGCTGGACCAGCGACTCGACCGCGGGAGTCCCTGCCACTGACCTGGATGATGACTCCTTTCCTTTTCTGCTTGACTTTCCACTTGGTCTCGGAGGAGTAGCGTTGGAGCAGGCGGCTGGATACGGACCACGGCAGCCTGGATCCGGATCCCCAGTTGCGTTACGGGAATAGGACCGAAATGCCAGCAGGACGTCTTGGAAGCACAGGTTGTTGCAGGAGTCAGTTTTCAGGGTCGGACCATGCATCCGTGTCATTTCCGCTGGCTGCAGTCGTCTCGGACCCTGATTCGGTGGCACCTGAAGCTGGATTACTGATTTTGAATCAAGATGACTTGGAACTTGAAAGCGCTACAACATTAGTGACTTCTGCTGCTGTGGTTCCTGAAATGATGCCAACAGGTCGGTGTTAGCGTTGCAACTCTACTGCACATGCTGGGCCCTGCGAGTGTTACATTAATGGCTCTCCTCAACTGCTGCATGCACGGCCGCTAGCTATGCTTCCTTGTTTAAACCTACGGATATTCCAATGAGAAAACGTTTTGTAGCAAGAATTCACTACAAAGGAGGTATGGACCTCCCTCCTGATCGGAACTTTGTGGGCAAGTCTTTAATAATAGACTCATTAGGTATTCGACCTTCAGAGGTATATGCCTTTATTCATTCCTCAGGGGATTCCAACTTTGATGTTTCCTTTCGTTCAGCTGCATTACTTGATAAATTTTGGGCTGCTTATCACACTGCTCGTACAGACCCTGCTTGGAAACATTTTGTGGTGATTCCAATCACTAAACCGACTGCTAAGGTTATTACTGTTTTGTTTCGGAATGAAGGGGTCAATGTTCTGGATATAGTATATTGGTTGGAAAAACGCTGTACAGTGAATGGAGTACCACGTGCCTTATTTGATGATAATGGGTTTTGGACTGGGGATGGAAAATTAATGTACAACTTAAAATAACCGAGGATGGAGTTCAGCATCTCCTAATTGTTTTTATTTGGGAGGGATCGTGGTGTTCTGTTTTATCCAGGACAACCACGTGCATGTTACAAATGTGGCTCTTTAACTCATTTTGAACTATGATTGTGATCAAGTGAAATGTACATCTTGTGGAATGTTAGGTCATTCAGCTTTCTCTTGTCAGGTCCCACCTACCGCAATCTCTGCGGTGACTCCTCATATTTATGCAGCATGTCCATGGGCGGCCCATAATACATCTGACTATACTGAACATGATTCTTATATAGCTAATTCTTCAGCTACTGTTAGACCCCCCAAAGCTCAAATCCTCCTACCAAAGACGTGGATACTGCTCACTTATTGTCTGTTTCCCATACTACTTCCCTTAACCCTGATCTGCCTAAAATTTAACTACTTCAGATCCTGTTGTACCTCTAGAAACTCCATTATTGAAGGAACCTTTAATTCCCATAGTGATTCGGTTCCGACCTTACTCAAATTCTTCTCCTCCGTTGGAAGTGAGCGCGGAATTGGTAGAACCCCTCCACTTGCTAGGCGACTGCGCTCCACTAAACCACCAGACACTGTGTCCATATTAACCATTCCAGTATCTAACACCTATGATCCTTTACAAAGTTGAGATGATGTTATGGAGGAAGAAGAATTAGGGATTCCCTTTCTCCCCTCTCCTATGGCAACCCCAGTACCATCATCCTGCCTACTGCTCCTGGGATTCATTCAAAGAAGAAAGTTGTTAAATCAAGAAAAAGAAATGATGTATTTCGATTCACAGTGGTTTTTTTCCTTTCTTTTGGTTATGACTTCTTTACACATAGCTAGCTTTAATGTTAATAGTATTCGTTGCATTATAAACGCACAGCTCACGTTTGCAGCTTTGCATAAATTGGATTATGAAGTTTATTTTTACAGGATGTTAGATTATATACTGCAGAGGCGTGACTATAGCCTCAAAAGAATGGGGCTTCGGCCTTCATATTGGTCCTTAGGGCAGGACCTTTGTTCTGTGTTGGAATTTGTTTTCTTTCCTCTAACTTTATTTTACAAAAATAGTAGATTTGGTTCCGGAAGGGTATTATTGTTGGATATTTTATGGTATAATTTACCATATAGATTTGTTAACATTTATCGCCACAACAAAAAGCTGCTAGAGTTCAGCTTTTAGCTTAATTAAACCATTTTGCTTACTGAATCGGATTGTTTTGTGGGGTGGGGATTTTAATACTGAGTTTGGCAATCTCTCCTAATAAGAAGACTTACTACGATACCCATGCCTTACGTACTATTATAACAGACATGAATTTAATTGATGTCCTTGCTCAGTCATTGTTGCCTACCTTTTCAAAGGGCAAATTGTCTTCTAGAATCGATTTTTGTTATGTTCAAAACTATTGGGGTGGTAAATGGCGTTACAGTACCTAGGCTACTTCGGATCACAATTTAATAGGGATACAAATCCAGTTGGGAAGTTTTATCACAAGGTCCTGGAGTTTGGCGGCTAATTCATCCTTACTCCTTGACTCAGAATTTTCGCATAGATTTTGGCATTACTTTCAGATCGACTTACAGTAGTTTTTCTTTACGATTCTGTAATCGAGTGGTGGACTGATACAAAATTAACTATAATGTCTTATTTTAAACACTATGCCAGATTCTTAGCTGATACCAGACACCATACTTCTGATCTACTACGCACTGAATTATTACGATTGTTCACTGACTCTTATTTACATGGCTCTGATTGTTCGGTTCGTATTAAGGAGGTAAAAACTGCTTTAACTAAGGTACAATATGATAGGCAAAGGTCTATTCTTTTTGAACAGAAATTTCGGACTACTGGGACCTTGATACCAATTTAATCCTTTGATGTTACTAAAGAAAAATTTAGTGGTAAACAACTGTCTCAACTATTGGATGATCAGCATAATATTGTGAAAGGGCAAGACAATATTATGAATTGTGTTACAAAATTTGTGAAACATACATTTGAAACTCCAGTTATTGAGTCATCTGCTATGTCATTTTTACTGCAGGCAGTGGATATACCTACCTTATCATCGCATCACAAACATGAGCTTATCAAACCTTTTACTTTTGATGAAATGAAAGAAATTATCCAGAGTCTTCGAGACAAGGTGGCTCCTGGCTCAGGCACGGTTTATCAGCAGAAATTTATAAATTTTATGGAAATTTATGCCGACTCAACTTTTAGCTGTCTTTAATGCCTTCCTACACGAAGATCGCTTGACCCGATCAAATGTATGAAGGCTTGATGTTCCTTTATAAAAAGGTGACAGGAATAATTTACTGAATTGGAGACCAATCACCTTATTAAACACGGATTATAAAATTTTTTCCAAATTACTGGGTAACAGGATATCCGAAACTCTTACCGTCTTTGCTTTCCCCTTTCAGTATTGCTCTGTTTCCAGTAGGTCTATCCATGATGCTTTACTTTTATTGAGAGAATTGTTTCCCAAGGACAAAGGGTATTCTACGGATATTTGTTTAACTTTGATCTTTCCAAAGCCTTTGACAGAATTTCTACAAGAATTTATCTGGTTGACACTTAGTGCCTTCGGGTTCCCACAAACTTTTGTTAATTGGGTTAGCTTATGCTATTCCTTGGCCTATGTCAGACCATATATTAATGGCAGGATTGGTTCCCCTTGTTATATTCGTCGGGGAGTAAGACAAGGTTGTCCCCTAAGCCCTTTATTGTTTGTAATAGCACTGGATCCTATTATTAGGTTGCTTCATAGATCACCTAGGCTTTTAGGTCTCCCTCATCCTGGCTATACTGTGCAAAAGGTGATTTGTTATGCGGATGATATGTGTGTCTTGGTACCCACTGTTTCAGTAGGTCGTTGTTATGTAAGGTGTTACGGTTTTCTATTAATCCTTGGTTCTAGTCTGAATCTGCAAAAGAGTGTGTGTCTGAATTTGGCCTCCTCCATAGAGTATTTTCCTCTATTGGGGTATTAGACTAGTGGATTGTCCACACAAACTCTTAGGTATTTATTTTGGAGTTCAGATCTGGCGTAAGTATAATTGGGAGATATGTTTGAACAAGGGGAGAAATAGTTAGTAAGTGGCATTCGTGATTTTTGAGTAAAAAAACGTATTTTTGATTAAAGCGTGACTTAGTACCTTTGTTTTACATATAGCACATGTTTTCCATTACCCAGATGTTTTTGTACCTCTTCTTAGTCTTTTCTTTTCTTTTCCTGTTTTGGGGCAACCGTCTTAATCCTATCAAGCATAGCGTTTTATTCACGACCTTACCGGCAGGAGGGTTAATATGATTCACCCCATTGTGTTTTTATTCCCTTTTTCAACCAATTTGAAGCCTTTAGTTTTGGACTCTTTCCAGCTTTGGGTCCCCTTGCTTCTGCGTGTCATAATGACATCTTTCAGGAATGGAGTAAAGGGAATTTCTCCATAAAAATAAAAGAAACTATGTTTTATCCGCGGATTAGGTCATAGTGTTTGACATGTTAAAACATGGCGTATTTAGTAAAAATGATTAAAGATTTATCCGGAAACAATTGTATGCAGTTATAGTAGAATCCACTTTTCGAGGACATTTTCCAGGGTTTTCACCGGCAGAAAAGACATTGGTTGGAAACCGTTTAACTGATCCCGTATTCCTGTGGCGCTGTGGGATGTTGCCTGGTTAAGTGCACATGGGAAAATTAATGTCGTGATAACCAGAAACATAAACAAGTATTAGATAGATATTGTTTTGAGATTCTTGTACAAATCTTACAGAAACTATGTCCCATTTATATTTTCTTGTCCTTTCATTTCGTTTTGGTTTTGTAGGCGTTGTCATTTTTGGGATAAAGTTTGGTGCCAGTGGGATCAGAGAGCCTTATTTTTGGTTTATTTCCTGTTTCATGGTCCAAATGTAATTCTAGTTCTTTGAACATTGTTGCTAGTATTATATTGTATTGGGTATGGCAGACCAGATGTTGGTTCCTTTTTCAACAACGTTGTCTTACTCCTGAGGAATTATTCCAAAAAGTATTAGGCCATATCGATCGTGTTAAGGAAGGAGAAAGGAAAATTCTTCGAAGGAATATATGGGAACTATATTGGGATTCTTTTGATTTCCTTTTGCTCTGTATAATCTGTTTTCTTTTTCTCTGAGTCCTTCTGTAAAATAGTGTGACGGTTTGGAGTTTCATGTTTGATATTTTTGTCACTCTGTTTTGATTTGCTGTAAATTGTTTTTTTTGTTTTGAAAATTGACACGATGCTATGTTGTATATTTATTTGTGTTTTTAAATAAACATTCCCCTACACTTTTCAATAAGTGCCATGGGATCTTTAACATCCACCTGAACTACCACCAATCCAGGCAGATGGGACCTCGGTTTAACATCTCTTCCAAAAGACAGCACCGATCTCATGCTGCAGTACAGTGTCAGTACTGGGATATTAATCTAAGTGCCAGATGTGGAAACTGAACCCACAACCCTCTGATTTCCCGGCCTCAGAGGCAAGTGTGCTACCTACTGAGCCACTGACACTGACTGTTCTTAACCAGCTTTAGCAACAGGCAGTCATGCAATGTATCCAGCAGGGCCTGACTTCTGGAGCTCCTGGTCACTGGACTGGCATGATCAAATATCTGGCATGTTTAGATCTTCCACCACCACCTCTCACTTTGTCACCTCACTTTCCATTTCTTCCCCTAGATCCTTATCTCTGTCTTCCCCTATCCTGGAGTTATATAGATCACCCCCATGTGTAGTTTCTTGACTGAGGATGGTGTGAGCTGAACTTATAGCAATTCTGCTTTCTAGTGCTGTGCAGAATTTTCAAATTCCAGTGGAATGGAATTTTGTAGAATTTTTGAAATTCTGCTGAAATTCCACCAGATTTTGCCAAAAATGGAAAGGTGGAATTCTATGGTAGAAAAATGTGGAATGACTTTTCCGCAGCATTTTCGCAGAATTTTATTCCATGGATCTCAATATTTTCCACAGAAATGGTTGCAGAATGATTTTCCACAAAGAAAATGCTGTTCCACGGAATATTATTCCATGGTTCACAGCAGGCAGAATTCCTCAGCAGAACCAGAGAAATTCCAGCAGAAATTCTGCTGGCAGAATGGTCATTCCATGCTAATTCCGCCAGTGAAATTCTGCATTCTGTACAGCACTACTGTTTTCCCATTACCTCACCTGATGTTTCCATCCTCCTCTGCCTCTGTGCCTTCCCTGACATAAAAGGGCTATAACACCTCCTTTACATTTTCCTCTAGCCCATCTAAAACTTGGTGTGGCCTCAGGCTGTCAGGTCCCAATCACTATTCACTGTGGCCCAAGTTTCTGTGATGGGGTTATATGTGATATGGGTGAGTATTTTATCTTGCCGTGCAACTTGACTGAATACAAAACCATCCAACGTCAAAAGGGCAATACATATGAAAGCTAAGGATGGTTGCTTACACACCGACAAAATCAGTAGCAATAAACATTTTTACATGGGGGCGCTATGCTCCCCGTACACCCCTTTGCAAGGGGCAGGCCCCCCAACCCCAATATTTTGAATGTTGTCCACTGAGAGCTGCTTACTAAAATGATCATCCCTATTTTTAACTATGCGAATGTGGTCTTTGGGTCCCCCTGCCTCATCCCTCTCTAGACTTGGCTCCCTCTTTACTTTTTGCCATTTTTGCCTCTAATGCTCCCCCCTGTGCACACACCACTGTTCCTCTACTCCTCCCTCTCCCTTCCCTCTCTTCACTTATGCCGCCAGCACCTTGGCACCATCCTTATCTCCAAATTCCGGTTTGGATACCTCCCCTCCTACTTCTCCTCTGTCCTCTCCCCCTTCATTCCCCTTTTCCTATCTGCTGTGTTCCAGAGACTCCAGTACCTTCTCTCTTCCTCGTTCTCTATCCAGTTCAGCACAGGCAGCCTTCTCCTACTGTCTCCCTTCCCTCTGAAATTCTCTTCCGAGCTCCCTTCATCTAGTTCATTCTCTGCACAGTTTAAAATGTATTCTTTTTCAATCCCCTCTCCCCCATGCTTCTGGCCTTCCTCCTCCTGGCAGCTGGGGTGAGGCTCTCTCTACCCATATTTAACTTCTCTCTCTATGCACTCTACTTTTCCTCACCTGTCTGATTCTAATTTGCATCCCTCAATTGCCTCACTCCCTTTTCTCATGATCTTTCCCTTCTTTTCCATTTATTTTAGCTACTTCTTATCATTTTTGCGTATGCCTATTTGTCATGTAAATATCCATGCATTATTCCAATCCTTACTATTCACTTCATCGTAATTTCAAGCACCTTATTGTTTTTTAACTTGTATGCTTTATTTTAAATTGTAATCAGTCCTAATATTTGTACTACCCCCTTTCCCCTCCCCCCTGGTGGCACTAGAAATGAGCCTCAGTGTGCCTCTCCTGGTTACCAACATTTTAAATAAATAAATAGAGCCACTCCAATATTACTGAGATAGCTATCCCTTCACTGACAATAGCTTAAAGGTGACCTGCAAAGTTTAGCTGCAGCCTGCTCCCATTCTCACATACATTGCTATGCCGCTGTGAGTCAAAAGCTGTTATAACCCACATTTTCTGAGCTATATCTATATTTTGAATCACTGCAGAACTATTCTGATGAACACAAAGCCTCATAGGTATTCCAAACCATTTAGTAACATAGCTACCACCACTGCTTTGATTTTAACAGCAGTGGCTGAAGCTTAGTATACTAATTTTCTTGCTTCCGTGTGATGTTGATTCCTAAAATAACACTACAACAACACATGGAAGGATGTTGCTGTAAGTATGATTTTAAGTATCAACATCCCTGTTGTAGCAATAAAATAAGCATAATTAACTCCAGCCACTGCTTTTATATTCACAACAGTGGTGGCATCTACAGCCCTAAATGGGTTGGAATACCCATGGGGCCTTGTGCATACTCAATCTGGACCCATGTGGCTGTTTCGAGGCTTCCAGGTCTGTCATTATAGTTTGCCAGTGATTAAAAACCTAAACTTACTGTAGCTCAAAAAAACTACTTTAGTCATAGCAGCCTTTGACTCCTGTGACGGCATGGCAATGGTATGTGGGAATGTGAGTGGGCTGCAGCTAAACTTTACAGATCACATTTAAGGGGGGACAATGATGGTTTAAGCAGTTTTTGTACTGTGAACTAAAAGAAGATTCTGAAAGGTCTGATCAGAATCTTTTGTGGTTCTCCCATTACTTACTCTAAATACCTTAAAAGTAAAGAACAGAGGGGAGATAATGACTGACAAACTGAAATTATAATCTAGATTAGGCCAGATTTTAAGAACAGATCTGAATTGAATCCATCAGCACTATTTTTAAACCAGACTTACGTTTGCAGTCGTACAGTAGTTGCATTCAAAAAGTTAGCATTTGTATGAAAAACTGATGCAAGCTGCTGCAGATCATAACTTTTGACACAAAATGCCAGCAGCTTCCCAAAAATATAGGCAGGTGGGTTGGACACAAACAGTTGTCCACAGATGCAAGGTAGTCCATGCCTGTGCATCTGTGGCCAACATATTTTCAAAATCTAACTGCTACAGTATGTTCTTCAAAGCTTTCCCAGTGTTGGCATCTGAGCACATTGGTTCCACCCATTCAGAGCACCAGCACCAGTGTGCCCAGTCATCAGGGTGCCAAGTCGGGATTTCACCAACCCCTGTTTTTGCAGGGGGCTATGCACCCCACAACCCCCTTTATTATTCTTTATTATTATTCTAACTCTGAGAGGGGGCAGACCTTGGGGGGGGCACGAATCCCATAATAGGCACCCTGATGTGCCGGTGCATTAATGCTGGTGCTCTAATGGCTGGAAGGGAAGCTCTGTTGTGGTGCACATTGACATGAGATTTTTGTTGCTAATGTCTGCAACCTCTAAAAAAACAGGCAGGCAGGCTAGGTTCCAAAGGTCAGTCACAGACTTAAGGTGATTCATTCCTGTGTATCTGTGGTGGACCCTGTTGAAAATCTACATGCTATGTTTCTCGGAGATTTCCCAGTGCTACAATCTGAGCACCTCTCTTCAATATATACCCATTTGTAATATTGTTATTTTGTGGAATGCTTCTTCTTCACAGTTCTCTTACCATCAGAACTCACATGAAAACTCTTTCACAGAATATCTGTCTGTCAGTCTGTCTGTCTATCTGTCTGTCTGTCTGCCTCTCTGTCTCTCTATCCATCTATCTGTCTGTCTGTTTGCCTGTCAATCTACAGTATCTGTCTGTCAGTCTGTCTATTAGTCTGTCAGTCTGTCTGCCTATCTACCTACCTATTTGTCTGTCTGTCTATCTGTCTGTCTGTCTGTCTGTCTGTCTGTCTGTCTATCTATCTATCTATCTATCTATCTATCTATCTATCTATATCTATCTATCTATCTAATACAGTGCCTTGTCCTGCCTTTGGCAGAAGAGTGATGACCACCTTAAAATATTTTGGCAAAAGAAAGTGTTGCTACTGCTTGTGAATCTGTCTTCAGATCCTAACAGAAGGTAGGGCTAAGAATGTTTCTCTTATGGTATGCAGCATTGCACTGTTAAATACAATTGTTCATTGATAGAGTGCCACTGCACTTGAGTGGCCTTTGGAAAAAAGCACAAAAGAGACTCTGAAAAAAACATCTCCTTGACCCTGGTTTTGAGACACAGCCTTACAGTTCAATGTGTACTAATTCAAAGAAGTGGAATAGATTCACAGAAGCATCTGGTCTCTTTTACACACTCTAATCATTTCTTTCTAGTCTGCTGATCAGACATTCAACCTGCAATGGCTCTGTCCAAGGCATATATTTTTAGCTCAAAGCAAGCACTTAAGATGTCATGAAAAATACACATTAGGGGGCTGGCTCAGTGATGCAGTAATGAGTCTTTATACTGTTCCCAGGTTCACATGTGGATTTGAGTGTACTACCCTTGAACCAGCAGGGGGTGTACAGTGTTGTGGAAGTGACTGCATTTTGTTCCCAGTGAAGGAATGTGTGGGATACCCATAGTGATTGTATGTATTAAAAACTGAAGAGGTCATAATGTGACCCCTTCAGTCATTTTCATAATAGCTCCATAGAGACTGAAGAGGCTACTGTACTTGCATATAGTAGTGGTGTGAAAGATCACATTTTGTCATGTGATGACCCTTTTTGTTTTTAGTATATACAGTTTCTATTGGATTATAATACATTCATGCATCCCATGATAGCCAATGGAAGCCTCAAACCCCCACCAAGACATCCCCTCATCCCCATCATCATAAAGTACCCCCTTTCCATAATCCACTTAGCAAGACCCACATGTTCCCTTCCTCCTTCCTCCATGCACTACGCAAAGATTAAGTAACTCTCTGACCCCTCTTCCTAACACATCCAGTAAACAACCAGCCACCCTTCTCCCACATCCCCTCAAAATATAAACTCCCACCCACTCAGTACTACACCTTCTACCCCATAGGACACTGGAACCTGACCTAACAGAAAGGATACAAAAAGCTGTTAGAAGGAGCTGGAGAGAAGAGGAGAGCAACCCACAGATGACCTCTTTTCACCACTTCAGCTGGCCACCATCTGAATAAATGTGAGCATTCTTTACTGTATGCCCATGTTCCCATTCATTCAGATGACAGCTGGCCGAGGTGATGAGAGACAGTCACCATCTTTCCTAGCTTCTTCTCTAAATTTATTGTATTCTTTTAGTCTGGTTGAGTATTAATGTTATGTGGAGGTGGAGGATGGTGGGTACTGAGTAGACAGTGAGGTTTCCATTTATTGTGGGGCTAGTGGAGGAAGGTGTGGTGGTTGTTGAGTGGTTCAGCTGGGGATGGCAGTCAGGGTGTTTCTTAATCTTTGCAGAATCTTTTCAGAAATATATTTATGTGGTCATAATTCATCAGTCTGTTTAGCTACAGACCAACAAATTAATATGTTAATGCTTACTTCTTTGGAGGGCTTTTAAGGGCATGCCTAATACACTCCCATTTTGGTGAGTAGTTCTAAAGTTATAGGGGTTCATAATAAATCCAGCATTTTATTTTTTGTGAAATGGTGTATAAATATTCCTTTGCTTATAATTTGGCGCCACCTTTGGAGCCAGATACCTGCAAATTAGCATGCACAACCTTTTGTAAGGGTCATAATAACTGCTAAATGTGGAGACATTTGGCTAAAATTAATTAATAAGTTACAGAGGATCACAATTTCAGAATTTATTTATTTGCAAAATTTTGTAAACATATACTAAAGTTTTGATGCCTGCAATTCAACGGCTATTGCAAGTACAGAGTGCTTAGATTCAATGCTAAGAAGTGCAAGGTAATGCACCTGGGAAACAAAAACCCAGGGGAAGAGTACACAATGGGGGGTGAGATACTAACAGCAACAAAAATGGAAAGGGACCTGGGGGTAGTCATATCAGATGACCTAAAGGTGGGCAAGCAATGTGAGAGGGCAGCAATGAGGGCTGGGGGATATTGGGATGCATAGGGAGGCATCACCAGTAGAAAACAGAAGTTATTATCCTCTGTACAGACAGCTGGTCAGACCCCATCTGAGTACTGCATGCAGTTCTGGAGACCCAGTCTTAGCAAAGACATAGACAGGATGGATGCTGTCCAGAGGAGGGCAACTAAAATGGTGCAGGGTCTGCACGGAGACATATGAAGAGAGACTAAAGAAGCTTAATATGTATAGCCTCGAGGAAAGGAGGGAGAGGGGCAATGATAGAAACTTTCAAGTACCTCAAGGAATCAACAAAGTCCAAGAGGGTAGCATCTTTCAAAAGAGGTGTGCAAGAACAAGGGGCACAATTTGAAGATAGAGGGGTGGCTCAGAGGTAATTTAAGGAGTATTTTTCACAGAGGGTTGTGGATGCATGGAACGGCCTTCCGGAGGAGGTCGTGGAGTCAAAAACAGTGGAATTCAAGCATGCATGGGACAGTCATAAGGCAATTCTAGGGGATGGGGGTAGGAAAAAGTAGGCTGCTGGTTAACTAGGATCTGCAGCTTATCCAGTAGGCAGGGAAATAGGCAGACTGGGTGGGCCAAGCGGTCCTTATCTGCCGTCAAATTCTATGTTTCTATGTTTCTATGTAGAGTGGAAATTTGGCATGATAAGCAAACAGGAGGGGGCCACATCTTAGGGAGAGACTGTGGGCAGGATAAACAGCTGCAATCTATTTGAAAACAGAATCTTATCACCAGACAATGGGCTTCATAGTCCCTGCTTATGTAAGCAAACTCTGGTCAGAGCTGAAACAGCTGCAAATTAATTGATATGGGGCAGGACAGTTTGTAAAACAAAGGTGCAGTAAAACCCCCATGCATGTTAAGATAATGAAAACTTTGTTTTTTTATACACTGAAAAATCTGTCCATTGAAGCTTCAAGTTAATGCACAATACTGGCACATGCACACGGAGCTTAAGGCTGCCATCTTGGGCATGACAGGCTCCTTCTTGCATGTGTATCATGGCCACGATACTCATGCATGTGCACTGAGATCATGGTTGCCATCTTGGGCATGGTGATCTATTGCGGAAGTGGCAGGTGGCTACAAGCTCACTAAGAAAGAAAAAATAGCGCTGGGACAGGGCTATTGAATAGAGGCAGCTGGGTGCTTTACAAGTGATGGAGTGATTGTGTTTCAACTCCAACATTTTGTTGTTCTCTGGGATTTAGTGAGGGTGAGTTGATTTTCTGTGTTAGCAAGACATCTGCAGAGCTTGGCAGCACGCATGTGGAGCACGTATTATTGAGCACTACAATGTGAGTGACTCAATAATACTGCTTTCAGTAATAGCAAGTGGTGAATAACATCGCTATATCCTGTAGAGCGAGGATAGCAAGGAGCTATCCTCGCTAGTACAGGATACAGGATCCTGTGTGCTGGGATCCTGCTGAGCTGGCTGCATAGTGTAATGGAATACATTATTGCTCACAATGCCAGTTGATCTGGGTTTGCATCTGGTTACGGAACAAATTATTTTTGTAAAAAAAAAAACAATAACCTGCCCTGTAGTCCGCAACCCCCTTGGAGTTGATTATTTTAGTTTGGGGGATGTGGGGGGCTTGCCCTCCAAAGGGGTTTTGGTGTGCAGCCCCCTTCATAAAAAGAATGTCTCTGTGTGCAGATTGCAAGTATTGTAGCGACCGTTGCTATTTGCAATGGTCACTACAATATGGGGCACTTTTTTGAAGATGGGATCTTTTGTGGTCGCTTTATGTGATAGGTGGTCTTTAAGACTTGCCTTTATCACATAAAACTACAGAGCTCCACCCTGAAGCCGTAACAAGGATATTCAAAAGCAGTTTGGAAAAAATAACTTACTTTATTACATGATGCAAACATCTGTGGCAAAGCACGGTTATAAAACTGGTCAAAATCTAGCACCTTGAACTGAGCTCCAGGACTATTTCTGTTTCAACATAATGTCATCAAGCTCCCTCGCTTTTACTCATAAACACCTTTTCTATAGCAAAAAAAGTCAAACTCCTTTGCTGTCTCTTCACCAAATGTATGTGATTTGCCAATGTGTTTTCCATTATATATGTTTTGCAGGTGTTACCCAATGAATATTCTGAACATTTTAGAAGTTTTCTCTATATAGAAAGCATTATAAGTACATTCAGCCATATAGATTATACCTGTAGTATCACAGTTGAAAATGTTTCTTAATACTTCTATATGCCTTGAACAAGGGTTCACATACTGCTTAGTGGTTCTGATAGTACTACACAACTTTCATGAACCACACTGAAAGATTCCTGTAGCTAAAAGGGGCAGCCAATTGTGAGCTTCGATAACAGACCTGCTCATAGACAAAATGATACTGAACCTCTAAGCTGTCTATATTAAAACCTTGAGGTATAGATTGGTAGGACTCCTGAGTAAACACAGAAACATTGACAGTGTCAGAAGAAAATGACCACTGGTCCATCCAGTCATCCCAATTTTACTCTACTCTACTCTACCATGTGACCTATTTTCCAGATAGAGTTTTGGCCCTCCTCTCCCCCCTCACTCCCTACCTTTATGCTAACCCCCCAAGAAATTATTATTTCTTCTACTCTATCCCAGCTGTACTTGAACACATTAATGGTTGTTGTGCCTAGCACCTCTGCTGGTAGGTGGTTCTATGGCTCAACCACTCTCTCAGTAAAGTAAAACTTTCTAGCATCTCTCCTGAATCTCACCCTCCACCAGCTTACATTCATGTCCCCTTGTTTGTGACCCACCATTTCTGCTAAATACTGTAGTTACTCACAGTTTACTTCACTTATTCCTTTCAAGAACTTGAAGGTCTCAGTTATGCCCTCCCTCTCCCTTCCAGCTTCTAGTGAGTAAATGTTCAGTGCCCTAACCTGATCCTCATAGGATCTGCCCTGTTGACCTGGAATCATTTTGGCTAATGTACGCTGCACAGTCTCTTGTTTGTCTCTGTCTTTCCTCAGGTGAGGACTTCAGAACTGGGCACAGTATTCCAGATGGGGTCTCACAAGTGATTTATAGAGGAAGCATTGGGTTATGATGTGAAACATTGGGTCATAGTGGAGACTTGTCCAATTTTGTAACTGCACTTTGTCACCCATTTTTGCATTATGAAATAAAAAAGTTAGTTTTGCTTGATGCTTTTGGATGTACATTTCTACGCAAGTAGTGGCTAAGATGCTTGTTTACAGGTGCCAGGATATAACAAAGCTGGAGAAAGTTGGTTTAGTATATTTTAAATGTACACAGGAAATGCTGCAAATTATAAATTGGCAACATTTTTTCAAAATTTCTTGAAAGCATAATAGGTAATAATAATAATCTATCTGAATTACACTTGCAGAATTTAACTTTGCAAAACATATTACCACTGCATCTGACAAGCTAAGCTGAACTGTTTGCAGTCTTATAGTTCTTTCCTGAGGACTATTTTGTCTGGCTGTTGTTTTCTCTGAGCTTGATCAAATGGACTTAGTGGAATTGCTTGTCCCCCCTGATATCATCCTTGTTCCTCATGGTGACACCATCCTTTGAAAAGAGAGACACCTACTGCTTTTCCTGTGAGATATATCCTTAGGAATAGCTAGACTTCTTCTTGGTGCTCGAGTCATTTTCATATGCCACCAGGACTCTACGAGTGCCTCTAAGTCTTGGACTTCCAAGTGCTTCAGGCACGCAGGCTGGTCAGTTTTGCTAGGTGATATTCTTATATAATCTGTTTTCATGTTTTCCTTCTATTTTTCCTTTCTCCATCTGGGGGGGGGTGTTCTATTATTTCTGTGTTACACAGCTCTGTGGTCCTGCCTTGGGGAAGGCATCTAACTCCTGTCTTTGATAATCCCTCACACTACAGTATTGTAGCAGTGTCTCCTTTAGTTTATATCCACCTGACTGTCCTGTCCACTGACATGACCAGTAAGCCCTCACTCTTGGCACAACTTCAGCTCTTCTTGAGCACATAGGCATTCTTTATCCCAGAATGCCCTCTAGCTGGTAAGAAAAAGAAGACCCCTTCCCTTTCAACAGACTCTGAGCAAGAATTAGTATGCCCAATAGACCACTGCCATGCCTCACAGGCCCCAGTGCCATGAAAACCTTTCAGAAGATCTCTTTGGATATCTGCCCCTTGGGATGTCCCTTTTTCAATAAAGGACCACCTCATGCCCTTGTAAATTGTTTTCAACATTCCAGCATGTACAACAGTCAAGTCTTACTTTTTCAGTGGTAGCCAGATACACTGTACTGTATGTCCCAGTAAATGTTTAGAGTTTTCCACATATAACAGAAAAATCCCAATTTAAATTAAAGGGGATTTGTTGTGAAATATCCAGCTACTGTATATCTAGATATACTGGGACACATCTCTTGCTACCACTGTAGCTGCAGTGCTTCACTATGGGTTACAATCATTTAACCTGTATTGCAGGCAGGCAGATCACCTTACATACACTACGGTAGCATTGTCATCTTACAATGCCTTACCAAATCTTTTGCTACTTTTACTATGGAATTCCTGTGAATGTTTCCTTATTGCCACTCTAACCAACTGTTTTCTTCTTTCTCCATGGCAGATTAGGTGTATGTCTGGCAAAAAGTATGTTAGTGGTTTCCACAAAATCCTCACAAAATTCCACAATGTTCACAAAAACTCATGAAATTTGAATTTATATACTGATGTCAATTTGCACATTTTGGTTGCATATAATGTGACCATCCTTTAAGCAAGAAATTAGAAAGCTGGTTCTCATAGCTGCATTACTAGGTTCTATGAACCCATCAAATTTTGTGACATTACATTCGTTAATGTTACAGTTACAGTGGTTTAACATGTCACAGTTTATGTACTTGCAAAAATATCCTCAAAAAGATTACAATTGTTTGGCTGCTTATAACTCTTCTCTCTTCAGAGCTAGAGATCTGAGCCTTGGCAAACATACCCATGTGGCAGAGGACTTCAAACATTCCAAAATCTGGTGATAGTTAGATGAGCAATTTTACAATGAGATGGAAGTAACTTGAAATGAAACTATGGCAGAATATTGTAAAATTGTGTACATTTCACAACTTATGGAGGTGGTATTATACATTCACTAAACCTTTGCTAGTAAAAGTTACATTTCTCCAAGCTCTACACCTGGTGGTGGCTTGTGGTGATATGAATAATGTGGGTTCCCACACATGTGTGCCACCACCCCAGACCACCATGGGATGTGTACCTGTGGGAAGTTAAAAAAGGAAAATTGGCCCACCCAGCATGCCAGATGGTGACCCCATAAGACCCACCATATACCATTTCTACAGTGACGGTAAGACAGCGAAGACCAGTACAGCCTGATTGGCTGGTCTCACTCACCTGAGACAGGAGCACCCGAGATGTGTGGTATAATGTAAGCAGTGTCAGTGGCTCAGTAGGTAGCACACTCGCCTTTGAGGCCAGGAGATCAGAGGGCCGTGAGTTCAGTTCCCACATCTGGCACTTGGGTTAATATCCCAGTACTGACACTGTAGTGCAGCATGAGAGGGGTGCTGCACTTCTGAGGTGCCGTCTTTTGGATGAGACGTTAAACCGAGGTCCCATCTGCCTGGATTGGTGGTAGTTCAGGTGGATGTTAAAGATCCCATGGCACTTCTCGAAAAGAGTAGGGGAATTTTTTATTAAATGGAGGTCTCCAGACAAGATACAAATCAATTCATAAAGCAAAAACAGAAACAAACATCAATTCAACCAATTATAACAATTCACCCATAAAGCAGAGCATGTAGGTTGACCATACTTTTTCTTATCATAGTTATATACTGTATGAATAGTATTTAATATATTGTAGAAAAGTTCATCAAACAAAACAGTGCGTTGTTGAGTAGACCAAAAAGTTCTAGATTGCCAAATGTAAAATCGAATAACGAAGAAAACCAAAAGTAATGTATCAGCAGGATACCTAGACCATTCACCCCTATTTGAACTGTACATTAAAGTCTCATAAGAAATTGAAGAAAACAAAGGTTCCTTCCATTTGTTTGCTAACCAGACCCAGAAAGGTTTAATATACGAGCAATCCAAAAAAAGATGTTTCTGTGTTTCCAACTCTGAATTACAGAGTTCACGAGTACACCATCGTTCACATAATTGTTTATGTTTATGTGTACTACCCACAGGCAATCTACCATGAGAGCTCAACCAAACACTATCCCAAATAAAGGCCGGTATCCGTCCATGGGAGAGTAATTTTAAAATTCTTTCTTGAGACTGGGAGTACAATCCGGAAAGGTAAGGGTTCTGAAAAATCAGAGGAAACAATAGCATTATATAATTGCTTTCGGTTCAATGTCTCCAAATTAGGTACAGTTAAGTTCCACTTTTTATTAAACAAAAACTCCTTTACCATCATGAGGAATATTAGGGACTTTAGACAAAGAAGTCCAATTAGCATTTTCCAGAATGGTAAACCTTTCAAAACCATAAATTTACATAAGGGGACCAAGGCTTTAAACCAGGCCGTAACAGAGGGCAAAAATTACATGACAAAAATATACTAGGAAAGAAAGCTATAGGATGTATCATACCTACTCCACCCTGACTAATAGTTCTATATATAAATCCTCTTTTAATGGGGTTCAATCTACTCCCCCAGAAGGCCTGAAAAAAACTCTATATTAAGTTGTAAATACAGATGATGGGGGAGGAAACACATAACTTAAATACAAAAAAATTGGCAATATTAGAGTTTTAATTAGCAAAACTCTTTTACGCTTTGCTATTTGTTTCCCTTTCCAACGAATCACGATGGATTGAGCAATATTAATTTTCTGGGACCAGTTGATATGCATCATGTCTATATCTCCAAACACAATTCCTAAAATAGTTATTGGAGCTTTTGAAATATGAATTCCTGCAAGGGTGCCAGATTCAGGAATAGGAGAGAGACCAAAAGGAAATCCTTTACTCTTACCATAATTAATTTTTGAACCCGAAACTTTAGAAAATAAATCCAAAACCATAGTAAACTGAGGTTCTTCTTTAAGCGAGTTTAAGCAAACCACCAAATCATCTGCGTATGCCAAAATTTTAATTGGTGAAACATTATCTGCCAGCCTCACACCTTCTAAACCACTATGAGCACTCACCATACGAATAAAAATATCAATATAGAAAACATATAGTAAAGGGCTTAACGGGCATCTTTGCCGAACGCCTCTCTGAACTGCTATCGGAGGGCCACACCAACCGTTAACATTAGGTATCAAGGAAGCAGAGTGATACAATAACCGTATCCAAGCAATGAATAGTTTAGGGAGACCATATGCTTTTAAAACCGAAAACAGAAATTTGTGTGAAACACAATCAAATGCCTTTTCCTGATCCAGGCTGAGTAAATAACCTTGTACTGTACCTGTTTGAGATGCTGAGAAAAGTTCATGGATAATCAATAAATTATCATTCTGGGAGCGGCCTGGTAAAGAACAAGTTTGATAGGGGCTTAACAATGAATCCACTATCGGTGTGAGTCTACGTAATAAGATTTTACTCAAAATTTTTAAATCAGTGTTCAATAAACTTATTGTCCTCCAATTTCGTAAATCAGTTTTTAAGCCCTTTTTATAAAGTAAAATAACTAATGCTTGATTCATGGAAGGAGCCAACCTAGCTGATGACAACATATCGTTAAACAAGGATGTCAAAATTGGGACTAAAGTAATATGGAAGGTCTTATAAAAAGCTACACCAAAACCATCTGTACCAGGAGCAGAGTCCGTGTTTAAAGAAAAAATAGAATCTTTCACTTCCGACTCAGAAATATTGTTCAACAGACGTGTACATTCAGCAGAATTCAAGTGAGGCAAGTGAAGTCCGTCTAGGTCTAACAATTCCGGTTGAATGTGATCATCTGCACTATACAAGTTAGCTAAGTAATTAGTCACAACCTCCAACAAAGCAGCTGGAGTCCGTACTAGGTCTCCAGAATCAGATGTTAATTCCATAATGACATGATTCGCCACCCTGTTTTTACAGTCATTAAAGGGATCCAAGGCACCTTTATGCAATTTTAAACCAAATCTATGCTCAAAGTCAAGAGATTTAGCCCTGTCATATCTGTATTGAAACATGAGTTGTTTCACATGTCCAATTTGAGCACTATAATTGAAACCTTCAGTTTCAGTTAGGGATATTAGCTTTTGTAATTGCGATCGCAATCGTAGATATTCCAAATATTGTGAATTAATTTTCTTTTTGGAAAATGATTGGAAAAAAACTTTCCAATCATGTTTAGAATCTTCCCACCAAGAAGCAACATCATCATAGACGTCCAAGACTGATAATCTAGCATTAAATTCTAACCGCCAAGCTTTCTGAACAGATTCATCAGACAATAAGGAGTCATTCATTCTCCAAATATTCTTTTTACAACGTGGAGCACCTTCCCAGGACATTTGTACAGTTAAAGATTTATGATCAGAAAATTCCCAGACCCTCAAGGTAGTCTTAACTATTTGTAAAGAAATAGAAGAGAAAAATAAAGTCTATCGTGTTGAAAACTGATTTTAAAAATGTCCTACCCCATCAGAATTAATGCTCCGATAAGCATCCTTAAGCTGAGCCGTGTCTAGAATCTGATTCAATTTCTGAGAATCACAAAACAATTTAGTCGTCTTCATCCCTCTATCTTTGATATTAAGAACACAATTGAAATCACCAGCCCAAACAATTAAGCGGAAGTATACAAATAGGGGTGTATGTCGTTCAGGGCGCAACTCTCAAAGCTTTGGTCTGTGGGGCATACACATTAATCAAGCGTAATCTTTCACTTCCAAAATTGATATCTAATAAAAGCGCCGCGCCTGGGTAAATATCTACCATTTTAGATACCCTTAAAGCTGAATTTGTAAACAAAACCCTACCCCTTCACAAGAGTTTTCACCATTAGACCAAAGGACATCCTAATGACCAAAGTGCGTGCCTCTGAACTTCATAACTGGTCTTCAACCTGGTATCCTGGAGACAGATAATATCATTATGCAAATGTTGTAAACAAGACAAAGCTGTAACCATTTTTTTATGGCTTTTTATACTATTAACATTAAGTGTAGTTACTGTCAACGAGGTCATTATATGAAAGAAAGAAAAAAAAAAAAAAAAAGAGATACACCTGTAAACCCCATGTGCACTAGGACCATCAAGAAACTTTAGACACTCGCCTTCTCTGAGAACGCCTAGGAAAGTTTTCAGTCTTTCCTATATCACCGTCCTCCCCTTCTGAAAAGGTATCAGTAATCAATGAGGCCTTAGAAGAACGATCAGACTCATCACCCTCTGACTCCTCCTTCGAACCCAAAACTGCATAGCTATTACCCACTTTCCAAGACTCAAGTATCACTACTAGTAAGGGCCTTAGGCTCTTGTTGAGAGGAACCAGTTTTCCTGACCTGTGACGTTTTTGCAGTCACTTTTTAAAAGGATGTCTTGGGATAAAGGGGGCATATCGAAGTCTCGCACTGATTCAAAGGAGCAAGAACACGGATAGTGGACTGGGAAGCTTCCGAGTACCACTTCCAAAGGAGTGACGGTGCACTGTTTTGTACAACCGTCAAAGCTAGACTATCTGGAACAGTTTCTCTAACTGGACTAGAGTCAGCATGTGGAGGGGGAGTATGGGAAGGTATAGGGAGAGCGCCTGAGGGCTTAGCTGAAATGGAATAATCATGCTGGGCACCTGTAATCAACTCTTCATGGGAGGGACAATTATCTCTGTTGTGGGAAGCCCACGGGCATTTGGCATAGCCATGTCCAGTCTGCTCACACAAATTGCATTTGAATAAATTCAAACAGCTAGCAGCTAAATGGCCAAATTCAAAACAGTGGGAGCAACATGGATTATCGCAAGCAGTATTCAAATGGGTTCTAGAACCGCATTTAAAACAGGCCTTAGGCTGACCAACATAAAACAAACAGCCTCTATCCCTTCCCAAAAAAAAACTATTCGGAAGGTGCTGTGGTCCATTATTAGACGAAAATAATTTAACTCTCATTTTCCAACCCCCATTCCAAATTTGTTCACTATCCAAGATAGGAACTGGTTTGTCTAAAATTTCACACCTCCTACTCAACCAAAAAAGGATATCTTCTATATGAACTCCTTCATTACGAAATAAAACAGTAAACAATTTTACTAAAGGTTTGGTAAGAGGGACCGCAAAAAAAGGGGTCCAAAGTGGGGAGTTCTTAACCATCTGAAATACAGACCAAAAACGTTCCAAACCCCCAGAAGTTTTAAAGCTAATATCATAATTAGCATTTCCTAAATGTATTAATGCATAAATATCTGAAGACAGAAATTTCATTGAACCTTTTAATAACACTTTAGATATATAAAGCCTGTCCAGAAGGTCCTCTAAGCCACCTTTATACAATAACCTCACAGCATTCCGACGAGGCGCAGGTTCTCCTTTGTTAGAAAATAAATCGGAAAGTTTAAAGTTAGAAGGGGGAACGTCTCCATGTACTTCAGAATTCAAGTTAGTAGTGGTGGGCAATCTGGACTTGGGAAAAGTTTGATTAACAGAGCAAGCAGTAACACAAGCTGGAGCTGTAACACTGGCCATAACAGGAATAACAGGTCTGGAAGTGTTAGGTTGTAAAGTACTGAAATCCAGAGAGGTGCTCAGGCTATTGTGACTTTTGCACTGTAACATCATTGGGATCAGGCATCCATTCCCCAGTAGGAGATTGTAACCATCCTGCCTCAGAAATAGCTCTTTCAGGGGACCAATGGTGAGAAACTGAGAGTCTAAAGAAGGACCCATAGATTGTACAGGAGATACCTTGCCTTTAGCAAGGGATATAAGAAGGAACAGACTGTTTACCAGGATTCTCAATTTCTGAGAAGCACTGTCCTCTCCTTACTAATTTCTCCATTAGGAATATTGCCAGTAGTAGCAGGAACAGTCTCAGAAGCGTGTTTGACTATAGTTGCAGAACACCTAAAGCGCTTAACCTGATGCAAGGTGTCTGGCAAAGCGGTACTCTTAACATTTGTTTGTAAAGTCGGCGAACAATGAGTTAGAGGCAGAAGGAGAAGGAGAATCACTTACTGCAGGCATGCAGAGCATTTTCCATGGCAGTCAGATCAAGAGGTGTAGCAGACAACTCCATTGCCTCTCTGGCGTCAGCGCAAACCACTCGCGACCGGAGTACAGGGGGCTACAGTGGACAAATTTAGGCGTCAGACATAGCGCTTCAATTTCTTGTAAAAGCTTTGCCTTACGTTGGGTGCAGCTTTCCACATCAGCGAGTACCTCATGTAACAAGCGCTCCTTTCATGACAAAACCGCAGCATAGTCTTCCGATAAACTGCGTTGGTCAGACTGTGCAGGCACCTCAGGAGACACATTTCCAAGGGAGAAAAATTCTTCTGGCATAGATGCATCTTGCAGCACATTCTCAGTACTTATCTCCTCTGGTGCAGGAGAGGAAGCTCACTCCCTCTGCTCTGACACATCCATCAACTCTGTAGGTTTGGACACAGTGGCCATCTTGCGTCCGTCCAGCAAAGATTCCCCCACCACAGAGTAGGGGAATTTCCCCGGTGTCCTGGCCAAATTTTCCTCATTCACTGAAAATACCACCAACAGCTTAATCTGGTTCAAAGTCAGTTGGCATTCATCTATATCCCCCTCCCCCGGGTCGTGCCTGAAAATAGGCAGGATTTGTCTGGTGCACTTACCCGGTCAACAAAAACTAAATAAATAAAAGCCTGCATCCCTGTACTTGGCTTCTAATTTATATACAGTATTTTAATTTAGCCTGTTCTGCTCAGCCTGTGTAAAGCAACTTACCATTCCCCTCCTGCTGCAGTTTCTCTCCAACTGTATGTGCACTGATTCAGTGCTAGCTCTGCAAACTTCCCCTTGATTTTTTGTCCCACCCCCCTCCCCCTCCCAGGCCTCCTTTAAATGTACACAGTCTCCGCCCACTCCTATCTGATGTTTCAATTTATTGGTTACTTACTGTCAACAACTGCAATTCCTCTCATCCCCTTTTTGCAACTAAGCTTTCTAGCAGCTTTATCTCATTCTGTCTTGCTGAGGCATACCATTTTGGTACTTTAGGTTTGCTTATTGCTGACTAGCATTTCCTGTCTTGCTAAGGCAGTTGATTTAGGTCAGGTGATCTCTCTAGTACTTAGTCTACTCCAGAGTAGTAGCTAAGACATTTGCTTCAAAGCCTCTCTGCCCCTAGTACTACTCTATAGTCAAGTGAACTCTTTTCTTATTAGCCTGACTAGGAGCTGTACTTAAGGATTACTGCTTCAGGCTCCACTGCAAATTGTAGTATTCTGCAGGGATTAAGAAATTCTCCTCCATTGAGAATCCCTTCTCTTGCACACACTTGTAGTGCCCATTGGGTGATGGTCTCATAATGAGGACATATTACCTGCTGCTATGCTTGTCTCTGCTCATCTTACATGTATTGGACCCGAATGTGAATCAAAAATTAACTCCTAGAGTGGAAAATGGCTCTCTTTTTACATTGTCCGACCGGGACTTTTCCTATCAAGTAGAAGAACTTGTATGTGCTCTAACTTCCCCTAGCCCAATGCTGGTCCTTCACCTGCACCAGCATACAGGAACTCTCCTAAAGCCTACCCACAGGGCTACACCACCTTCTGCATACTCCCCCCTACTCCCATTCACTCTCTCGGTCAGGGTATTATTGTATGCAGCATCCGGAAAACTATGAACTAGCCTCAGAACTCCCTATACTGCTGCAGACAAATCACGTAACCGAAAGAAGACCCAGCCACCCACACCTCTCCTAGGACTCTGCAGGAAACTCTTGCTCCTGCTTTTACTATGCTCAGGAAATGTTGAGCTTAATCCAGGCCCTCTGGCACCCATGGAATCCCCAGCAGTGGTACAAAGCCTTAAGGGGCTTACATTCTTGCATGTTAATGTATGTAGCCTATTAAAAAAATCACTTCTGTTCAGGCTTGGGTATGTCATACTGATCCAGATGTTCTGGTGATTACAGAGTTCTGGCTCCGACCGGCAACTAGTAACAACAAAGTTAATATCCCCTCCTACTCTTTGTTCAGAGCCGACAGGCAAACCAGAGGTGGTGGGGTAGCTATTTACATCAAGGATAAATTCCCTGCCTCCATAATTGACTCAACCTCTGTCCCAAAAGAATTCAAAAGCTTGTCATTAAAGATTGAAATTGTCACTGGTGTCTCATTATGTATAATAAGATGCTACAGACCCCAATCAGCTGGACTACAGTTGTTAAAACATCTCGAAAACATCCTGGGTTCGGCATCTTCAGACTATATCATACTAGAGGACTTCAACTTAGACTGGCTCTCCAGTGCATCCATCCCACTTAAAATGTTTTGTGATTCCCTTGGGTTGTCACAGCTAATAAACGAATCTACTCATCCTAACAAGCTCAACCCTAATAACAGTACTCTCTTGGATATCATTTTAGTTAACAAACCCCATTTATTCTCCCACGCTGGCATTTTTTTCTCTGATATTAGCGACCATTGCTTCATCACGTGTGTAAGATCCACTCTTAAATCCACAACTGTACCAAAATTCTCCTTTAAAAGGTGCATACGCAACTTTGATCTCCATGGTATTTATCAGACCTAAGAGACTTCATGCGATGGCTGGACTTCTATCTAACAAAGTCCCTGATTATGGCTTATGATATTTTCTTAGAAATTGTGCTAGGGGGTCTCAACAAGTATGCTCCTATTGTAAAAGTTTGTGCCAGAAACAAATCCTGTCAGCGGTTTACAGAAGACCTGAAAGATGCTTTGCGGAGTAGGGATGTACTCTGGAGAACTGCTAGGAAAACTAATTTAATAAATGACTGGAATTCTTTCCGGAGGGCAAGGAACCTCTGCATCAAAATGGCCAGAGAAGCCAAAGCTAATTTCTACCACTCTCAGCTGGAGAACTCCTCAAGAAATGCTTCCAAATTCTGGAAGACTATCAAAGACATTGAAGGTCACACCACTGTAAATTCCCTACCTACTACGATAATACTGTCATCTCCGACAGACCGTCTATCCTCGATGCTCTCAATAATCACTTTGCCACTGCAGGGCTAGCCTTTGACTCCTCTCCCACGAATATCCTCCGCCAACAACTTAGATTGGATACACAAGAAAAATCCATCCCCAGTCCATCCTTCTCTCAGCAGCCTACCTCCCTGAAAGAAGTTGAAGATCTTCTCCTTCAGCTGGACACTAGGAAAAGTGCTGGGGCTGACCTCATTGACCTGTACTTCTTAAAGTTCGGCTACCGTGTCCTTGTAGTCCCAATTACTCATCTCTTCAACTTATCCTTGCCCCAGGGTGACCTACCGCCCATTTGGAAAAATGCACTTGTGGTCCCTTTGTTTAAGTCAGGAGATCCTAGTGACCTCAATAACTACTGGCCAATCTCCCTAATTCCAATCCTATCAAAGTACTGGAGAAAATAGTGAACTCCCAGCTCCGGAAGTACCTGGAATCAGAAAAATTGCTTAACCTATTACAATCCAGTTTTAGAGCACAGCACAGTACAATCTCTGCTCTAGCCAAGGTGACAAACAACTGGCAGCTTGAATTAGACAAAAAAAAACTTTGTTTGCACAGTTTTCTTGGACCTAAGCAAGGCGTTCGATACCGTTGATCACAGACTGCTTCTGTTGTCCCTCCAGAACATTGGTTTGGATTCCCTATCCCTTAAATGGTTGTCCAACTACCTCTCAGGATGACTTCAACAAGTAAAGGCAGAAGGGGAAGCTTCTCCACCAAAATCCCTATTGAGGGGTGTACTGCAAGGTTCCATTCTTGATCCCTTGCACTTCACCATTTATATTAACAACATAGATGCCCCCATCAAAGAAGCATAAATACACCTATTTGCGGATGATTCGGTACTCTATGCTAGTAGCCCCACACCTGAAGCAGCCTATAAAGCCCTTCAAAATGAATTTAATCTGCTGCAACATCAGCTTATAAACTATAAACTGCTCTTAAATGCAAAAAAAAACAACAAAGCAATGTTCCTCTCACCCCTTCAAAATGCAATAAATCCTGCAATTGCTGGGACACTGCCACAGATCACTACCATTCTAGGTGAGCAGTTGGACTACATACCAAAGTTCAAGTACCTGGGGGTCTGGTTAGACCATAGACTTACTTTCACAGATCACTTAGAAGAACTGGTAAAGAAACTTAGACAAAGACTTGGTCTGTTCTTTAGGATTAATAATCTCCTCACAAGAGACGCTAACCTGAAACTGGTTCAAACTACCTTTCTTTCCCTATTGGATTACGCAGACTTTCTATATAGACAGGGACCTGCAGGTACCCTGGCCAAACTTGATATGCTTTATCACAGAGCCATAAGATTTATCATGGGTCTTCCATACTCAGCCCACCACTGTGCATTGTACACGACAGTGGGATGGTCATCCCTTGCTTACAGACAGCAAGAAAATGCTGCGGTTTAGACATACAAAGCTATCTCAAATAAACTACCCGAGTATATCTCTGTCTGTTTACCTTTGTGCACTCTGGGGAAGTATGCCCTGAGAAGCACCTCATATATCTACCTTTATGTTTACAAAGCAAAATCTCTCATTGGCAGAGCAGTCATCAGTTTGTGCTCCCTCAACTGTGGAACAAGCTGCAAAAAACTTTGAAATTAACTCACCCCTTCAGCCTAGGAGCTTTTAAATCTCTATATCTACATCATAATAAGGAGTCCTGTGCCTGTCTACCCTAAATAGTGACTCCTATAAGTGCAAGCACACTCTAATTACTACTGTTAAAAGACTGATCACATCTATAATCAAATCTTCCCTCTCCCCTTTTTCTACCCCATATCTGTCCCTTCCAAATTCCCTTGACCCTGGTTCCAGCTCTAAATTCTCCATACCATATCACTATATATCTTTTTATATTAGGTTTTATTTGTGTTCAGTGCACCTGATACGTATATCTCTTTACTCTTATGAAAAATTGTGTCCTACCCAAATCTAGCTGGATCTTCTGTTCCAAACATATACTACTGTCAATGCTACCTGCTGATACTTTGTATATACTGTATTATTGTATCTCACTTTGTTTTCTATTATTACTATTTTCTTGTGTGTTGCATCCCATGCATATTGTCCCTTGTTCCTTGTTAACAAACCCAGGTCCACCTTGAAAATGAGCTTGCTCAATGGTGATCGCCTGGTTAAATAAAGACTTTGATTGATTGACAGCGACAGACTCGGCTGTTGGCTGTACTGGTCCACTGTCTTACCAATGTCGCTGTCTCAGGGGAGTTTTCACCCTTCTCAAAACAACTCCAAGTTGGAGTTGGTAATCTTTAGTGCAGGGGTGGGGGCAGAGCCCGCATGGAAATGGTGTGAGTTGAGCCCCCATGCAAAAACGCTTGTGTTCCTGGATGGCACAGTGCTGACTGTTGCCACTGTTCCATCGCTGTAATGATATTCAACAGGATTCCTGTCAATGCGGCATGGCCAGAATCAGTTGGAGGACCCCTGGCAGGGTTCAACCAGAATGAAGGAGGGAGGCTTGACCAACTTGGTAAGCATGAAGGTGCCAACCAATAATAGGATGTGAATCCTGTGGGCAGAAGGGGGCAACTGGAACTTGAATGAGTGGGACACTGTGGAGCCTGGAGAGCATAATGGGAAACATGATGTTCAATCAACATTTGAATGTTCAATCAATATTTGCATAGCCTGCACTGCTGTATTAGTTATCTTGAAATGTACAATTGATCATACTTGTGTACATGTTGTTGACAACTGTACTTGTATATTTTGATCCCATACTCCGTCTCCCCCAGGTCGCACCTGGAAATGAGCCTTGGCTCAGTGTGCCTTTCCTGGTTACCAAATGTTTAAAATTAAAAATAATGTATTTATATATATATATATATATATATATATATATATATATATACACACATATACACACACACATATATTTATACCACGGGGGTGAGAGTTTTCTCAGTAGGATGCCCTGTGTTATTTCCAATGCAGTGAGAATAAATCCTTACTCTGCTGATGTCACCAGAGTTAGGATAACTTCACTGCAACTTGCACTCTAAAGGAAACTGCTTCAGAAAAAACTTAATTTTTTACCTTTGGGTGTGAGGGGCTGAGCAGGAGTTCACCGGAGGATGTTACTTCTCTGTTCATCCCGGGGAGTCCTCGTCATGGGGTGATTATGGGATCGCTCTGGTTCGGGGCTCTGATCCAGGTGGGGGGTCTTGGTTTGGGCTAGCTGCAAACCGGCTGTTACCCTTTGGCCCTGACTGTTTGTCTGCTGAAAAAAACATCTATTAAGGAATTATTATACTATCCTGCATGAGTTGGAAGTAACTACTGTTCGAACTAGACATTGTCTTCCGCAGTTGTTTATCTTTATCCTTGGCCTGTATTCCAGGTTTTTGGCTACAGTGCTTCTGTGGATGTTCGGCTTCCTTCTTTGGGGTAGAAGGAGACTATTTTTGATCAAGGCTGTTGAACTGGTGAGGCAGTGAGAGGGCCTCTGGATTTATATTTTTACTTTTCTGTTTATTGCTGTGGTGAGAGAACAGCAAGTGGACATTTTATCTTTGAGTGGGGGTGAGAGCCCCACGGCTACATACTCTGTTTTTTTTATAAATACTTTTGCATAACCACACTTAACATCAAGACTCTGGTTAAAAAAAAAGGTCATTGTTTGGCAGTGAGAGTGCCAATTATTATTATTATTATTACTATTATTTTTAATTGCCTTGCTAATACTGTGTACACCTCTCCTTTATCTTTGTTGTGAGGTTTTTTTTTAGAGGGAATTCATTCATTTGTTTATGTTTTAGTTATTGTTTTTTCCTCCCATCCTCAATACGGTGAGAGAGTCTTGGGGGGGGGGGGAGTTAATTTGGGTTTGGTTTAGTTATTTATTGATGTAGCTATTTTATTTAGTAGTTTAGTTATTGTAGTTATTTAGTCTGTTTTAACTGTATAAGGAATTGATTTTAAGTATTTTCTTGCTTCTTCTCTTTGAGGATTTGTATTGTTTGAGATGTTTCTACCTGTTTGCCCCGGGTCGTGCGCTACTCAGCCTCTGCTCTCCACTCTCTCTTCCCCTTTTTTACCCCCCCTCTGGTTTTCTCCATCTACCAACGTTGTCGGGCTTTAGGTATTGCCCGTAGGAGGGGAGGAGGGGGCGGGGGGGTGAATAGTGGATGCGAGTCAAGCAGAGTGCTCCCATTAGGGTGATTAAGTCCAGGAGACGCCCTGGGGCTAAGTGGAGCTTAGAGTATGGGCTATCTTGTTTGGTCCCCATACCCAAGGGCACCATCTTTAGTGATGGGCAGGTAGTCAGGGCAGTCCAGCAGTTTTGTCCAACCTGGGTGATGTTGTGCAATGCCAGATCTGTCCAGAACAAGGCTGCTGTAATTTCAGATCTTGTTACCTCAACAGACCTGGCTGGATAATAATGCAGGACCGATTTTGGAGGCCGCAATTCCAGCCAGGTATACGGTGATATATCGCCCGAGGATGGACTGCGGGGGGTGGGTGTTGTGGTCTGTTTTAAGACCAAATTTGGTCTCACTAGTGTTCCAGTTCTGGAGACCATTTCCTTCGAATGTGCTGTTGTAGCAGGTGTGGGCTATCAAATTGATCTCATCTACCGTCCAATAGGAGATAAGAAGCAATTCTTTAAGGAAGTAACTGACTTCATTGTCGACGTTGCCTTTGAATCACCCAGGCTGATGGTCCTGGGCAACTTTAATGCATGGGTCGACGATGAACTCTCGCAATTTGGACAACACTTCCTCCAGTTAATGGATTCACTGGGCCTAACACAGGTGGTTACCACGGCTACACATAAAGGTGGCCATTCTCTTGACTTGGTCTTCCTCCTGGGGATCAAGGCCTCTGATGTGGGGGTAGAACTAGTCAGCTGGTCAGATCACTATACTGTGAGATTCAATTTTTGCACCCCTCCTTGTAGGCCGACCCCTGTGGAGATGGTCAAGTACCGACCCTTGTGGAATATTTCTTCTAATGGCCTTGCGGCAGTTCTTGACCTATCAGAACTTCCTGTGCATTGCAATGATCAGAGGCGCTGGTTATGGCTTATAACACTGCCATTACTTCTGCCCTGGATTCTATTGCTCCAGTTCATGTGCGTCCTCTCTCCCTCCAACCTCGGGCCCCATGGTTTGATGGGTCCTGAGGGAGTTGCGGCGACTTGGACGCAGGTTAGAACATTGTTGGTGGAAGTCTGGCCTGGATGCTGGCCACCTTAGACTGTTAGAACACTATCAATTCTATCAGTCAGAAATCTCCTGTAAGAAGGCAGAGTTCCTGTCCGGGGAAATTTCTGTTGCTCAGAACTGACCTGCTCAGCTATTCAGAACTGTGGACATATTGTGCAGCCCAACCTCTCTACAGCTCCGTAGAGCATTTTCACAATTACAGTGTGATGAGATTGCTCGGTTCTTTGCTGATAAGGTGGCTGACATTAGGTCAGACACCTGTTTGACATGTTCTATGCTAGTGACAAGTGCCCAGGATCGGGTCACTATCCCTTTGTTTTCCTGGAGCACCTTCGACCGCCCGGAAATCGTGGATGTTATGCTGATTGTCCAGGGGCTGCATCCTACCTCCTGTAGTTTAGATCCAGGTCCCACTACCCTAATTTTAGGGTGTGGAGAGTCCATTCTACTGGCTCTAGCACTGATAGCCTGGTCTTCCCTTGATTCAGGTGAATATCCCCGTTCCTTGAAAGAGGCAGTGGTGACACCCTTGTTGAAGAAATCATCCTTGGACCCAGACTATCTTGCCAACTACAGACCTATCTCGAATCTCCCCTTTGCAGGGAAGGAGATTGAGAAGGTAGTAGCAGCCCAGCTGGAGAACCATTTGACCATCCATAGCATCTACAAGTGTAACCCCTAGATGGCGCTATCCCAGGGGCTACTACCCCTGCCTGATTTGCCACTAACAGGTCGAGGGGCCTGGATCCAATGGTGGGTGCCTCCACCCAGAGGTCAGGGTTTGCAATAGTTAAACTTACTTGGTCACAGCCCTCTGGGACACTGCAACCCCCCTTTCGTCCCACTAGTGGCCCACACAATATATCAGAATTACCTTCACAGTATACACTTACCCCCAGGACTAGTTCCGGCACTGGGACCTACTGTGAAATAAGATACAGTGCAACAATCACAGTACAGTACTTTAACATAGACAAATACCTCAGGAAGTATAACTTTGCTGAAACAAGCAGCTCTGATTTATTTAGGGGGATATAACAAGGACAGGGAAATCAGGTTAATTAGCTTATCACTTTACTATCTACCTATGGCTCTGTGCAGGCCTATCCCTACCAGTTACTGTCCTGGGTACCCAAGCCCTAGTAGCTAGTCAAACCGTGGCAGCTGGTGGGGCCCTTTCACACAGTGAAAAGAAAATTAGTTTAAACAGTCAGCAGTACAGTGATTCCATTTGGATTTAATGTGGCAATTCAACGAGGCGACCCGAATTAGTACTCACGACCTCCAAACAAGATAGGGTCCTTCAACGTCAGCAGGGCTACTCTTGAGCTTCACAAGACTCTTCACACATTTATATGGTAAAAAAAAGTACTATACCAGGCAGGCTAGCTTCTCTATCCCGATGTAATTACTGCACAATACCGGGAGAACACACAGCAGATTCAGTTCTGACAGACGAGTGCAATTCAACAATTTCTCAGTCTTCTACAGGGTGAGCCTGGTTCTACTCTTCAGAGATCCTTTGATTCTTTTCACAGGATGGATTCAGTCCTAACAAGCAGTTACACAACCTGCAGACCGGAACTCTGGGCCTTACACATTTTTGACTGAGACTGTGCACTGAAAAGCACAGGGTTTCTTTCCCTTCCTGCCAGATCTAACTGAAACTCCAACAGACAAAACCAGGCACTTCCTTTGAGTTCCTCCCAGTTCTTGACTGGATTGGCTGTCACTCACAATAGACTGCTGCTGTTGGTTCAAAAGGCGCCAAAGTCTAAACTACATCTCCCAGAGTCACTGCCCATACAATCCTCTTGTGGCTGGCTCAGATTATGAGTCCAAGTTCTGATTAGTCCAAGGCACCATTTAGAGCTAGCTTACCCCACACTGATTGGTCCAGTTCAGCAGTTCAAAACCAGAATGGGAACTAGGCAGACACAGTTCTGACTGCAAAGAAAGCAGGTTAGACAAACTGTAATTTCATTATTACTGTAAATGATTTCTGGCAAACAGTTACATCTTTCAGATAGGTTCCTTTGCACTCTAGTGACTGCAAAAATGGAGTGAATTGGCAGCAGCTCAGTGGTACTCAAACAGAGAAGCACACAGTCCCCCATACAAACTAATTATGTCTGCAAGCAGACAGCTCTTAAAGAGACAGTACCAGAGGCTCTAAAAACACTCACTGATGATGGCAAACACCAAACACCATTCAGGCTTGGAGCATCCAAGCAAGCTCCTGGAAGTCTTTTAGGAACCCCATTTGCAGGGGTTACACCCTTCCTGACCTGGGAAAGCTTGAGCGTCCGCGTCAAGCAAGTACCATAAGTTTTAACTGCAACCATATACATTTGCATTAGGCTCACACATGTAATGCGTCAGTCAGTATATCATTTTACCAAGAACACATTTCTGAAACATTGTGAAATGCGTCCTCTTTACATAGTATTACACACATTGTACCATAACTCAAGTTATTACCTCTTGTACATGAAACCTGAAAGAGGGGGCCCTTCCTATCAGTTACCTTGGGACTGGACAGGGCAAGGGCACCATATAGAGGCAACACAAGTAACTTGGAGTTAGCACTGGCGCTCAGTTTGGGCAATGAGCTCGGGGCACATACACTCCTTTATGGACAACATTGAGAGGCAAGTCCACAGGCCTCCCAAGTGAATCATAACTGAGGGTGCACCACAGGCCTTACAGCTCGACCAGTCTTTCTAGGGGAACTGTTACAGTCTCTGCACTCTGAGCCTCATTTTCAGCATTGTCCTCACTTGTCAGGGGTCTCCATGGGGAGTAGAGGCTGGTACTTGGGGCACTTTCAGCTCCAGGAGTTACAGTTTCTGAGTCCACAACATTTGGCTCGCATGGAGAGCTTTCGGATACTGGCAGTGGACTGTCAGGGCACTCAAAATACTCTTCTGGTTCTGGTGTATCACCAGTCTGACCCAATCCATCATTTTCTTCCCCTGTAAGCTCAAACAGTTCAACCATGCACAATGATTCCATTTCATCTGATCTGATGCTTTGCACTTCACTTTCTGGGAGCATTGGCTCCAGGGATGAAGCTGAGGGCTTAGACAGTCCAAAGGCCCAGCTCGTCTCCAGTATTGACTAGGGATTGCCCAGAAACAATTGACTCAGTTCGTAAGAAGGATAGTATTCAAAGTCACTCTCACTTTCTTCTGATATGGACTGACAGTCATGCTCAACTGGGACTTGTGCAGGGGAACACTTTAACTCTGCTTCTGTAGGTGCAGACTTCCTTGATCTTTTCTTACTTAGCAGCTCTAGTCACACTGGTCCAGAGGGGCATCTTCTGGGGCTCAGACTCAATCAGGATTTGTACAATGGGCAGTAAATGATTTCTATGCATTGTTTTACATCTTTTGAATTGTTCTCAGGCCTTACTTTGTACACTGGCAGATCATCTAGTTTGCCCACTACAATGTGAGGGAGATGGTGCCATCTGTCAGCAATCTTGTGTTTGCCATGCAGTCCCAGATTTCTTAGCAATACCGATCTCCCTCCTGGAGTTCTGTGCTTTCACCTTTTATCATACCAGCTCTTTGTTGGCCAGATTTCTTTTGGCAGCCATGGTTTGAGCCAGTTTAGTGCATGAGTTAGCTGGGCCTTTAACCTTTTGCACATACTGTAAATAGTTGTCAGCTTAGATCCATCAGGAGGACCTCAAACACACATCTACTGGTAGTCGAGCTTCTCTTCCAAACATCAGGTGGTAGGAAGAACAGTGGCATCACTTTTGGTGCAGTTATAAGCATGTACCAGGGTGCTAATTTGTTAGCTCCATCTAGGCTTGTCCTTTGGGTGCAGAGTGCCTAGCATATCTAGCAAAGTGCGGTTGAAGCGTTCAGGCTGTGGGTCCCCTGGGGGTAGTAGAGTGGTTCTGCACTTCGCACTCCCACAGATAAAGCATCTCTTTGATCAGACGACTCTCAAAGTCTCTCCCTTGATCAGAATGGATTCTTTGTGGAGCCCCATAGTGAACAAAAAGTTTTCTACAAGTACTTTGGCCACAGTGGATGCTTTCTGGTCTTTGGTGGGAAAGCTTGGGCATATCTCGTGAAATGGTCAGTGACCACCAGCACATTACTGATATTTCTTTGATCTGACTCCAAACTCAGAAAATCAATACAGACCAGCTCCATGGGTGCACTGGTGGTGATGTTAACAAGGGGCAGCCCTCTGGGCAAAGCTTTCCTCTGTAAGCTAGCGACTACAAGTTCGAATGTGTTGCTCCACATCAGCCCCATCTTAGGCCAATAGAATCTGGATCTCACCAAGTCAAGTGTTCTGTCTATACCAAGGTGCCCCATGTGGTTGTGCAAGGACCTCAGTACTGAGTCTCAAAAGGCAGGGGCAGCACTAGTTGTTGTTTGTCTACTTGTCCCCTCTGTCTACTGTTTCTCTGTATAACAGTTTATTGATCAGTTTCAACTTAGGACCTTCTTTGTATAACAGTGCAGTTCTCAAATCAGTGGGCGTAATTTGGACACATCTTTTCCTGCATAGAGGCTTCTAAAGCTGCTTTGATCATGGGATCGCGAGTTGAGCCCGCTTGAATACTGTCATTGTCCAGCTGAGGCAGTGCACCAATGTCTATTGCAGAAAAGTGGCAATAAGCACAGGTATGCAATTCTCAGAGGTCCCAAGCAATCCACCATGCAGTCCACTGCGTCCGTGGACATTGTTCCTCCCTGTCAAACTTCCGGCAGAGTGCCCGAATGTCAGGTTCTGCTAATGGACCCAATCATTCTGGGGAACAGGCCTCCGGGAGAGAGCATCAGCATCTATGTGGTTCAGACCTGCTCGGTATTCGAGCATAGTCATATGTAGATAATGCAGAAAGCCACCTATGGCCAGTGGCATCCAACAGCTGAGGTCTGCACATAGGTCAAAGGATTATTGTCAGTTTTACTAGTATTTTAGCCTCATACAAGTACTCATGATTGGTCAACAATAGCCCACTTCAAAGCTAGGAACTCTAACTTATGTACAGGATAGTTCTTTTTGGATGGGGTCAGGCTTCTACTACTGGCAAAGGCCACTGGTCTCAGGCCATTCTCATGCTCTTGGTACAACACAGCCCCAACCCTTGCAAGCTAGCATCAGTGTGCAGGGCGTGAGTTTTCTTGGATCGGCATAGGCCAGCACTGGAGCATGGGTAGTTGATATATGATCTCGTGAAAAGCAGTCTCACAATCAGGAGTCAAGCGGACCCCAAATACTTCACTCGGATGAAAATACACTCTTTCAGTCTTGAGGGGCTCTGACTTTTGGTATTTTTGTGGGTTGGAGGATGCCCTTGAGTAAGGTTAAGTAAAGCGGATCACTCTTGAATAGTCCTTGATGAAGCACCGATAATAACCACAGAATCCCAGGAATCTTTGCAGTTCTTTTAGATTTTTGGGCTGTGGCCAGTGTGGTCAAGGCCTCAACTTTGCCTAGGTGGGTCTCTATTCCTCGGTGGATACTATGTGTCCCACATACTTTACTGATGTTTGAAAGAATTGACACTTATCAATGGACAGTTTAAGGCCAAAGTCCTCAGTCGGTGCAATACCTTAAATAATCTGCTCTCATGTTCCTCCAGTGAGCTGCCAAACACAATAACATCATCTAGGTATACCAGGCACTCTAGTAAGTTCAGGTCCCCACTGCACGCTCCATCAATCGTTGAAAAGTGGCTGGGGCACCTGAAATCCATGAGGCATCCTCATGAATTCATAGAAGCCAAGCAGACAGATAAAGGCTGTCTTCTCACGGTCCTCTGGGGCCAGCGGGATCTAGTAGTACCCACTGCGGAGATCAACACAGAGAACCACTTGCTCCCGTTTAGGCAGTCCAAAGCATCCTGAATGCGGGGCATTGTGTACTGATCAGGGATAGTCCGCGGTTTAGGTCGATAATCACACACATCCTTACTGTCCCATTCTTTTCCTCACTACCACAATGGAAGCATAAGGGCTTCTGGATTCTTGTATTACACCAGCAGCTAACATCTCTTGCAGATGCCGTCTCACATCATCTATGTCAGCAGGTGCCAGGCGTCGAGACCTCTCACGAAATGGTCTTTCGTCATGCAGCCAGATATTGTGCTCAGCTCCTTGCATGCATCCTACGTCCCATTCCTTTAAAGAAAACACCTGGTCTCTCTGGGCAAGCTTCTCACTGATCCTCACTTTCCATTCAGCTGGCAACGGGGAGTCGCCGAAATCAAACAAGTCAGGCGTTACTCTGTCATTCTTCCTCGAACTCTTGCTGCTGGGTAGCACTGCAGTGTCTGCACAATGCACATTAGCCAGGATGCAACCTCTATTTACTCGAATGTCTCTTTCAGACACATTATGAACTTGGACCATTACCCTTCTGGCATAAGCATGGGCTCTAGCAGGCAAAATACTAGGCTTGACCAGTAGTCCCTCTAGCAATTTTCCATCGCCTGGTGCATCCAACATTAATATTTTATTCTAACATCCTTTCTGATATGGACCTCTCCTGTAAGGTACACTGGGCATTTGGCGCCAGGATCAGAGACTCAGGATCCTTCTTCCATACAATTCCGACCGGTTCCTCTGGTTCTATTTTTCAGCATCTCTCTGTGCCTCATAGGCCTTCTTAATTAAAGCTGGAACTCTTAAAGCTCTACTAGTTTTGACCCTGTTTTTCATAACACAACTGTGCCAGCCTTCCGAACATATGAGCATTTGTTCCAATCAACAAAGGGACACCATCATACAGTCCAGTGGTGGGACACACTAAGGCTAGAGTCTCTACTTGTTCGGCCACTCCAGCCACGGAGGTGGGGAAAGACAGCCAAATTCGGATATACCCGGAATAGGGGTAGGCCTTCTCACTTAACCCCCATACATGCAGTCCTTCTAATGGTTTTAAGGGTACGTCTGACAAATGCTTCTGATACCAATCCTGGAACATAATTGTCACTTGGGAGCCACTGTGTAATACAGCTCTTGTAGACACTCCATTCACCTTTACAGTGGTCTCCATGGAGGGACCCACTATTCTGGACCAGTCTGGAGAGGCCATAGTGGGGGCCTGGGCAACTGACCTTGCCACAAGGGCGTGAGTTAGCATTTTGGGTGCCCTCACTGGGATCATTTCGTGCACCTCTTAACCACTGATTTGTTCTCCGAAGCTCTCCTTGTAGCCTATATGCAACTTTGTCAGTGTCTTTTGGGACCGGCATTCCTTTTCATGTGCCTATCCTTCCCACAATTATAGCAAAGCATACTTTCTGGAGTTTGAGCTGGCAGGTGCCACACTGGGAGCCAGGGTGGGGGTATTACTAACTGGAAACCTTGGTGCCATCTCTGTCTGCGTGATAAGCATTTGGAGACATCTCGTCAGTTTCTCCACTTCCATGGTCAAGGAATTGAGTTTGGAGCTGTTATCAGCAGGAGATACATGGGTGGGTACCCCCCCCATAGAATGCAGTCGGATATAGGTCAGAGGCCTGTACTTGCAGGCGTGCCTTCATAAAGGACTGTTTTGAATTCCGGATCTCTCTCAACAGTTCGCCCCATTGTGGCATATCTTTTTCCTTGTCAGAGCACTCATTGACTGCCAACCTCTGCCCTGAACTTCACTTGATGGGCCACCCTCAGTCACTTGGGTCATAGCCGCAGCTATTGGTGCAGGTCCCTCCAGTCGCCTTTTCTCAACTCCTCAATTTCTCTCATTAACTCATCATAGGAGGTGGGGATTCCAGTCAATTTGCCAAGTAACTAAACAACAGCACTTCTGAGAAGGGGCAGACTTAAGGATCCTGTTCAGCCTGGTTCGGTCCAGTTCAATCGCTGGCAAACTACCCTTTCTGAGGCATTCTTGCAACAATTTTTCCAGCCGAGATACATACACAGACAACAACTCCCTTGGTACTGTTGTGCATTTCTTACTCTCCACCATAGATCCTCATCAGAATCTGGCTCCCATACATTCTCCAAGGCCTCAAGATAGGCCTGTGCAGTCACTTCAGGGTTACTGGCCCGTTTAGCACAGATGGTAGCCAGGGCAGGACCTCGGAGCTCTCACTAACCTCTTTCGCTTTTCAGCTTCCGAGCATTGCCATTCTAGCACTGGGGGCAACATAGTCTATCAGGTCTCCCAGTCATCCTCCCCTTGGGGGTTGGGAGGTGCCAGAAAGATCCTCAACCTTGGTTAGAGTCATGACTAATGGCAGGTGCAGAAATAGGAGTCTGCATTGGTTCCAGCCACCATTACGGGAACTGGAGGCGGGAGAGGGTGTTGGGGAGAACACCCCAGGTGGCAAGAATAGTTTCTTCAAGTCCTCCACAGTTTTCCCTTCCCCAGCAACCATTTGTAAATTTCTCCTCAAAGTTTCAGACAGTGGTGGGGGCTCATTCCCCACCGGGTCTTTACTGTACTTAGTTATCACTCTCCAGGCAGTGAGGGCTCCCTCTGGGGTAATGGTCCGTGGCACTTTGGAGCTATCTATGGGATCCTTAAACTCTACTAGGGCCAGGAAAGTGTGGGTGAGCAGATTAGCATGCCGACCCACCACCACAGGGTTTTGTAAACCTTCCACCTTGGAAAGTACTCCCTGTACAGTGTCCGTATTGATACCCAGGGGATGTCCAGGATAAGCATAGCATTTTGGGGTCAATCTCCTCCCCAGTACACCACTCCACCAGCGGTGCACAGCCACTTCTGTCGGGTGCCATTTTTTTCTTAACAGTGGTTCGTAAATATGGCCACTAGAGGACACACAATCCCAGCGGTGAGCCTCCAAGATGTAACCGCTAGATGGCGCTATCCCAGGGCTACTACCCCTGCCTGATTTGCCACTAACAGGTTGGGGGCCTGGATCCAATAGTGGTGCCTCCACCCAGAGGTCAGGGTTTGCAATAGTTAAACTTACTTGGTCACAGCCCTTTGGGACACTGCAACCCCTTTCTTCCACTAGTGGCCCACACAATATATCAAATTACCTTCACAGTATACACTTACCCCAGGACTAGTTCCGGCACTGGGACCTCCTGTGAAATAAGATACAGTGCAACAATCACAGTACAGTACTTTAACATAGACAAATACCTCAGGAAGTATAACTTTGCTGAAACAAGCAGCTCTGATTTATTTGGGGATATAACAAGGACAGGGGGAAAGCAGGTTAATTAGCTTATCACTTTACTATCTACCTATGGCTCTGTGCACAGGCCTATCCCTACCAGTTACTGTCCCTGGGTACCCAAGCCCTAGTGGCTAGTCCAAACCGTGGCAGCTGGTGGGGCCCTTTCACACAGTGAAAAGAAAATTAGTTTAAACAGTCAAGCAGTACAGTGATTCCATTTTGGATTTAATGTGGCAATTCAACAGGGAGCGACCCTGAATTAGTACTCACGACCTCCAAACAAGATAGGGTCCTTCAACGTCAGCAGGGCTACTCTTGAGCTCCACGAGACTCTTCACACATTTATATGGTAAAAAGAAAGTACTATACCAGGCAGGCTGCTTCTCTATCCCGATCGCAATTACTGCACAATACCGGGAGAACACACAGCAGATTCAGTTCCTGACAGACCGAGTGCAATTCAACAATTTCTCCAGTCTTCTACAGGGTGAGCCTGGTTTCTACTCTTCAGAGATCCTTTGATTCTTTTCACAGGACGGATTCAGTCCTAACAAGCAGTTACACAACCTGCAGACCGGAACTCTGGGCCTTACACACATTTTTTGACTGAAACTGTGCACTGAAGGAGCACAGGGTTTCTTTCCTCTTCACTGCCAGATCTAAACTGAAACTCCAACAGACAAAACCGGGCACTTCCTTTGAGTTCCTCCCAGTTCTTGACTGGATTGGCTGTCACTCACAATAGACTGCTGCTGTTGGTCCAAAAAGGCGCCGAAGTCTAAACTACATCTCCCAGAGTCACTGCCCATACAATCCTCTTGTGGCTGGCTCAGATTATGAGTCCAAGTTCTGATTAGGCCAAGGCACCATTTTAGAGCTAGCTTACCCACACTGATTGGTCCAGTTCAGCAGTTCAAAACCAGAATGGGAACTAGGCAGACACAGTTCTGACTGCAAAGAAAGCAGGTTAGACAAACTGTAATTTCATTATTACTGTAAATGATTTCTGGCAAACAGTTACATCTTTCAGATAGGTTCCTTTGCACTCCTAGTGACTGCAAAAATGGAGTGAATTGGCAGCAGCTCGAGTGGTACTCAAACAGAGAAGCACACAGTCCCCCCATACAAACTAATTATGTCTGCAAGCAGACCGCTCTTAAAGAGACAGTACCAGAGGCTCTAAAAACACTCACTGATATATGGCTTAAACACCAAACACCATTCAGGCTTGGAGCATTCAAGCAAGCTCCTGGAAGTCTTTTGGGAACCCCCATTTGCAGGGGGGTTACACAAGCCTCTCCAATCAGGTTTCCATAAGAGGCATAGTACCGAGACTGTGCTGGTTCGGGTGATCAATGATCTCCTGATGGTGAGAAACCAGAGAAAATGGTCCATTTTGGTTCTATTGGATCTGTCATCAGCATTTGACACCATCAACCATGGGGTTCTTCTGGAGCGCCTGAGATGTATTTGTGGACTCTCTGGGGTTGTGCTCAGATGGTTCACATCATACCTCACCGGAAGAACTCAGAGGGTGGTGTCAAGTTTTTTTCCTCGGATCCCATCTCTCTATTTTTTGGGGTTCCTCAGGGCTCTATATGGTCCCCCATGTTGTTTGCGGTGTATATGCTACCCCTCGGAGACATTGTGAGATGGTATGGGTTGGGATTTCACTGTTATGCAGATGACACCCAACTGTAGCTGTCTTTTGCACCCGACCAGGAAGGAGCTATATCGGTATTCAATAGCTGCCTAAATGAAATCCAGGATTGGATGAGGTCCAGTTGGTTGAAGTTGAATTCTGGAAAGAGTGAGGTGTTGGTTTTGGCTCCGTATCGCCAGATAGGGGGACCTGTGACCAGCTCCCCTTCTGGGGTGTTCTGTGGGGTTGTCGAGTTACCTGTCTCTGAATGGGTACGAGATCTGGGGGTGATCTTAGATGCGGGGCTGACTCTGCAATCTCAAGTGTCAGCAGTGGTAAAATCTTCTTTTTATCATCTGAGAAACATTGCCAGAATGAAGCACCTCGTTCGGTCCAGCAATCTGCCAACTCTGATCCATGCCGTTGTGAACTCATGCCTGGAAAACTGCAACTCGCTTTACCTTGGGCTTCCAAGGGTTGATATCCGCCACCTCCAGCTTGTGAAGAATTCCGCAGCCTGAGTACTTACGGTACTCTTAGATCTTCTCATATTACTCCGGTGCTGCGGGAACTTCACTGGCTGCCAGTTCAGTGGCGGATCACCTTCAAGGTCAGATTGCTGACTTTTAAAGCCCTGTATGATCTGGGCCATGACTACTTGAAAGAACATTTGATTCCTTACCGCCCTGTGATGCCGCTCTGCTCAGCCGACGAGGGGTTGTTAGAGATTCCTAGGGTTATATTAAAATCAGCTGGGGCCCGGGCTTTTATGTTTGTGGCCCCATCCCTTTGGAATTCTCTACCCCGTCGGGCAAGGGAGTGTACGACTGTGGGGAGTTTTAAACAGGCTCTCAAATCCTTTTTATGGGAAAGGGCCTATGGTGTTTCTGATTTATGATTGTATTTGTTTTTAACAGTTTTTGTATTACCGTTTGTATACTTTGCTTGTTTCTTATTTTATTGGAATGCGCCTTGGTATTTGAAAGGCGCAATATAAATATTATTACCTTTGTTTTTACCAGGAGAGAGACACACTAAGCTGAAAGCTTGTTTAGAGGTGCAACCTGGGAGCACAAGAAAGTTAAGTAACTTGCTCAGGATCACTCAGTATGCAGGTGGAGGCTGTGGGATTCAAACCCAGGTCTCCAGGTTTGCAGCTCAGAGCCTTAAACCACTGTGCTGTACTTCCTCCTTAAATTTTCTCTTATCTCTTTCCCACTGAAGCTGCAACTTATGCAATTAGCTTTGCAAATGACTCTCATCTGTGTCCCATTGTGTTTCTGACTTTCCTAGCCTATTAGAGCCTTGACTGTGTAAATCTCTCTTTTGCTCTCTGCCCTGCAACCTCTCTCCTCCTCCCCCACACCATCTGCTTTGCTCTCTGAACCTGCCCACTTATATTTATTCTCTTTGTTCTGATGTGACCAGCCTACTTTGCCAGCCTTTAAAAATCTTGTTTTTCTACTTTATTTCAGGGCTCCAGCATGCCTTGACCAGGCCATGGACCCCTCAATTTCTGGAACCTAAACAGTTTTTCAGAAATCCTCTGTACTGCAAGGTACTAGCCCTGACTTTTGGATTTGGTACCAGTGGAAGCTGATTTCCAAGTGGCCCCACTATCTCCTGCTGAACACACCTCTAACTACTGTATCTCCCTCTGTGTCTCTAGTTAAATTTATGTGCTAGGGTTTAATAATTTGTTTAATCCTTACAGTCATTTTAAGTTCTGAGTTGATATTAGAAGTGAATTTAGAGCTTTTTCATTAGCAGATTATATCCTCTCACCACTAGAGGGCTCTATCTCTATCTCTTTATCTAGTACGTAAGCCACGTGGGCTCTCTCTGCCTTTCTCTTGCCTCTCCTCCTCCTCCTTGCCCTGGTCCCCTCTTCTCTCTCCCTGGTCCTAGCCACCCCACCCCACCCCGCACCCTCTACTCTGGTTTCCACTGCTACTCCAAGGGAACTCTCCACTTCCACTCGAGTCTTGTGCTTGGTGCACCGATTGGATATTCCTGGTTACTTAACCTGACCACTACTCTCAATAAGTGTGGCCACCTCTCTATACTGTACCACCTTGCAGTCCATATGGGACACCGCCTGGAACCTTGCAACTTCTACTCCAGGAAGCAACAATCAAAACTATCTCTCAAAGAGCTGCGACTCTGCTCCTTAAAACTCCTACTCCTCCTCCTTCTCATCTCAGGCAGCGTCCATCCCAATCCTGGCCCTAGAAGCTCAGGCCACACAGAAACTCCAGGTGCTCTTATCCTTGCAACTATTAATATCTGCAGCCTACTACCAAAGCTGGATGCCTCCAAGCCTCTCATATGCCAACACAACCCTGACATCCTTGCAGTGGTGGAAACTTGGCTGACACCTAAAGTTCCTGACTCAGCAGTAACAATACAGGGCTACAATGTCCACAGGCTGGACCGGATATCCAAAAAAGGCGGTGGTTGTGCAATCTATATCAAAGACTCCCTGTCTTGGCACCCTGTAGCAACTCCATCACTTTCTGCCTCAGCCCAGATTCTGCCAATAAAAATCGTCCTAGGTCCCAACCATAAAGCCCTGACTATTGTCTCCATATACATCCTGCCCAGGGACCCTAAACATGGATTCAATGACGTCCTAAACTTTATCAACTCTCATCCTTCCAAAGCTGAACTTATTCTACTAGGGGATTTCAACATAAACTGGTTAGCATCGAGTGCCAGTGCCTATAAAGACTCCATCTCAGCTGCTAACCTCACACACATGGTAAACTCCCCTACTAGGATTAACTACAAGACTGGCACCAGTACCCTCTTGGATTGGGTCCTCACCACTCACCCCACAAGGATTTCTCGTACGACCATTCTCCCAGACTCTCTCAGTGACCACTCCCCAGTCATGTGTGCATGGTCTAACAAATTCCTTAAGCCCCCTCCCAAAATTATCGCTAGCAGAGTCCTTCCTCGTGGAAAACTTCAACATCTCAAACAACACCTGCTTCTACAAAACTAGTTACCCATCTATGAAGCAACAGATGTTAACTTGGCTCTTGATCACTTCATCTCAATTTTCAACAAAGCCTGCAACCTCTTTGCCCCTGTTAAAAGGCACAAAACAAAATCTCTCTCTAACCCATGGGTCACATGGCTCTTCTCTCACAGCTGAAACTAAGAGATCACCTCTGGGCAGTTTCAGGGCCACTGGCAAACAACTGGACATCCAAAATTACAAACAAGCATGAAATGCCTGCACAAAACCATCTGACTAATGAAATCCACCTATTACAAAGGCAGCTCTCATCAATACATGGGAAATGGTTGTGCTTTCTGGGACAATATCAAGGATGTCACAGGAAGCAGCCAAAAACCTCTCTGGCCATGTTAATGGTTGATGGATCCACAACCCTTGACCCCAAGATGATCGCAAACATCTTTAACACGGCTTTTTCAGACCTTAGTGCTGTTCTACCCCATGACTTTTTCAAAAACAGGACTTACTCCCCAAATACCTCAGCCCCTCAGTCTAACCATCCCCTCTTCTACTTCAGGAAGGTAAGGCTGAATGAAGCTTGCCATTATATTACTGCAGCTATCTCTAAATCTAGATCTAGTAGCGACACCCTGGACCTTACGCTTCTGTTGCTCACCCTCGATGAGGTAATTCATCCGTTAACAAAAATCCTAAACCTCTCTCCCAGCTGTGGAAAATTCCTGGACCTATGGAAATCAGCCACCGTGACACCTGTCCATAAAAGTGGGGACAAGACGATTCACTCAAATTATCGCCCTATCTCCATACTGCCCCCACTCTCTAAGGCACTTGAGCGCATCGTGGCTGATCAACTACCGACCACTTGGATAAGTACAATATACCTTGTCCACAACAACCACGGCTTCTGAAAGGTCACAACACCCACAGCCCTTCTTGAGTTCACTGGAGCTTTGCACAAATCTCTTGACAATGGCCTTCTCACAGGGGCTGTTTTAATCGACCTCTCCAAGGCCTTGATACAGTACACCATGGACTACTAATACACCAACTACTGAATGCCGGGCTATCACCTGACTCTTCTCTCTGGTTTAAAAGCTACTTAGAAAACCGGTCACAGAGAGTAAAAGTGCGGATGCTCTTTCTAACACCCTGCCTGTTCGCTCAGGGTGTCCCACAGAGGATCCATGCTGGACACCTCCTTTTAGCCTTTCTTAAACTCCCTCCTCACCACTGCTCTGAGCAGATCATACTATATGCCGATTATGCTGTTGTATTCTCCACTCACAAAGATCCTGCAACTCTTCAACACAACCTTCAACTTCTTTTCAGTTCTGTAGAGACATGGTTTCTTAATCATAAACTGGTCCTCAATGACAAGAAAATCAAATCTATGCTCTTCTGCAGCTCTCATAACCCACACAAGCTACACCACTGGTTATCTCCACCACCCAGGGCAACACTCTAGATCAGGTGGTGTCCTTCAAATACCTAGGTTCAGCTTGACCCTAATCTCTCCTATGGACTTCATGTAGATAATGTAGCTAGAGCTGCTAATACACAGCTTGGTCTCCTCTACAAACACAGACCACACCTCATGCCAGAAGCTTTGAAGGTTGCAGTCCTGAGCTCTGTGATCTCTGTAATAGACTATGGTCTCATCATTTATGGCTCGGCCATAACCACAACCCTTAGACGCCTCTCAACTGCCTTAAATAAAGCATGTTGGCTCATCACTGGTGCTCACCGTCTCACCCGCACATGTGACCTGTACACTCAGACCAGCTGGCTCCAACTATCAAACCGCATAAAGTTTCTCACCTACTCCATGGTCAAAAAAATCTACCTTGGCCTTGCACCTTCTGGGGTCTCAACTCTGTTACAACACCGAATTAACAAATGGTGCCTTAGGAGATCCACGCTATAGCTACTGAAAGTCCCCCACTGTCACACTTCACAGGGACAACGCTTTTTGCTTATCGAGCACCACTCTGGTTCAAAAACCTCAGCCCAACCATCTCCTCTGCCCCAACTATTGGTATGTTTAAAACTAGGCTCCGGGACCATCTCACTACCAACAGCTCCTGTGACTGCCCAACTTAACCTTGTTTCTCCACTTCCCTTTCTGCTCTAGTTGTCCCCCCACTGGATTCTATCCTCACATCTTGGTATACCCAATGCTGCACTTTTCACCCTCTTGCCACCCTTCCTATATTCCTTCTCCCCCCTACCCTCTTCCCTCTCCCTATGACTCTGGCACTTCTTGTCTGTTGTCTATTTTCTCTGACAAATGCCGCTGGCTGCCTTGTTACAATGCTACCCTTGAACTGTATTAATCTGTACTCTGTTTGCAATGTCCACATTGTTGTAATGCCTGTCTTGATGTTCCCCATAATTTGTATTTCTCTGACCTGGAACCTTTGTAAAAGAGCCATGGCTCAAAAGTATTTGTAATCCTAGACTTGATAAATAAATAAATAAAATAAAATACTGTGCAGATCTCAGCCTCAGAATAATCGGAATTCTAAATGAAACTCTTTTACAAAGCACTTTCTGTTTCTCAGTGCTACCTGCAGCAATTTGTCTTTCTCAGTGAGCCTCTGACTCACTCAATTAGCTTTGCAAAACACTGTCAACTGTGTTTCTCACTCCCAGTCCCTTCAGAACACACACAAACAGAGACACACACACACACATACCAAAAGCACATACAGAATGAGCAGGAAACACACAGAATCAGAAGAAAATTTTCCTACAGCTCTCACCCCTGTGGAATAAATCACACACATGATGGGCAGATCATGGGATATGGAAAATATTCTCACTTCTGCCTCGTGAGCTGTGTATTTTCACTCGTGCCTTTGGCACTGTGAGAATACACAGCTCACTCTGCAGGCTTGACAATGTTTTCCATATCCCACTCCTGCCCATCATGTATCCCATATCACGTAAACTAATGTAATAAAAGTATCTAAAAGTTCAGATAAGGCTGGGAAGATTCTCAAAACTGTCAATAGATTATACAAACACGTCAGTACTGTTTGCATTCCAGCCATCACTACTATGCCCAGCTGTGCACCTACTGAGATTTGCAGTGTGCTAATTAAGCACTAAGGAGTGACACAGCAATCCCTGATTAGTAAAAGGATGTGATAGTGAGAGATTGGGCCTGAAGCACCCTACAGGTCCTTATTGCACAAATAAAATACCAAAATGGAGGTCCTTTCTGCTGTTATATGGCATTTGTGAATTAAAATAATGCTACCCGTAAGACATCCTGTTAATTTAAGAACTGTTAAACAGCCAGCTGGTGGAAGGGCCCATTTTTGTTAACAGTTGTAATTCATTGCTTGTTGGAATTTAGTGAACCAATTAGTAAACAAGCATCCACTCTTAGCATTCCATGAGGTTTATAATTAGTGTTGTGACCACATTTGGGGAAAATACCCTAAACAATCCCCCACCATCTCTGATGGCAGCAGCTTCATGGCTGACAGGCCCATACATAATGTCTAATAAGGGATTGGACCCTCATCTAGCTGCAGGTGCTAGTTGGCTGTACTATATGTGTGCGTTTGGTCTCCAAATTCAAAAGGGCCTATTAGTTCACTGAACAAACTTGGAATTTAGAGTGAGTGTTTTTACAAGTATAATGTACTTATACAAGAGCATGCTGGCATTAGCAAAAATATGTGGAGACCTGAAAAATATACTTGTTTAAAAATGCTAATTTCAAGAGTTAGAAGTTGAGGACATTATAATAACAGGGACCTTTCTGATGGCCTCAAGATTTTGCCATCTATGAAACACCTATAATAATGGATTTTGTTGTAATATGGGTTATACTGTACATAGGGTTCAAGATAAATTGCTGTTTGAAATTATCCTTATTTATTTTTTGTTGACCGGGTAAGTGCATTAGGCAAATCCTGCCTATTTTCAGGCAAGACCCAGGGTAGGGGAAGGGATACAGATGAATGCCAACTGAGCTTGAACCAGATGAAACTGTTGGTGGCATTTTTAGTGAATGAGGGAAATTTGGCCAGGACACCGGGGAAATTCCCATACTTTTTTCAATAAGTGCCATGGGATCTTTAACATCCACCTGAACTACCACCAATCCAGGCAGATGGGACCTTGGTTTAATGTCTCATCCGAAAGACAGCACCTTAGAAGTGCAGTACCCCTCTCATGCTGCACTACAGTGTCAGTACTGGGATATTAACCCAAGTGCCAGATGTGGGAACTGAACCCACAGCCCTCTGATCTCCCGGCCTCAGAGGCAAGTGTGCTACCTACTGAGCCACTGACACTGATATCAAGGTTTGCATATGTTGGAGCAAGAATGCTTCCCATAGCTGTTCCCTGTTTTTGCCTGTAGTATCTTCCTTCAAATTTGAAATAATTTTCTTATAAAACTAATCTTGCCAGCTCTATTAGAAAGTCAATTGGTGGCATTACATTGTTTGTGCTTCTCTCTAGACCAATTCTCAGACTTTCCAGTCCTTCCTCTTGAGGTATGGAAGTGTACAAATCCTTGGCATCTCATGTACACATTATCCATTCTGTACTATTTTCATTAGTGTTAATAACCTCTATCATTTCCAACATGTCTTCTGTATATTTACTATAACTGTGCATTTGCATAACCACAGGTTGAGCAAAGTAGTTAATGTAGCTTGACATTGGCTCTAGAATAGAGTCATTGCCAGATACTGTGGGCCTACCTGGTGGGTTTGGGGCATTTTTATGCATTTTAGGGATGGCATAAAATACCGGTATTATTGGAAATGGAACTATTAAAAGTTCCTTCTGCCATTTTTCTACCTGGTAGTGTTCTTCTGCATCATCCAAAATGCTCTTACTGCTTTGGTCTATTCTAGTGGTAGGGTCCTGTGTGAGAGGTTCATAATTCTCTTCCATTGAAAAACGGTCAACAAATAACATAAAGAGGATTTATGTGTGAGATTTAATAGCAGGTGAATATGAGATTCAATTTTTATGTGTAACTCATATGGTGGCTAGTACAGCTTTGAATATATAAAGAGCTTTAACAGTAATGGCAAGGCAAATGTTCATGTAGATAAACTTATTAGCTGATAAATTCTGTGCTGATGAAACAATATTGTATTCCTTTGAAATTTATTTAAAACATGGTGATTAATTCATTTAAATTTTAAAGAGACAGTAATGCATTAGAATGGAAACAGACACAGTTTTTCATTGCCTTACAATGATTAGCCATCAACTGAGATATGAATTTATGCATTAATATTATGCCAAAGTGTAATGTGGTCAAACATGGACAAATTTTGTCTAATCAAAAATACAAATATAAAAAATAATTAGAAAAAAATGATAAGTACATGAAATGAATATTTGAATAATAAGTATGTCTGTTTATTTAGATCATTGCCCTGATGAAGCCCAGAGTTGGGTGAAATGTTGGGCCTCAGGGGATCACTGTGTTCATAGCAATGCATCAAATAAAAGGAAATAGATTTTATACAAAACAAGTGTGGCTGGTTGATGGACAAAACTTTTTCTCTGCAATGAAGTAACTTCTGACATCAGAATAGGCTAGCCTGGGATTTAATGTTTCAGAAGGTCATAACAGATAAGACCTTTAGAAGAAGGGATACTACAGGAATATGTTTACCAGTGCAATTGTGTAATTGAGGGGTCTTCATAGACTTCCAGTCTCTCTAACAAGCCTTCCACCTAAATAACACCAATCATTTCAGGTATCTCCAAATGCAAGCTCATATACTAGATCAAAGTAGGGCAGTGAAATAATCACTCCCATTTAAACAATTCCTCACCAGTATAGAGGCCGGGGGGGGGGGTCCTACCAGGCAGATATCAGCTCTTTACAAGGATTTACAAGGTCTGACTATAGAGCACATGGCTAACATTGAGCACAAATATGAGCACAAGATTGCTGCAACACTATTGGTCACAGACTGGGCAATGTCCTTCCAGACTGCCTTCAGATCTACTAACTCATAGCATTGGCAGGAGTTTGCCTGGAAGGTGTGAACCCAATTCTTTAACATGCCACTAATAAAGGGGTAGCAGGCACAATATCCTTCACAGTCATGCTGGAGATTATGCTCAGAAATCAAAGTACACCATACCACATATTTGGTCCTGCCCCAAATTAACCTGATATTGGGGACCAGATCATGATAACATTAATGGATCTGTTCCAGCTAGATGCATCATTAAACACCAAATATGCCATTTTGTGGTCTGTCCAGAGGGGGTGAGAGGCAAGGATGCTGTCTACCTCTGGCTTATACTTCTGGTAGTAGTACACAAAGCAATCACTCAACACTGGCTACAGATACAGCCCCCCATGCATACACATTGGACAGATTATAGTAAAAGAGATCTACTGCATGCAGAAGCTCGCATATAGTATAATTCACTGTGAAACTCCCTTTTTTATTGTCAATAGTTGAGATGGCAGATGCACTTTGAATGTAGGGCTCCCAATACTCCCTCAGGGTAAAGTACATCAATCTGTGTCTTGATTGCCCTCTCCTGAGTTGCCCAATATTACATACTCAAAGCCTGAATGCCAGTTTACATCTAGCCTATGGGTGCTTGAATTCACAGTCATCCACTGACAATAATTTTGCTGTTGTCCTGTTCTTATCATAATGCATTGAAAGGTATTGTACAATTTTGCTTAAATCATTGACTGCCTGTACCTATCATGGTATCATGTGATGTACCTGTACCCATGTTGTTCAATACATTTGAATTTATAAAAGTTTAAAGAAAAGACTAGCCCAACAGAACCCTTGATCACCAGGGAGCAGTCAGGTGAAAAGATTGTAAACCCACTCTCCCCAGGGGAGGTGAGCAAAAAGGTGAACACATATGTCTCCTCTTGTTGGTCTGCTCCTAACATAACATTCAGAACTACAGCTGCAAACCCACATCACCTGTTTGCCAGTCAGCTCCCTGTTGCCTGACACCTTGTACCAAACATACATTTATTTTCTAAATTGAAATAGAAATCATTGCTGTGACTCGTGGTCCACTGCATGGCAAGGCTGTTATTTGGCTGCATCTTAGGCTCATACTGGCTTTGTTAGGGTGACACCTGGTAATAGTTCCCTCAACCCTAGTACAAGCATTTTTAAAATATATTGGAAATGAAACATAGATTTAATCATTGTTTATGTAGATATCATACCACTGCTTGCAAACAATTGGTCCAGTTCCATTTGTAATGAGGGTCCCATCATATAACAGAGGGGGAAGGGACACCACTGCATTGCATAGTATGGGATTGTATCCTTTGTGACATTTGCAATAGTGGTTTCCTATTTTAGTGCAACACATTATTTCATATTTATATCAACTGTAAAATTGTGTTTCCTAGTGGAAAATCTATCACAATCTCAAGCAAACCAATTGTCTATGCCAATTAATCTATCCTCTAGTTGCAATTAATTTTCATTCCCTGAAGGTATATGTTACCAATGTAATTTTTTTTTTTACTGTATTTTTGTTTTTTATCCATAACAGGAGCATAGGTTACCAATCAAACAAAATGTTCTCTGGTACTGTCATGTTAGACAGACAGTGTGGTCTGTTACAGTAAAAGTATGCAGTAGCATATTCTACTGTCACAAATGGAATTGGGTTGCTGAGCTAACCACTGCACTATTACTCATTTTTTCTACTGTCTTTCTGCCTGCTGCATGCACACACGCTAAAGCCCCAAGCACAATATAGTCTCCATCCATGTGCAAAGCATCATGGATAGCAATATGCAATTTCTTGTGTTGGGCAGACTGAAATGGCTTCACCAGAACAAATGTTACTTGAAAACAGGTGTTAACATGTGTTCCAGTTTACAATGACAGCAATAAACTGCAGAAGTACATTGGCATCGACCAGAATGCAACACAATACTTTGCAATAAATGACATGCCACAAAATACTGCATAACAAAAGAGCTTAATTGAAGTACACTGTTGCCTGCAGTATACTGCAGCATTTTGCAGTAATACTGCAAGGCACTGCACTGCATTCTGGCTGGAGCAGCTGTTTATTGTCCTTTTTGAAAATTGCATGTTAAATACTGTATTCTGATTAGTTGTTGCCATTCCACTGGCCTATGTTTATGTGTCAGTACCTCCCTATAAAGGACACTGTCCAACATGTGATCTGGAATTTGGAGAAATCACATACAGAATTCATGAGCCACTTCACTCATTCTACTGTCACCTTTACTCTTGTATGGAAACCTTCAACTAGGCCTTCAAATATAAAACTCCCATAAATTAATAAAAATAAATAAATACATAAATGTAATTTCTACTCATGATAACTTTCTTATACACATAAACAAATACAAAAAAAATCAATCACTATTCAGATTTTTTTATTATAGTTGGTGTTTCTTTGATGACTATGAAAAATCTCCCTCATGGCCTAACCAGCTTGACAGGACAATCTCTGCTGCTAACTCTGCACTAGATGAAACTGAGCCTCTTGCTCCATAAAAGCCTTGTATGTGTGTCTGTGTGAGTGTATGCAAGTGGAATTTTGCAGAATTTAGAATTCTTGCCTTCCACGTTAACATTCCATACTTCTGGGGGTAGGTGTGCATTCTATTACAAAAATATTGCAGAATATTGAGTTATTTTGTTCCATGTTAAACAAGCAAACCTTCTACTTTGGTGTCAATGTGGCTCAGTTGGTAACAGATCTGCCTCTGGACCAGAAGGTTGTGGGTTCTCGTCCCACACCGGGATGGACTTGCACCTAAAAATTGCTGGCATCTGAGTGCAGTATTGGGGGTACTGTACTGCTGGGGTGTGCTGTCCTTTGGATGAGATGTTAAACTGAGTTCCCTTCTGCCCATCCTGGTGTTATCCTGGTGGGTGTCCAGGTGGAAGTAAAAGAACCCAGGGTACTCTTCGTAAAGAGCAGGGAACATCCCTGGTGTCCTGGCCAACATTCCCCTTCCCATAAACCAGTTCATGCAATTATCCAGGTTGTGTGTGGGTGATGATGTGCGATATGGCTGCCACCACTCATTCAGTCACTTCACTACCAGTCTAGCATTGCTTGTAAAGCGCTTTGGGATACTGTGTATGAAAAGTGCTATATAAATGCTGATTCTTCTTCTTCTTCTTCTTCACCTATATGAAGAAAACTGACCAGTAAAAAACATCTGTGGAGGGACTATTTACATTTTTCTAACCAATATTTTAATTTATTTTTGTGTATTTTTTATTTTGCTCAACCCATTTTCTATGTGCAGTAAGACCCTTCAGGGTGTGGGGTTTTGGTAGATACTCATACTTCCATGGTGCTGTAAAGATCTCCCCCTGCATCATTGGGCCTCATCAGGCCCCTGGGAGTGCAGGTATCCACCAGTACCCCTCACCCTGCCAGGTATTATTGCTTACTTGGTACCTTTTAGTGTAGTGCAGTCACTGTCTCAGCCAAGTACTGTACCAGATCAGCCATAGATGATAGCACTAACTGAGTACACTCTGCACTAAGAGTTACTACAGTACACAGAGGAGGCAGCTGGCAAGAAAAGTAATATGCAGGATCCATAAAATGGTACAGGGACAGAACACATGTTAAGAGTGACAAAACAATGCCACAATCTGTCATAAAGTCAAGTCCCCAACAACATACACACATTTGGACCACAGCCAGATCCCTGGAGCTGTATTTTTCATTCATACAGGGTTTTTGATATGGTCAGTCATGGCAAGTTACTCCTTCAAATGCATGGGGATGCTGTTATGGCAGATCATGCAGCAAAAGGGTCATCATAAACTGCAGTACATCACCTATAAATAGGAATGTATTACTAGTAGAGCTCTAGTGTAGAGGTGGCCAAAGTGACCAAAATTGGCTTCAGGAATTAATTTGTGAGTTCCATGGAATTTTCAAATTCATAATGTTTTACACAGTGTAGTTGCCATTTTTTCAGCCGAACTGACCAAAATGCATTCAAAGTGGCCACTTCACTGAACAAATGGGTACTTTGTGGTAAAAACTTCAAAATTTCAGCAAAGTTAAAGTTCCTAAGGGCCATGGAAACTTTACAAAGCTTCACAAAGGTAAATTTTGGCCAGTTCGCCAGCAAAGTTTAAATTTGCAAACTCTTTTAGAGGAATGGGGAATTCTGCTGGCAGAAGTAATTCTAAATGACAAGCCTTCTTCTGAAATGTTTTTCAGAATTTCTTCTTAAAATTCTGAAAAGCATTTCATTGTAAAACGAATAATAACTTTCAGCAGATTACTTAAAGTGGGCAACAATTTTCTGCCAATTGCAGAAAAAGGAATCCATGGTTTATGCTTAGAGATACAGAAACAGAGACATTGATGGTAGAAAAAGACCAATGGTCCATTCAGTCTGCTCAAGCTCCCTAAATCCATGGAACCTTCCTTGAAAATTAATGTTCTCCCAGGGTACTAACCCTCTCAGTCCTTTCCATATTTTCTTCCCTGGTCTTGCCGGCCCAGGTAACCACTATTCCCTTCATTCTATCCCAGGCCTATTTAAACCCCATCACTGTGTTCACTCTCAACACCTCAGCTGGCAGACTGTTCAAAGGTTCCACCACCTTTTCTGTAAAGAAGTACTTCCTCACAACCTTCCTGAATGTTCCGCCTGCTAACTTCCACTGGACCCCGCGACCGTGTTGGTATTCAGGCTAAGTAATTCCCCACAGTTCATTTTATTAATTCCTCTGAGAAATTTGAAGGTCTCAATCATATCTCCCCTCTCACTTCTGGTTTCCAATGAGTACAAATTCAACACTTGATGCTCTCCTCATAGGACACACCCTGGTGTTCCTGAATCATTTTGGTCACTCTGAGTTGCACTGTCTCTAACCTATCCTTGTCTTTTCAAAGATAAGGACTTCAGAACTGAGCACAGTATTCCAGGTGAGGCTGAGGCCTCACCAGGTATCTGTAGAGGGGTTGTATTACTTCTTTTCTCCTACTATCAATTCTCCTCCTGATACATCCCAGCATCGTGTTGGCCTTGCTCTAGGCCTTGTTGCACTGACTTGTTTGTTTAAGGGAGCTGCTGATTGTAACTCCCAGGTCCCGTTCTTCATCTATAGTCCTAATTCTCTCCCCTCCCATCCAGTACTCCATCATGAAGTTATTTTTCCCTGGGTGCATTACCTTGCACATTTATGCACTGAATATTAATTGCCTGAGTTTGACCACCCCTCTAACTTCTGCAGGTCCTTCTACATACTTCTTATTCCTTCTTCACTATCCACCCTCCCACATAGTTTTGTGTCATCTTGCCCTGGATTTATTCACTAGTGTCACTAATTAACTTGTTGAAGAGGACTGAACCTAGGACAGATAGCTGTGGAACCCCATTTGTTACCTCCCTCACTTGTAATTTAACCCCATTGACCACCACACTCTTTTGCCTTCCTGCTAGCCAGTTACCCACCCAGCTCACTAAAGTTTTAGCTGCACCCAGGTCTTCTATTTTCTTATGTAATCTCTTATGTGGTGCTGAATCAAAGGCCTTACTGAAGTCAAAGTACAAGCCCATTGAATGGCCCTTGTCTATCTCCCTTGTCACCCAGTCAAAGAAAACTATCAGCTTGGTCTAACAAGACTTTCTTGCAACAAAACTGTATTGTTTATTGTCCTAGAGTCTGTTGCTCACCAGGTATTCTGCAAGCTTCTCTTTAATCAGAGATTCCATCAGCTTCCTCATGATGGAGGTCAGACTAACAGGTCTATAATTCCCTGACTGTTCCCCCGATTATGTATCAGCACAATGTCTGCTTTCAATCCCCTACAACTTCCAAAGTCCTGAATGAGCTGTTGAACAGCCCAGTTAGTGGTTCAGCAAATTCCATTGCTAACTCAATCAGTATCCTTGGGTGCAACCCATCTGGACCCAGGGTCTTATCTCTCTTGACGGCTGTCAGCCCTTTCAAGACTCCTTTACTAGTAAACAATAGCTGACTCATTTCTGGGATTACCATTGTGGCCACTTTGATGTTGCTCTGAGACAGGGGCCTGCCTTCCTCCTTAGTGAAGACTAAGCAAATGTAGTCTTTCAGAATGGCGGCCAATGCCCATCCTCTTCTATCACTCTATCCTTCTTCACCAGCTGTGTGTGATCCCCCCATTTTACTTTTTTCACTAATATATCTAAAATAAAACTGTTTTTCTCCGTTTTTCACCTGCTCCGCAATGTGCATCTCTGTGTTTGCTTTCTCCTTCCTGATGATCCTCTTTGCCTCCCTGGTTTTCTGAAGATATTCCTTCCATTCTGCCACTCCCTGCTTACCCTTATACTTATAAAAGGCCCTCTTTTTGACCCTGACTGCTTTCCTGACTCTAGTTGATGATCGGTTGAAGAGACCATAAAGGTCTCTTCAACCTATTTTTCTTTATCATTGATTTTATGCATGTCTTCGATGCCTCAAGGGTAACTCCCTTGGTTGACTTCCATTTCTCCTCCACCATGCCTATGCCCTCCTCCTCTGTTAATTTCTCCCTGACCAGTTCTCTCATCTTATCGAAGTCCGCCCTTCTGAAGTCAAGGACTTTGGCTCTCGAGTATGAGTTACCATCCCCAAGGGTCAGTTCAAATCACACAGAGTTGTTGTCACTATTCCCCAGTGGTTTACCCACTCTCACAGCACCCATTAACTCTGTGTTAGTGAGTACCACATCAAGGACTGCAGACTGCCTGGTGGGTTACTTAACAAGTTGTACTACCATACAGTTCTGAAAGGCGTCAAGCAGTGACTGACTCCTGGTGTTCTTGTCCACTGAGACCTCCAAATCGATGTCCAGCAAGTTTAGGTCCCCCACCACTACCACCTTTCCCTTTGCTGCCCCTGTTTTAAGTTCCTTCCTAAGTTCTGTGTACCTTTATCTGGGGACCTATAGACCACTCCTAATCTTATTTTTCTGCCTGAGGTAACTGTGAATTGCACCCATATAGACTTGGTTTCCCCATCATTACATCTTACACCCCCATCTTCAGTCACTTCAATGCCCTCCCTCATAGAGTGCAATTTCCCCCCTCTACCCATCCTTCGATCCCTCCTGAATAATGTGTATCCAGGGACCACCACCTCCCAGTCATTATTTTCTGTAGCCCATGTTTCTGTGATGATCACAAGGTCCACCTCAGTGTGTTCTATTATTTCCTGGAGCTAGCTATGTTTCTTTCCTAGGCTCCTGGCATTAAGGCATATCTCCTTCCATATGAACCCTTCTCTGACTCTGCTACTGTCCATCTGATTTCTATGTTTTCTCCCCCCTCTCTTAGTGTTTTTGCCTGTAGTTTTTACTCTCATAACTGTCTCTCCCCTTAGTTCTGTAAACCCTACAGCATTCCCTGTACCCTATATTTTGCTGCCATCCCCTGGGTGTGGGGGGAGGGCACTATCTTGGATCCCCCTCTGCTTACCCTCCACTGTGTATCTTGTAGACCTGGACTCCCCCACAGTCATTTTAATTTTTTCCATATTTAATATGCTTTATTTAAAAACAAACTGGAGACAGAGTACAGATGCAACAGTGATCATAACTGTGCCCAATAGCTGCACCTGGAATTAGTAAAACACATTATAAAAGCAGTAAAGCTTGCAACAAACATGCTACAGCATAATAACTTTTTATAATAATTACCAAACCCTCTCAAGCCCCCCCATCCCAGCCTCCCCCAAGCCACCAGAAGGTCATCCAGTCTCCCAAAGATTCCACCTCAAGTAGTGATATTCATTCCTATAAATATGTAAAGATATTATAAGTATCATAACCTTATTAAAATATGAACAGTAAATGGCTCCAAATCCTTACATAGTCAACAAAGTTTGCACTGGTTCCCAGACCCTTTCATATCTGGATCTGCCTCCAGAAATATTTGCTACCTGGTGTTCAGCCTGTAAAGCAAATAGGATTTCCTTGTGCCATTCCAGGAAATGAGTGGTGTCTTGATCTAACCAGTGATGCAAGATTACCTTCTTTGCACATGCAGATATCAAAGCCATGTGAGTTCTCTGGTTGCCAATAAGGGTCCCAGAGTACTCCCCCACTATACATATTTTCAGAGGAACACATCTGAAAGCCCCAGTAGGGGATCTAGGCAATTACGAATAGAATTCCAAAAGGGAGTAATCTTCAAACAGGTCCAAAGAATGTGGTATAAGGAATCAGGCTCTTGTCCACACCTGGAACATAGATTACCAGGAAGATGACCCATCCTATGCAACTGCACTGGGATGTAGTAGAGATTATGAAGAATATAGAATTGCATAAGATATCGATTCCATCCAATAAAATGATATAAATGTTTCCAGATGTGAGACCAGTTCCTGCAAGATGTGGGGATAGGGAGAATCTGGTCCCAACCATATAACCGGGGGCCCTCACTAATAGCCAGAAGAGTTTGTAAAGAGTGATAATGATATGATAACAGATGAGAGAAAGGGGCTGAAGAAACTAGGGGTAATATCACAGAGCCAAGGGGACTTTGCCAGGGGCCTGGGCCAAAAAATTGTGTAAGCATGTGAGTGACCTGAAAAAATTTAAAGCAAGATGAGTAGGACCAATGGAATAACTCTCTTGCTGTTTGGAAGGGGATTAGTTTACCATTTAAGGTTAGCTCTTGAACTGTTTCTACTCTCATCCCTGGCCAAAAATGCCTGGACAACATATACCCAGCAATATGTAAATTCAGATTCCCTGTAAGGGGCTGAAGTGTATCTTTATTTTGACAGACCTCCAGGAAGGAGCAAAGCTTTGACTGAGTCTGTAAGGATGATCCTAGGGGAGTATCCCAGAGGAGGAGCAGCAGCTTTTTCCTGGCTATGAAAGGGAGTGCCTTGGGATCTATGCCATACAATGAGCAAAAAGAATATTATACATCCATCCATTGGGGGTATAATGTTCCCCTTCCGGAGACCATAGCCAATAGGAAAGCCTAGAAAGATGCAGGCTAAATGATACATATAGATATTGGGAATCTGCAGGCCACCATCCAGTCTATTCCTTATTAATTTAGAGCATGCCCAGTGGGCCATCTTACCTTGCCATAGAAAGGAAGCAAAATGTATGTGGACCTGAGTGAACCAAGATTGTGGAAGAGACCAGTTATACATCTGCAGAGGGTACAATAGACGGGGTAGAATATTCATCTTAATAACATTTAATCTGCCCCATAATGAAAAAGGCAAGAATGACCAATGTTCCAGATCAATTTTGATACAGGAAATAATAACATCCAGATTATAGTGTTTAAATTTGCTAGGTGAGGTACTGAGATGAATTTCCAAATACTTACATTTTTCTTTCCTCCAGGCAAGGCCTAGGTGGCCTACATTGGCTTTAAAGGTTTTATTATTAAGGGGCATAAATTCTGTCTCAGTAAGGCTGAGTTTGTAGTTAGATATGATACCAAATTGAGAGATTATTTGTAATGCTGGTGGGATTGAGGTAGCTGGTGAAGTGAGGTGAAGGAGAATATCATCTGCGTAAATGGAGAGTTTATACTCTGTAGCATGAATTAACATGCTGGTAACCTGAGGAAAGGAATTGATTTTCCTGATGAGAGGTTCCAGAAATAAATTAAATAAAAAGGGGGATAAGGAACACCCTTGCCTGGTGCCCTGAAATAAGGAAAAAGGCTGGGATAACATACCATTATACAAGACTCATGCAGCTGGGGAGGAATATAAAACTTTAATCCATTTTATAAACTCTCTAGGAATGCTGAATTTAGGTAACAGGGTAAACAAATAATCCTAAGAGACTCTGCCAAAAGCTTTCTTGGCATCCAGGGATACGAGTGCAGCAGGAATAGCAAGATCCCTGTATGCCAAGAAAAGGTATGAGATTTTCCGGAGGTGATCAGCTGACAATCTTCCTTTAACAAACCCCCTTTGTTCCCGACTAATTAATGAATCCCAAACAAGACCCAGTCTAGCTGCCAGCACCTTAGAAAGAATCTTTAAGTCTACACTGATGAGGGAAAAAGGTCTATAATTGATAAGCAACAAGGGATCTCGGTCTGGTTTAGTAATGACCACCATACAGTCAGTAGTTAGTGAGTGGTCAGATATGCCCTGTTTGAAAATGTAGTCATATGTATTGAGGAGAATAGGGGATATCTGTTCTTTTAATGTCTTGTGAAAATTTGTGGTGAAACCATCCTGGCCTGGGGCCTTATCCATGACAAGGGCATCTACTGCCAGTGAGATTTCTGAAAGGGTCAAAGGGGCCTTTAAAATTGCTTGTTGGGGTTCGGTCAGTTTTGGGAAGTTGGAGATCCTGAAAGAAGGATTCAAATTGTGCTTGATTAAACAGTTTAGAGGGAGGAGCATACAGTTGCTTGTAAAATCCTTTAAAAGCTTCTGCTATATCCCGGGAAGATGTCAAAAGTTGGCCAGAATCACTATGTATTGAGGGAACAATTTTATCTGCCTCCTGTTGTTTAAGACAGAAAGCCAACAACCCTCCTGCTTTTTCCCCTTGATCAAAATATTTTACTTTAAAACATAGAATCATATGTTCAGCCCTTCCTCCCAATTAGTTATTATATTGAAATCTGAGATGCTGTAAAAGCTCCCAGTCTGATTGAGGAGAAGAGGCTGAAATATTTTTCTCCAGCTGTTCGATGTGGGAGATCAGGGAGGTAAGCAAAGCCAAGGTCTGACTTTTACACCTCATCAAAAGTTGAATGATTTCTCCCAAAGTGATCATTTTAAGGCACCCCATGTACTTTAACGATTCCTTGGCCTTGAGCAACTGATTATTAATGATCCACATCTTGTCTCTAGACAGGGAGGGGGTTAAATTCAGCTGAAGAAAGACTGGATGGTGGTCTGAAATAACTTTCACTGGGTAGTGACAAAGAGATACACCTGAGAGGTAGTTAGATCCCAACAAAAAGTAATCAATTCTCAAGAAAGAATTGTGTGGGAGGGAGTGAAAGGAATACTGGCTACTGGATGGATTGAGGACTCGTCAAGGATCCACCAAGCCAGTTGACCTCATGAAATCAAGAAGAGCCATTTGACTAGGTGATAAAACATGACAAGAGCCCCCAGATTTTTCCAGTGCATTACACTGTACCAGATTCCAATCTCCTCCAAGGATCATGGGTAGGGAACACCAGGAAGACAGAACCAACATAAGGGTGGTAAAGAACCTAGGATCCTCTACATTTGGTCCATATATGGTCCCTGAAATGACCTCTAGGTGGCCTAGAAGAGCTCTAACAAGAATAAAGCACCCATTGGGGTTCGATATTTCTTGTAGGAGATGAAATGGAAGCCACAGAACAATTAAAATGGCCTCACCTCTACTGCGGGTATCAGGGCCCACACGAAGGTTGTCCCACCCAGGACCTCCTAAAAAGGAGAACCTGGGAAGAGGGTAAATGGGTCTCCTGTAAAAAAGCAATATCAACGTGCAACTTATTTAAATGTAAGAGTACTTCAGCACATTTAGTAGGGGATTGTGCATCTTTCACATTCCATGAACAGAAATTATAGACAGCCATGATGAAGGTAAACAAAGAATAAATGTAAACTTGTCAATACATAAATTCCTATAACAGAATCGGGGAACCGGTTGGACACAAATAGTATCTCCTTCTGGTAGCACACTCCCCCCACATGCAATAAATTCTACAAGACCCCCCCAGCAAAGATCCCATCAGAAATCCCTCGATCCCAGCATCAACATGAAAAAATCCCAGTCCCCCCCCAACCTTACTGCTGGAAAAACAGAACTTATAGGCAGAGAATATCTGCTTCCCCAGCAACTGAACTACCTTAAACCCACCCCTCCCATTAGCACCTTGTTGCATAAAACTCTTAACCCACATAGTTTAATGCCTCCCAAGTCCCCCCTCCGCTCTACTATATTGGTAAATGTACCAGAAACATCATAATAACAAATTGACACACCTCATATAATATGCACCTTATTAATAAATCTAAACAAAAAAAGAGAGAAACATTAATAGGATTGCCAAAGACCTATATCCCATTTATGAGGCCTATTCTCCCATTATAATTCAGTGCAGGTACTAAAGTAGAATCCTTTAAATTTTCCCCCACCCTTCCACTCCAACCACTTCAAAAAGGGTCTGACCAAGCCCTGAGGAAATATCCAAACCTACTTGCCCCTAAAATCATGTAATCAGTGGGTTCACAGTTCCTAAAGCAAATGAAATCGGCTATTTTTATTTTATTTATTTAGTTTTTGTTGACCGGGTAAGTGCACTAGACAAATCCTGCCTATTTTCAGGCACGACCCGGGGGAGGGGATACAGATGAATGCCAACTGACCTTGAATCAGATAAAGCTATTAGCAGCAAAGGAAGAGAAAAAAAAAAAAAAAGAAGGGCAGGATGCACTACTCAGGTCCAACAAGCTACCAACAGGTACATCAGAAAATTGGTCCAAAAGGAGAGGCTGTCCCTGCAGATCCTGCAACATGTCTTCCATTCAACTGCACCAGTCCATGGGGGGCCTTCCTGAGACACAGCTTCCCGATTCCAACTGAACAGTTAACAAAAAACTCGGAGATGCCCCTTTAAGAAAGGCCTATACTGCCTTAATGCATGCATAGGGGAAAAAGCAAAAACACTGGGTTTGCTGTCCCGAATCAGAGGTACCATCCCAATATGGGAAACAGTCCATAACCTGTTCAGCTTCCTGCCTGTAACACATCAGCCATCAGACATAAACCAGGGTTAAGGAAGCTGTGTCAATAATTCTGACGTGACTCACACAGGGAAGCACTCTGGAAACAACAGATTAAGTCCCATCACCTCAGAGAGAGAGCAGTGGACCAAAAAAGGATATCCCAGAACAGAATAATTATTATTAGCACAGACAATCATACATTAATCCCCTGTAAACTGCCAAATTTCACCATTCAAGGCAAATAGGCAGACAAGTGTCCCTGAACAAGTCAGGCAGATACTTCTTAAGGTCTTACAATTGTCATTGATCTTGCAGGTAAATTTGAAGGTGGGCAGGATATTGCAACTGGAAACAAATCCCCGAAGCAATAGCTTTGGTGACTACAGGATGGAATGTTGTGCATTTCTGCTGGGTTCCTGCAGGCAGGTCCTGTGTCAGGTATAGCTTGTTGCCCTCCCAAAGAATGTCCTTCAAATCTCTAATTTTCTGCAGGATATATTGCTTGTCTAAACTCAAAAGTTGTTTAAGCATGAAGGGGCGAGGAGGGGTGCCAGTCTGAGGTTTTCGGCATAAAGAGCGGTGTGCCCTTTCCACTATGTACACAGGACCAATAGGGGATGGACCAGCTATTCGCTCCAAGAACCTTTGGACAAATATAATCGGGGTAGACCCTTCTTCTCCTTCAGGCAGCCTGAAAATGATCAAGTTATTTCTATGGCTGCACCCCTCTAAGTCCTCTAATTTCTCCTCTAGTTTACTGATTTTGGTTTTCAGAGCTGCAGTATCCACTTCTGCCCTATCCCTCCATTTTCCAGGGAAAAGGCCCAGGCTTCCACATCTCCCACACACCTGCCCAGGTCTCCCAAATCAGACCACACAGATTTCACTTCGATGGTGAGCTCTTGGATGGCAGATGGCAGTGGCTCCAGGGCTTGCAGGAGCCAGTCTTCGGTGCGGGAAGAATGAACTGATGTGGAAGTAGATGCACAGCCAGCACTTGCTACCTGGGCCTTGGGATGTTTGGCCTGCTTGTCTCATGTCTGCGGTGGGGTGTACTTGGGAGCGGCGAGTCACAGCTCTGCTTTGGACGTGATGCCTGATTACTCAATTACTGCTCCCAGGTAGGTCGGAGTAATTCCCTCTGTAGATGTTGTAACTATTTGTTTGACACAAGGAGGTTTTGACTAGAAAAAAAAGGTATTTTTTGTAGCGAGGAGTAGGAGCGCCGGAGAAGATCTGCTATCGGGTTTAGAGGATCACATGACTCCCCCCACAGTCATTTTAAATGTCTAATATAGACATCAAACTTCTGCCCAGTGTGCTGGCCCCTGTCTCGTCAGGTGAAGCCCACCACCTTTGAAGAGTCATCTGTCCCAGAAATCCCTCCTATCCCCTACAAAGTGGTACCCCATGTGTCAACACCACCTCTTGAGCCTACTATTGAATTCCACTATCTCAGTACCCCTAATCCTATCCTGCCTTCCTGCCTGGCTGAACACAGGTAGGACTTCAGAGAAGGCCAGGGAAGCCGAGAGTTCTGCCAACCTGTACCCCAGCCTATGGAAGCTCTACTTCACTGTCTCCACCAGCTGATTGGCCAGATCATTGGTTCCCAGGTGCACCAGCACCCCCAACTCCCCCTTCCTCTTCATCATCTTCCCTATTCTATCCAAGTCCCAGTTGACTGATGCTTCAGGCAGGTATCGGACCAACCCTCTTCCATCTCCCCCCCCCAGCACCCTGTCTATTCCCCTAACCATTGAATCCCCGATCACTAGGGCCTTCCTTACAGTTTAACCCTGAATGGGTGTCAATGTGCTGTCCTGCCCTTGAACTGAGACTGTCTTGGAGTCCCCCCTTATGGAGTAAGGAGCCTGAGACTCCTCCAGGGGTACAAAGCAATTCACTGTCTGGATATAACAGGGCTGTACAACCTCATTAAGGCTGACCCTTCTCCCCATCCCATGCCCCACCACACTCCACCCTCTGGGGGACTGGGGGTGAAGGGGTTAGGATCCTGCTAAGCTTAGTGTGCAACTGGATAATTTCTATCCAGGCTACTACCAGCTGAGCATGAAGCTCCACTATGGTCCTGCAGAAGGGATAGTGCCCCCTGCTCTGGAGCACATCCCTGGAGAAGAGTGCTCTACAGTACTTACAAGTGCCTCACCCCTGAATCACATCCTTCAAAGAACTGTATTGGTGAGAGAGAATTTAAGTAGTACCAGCTAAGATTAGAACATACTTCCCACTCAGATGGGAGAATCTAGTAACAACCTGCTATTTCAACTGTATAGTGAAAGTAATTATTCAAGTGTATAAGTACATCCCAGAGCACTTAGGGGCTCAGGCTAAACAACAGCTACAGGCATGGGAATGTCAACCCTGCAGAATCCCTTCCCACCGAGAATCAGCCACCCAAATAGCAGAGGGAAGTATTTCAAACACCACAATACCACAACTGTAAGAATGTATCCCCCACTATCATACATCCATTAAAACCACTGAACTATAGAAATGCCCCACTGAACCATAGAAGTGTCCAACTGAACAGAAGAAAGGAGTTGGTGATGTCTCTGTACAACACATTAGTGAGACCTCATCTGGAGTACTGTGTCCAGTTCTGGAGGCTGCATCTCCGTAAGGACCTAGACAAGGTGGAGGCAGTTCTGAGAAGTGCAACAAAATGGTGCAAGGCCTCACCAAAAGTCATATGAGGAGAGACTAGAGGACCTCTATATGTATACTCTGGAGGAGAGGAAAGGGGGGGGTATGATAGACACCTTCAAATACCTCAAGGGCATAAATAAGGTGCAAGAGGATAGCATCTTTCAGAAAAAGAGATGTTCTAGAACAAGGGGTCATGACATGAGGCTGGAAGGGAGTAGACTAAGGGGTAACGTGATGAAATATTTCTTCACAGAAAAGGTGGTGGATACATGGAACAGCCTTCCAGCAGAGATGGTGGTGAAAAATTCAGTAGGGGAATTTAAACATGCATGGGATGCACATAGGGGAACCCTAATTGGCAGACTGGATGGGCCTTGCGGTCCTTATCTGCCGTCAACTTCTATGTTTCCATGTTTCTATGTTTCTAGCAATAGGAAAGAGAACAAAGCCAGAAATCAAGTAGGGTCTGCTGTTTTTGCAGCAGGTATGGTAATTGGGCAGACTCAGTGGGCCTAGCGGTCCTTATATGCCATTAATTTCTATGTTTCTGTGTAACTTAAATAGACAATTGTAGTACCCCCCCACCACTGTGCAATCTTCCAACAACCTTAGCAGTTTATTTAGAATAATCCCTTCCCAGCAAGAATCAACCTCCCATATAGCAGAAGTAAGTATTTCCAGCACCACAATATTACACTCTAAGATTTTGTCCCCCCACAACAGTATAAGCATTGAACACCTAACCACAGGAATGCCCACACTGAAATTAAACAGAACAATTGTAGTACCTCCCCACCACTGCGCAACCTTGAAACAACTTAGCAATTACATCTTATCACAGTGTGACCCCTTATGATCAACTGACCACCACCATGCAACCTTTAGTCACTAGTTTGTATTAGTTCCCTACCACAATGCACCCCGGTACACTGCACATACTGTATACCTGGGATCCGAATAGTAGGTGTCCACCTGGTCTTCTTGGGTCAGCTAAAGTGCAGAATGTCTGGACGCTGCCTGCCTTGCTGGGCTAGCTCTGGTGGGTAGACGCTGACATCCTTTGTGCGTTGGTCTTTCATGTGGGGGCACAGAACAGGGGTCCACTTGATGGCGTAGACTTTATTAATGCCCCTGATACTTCCTGCTTTGTCAGGACCCTTCCCTGATTGGCTACCAAATGGAGGCATGGCTGAGCTGTGACTGGCTCCTCCAACCAAGCTTCTTGGAGCTCTCAAGCTCTGCTCCCTCTCCAGCCCCTCTGTATCCTTAACTGCAGTCCATTGCTGGAGGGGGCCAATCCTTGCCTCAGACCCAGCAAAATGTCTGCAGCAACTCTTCTTTACTTGCAAGGGCTATTTAATGCCCGAGCACTCCCTGCTTCTTCAGGCTGCTCCCCTGATTGTCTGCAAAATGGGGTGGGAGGTGTGGCTGAGTTGTGATTGTCTCCTCTACCTGAGCCTCAAGGAACTTATATTAAGGTTTCTAAACTGATGTTTAACTAAATAAATAAATAAATAAATATTTATCTAAAAAAATCCTCTTTCAAAATTATGGAATTCTCCTACTGACAAAATTCTGTGGAATCATGCAGAATTTTCTGAAATTCTGCAGAATTCTATTCTGTCAGAATTTTACAATTCCACACAACACATTTTACTAGACATACGCCTGGGATCTTTAATGAGCCAGGTTGTAGTCTCCACTTTTGATTATAACCTGCCAAGTCAGTGTCAGTAAACCAGAGTACAGATTTCAGGTACACAATGGTGTCCTATACTGCACTGTTGTCTTCTCCTTACACCATCTTTGGCAATGTACTTCAGACCCTTGGTTCACACCAAGTAAGCTCATCCATGAGTAAGCAAAATCAACTAGTATGGTATTTAGAACCCAACCCTGAATATACTCAGGAGACTACCTGGCACTCTGACTCATCAGTTACTCTTTGAGTGGCACCTCAAGAGGGTTCATGTTCCTTGCTGGTAACCCAGACAGGAGGTAGCCCTAGTAACGGGGATAGAGAGTGTGAATGGTCAATTATACTGTACATCGCATAAGCATTCAAAGTGCCTACAGGTCAAACTCAAGTACAAAGTATACTATCACAAACTAACCTATGGTACTGAGCTTCTAAGGAGGCAGTATAGTTTAGCATTTAAGTGCACAGAGCTACAAACCTGGAGACCTGGGTTTGAATCCCATCAGACCCCAGTTGCATACTGTGTGACCCTGAGCAAGTCACTTAGCTTCTTTGTGCTCCGAGATCACACCAGGAAATAAGCTCTGGCTTAGTGTGCCTTTCCTGGTTAAACAATTCCCTTTTCCCTTTCTTCTATCAATCATAGAAATTATAGAAACATACAAACATAGACTAGGATGGCAGAAAAGTAGCAGAGGTCCATCTGGTCTGCCCACATTTCCTATAATCCCTGGAACGTATTGTTCCTCAAGGGTACTAACCCACCCCAACCCATCCTATCCACATTCTCCTCCTTGGTCTTGTCACCCTGGGCAACCACTATTCCCTTCATTCTATCCTATGCCTGCTTGAATCCCCTGACTGTGTTTGCACCCACTACCTCAGCCTATTCCAAGGTTCCACCACCCTTTCTATAAGGAAGTACTTCCTCACATCCATCCTGAACCGGACTCCTGTTAATTTCCACTCGTGACCACATAACATCGAGTTGGTATTCAGGGTAAGTAATTCCCCAGAGTTTGTCTTATTAAATCCTTTTAAGGAACTTGAATGTCTCTATTGTATCTCTTCTCTCCCTTCTGGTTTCCAGTGAGTACATATTTAGTGCCTTGAAGCACTCCTCATAGGATCTGCCCTGCTGGCATGTAATCATTTTTGTTTCTATGCACTGCACTGTTTCCAGCCTTTCCCTGTCTTCTCTGAGGTGAGGACTCCAGAGCTGGATGCAGTACTCAGGTGAGGCTTCACCAGGGATCTGTAAAGGGGAAGTATTACCTCTTTTCTTCTATCAGTACCCCTCCCAATACATTCCAGCATCCTTTTAGCCTTGCTAAAAGCCTGGTTGCACTGGCTAGTTTGTTTAAGAGAGTTAATGATGATAACTCCTAGATCCCATTCCTCTTCTGTAGTGCTAAGTCTCACCCCACCCAGCCAATACTCTGTCTTGGGCTTCTTTTCCCTAGGTGCTTTACCATGCACTTTTTGGCACTGAATTTTAACTGCCAAACCCTTGACCACCCCTCTAGGTCCCCTTGCATATCTCTTATTCCCTCATCTCTGTCCACACTTCCACATAGTTTTATGTCATCTGCAAAGAGTCACAGCCTGCCCTGGATTCCCTCACCAATGTCACTAATGAAGATGTTGAAGAGGACCGGACCCAAGACATCCTGGTGGATCCCTGCTATCAGTACCCCTGCTTAGCACAAGTGCCTGTTTTTAGGGGTGACCTGGGAGCACTGGGGAGGTTAAGTGGCTTTCTCAGAGTCACATAGTATGCAAGTGGAGATTGTGGGACTCAAACCCATGTCAGCTAGATGTACCAAGCTCATTCACAGCTCATTACTCTAACCTCTAGGCTATACTTCCAGCTCCTGATCAGGCTACACCATAGATACTGATGTGAGAAAAACAACCTTGAGAATGTAGAGAATAACAACTGGTGGCATTAAGTACTCACAACTAAAAACAAAATGTATTGAGTACTTCCTACACCTCCCTTAACCTTACATAAATATAATAAAGAATATATATAAATATCTATTTCACTTGTATAATATCATGTTATCCAAATTAACATTTACTTTTTAAGACTTACAAATCACTGCAATTCTAAAACTGTATTCCTGGTATTCTAGAAATCAGTTAATTGAGTCACTCCTCAACCTCTATTGCAAAAGCATTCCATATGTAGATGCCTGCTGAACCAGTGAACTGCACCTTAATAAATGTTTGTCTAAAAGACTATTTTGCATTGTTTTCTTTTCATTGGCAACATTCTGTACTGTTTTCTTGCTGGAACCTATAATTTTGAGTTTTGGCTATGTCACAGTTTGTGTAGAACTCCGAGCACTGCCCTAATATGTCAACAGCTCATGTTTAGCATTTTGTACACAAACTGACTGTGTTGAGTGGATGGGTTAGGGAGGGGGTGGGAGGTGAATGAATCCTGTAATGGGAATCAGGCCATGATGGGAGGTAGCACTGGACCACTAGGGAATTGCATGCATGTATCCCTGGGATAGGAGTAGGGTGACTACTAGACTACTAGGGAGGATGTGGCATTATTTAGTTATTTTTTGGTGGCGGTCAGTCAGGTACAGTAAGTATAGTGGGCCATTGGACTACCAGGAAGGGTTTGGCAATTTTTACATCTTTCCAGTGGGGAACAGAGAGAGAGAGAGAGGCTACCACTTGATGCCAGGGACTTAGGCATAATATTCTGTTGAGTGAGGGTGGAGGGTATTGCTGTTTCCTGTGTTTGTTAATGTGGAGGGGTACTACCACTGTGCACACTGTTAAGTGTAGTGTGTTGGAACTAATAAACAGTGCTGCCATAGTAACCTTTTACTGCTTCCAAAATCCACTAAACCTTTCATTATGCCCTGTATGCTGGATCGTTCCCTCATTTTCATTGGCACAGTGGTTTATTTAGCATGATTTCACTACCCACTGAGTGCTGCAATGTGGCCACCTCTGGATATGGACAATGCCCAATTTGGACATGCTATGCCTGATTAGTGTGGCACTAAATTCATTGTAGTGCCACATTAACATTCAGAATATCAGGGCCCCTCTGTTTTAAGGAACCTGAAACAAACAAGGACATGGTGAAACATGCTGTTTCATTAGCACCTTACAACAACTGGAACAAACTTCCTTACCTGAACAGAAAAAATGTGCTCCCACCCAGCACATTTACGGAAACCTGATGATATCTCATCTAAGGCAAGGATCTCTGCCAGTGTTATCTAGATCTCTAAGAGTCATGTACAGGATTACTACAGGGACAGGCCAACCTTCCCTTGATTCTGTTTGGGACACCAATAGATTCTACATATAGAATTACTCAAAGCTGCCTGTGAAGAACAAGGTGGTACTGTAATTTAATTTAGTGGAGCTGGAGGCAGGATAAGCCAATAAGCTCAAAGGTTATTCATGGGCACCGATGTGTAATTTGTTATATTACATGGCAAAGAACTGTGCTTGTATTTACCGAAAGAAGCTTTTCATTTGGGAATGTGTTTGGGATGTTAATTGAGTGGGAATTAAGTAGTTCCTATTTGTAGGACTGTGTAGTGGTGTGGCTACATAGAAACATAGAAGTTGACGGCAGATAAGGACCGCAAGGCCCATCCAGTCTGCCCATTTCTTTTTCTACCTTATAAATGTGCCATCGGCCTTTGCTCTGACAGTGACCTATCTATTCATAGTCATTTGTATTGCTCCCTTATGCCTATCCCATGCCTGTTTGAAGCCCTGCACTGTATTCATAGCCACCACTTCTTGTGGTAAGCTATTCCATGCATCTACCACCCTTTCTGTGAAAAGAATTTCCTCACATTCCCCTTAATCGGCCTCCCTCTAATCTCATGCTGTGTCCTCTTGTCCTGCAATTTTTCTTATATTTAAACATGTTAGACTCTTTCACCTTGTTTATGCCCTTAAGGTGTTTAAATGTCTCGATCATATCCTCTCTCCCTCCTTTGCTCAAGGGTATACATATTGGCGCCCGTTAATCTGTCCTCATATGTCTTCTGATGCAGTCCCTGCACCATTTTGGTTGCCCTTCTCTGGACTGCCTCAATTTGGTTAATGTCCTTGTGAAGGTGTGGCCTCCAATACTGCCAAGTACTCCAGATGGGGCCTAACCAATGTCTTGTACAAGGATTATTACCTCCCTCTTACGACTTGTGATACCCTACTAATACACCTAACACCCCTAGCCTTACCTACTGCTTTAGGGTCTGCTTGGATGATTTTAGGTCATCAGTGATGATGATGCCCAAGTCTCTTTCTTCCTTTGTGACTGCTAGCAACTCCTCCCAGCCTATAAGTGGCTTCAGGGTTTCTCTTCCCTATGTGCATGATTTGACTTCTTTGCATTAAATCCCAGTTGCCACTCTTCTGACCATTTTGCTAGTTTATCCAGATCTCTTCTCATTCTGCCCACCCCATCTGGATCATCTACTCTGTTGCAGATCTTGGTGTCATCTGCAAACAAACAAGCCTTACCCTCTAGTCCATCTTGAGGTCACTAATGAAGATGTTGAATAGGACTGGCCCCAGGACTGATCCTGAGGTACCCACTTGTGACTTGCATCTCTTCTGACTGTATACCATTTACCACCACTCTCTGTTTTCTGCCAGTCAACCAGTTTAGCCACCAGTTGACCAACTTCTGACCCACCCGAGCCTACCTAGCTTATTTATCAATCTTCTATGTGGAACAGTGTCAAAGCTTTGCTGAAGTCAAGGTAGGCGACATCAACTGCTCCCCTTGGTCCACCACTCTGGTTACCCAGTCAAAGAAATCTATGAGATTAGTTTGACAGGACCTTCCTTTTGTAAACCCATGCTGTCTTGGATCCTGTGACCTATGGATTCCAGGTGTTGCACTATCCTTTCCTTAAAGAGTGCCTCCATAATCTTGCCCACTACTGAGGTAAGACTGACTGGTCTGTAGTTCCCTGCCTCCTCCCTGCTACCACTCTTGTGGAGCGAGATCACATGAGCCCTTCTCCAGTCTTCTGGGACCTCTCCTGTGCTCAGAGACTCACTAAACAATTCTGCTAATGGCTCTGCTAGTTCCTCCTTTAGCTCCTTAAGTACCTGGGATGTATGCCATCAGGTCCCATTGCCTTATCCACCCTGAGCTTAGCAAGCTCTTGTAGGACCCTTTCTTTTGTGAAGGGAGTAGTGCTCACCTCCCTCCCCCCTGTGTCCATGATGCTGAGCTGTGGGCCCTGCCCTACCTTCTCTTCAGTAAATACTGAGCAAAAGTATCTATTTAGGATAGATGCCTTTACAGGGTCCTCCTCCTCACATGCTCCCTTTTCTCCATTAAGCTTAGCAATACCCCCTCTGGACTTTCTCCTTTCACTAATGTATCTATAGAAAGTCTTGTCACCTTCTTTTCTGTTCGTGCTAGTGTTTCCTCAGTTTGGGACTTTGCCTGCCTTACTGCCTTACCTGCTTCCCTTAGGGCAGTTTGGTATGCCTCCCTATCTTCATCCCGCTGTGTTCCCTTATATTTTCTGAAGGCCAGCCTTTTGGCTCTGACCTTTTCTGCTACTGTATTTGAGAACCAAAGTGGTTTCCTTCTTCTTTGCACTTCCTTTTCTGTCTAACACAATGGGATGTTGCTTCAAGTATTGTATCCTTAATGCTTGCCCACTTTGCCTGTACCTCCTCACCTGTGTTTCTTTTTGCCAGGGCTAGCTTAACTCTGTTGGCCATCTTATCAAAGTCAGCTCCTCTGAAGTCCCATATTTTTGCCTTGGAATGGGATGATTTAGATGTAGTAGCCAAATTGAACCATACCATGTGATGGTCACTGGCCCCAGGTGACCTTCTACCTGGAGATCTGTGATCCCTTCTTTGTTAGTCAGTACTAGATCTAGGATAGCCCTGTCTCTTGTGGGTTGCTGTACCAGTTGTTTGAGGCCCTCCTGCAGGGAATCCACTATGAGTCTAGTTCTGGCAGATGTTCCTGCTGGTATTGACCAATCTATATCTGGCATGTTGAAGTCTCCCATTATCAGAACCTCCCTTTAGCTGTCATGTTTTGTATATCTTCTAACAGTAATGTGTCTATGTCCTCCCTCTGGTCTGGGGCCTGTAGACAACCCCAGTTCTTATGGCTGTCCCATTTCTGTTTCCAGGGTGACCCACAGTTCTTCTGGCTCCTTATGTGTATTCTGAATTTCTGTAGCTTTGATATTTTCATTAACATACAGGGCCCTCCTCCCCCTTTGCACCTCGGTCTCTTCTGAACAATACATAGCCAGGTACTGAAGTCTCCAAGTGTGGTTACTGGTAAACCACGTCTCACTAATTGCTACTATGTCCAGTTTAGCCTCTGACATTATTGCCTGCAGGTCTGGGATCTTATTTCCCAGGCTGTGAGCATTTGTGTACATGATTTTCCATTGGCCAGATTTTGGTGTGTTAGTTGTTGGGTGAAGTTTGGCATTACCCCTGTGCATTGTATGGGGAGACAAACCTTTTTTCTTACCTGGTGATGCAAATGAATGGCAAACACGCTGAATTCCTGTTTGACCACTAGCTGAGGGGGGAGGGGTGTTCTTCCCATTCGACGTATGGGGTGCTGCACCCCTCTCCCCATTTGCTAGTTTAAATATTCTGCAAAGACGTCAAACTTCTGCCCCAATGCACTGACTCCCTCTTTAGTCAGATGCAGTCCATCAAATTTAAAGAACTTTCGCTCCCAGAACTGTTGCCAGTTCCCTACAAATCTGTGTCCTTTTACCTGGCACCAGTCCTTGAGCCACGTGTTTAGCTCCCCTATCTCCCCTTCTCTGACCTTCCATCCATCTGCTCCCTTCTCCCAGACTGGCAGGATCTCAGAGAAGGAGATGCCAGACGAAATAGATGATAGTTTGTCACCCAGCTTAGTCAGGTGTTCCTTGGTCTCCACAACTGACGGCTGGCGAGATCATTAGTCCCTATGTACTAGGACATCAATGTTTTCTCCTGCTTTGTGAACAATTTTAGCAATCGGTCAGTGTCTCTCCATGCTGATGTACCTGGGAGACATCTGACCATCACCCCTGGCTGGAGATGGGTATCAACTCCCCGAATCATGGAGTCTCCTATGATCAGAAGTTTTTGGATTTCCTTTGTGCTTGTTTAGTTTTGGTTCCTGATTTGGGTGAGTATTGTTGTGCTAGCTCCTGTGCACTGAGTGTCCTGCTCTGCAGTGTCTTCTGCCTCTTATTTGATTTCAGAGATAGAGGCAGATACCTGTTTATAGCGTTTATATGGTTTTGAGGTAATGTGTTGGAGAGCAGAGAGTGATGGGGCACCTGATTTGCTCCTCCTAACCACCTGCCAACCTCCTGGACCAACTACCCTCTGCTGTCGAGGTTTTTCTGTTGGATGCTGGGGAAATGGCGGGTGGTTCTTATAATGTATTTCCTCTTCAATATGAAATTTGGGCGTGCAATCTCTGCCCATGCTGCCCGGAGCTGAGACGAAGATCTCCAAAGGCCCAGCATGTAGGACAGTGTCCTAATCCTGTAAGACTGTCCTTCTGAAAATTGTTCCACAGTACCTGCAGTTAATGAAATCCATTCCAAATAAGTTGCTGGGTTTGTAACCTAGTCAGAGTAATTAGAAGGAAAAAAAAAAGGAAAAAAAATGCAAGTAATGGTTTAATTGTGCTTTGTTATAACAAGTTAAATTACTAGTGCCCCTGTAAATGAGATCACCTTGTGGAGGCCCCACTGACTTTTTAACCCTTCTTTCTGTTGGAAATTACTGACAGTTTGCCAGCTCCACCCCCACATACACACCTAATCCTTTGGAAGAGCTGTGGGAGGAAAAGCAATTAGCTCCTTCAATGTGAGAAGGAGACTGAAACACCTCTGAGACAACAAACCTTTTCAACAAACAAGAATAAAATAAAACACAGTGTCAAACAATAATTTTGCTTAGCCCAATGATAAAAAAGTCACAAAAATGTAAGCTCCACCTGTAATACAGTAATTTCAGAGAAGATATACCCTGTAAGAAACACTTTGCTCCAGAGAAAATAAAGCAGTAACAGAAGATATACCTTGCAAAAGACAATTTGAATCAGAAGATTACAGCAGTAATCTGTCTTTCACACCTGTAGGCACACCTTGTAATAATGCAGAAGAAGGTATACCAGCAACAACAATTTGAATCAGAGAAAAAATAAAGCAATGAAATGTTAGCCACAAACAGTAGCAATCCCTGTGAGTAAAAATCAAAACACCACCACACAGTAAATCTGTTAGCCAAACTAAGTCTTAATCCTTCTCCCTTGCTCTGGTAAGTTTCTCTACTCTGCCTTTCAAGCAGTCTTAGAAGGAAAGAGCTCAGGTGAAGCTAGGTGCCTTGGCCAGCAAACCAAGTCTTCTACCTACAAGATATCAACTAACCTGACTTTTTAACCCTTCTTTCTGTTGGAAATTACTGACAGTTTGCCAGCTCCACCCCCACATACACACCTAATCCTTTGGAAGAGCTGTGGGAGGAAAAACAATTAGCTCCTTCAATGTGAGAAGGAGACTGAAACACCTCTGAGACAACAAACCTTTTCAACAAACAAGAATAAAATAAAACACAGTGTCAAACAGTAATTTTGCTTAGCCCAATGATAAAAAGTCACAAAAATGTAAGCTCCACCTGTAATACAGTAATTTCAGAGAAGATATACCCTGTAAACACTTTGCTCCAGAGAAAATAAAGCAGTAACAGAAGATATACCTTGCAAAGACAATTTGAATCAGAAGATTACAGCAGTAATCTGTTAGCTTTACACCTGTAGGCACACCTTGTAATAATGCAGAAGAAGGTATACCAGCAACAACAATTTGAATCAGAGAAAAATAAAGCAATGAAATGTTAGCCACAAACAGTAGCAATCCCTGTGAGTAAAAAATCAAAACACCACCACACAGTAAATCTGCTTAGCCAAACTAAGTCTTAATCCTTCTCCCTTGCTCTGGTAAGTTTCTCTACTCTGCCTTTCAAGCAGTCTTAGAAGGAAAGAGCTCAGGTGAAGCTAGGTGCCTTGGCCAGCAAACCAAGTCTTCTACTTGGTTTGCTGGCTATTTTGAAAATAAGTGTTATCTGTTGGAGGCAGTGAGTAATGGAGTCATAGTTTATGTTTTGAGATGTCATTCATGCTGTTTTGTTCACATTCTGTTATTCACACTCCATTGTTTAAAGTCTGTACTGTATCTGTATTAATAAAATAGGTAAGAGAGAACCTGCATCCTGATTTGCTAACAGGTACCAGTAGCCGTGTCCTTATCAGCTGATATACATGACAACTGGTACTTGTTATGCCAAGCAAGACACAGTGCAGCCAGAAATCCATGCGTGCCACTTTATAAAAAACATTTTGTCCCACATTTTCTAAGAAGTGCTGTACTCCTATTCCACCCCCACCCTCCCTGTCACAACACCAAAGTTCTTGCCCAAAATGACTACGTGCCCATCCAACTAAAATACAAAATTCATTTCAAAAATGCCAACCTCCGCTGCACAAAACAACTTCAGTGGATACATACAAGCTTTTCAGAAGCTGCACCACTTGATTTTTCTCTTGCGCAGCAGCTTTCGCCCGCCCCTCGCAATTACTGTGACATGAACGCCCAACAATGGCACCATAGATCATCATAAAAAAAGAAAATATTCCTAAAACGCATGGTCACTCCAAAACAAATGTTCCACTCCCTCTCACATGCTAAAAAAATTAAAAAACCTGTAGAAAGAATTGCCAAAGGCTGTCCCTTCACAAATACCTGCCCAGGATTCCCTAGGCGACATAGTCACGTGGCTTGTAAGAAACGGCTGCCTCCATAAAACTCAGTCATGTAGTGGGTCAAGACTTACTAGGAAAAGCCAACAATCCCTAGCTAATTCCTTCACTGCATATACATGCTACTTTTCCTTACTGGGTAACATGACCTGCATGTATACGCGGTGATTTTTCCAGTCACAGTCACTGCATTTAGCAAGACTACTGTAAGGGAAGATGCTCTGCACCATGGCTATGGAAGGACAGGAGCACTCACTGTAAAACCGCAGATGTCGTTTTATTTTTAAACACAGTCATAAACTGCTGAGATCTTCTATAGAGGCTTTCTTTTGAAAGCCAAGCTCATTTAGCCAGAAGTCCCACTGTAAGGGATGATGCTCTGCACCACCTTGGCTACTGAGGGACACAAGTGCTCCCTGTAAAATTGGCTTTGTCATTTTCTTTTTAAACACACAATCAGAAACTGAGCACTAAATAAAAGCACATACTGTGTGTGTGTGTCTGTGTATGTGTGTGTGTGCAAGTGGAGGTGGTGAGGACCTAATCAAAGCAGTGTGTGTGTGTCCCTCTACTGGCAACAAGAGCTAAATACAACACAGGACAGTACATAAGAGGGACTATTTTTAGTCTTGTAACTAGAAAACTATATATTCTTTTTTTCATTTTGACAGCTTTTTTTCTTTTTAAATTTTTTATTTCTACTTGGGGACCCATTTTATAAGCACAATAACACACTCCGAGCTGTGGATTATGTGCTGATAAGAGCACTCCAGGGTCATAAGACACTCGGCACAAGTGTCTCATGCCTTAGTACACCCCTAGGCGTGCTATTATCAGCACGTAACCCATACTTCGTCGTGTGTTATTGCTTGCATATTTTAAGAAACCCTTATTAGGTTTTTACTATAAATGACTACCTATTCCTTGACAAAGGGACATAAAGTGCTGCCAAGAAACCTTAGTTCTGAATCTGTTTACGATCACAAGATAATCAAATAAGATATTGAAAGTTTTTTTTTTAATTAACAGGAGTTCACATCTACAGTATTTTTGGCCTTTCTACACACAATTGTTTGCTCACTATCAGAATTTCCTTTGACATTCAAAATCCCTTGTTGAGACAAAGAAGTAGGCATCCAGGAGCAACCTCCACACACTTTTGCAAACAGTTAGAATCCATATACCATTCTGGGGGAGCATAGATCCCCTATGGATGCACCCGCAGAGAAGACTGATGACAACTGTCACAAGGGAGGCCCACAGGAAGGAGGCAGAGGACACCACAGGGAAAGGAAGCAGCTCCTGGTGGGGGACTCAATTAGTAGGGGTATAGAACTGGGGGGAGCTGGGAAAACTGAAGTAAGGTGCCTGCCTGGTGCCATGGCTTGGAGGGGACAGGAGCGCATCATCAGGATCACGAGAACAGCTGCAAGGGATTCTGAGCTGGACATAATTGTCCACCTAGGGACAAATTACTTGGCTCATCATGAGATTAGAGCAGTGCAGGAGGACATTGCAGAGCTGGGGAGGGGCCTAAGACAAGTAGCACACACAGTATCTTTCTCAGCGGTGCTACCTGTCAAAGGCATGGGGGAGACAAGGGTAATTGGCATCATGCAGTTTAATGAATGGTTGAAAAAATGGTATGGAGCACAAGGGTTTGGCTTCATTGGGGACTGGGGTTCCACCTGGAGGGACACCAGCCTATACTGGCAGGATGGGCTGCATCTGTCCAGGAAGGGAACAAGTCTTTTGAGCAATCGGTTTAAATGCTTCATTGGCAAGCTTTTAAACTAGTCAAAGGGGGAGGCACTGACAAGCAGCAGGAAAATCCCAGCCTCTCCCTACAAACGTACTAAATGAGAAAAGACCGAGGTAGAACGGTCAGTGGGGGATGCTGCAACAGAAGGTAAAGCCATCAAAATGGAGAGCAATGAGTACCAATGCCCGTAGTCTAGGTAACAAGCTTCCTGAATTAGTGGCCTTGATGGAGGAGGAACATCTGGGTATCGTGGCAGTCACAGAAACATGGGTCACACAAAACCATGACTGGGACATAAACATACCAGGATACACTATCTACAGGAGGGACAGGGAGGGTAAAAGAGGAGGAAGAGTTCTTTACATAAGGGAAGGAATAAAAGCAACAGAACAAAAGGGTAAACAGGGAGGGGAGGAAGCTGTGGGTAGAATTTGGAAACAGGCAATGGCACCACAATCCGCACAGGGGTTGTATACAGACCCCCTTCTTAGGGGGAGGAAATGGACAAGAAAATGATAGAAAGTATACTTAGAATGGCAGAAAAAGGGGAGCTATTGCTGATGGGTGATCTGAATATGCCAGATGTTAACTGGAGCGCAGTTGCAGCAGCCACTTCGAAGAGTGCAGTTATTCTAGATGCCCTACAGGGGGCATGCCTTAGACATCTAGTACTGGAGCCCACTCGAGAGGGAGCAATATTAGACTTGATTCTCTCAAATGGAGATGGAGAGATGCACAGATGTAGAAGTGGTAGCCATCTGGGAACTAGATGACCATCAACAATATGGTTCACAGCAACCACAGCAATAGAGTCAAGCCATACAAAGACAAAAGTACTGGACTTTAGGAGGGCTGACTTGCCAAATGGGTGAGAGCCTAAGGAATGCACTAGCAAATGGGCAGGAAGGAGGGTGGAAGAACAATGGGAATAATAAAACTGCCATCACAGAGGTAACGACCTTTGTGTGAAGCAAATAAACAAAACAAGATGATGTAAGAAACCACTATGGTTCTCAAAGGAAGTGGCAGTGAAGGTTCAAGAGAAAAGAAAGCATTCAGGAAGTACAAGGAATCGCAGAAGGAGCAGGATAGAGAAATGTATCAGTTAAAGCAAAGGAGGCTGGAAGGCAGTCAGAACAGCAAAAGGCTCAAACCGAGGAAAAGATAGCCAACTCAGTTAAGAAGGGGATAAAACCTTTTACAGGTACATCAGGGAGCAAAGGAAGACCAAGGGAGGATAGTGAGGCTTAATAAAGGGAGGGAGGGTGGGCAGACGGAGACTGTGAAAAGGCAGAGATACTAAACAAATATTTTGCTCAGTATTTACAAATAAAGAGGGGACATAAAACAAACAGTAGTAACACTCTGGATACAGAAGTTGATACCAGCCCATTTACAGAAGAAAAGGGTTCTGAAAGAACTCTTAAAACTGAAGGTGGACAAAGCAATGGGGCCTGATGGGATTCATCCCAGAATTCTAAAAAGAGCTAAGGGTAGAACTAGTGACACCACTGACTACCCTTTTAACAAATCATGGGAGGAGGGTGGTACCCGAGGACTGGAGGAGGGCAGATGTGATTCCCTTCACAAAAGTGGGAGCAAGGCAGAAGCAGGAAACTACAGACCTGTTAGTTTAACCTCAGTGATAGGAAAATGATGGAATCACTCTGAAGGAAAGAATTGTCAGTATCTAGAGGCCAGAGGGGCACAGGACCCTAGGCAGCATGGATTCACAGTGGGAAGGTCATGCCAGACGAATCTGATAGATTTCTTTGACTGGGTGACCAAAGTAGTAGATCAGGGAGGGCTGTGGACATGGCCTACCTAGACTTTAGCAAGGCATTTGACACAGTCCCACACAAAAGATTAATATACAAGTTAGCCAGCCTGGGAGTGGTCCCAAGATGACAGCCTGGGTAAAGAATTGGCTGGAGAATAGGACACAGAGAGTAATAGTAAATGGAGTCACTCAGAAGAAAGGAGGTTACTAAGTGGGGTACATGAGTTCAGTATTAGGACGGTCCTCTTCAATGTCTTTATAAACGACATTGCAGAAGGACTGAAGGAAAAGTATGTCTCTTTGCAGATGACACTAAGATCTGCAACAGAGTTGATGCACAGGGTGGGGTGGAAAGGATGAGAAGGGACTTGGCAAGGTTAGAGGAATGGGCAAATGTATGGCAGCTTAGATTCAATGCTAAGAAGTGCAAGGTAATGCACCTGGGAAACAAAAACCCAGGGGAAGAGTACACAATGGGGGTGAGATACTAACAACAACAAAAATGGAAAGGGACCTGGGGGTAGTCATATCAGATGACCTAAAGGTGGGCAAGCAATGTGAGAGGGCAGCAAGGAGGGCTGGGGGATACTGTAATGCATAGGGAGAGGCATCACCAGTAGAAAACAGGAAGTTATTATCCTCTGTACAGACAGCTGGTGAGACCCCATCTGGAGTACTGTGTGCAGTTCTGGAGACCCAATCTCCGCCAAAGACATAGACAGGATGGATGCTGTCCAGAGGAGGGTAACTAAAATGGTGCAGGGTCTGCACGGAAGACATATGAAGAGAGACTTAGGAGCTTAATATGTATAGCCTCGAGAGAAAGGAGGAGAGGGGACATGATAGAAACTTTCAAGTACCTCAAGGGTTCAACAAAGTCAAGAGGTAGCATCTTTCAAAAAAAGAGGTGTGCATGAACAAGAGGGCACAATTTGAAGACAGAGAGCGGCTCAGAGGTAATTTAAGGAGTATTTTTTCACAGAGAGGCTGTGGATGCATGGAGCAGCCTTCGGAGGAGGTTGTGGAGTCAAAATCAGTGGTGGAATTCAAGCATGCATGGGATAGTCAAAAGGCAATTCTGGGGGGTTGGGGTAGGAAGAAGTAGGCTGCTGGTTAACTAGGATCTGCAGCTTATCCAGTAGGTAGGGAAATGGGCAGACTGGGTGGGCCAAGCGGTCCTTATCTGCCATCAAATTCTATGTTTCTATGTTTCTATGTTTCAGAGGCACTAAATACAGAGAATATATGCAAAATGTAAGATGAACTGCATCTAAAAATCAGTCTTCCTTGCAATGCCAGTGGCCTTATAGGGTTCTGTTCTTGTGACAGAAAAAGTCACCATGACAGAACAGGGTGCACACATAAAAAGTACACAGCAGAACAAAAACTGTAGCACTCTCATATTTAGCTTCAGATGTAAGCACACCAATACTGATTTACAGCGTAAAAAAACAAAAACTTCATTTTTACTCACTAACAGGTAAGGCAAGGCAAGTTTTTTTTTTTTCCAGATACCCAATCCCAGAGGCTCTGGGCACTGTACACATAAATACAAGGCTATTAATAAAATAAGAAACAAATAGATGAATTACAACAATAATAAATTAAACAGACCATATAGAATGAGCAAGACCTGAGGTAAAAGCAGTCACTAAAAAGGGCTATCCCAGGGATATGATCTAGCAGACAGTGTCTGGGAGGCCTGCCGGAACAGGACGGTCTTGACAAGTAAAGGTACAAAGTGCAATTCCACTAATAAAGTGTCATTTCTTGGAGCACACTATACTATTGGGTTTTTCTTTGTGTGTGAATGGAACCGCACATTGCACTTTTTCCTGTTTGTTAGTTAAACTGAAAAGTCTTTATACACTGTCTATCAGTGATATGGTATGCTTACTACATTTAAAACTCAATACAAGTGTCACAGTCCTTGCTGTGCTGTCTTATAGGGTTCTAGTTTTACAAATGAGTCTATCAGTCCGAAGTACTGCAACACACTGTAAGACTCTTAACACTGTAGACTGTTTTGGCTTGTATTTTCTTTGTTCTATGTTATGCATCATATTACAACTGGGTATTCTTTGCTGCCATCCCCTGGGACCCTCAAGAAAATGAAATGTTGCATCATATGAGGCTACCCAGGGGAATGCAATTTCAAATAAGTAAACAAGAGCCAATAGGTACAGTATTGATCTGAATCTCAGCTTGGTCACTAATCAGCACAGTGTGTGACCTGAAGGGAAATGTGTACCATGATTATTATTTTAAACATTGCTATAGTGACCCGTAAACTACATTTCTAGATTGAATCAACTGGCAAAGAACACAATAACTAAATTCAGAGCACATACACTGGAATAACTGATGGGACAACCAGTTGAGATACAGACCTGACCCCCTAGCTCTTGAAGTGGTCTGTCTTGCATCGACTCAGACAGTACATTATGGATGATGGGAATGAGAAATGGGACTTTTTCACTGGTGGGATGTACTGTAGAAGAGTAGTGGGCTGTCTAACTTTTTAAAACACGTTTTTAATGCTGTATTGCAGATAAATTTATCAGAATCTAGGAATCTGATCAAATAGCATTATTTAAATTATGACTGCAATAGAATTGGATCAGAACCAAAGAATCCAACCATCCACTGAATGCTGATTGGATTAGATGTTGCATTATTAAGGAATATCTAGTAAAAATTGAAAGGACAAAATTATTACAACAATGAAGCTACTAAAGTTTTAGGAATGAGCATTTGAAAACAGGTAGGTACTATAGATAGGTATTCGTTAGCATTATAGTGCTCCTCCAGGGCTCAGAGTGACAGCACGTAATTAAGAAATAGGAGTCTTAGCAGTCTTATTCTGGGATAACAGCACACCTCTGGGAGTAAGGCATGAGGCAACACATATCCAGGAGTGCCTTATTGTAATTATAAGATGGTTCTTCTGATTTTCATTTTAACAATTATGTAATAAGGTTCAGAAAGTTACATTTTTCTCACCTTTGCAGTTGTGCTGGAATAACAGTCATGTGACCACATCTAACCAATTACAGGTCTTGGTTTCTCTTACCCATTTTATAAGGAACAATAATGGGGAAACATTCAAAACAGAATTTTAAGTAGAGCAATACATTCAAACAAATTAAAATGTAGCAATGCATTCATGAATAAATACAGTCTAAACTTATATTGCAGTACACTTGGCATGAAAAGGCCTAATAGATTACAGGTGAAACCCTAAAAAGAAAGCAATACAAATACACCAAACGAAACAGAAGCTAAATAATAGCAGCTTGTAAGCTGGTGTCAGAAGAGGCTAATATTGGAGCACAGAAACACAGAAACATTCAAGTTGTCAGCAGAACAGGACCGCCTAGCTCACACAGGCTGCCCAGATGTTTCCTGTATAATGTGCTTCTGCAGAGCACATCTAGTCTCCAGTGACCCTCCTGCATACCTGCCATGTTTCTAATATATCCCTTGATCTACACCACGCATGCTTGAAGGCCCCCCCCTTCACTGTTTTAGATTTCACCACTTCTACTGGCAGTTTGCTCCAGGCATCCACCAACCTTTCAGTGAAGAAAAATTTATTCACATCTCTCTTGAACTTATCCCCCTCCAGCTAACTGACAGACTTCTGGCACACTGGTGGTAATTAACATTATCATACAAGTAGCCTGGATTCAGGAATAGACTCTGAATATTGCAACAGGGTAACCGGGCTGGATTCTGAGCCCAGGAAAGGTGCTGCTGAAGCTTATTGTTACAGCAGACACTCACAATGTTTCTGAACACTTGCACCCTCATGAGGGATAGGCCCTGGTGCCGATGCTGCATGCAAGCATGGTTAATCAACAGGACTGTGTGCTGTGCCGCTGGGAAGGAGGGTGGGTCAGGGCTCATACAGGAGAGAAGACACCCTATGACCATTATGGATAGTAATGGAGTGCTCTCGGGTTCTGTGCCACAAAACCACCATATCATGAGATATGAGTCAGCAGATGAGGTAGGATCCCAATAACCCCACTAGAGGGGAAAACCATGGACAAAAGCTGGCTGGAAGTAATGCTGGGACTTGGAAGGGGCAGGCCCGAGGGAGAAACTGGTGTGTGGGGGAGACACCAAGAGAAAATAAAATGAAAAGGTTAATATTTTAAAAGCATTGTTGAAGCTATTAATGGATAAAAATATTTTTCCCAGAAAAGGGCACAAGTAGATTAATAGAATCTTCATAAAAATGTTGCAAATGTTGTACTTGAAAGTATGATATGTAGAGGAGAGTGTGAAGTTTTTTCAGACTGTAATCAGTGAGATGTTGTATGAGTTATGCACACAGATTGTTATTTCTCTACCCTACCCTACCCTACTCTCCAAAGAGCATATATGTAAATTTACAAGACTGTCGCATAATTTGTACACCTTATGTACCATTTACTAAGTATTATATTCCACTGCTTCAATATGCCTGCAAAAGCATAGGATGATTAGGGAGTAAGACCAAGTACTGGCGTGTGTGTGTGTGTGTGAATCTCTTTGGGGCATTAGATGTGGTTGTAAGTCTTCAGAAATAATTTAGTTTATCGTTAAATTGGCTATAGCAGAATCATCAAGGTAGAAAATGTGGAAATAAATCAAATACTTTTCTTTATAATCATCATGGAAAAAAGTACGTTAATATATATGGATTTTCAACATGGGAATTGAAAACTCACTAGAACAATGCAGGAATCAGGTCAGGTACAGTGAATTGCGTAGAGTACAGCTCATATTAAGGAAATTTTTGGCACCCCAATTTGACAGCAAAACCTCAAAACAAAAAATCACAATGCCGGTCTCACAGCTGATACTGATGAAAACTAAGTGGTTCTTTTTCAGTATTTTTCTGTTTCAATATCATGCTTTTTGGTTACTTTCAGTCTTTATGAGCTCTCTCACTTTCTTCCACTCTTTCAAATGGGCTGGAAGGAGGGGTGGAGGAACAATGGGGAAAAATCAAAACTGCCATCACAGAGGCAACAAGCCTTTGTGTGAAACAAATAAACAAAATGAAGGGAAAAACCACTATGGTTTTTAAAAGAGGTGGTGGGGAAGGTTAGGGAGAAAAAATAAACATTCAAGATGTATAAGGAATCACAGAAGGATCGGGACAGAGAACTGTATCAGTTAAAACAAAAGGAAGCAGGGACAGTGTCAGAATAGCAAAGGTCTAAACCAAGGAAAAGATAGCCAGCTTAGTTAAGTAAGGTGATAAAACCTTTTGTAGGTACATTAGGGCGTGAAGAAAGACCAAGGGAGGGATAGTAAGGCTTAGTAAAAGAGAAGCGGGTGGGCAGAGGGTGACAGTGAAAAGGCAGAGATACTGAACAAATACTTTTGCTCCTTAGTATTCACAAAAGAAGAGGAGTGGGAGGTATCTAAACCAAACAATAGTAGCACTCTGGATAGAGAGGTCGATACCAGTCCATTCAGAGAAAAAAGGGTCCTGCAAGTACTCCTAAAACTGAAGAAACAGAAACATAGAAGTTGTCGACAGATGTGGACTATGTGAGCCATTAAGTCTGCCCTTGGTTTCCTACCCCCCCCCACACTTAGCTGCCCACTTGAATATCCCACAATGTCTGTCCGATGCCCACTTGAATTCCCCCACCATCTTGGCTCCCACCACCCACTCTGGCAGGCTATTCTGTGGTTCCACAACGCGCTCTGTGAAGAAGAATTTCCTCATATTGCTCTTGAACTTTCCTCCCATAAGTTTAAGATCATGCCGTCTAGTCCTGTTGTAGTATTTAAACTGAAAGAGGTTCTGCACATGCACCCTGTTGTTGCCTTTAAGGTATTTAAATGTTTCAATCATATCCCCATGATTCCTGCATTGTTGTAGGGAGTATAATTTGAGGTCATCTAGTCTTGCCTTGTACAGTTTCTGATGCAAACCCTGCACTATCTTTGTTACTCTTCTCTGTACTGTCTCTAGTCTATCTATGTCCTTCCTGAGGTATGGCCTCCAGCACTGGACACAATACTCCAGGTGAGGCATTACCAGGGACTGATATAGGGGCATGATTACTTCATGCCTTCTGCTTGTGATGCCCCTCCCTATGCATCCCAGGATGTCACTAGTTTTTAGTGCTGCCTTTTCACATTGTTTTCTGACCTTGAAGTCATCTGATAAGATCATCCACAGGTCTCGCTTCTGCCTAGTAGCCACCAGCTGCTCTCCTCCCATTGAGTACAGTTTCCCTGGGTTATGTTTTCCCAGGTGTATGACCTTGTATCTTTTGGCACTGAATTTCTATTGCCAGGTTCTGGACCACTTCTCCAGTTTTCAGACATCAGCTTCCATGCTATGCTGTTACTCTGGTGTGTCCACCCTGTTGCCAATTTTGGTGTCAAGTGCAAACAGGCACACCTTTCATTTCAGTCCATTTGCAATGTTGCTGATCAATATGTTGAAGAGGATTGGTTCCAGAACCATGCCTTTCCGGGCTCCATTAGTCATCTTCCCCTCTTCTGACAGTGTGCCATTCACTAATACTCTTTGAGTTCTCCCATGTAAGCAGTTTCTAACCCAGTTCATTACCTTGGGCCCGACTCCCATGTTCTCCAGTTTTTTGACTGGTCTCCTATGTGAAACAGAGTCAAACGCTTTGCTGAAGTCCAGATAAACCACATCCACTGCCCCACCCTGAGCCAGTGTTTTGGTGACCCAATTGAAAAAATCTACCAGGTTTATCTGATAGGACCTCCCTGCCATGAAACAGTGTCGATTTTTGTCAAGCTGACCAGTTTGCTCCAAATAAGCTACAATTCTTTCCTTCAGCAGGGACTCTATCAGTTTTCCCATGACTGATGTTAAACTAACCGGACGGTAGTTTTCTGGCTGTTCCTTGCTTCCAGTCTTGTGGAGTGGTACTACTGTTGCTCTCCTGCAATCCTCTGGTACCTCCCTACTCCTCAGCAATTTGTTGAGGAGCACTGCAAAGGGGGCTGCCAGTTCTCTCCCAAGTTCTGTAAGTATTCTTGGGTGTATCCCATCTGGCTTCATAGCTCTATCTACCTTTAACTTGTCTATTTCCTCTAGGATCCTTTCCTCTGTGAAGGGACCCGTGTCTATTCCTTTAATTAGACACTTCTTTATGCCTATTGTTGGTCCATTTCCATTTGCTTCCTGTGTGAAGACTGAGCAGAAGTACTCATTGATTGCCTCTGCCTTCTCCCCGTCTTGCTTTGTGGGTTGTCCGTTCTTTTTTGTGATTCTATCAATGCCCCCTTTAGTCTTCCTTTTTTTCTCGTACATACCTGTAGAAGGTTATGTTACCCATTTTTACTTCCTGAGCTATCCTAATCTCTGTTGAGCTTTTGCATTTCTTATCACTTTTCCTGTCTCTTTTAGTTTCTGTTTGTATTCTGTTTTATCAACCTTGTTCCCTGACTCCTTGTACTTTCTGAAGGCTATGTGCTTTTCTTTCACCATGGTTGCCACCTGCTTGGAAAACCATAGTGGGTTTTTCCTCCTTTTGTTCTTATTAACCTGATGAGCACATTGTGATGTGACCATGGTTGTTGCATCCTTCAACCTTGTCCAACATTCCTCAATGCTCCCTTCTGTTGTGTTACTAAGGTTGCCCCACAGACAGGCTTTCTTTTTGTAAAGTCTGCCCTCCTGAAGTCAAGGACCTTCAGTTTGGAGTGTGTGGAGTCTTCAGTCCTTTTTACCCTGAACCATACCGTGTTACGGTCACTGTTGCCCAGGTGGTTCCCTACTTCGACACCAGAAACCCTATCGCTATTTGTGAATATCAGATCTAGAATCATGCTACTCCTTGTGGGTGTTGTCACTAGTTGACTTAGGCCTGCTTCCTGTAGTGTGACTAGGAAGTGCCTGCTTTTTTGCGATGCCTCTGTATGGGTACTCCAATCTATATCTGGCAGATTGAAATGCCCCACCATTACCACGTCCCCTTTCCCTGACATCTGGAGGATGGTTTCCAGGATTTCCTTATCCCTGGCTTCCTTCTGATTTTGGGGTCTGTAGACTATTCCTACCCAAATGGGTTTCTAGCTACCAGCCCCGATTGCGATCTATAGATCCTCTGCTTCCCTTTGTGCCTGCTGCATTTCTGTAGCATTGACAGTATCCTTAACATAAATAGCTACCCCCCTCCCTTTTTCCCAGTCCTATCTCCCAACCGTGATTGTTTGTGAATCATGTTTCGGTCACAGAGACCCAGTCTAGTCCTGCCTCAGCTATTGTGGCAGTGAGGTCAGTCATCTTGTTAGCTAGACAGCATGCATTGAGGCATAGCACTGACCATTCTTTTTTTTTTCACGTTTATTTCTTCACCCCCTTACCTGAGGAACTCTCTCCAGCATCTGCCTAACCCACTCTCTACCTCCCACTGTGGCCACCACAACTACTCCCTCACTCTGACCAGGCTGCACCCCTGGATCTAAGCCCCCATGGGGAAGGGCTCCCCTAGCCTCCCAGGGCACTCTATCTATAGTGTAGTGAGCCTGTCAGAGTGGAGGACCCAGGAGAGTGAGGAACCCAGCGTTGGGACTGTGGAGCTGGAGGCAGTGCCTTTGTCTATCCTCTGAAGGGAGGGTTTTTCCATTTTTTCCTCCATTTCCCCCAATGCTCGGTCATGCAATGGCGTCAGTGGTACTAGTGCCGATGCCTGCCACAGCACCGCCCCTCGCAATGCGTGGTGATGCAAACTCGGTTATCCCCTGGTCTCCACCAGAGGTCACCCCTGTGCGATGCAACCCCTAGAGCCCTCCCTGAGAAGAGAGAGCAGTCCTCCGGATGCTCAATCTCTTCCCTCCCGTGCCGACCCCCAATGACTCAAGCTTGTTCCCGAACCCGGGTCACCGGCGTAGCATGAGGTGTGGCATCCAGCACCTCAACCCTCAGCGCCACTGGGCAGGCCAGCACTGACCATTCTTGATGTGTCACTTTGTTTGTTATGCCCCCTTGATCTTATTGTTTGTGCTTTTGACGTTTTTTATGTTTTTGTTTCCTCCCTTTCCTTTGCTTTGGTCATCTGCACAGTCAGAAAGGGTTTCATGTTTCCTGCTATTTGCTTTTGTTTCCTGAAGTGTGTAGATATGATGCTAACTGAAGGGGGAGAGACAGCAGGCTCTATGTGTGTTTTTCCTAGAGCTACCATCATCTCCCCTCCTGCTAGTTTAAATGTCCCAAGTGGATGTCAAATTTCTGGCCCAGCGCCCTGACTCCCTCCTTAGTCAGGTGGAGGCTGTTGAATTTGAAGAACTCTCTTTCCCAGAAGTTGCCCCAGTTTCTGACAAAGTGATGCCCTTTTGTGTGGCACCAGTCCTTGAGCCATGCAATGACCTCACTTATCTCTTTCTCTCTGACTTTCTGCCTGTTCTTTCCCTTTTCCCCAAACAGGCAGAATCTCAGTGAATGCAATGCTGGATGAAAATGAAACCAATTTCTTGCCGAGCTGCATAATGTGCTCCTTGACCTCCTCAATTGACTGACTGGCAAGGTCATTGGTCCCTAGGTGGACCAGAATCTTTGAGCCCACTTCTTCCCTCTTAACTACGTTGACTATTTGGTCAGTGTCCCTCCAAGAGGATGCTCCTGGGAGACATCTGACCTGCACATCTGCACGTTCGTTTTGTCTCAGGTGGGGGTCCAAACCACAGATCATGGAGTCCCCTATGATTATGAATTTTTTCCTGTTGTTCTTGAGATTTTGCCCTCGATGCTCCCCCTTCGCCTCTATCACTGCGAGCTTTACCATTCCCTGGCCTTACCCTCCCTTGACAACCGGCGCCTACTCCATAGTGCTAAATTTGCTTCGAACCTCTGTCTCAGGTCTCTTCCACACTACCTTGCCTCCTCTCTATCATCTCCACTAACCCCCACTCACGCCCTTAGGTCAACCGACTCCCAGCTGCTGTTAATCCCTCACTGACGGACCTCAACAGACCAAGCAGCCTTCTCCTACCACTTCCCCCAAACTCTGGAACAATCTACCAGTCCAAATATGTCTCTCCTCTAGGCATTCTCTATCCTCTGCCCTGTCTAATTTCTACACAGTAAATTGCTTGTGTATATGACTCCTTTACCCCTACACCTCCCGTTGCCCAATTCCCCTTCCCCCACTATCCCTGACTCACTTCCCACTGAGTTACCTCCTCCTACCCCTCACCGATCCCATGAGGCCTGACCTGCAGCATTAGCTACTGCTATGAATGCCGCAATATACCATCAACTTCCACTTGCCTTCTATTGCACTTCTAGTCTTGTTCTCTCTGTCTAATGTGTTCTCCATAGAGTGCTCTGGCTGTCAATTCACAGTATTGTGCTAACCTAATCTTTGTTGAACCATTTTGTTTAAGATAACCTTATGTATGTAACCTAATTCACTCTCTGTCATTGTAATTCAATGCACAATGTAACTTCTATTCCATGTATCAATGTGTGCAACTGCTCTTCATCTGCAACCCCGGTCACACCATGAGATGAGCATCTTGTTGCTCAGTGTGCCTTTCCTGGTGAAACATTTCAATAAATAAAATGTTGTTTATGATGTTGTTTTGCTATCCTGTTGCATTCAGCTTTTTGTTGGCCTGAGACATCCTCTGTCCTTTTGGATGGTACTGATGTAAGAGGTGTGTATCTGTTTCCTGTATTTATAGTACTTTGTTTGTTTGGTAGAGTTGCCCAAGCGCAGCCCTCTTTTTGTGTAACCAGTTGCCATCCCCCAGGCTTGGTCGTTCTCTGAGGAGAGCTGCGCTGGTTTGGTGTCGGCGATGTGGAAGTGCACTCCTAAAAGAAATATTTCCCTGTAAGTGGTTACATAGGAGGTTGATCTCACCCCATGCCTCATGGAGCTGAGCCCTGAAGTGACATATCTTCCAGCATATGAGACAGCGGCCCTGCCTCTGGGTGACATGACCATTGAAGAGTATCCCACAGTGTTGGCAGTCAATGATATCCATGTGCATGCCAGTGGACAGAATGAAAGAGTACAAAATTAATCAAATTAAGAGTAAAACAATCTGTCGTCCTGAGCAGATGAAAGAGAACCAGTACAAATGTAAAACTGTTATTATTATTTTTTTTTTTTACTGAGATCCCTCCCCTTCCTGTTCCTTAAGCAGGAAATATGAGATAGGACACAGCCCTATATAAGTAGTTGGTGAAGATCAGTGACACTCGGCAGACAGTAAGGCTAGGGGCTAAACTGCACTTGGCGTATGCCTCTAGGGTTGCCCTTAATGTCTGAGCTGTTGCTTCTGGTTATTTCTGGCTGAGCACTTTCTATAAGCTGACCACTATTTCAGTAGTGGGTACAGCAGTTGGTGAAGATCAGTAGACAGTAAGGCTAGGTGCTGGATCACTCTTGGCTTAAGCCTCCTAGGGGTGCCCTTTGTGTCTGAGCTGTTGCTTCCTGCTGAGAGCTTTCTATTAGCTGACCACTGTTTCAGCACTACAAATGCTGATTTACAGTACATACAGCAGCCAGGGTAAGTGTTCCAACAGCTCCTTATGCTGAGAGAGCAGCTGCTGGCTGGGTCTGAGCAGAACGAGTGAGGAGAGAAGCTGCCTCAGTAGAGAAAGGAGCCTGGGCTGTGCACTTCAAGAAGGATTCCGGCAGTACTGCTGTCAAGGAATCCCTGCTTCTGCACCTCTGTGGGTGTTCTCTGTCCCAGTTGGTGAAGATCAGTGATGCTCAGCACACAGTAAGGCTAGAGGTTGAACCACACTGGGCACATGCCTCCTAGGTTTGCCGTTTGTGTCTGAGCTTCAGGATATGTTCAGGATATGACAGGTATATGCCCTTTGCCCTTTTGGGGAAGTGATGTCAGAACCCCTGGTATAAGGGAAATGACACCCTTAAGGTGGGTGGGGTGAAGGGCAGGGTGAGCAGGACCAAGACCATATCCTCCAGAAACAATCAGCTATAGCTCTGACCCACCACCCTGGTGAGTGCTTACCTTCTCTTCAGCAAGGCAACCTGCACAACAATTTAACAGAAAATATACCCTACAAAAAACAATATCAGCTGCTGCAAGTCTGGGCAAGTCCTGTTTTCAGCTGCTGCTCTCTTGCTTTTCCTTGCTTCTCTGCTGTCTTCTTCTGCTGTCCTCTCTGTTTGAAGGTAGACAAAGCAATGGGGCCTGATGAGATTCACTACAACATTCTAAAAGAACTAAGTGGAGAATTAGTAATTCACTGACTACCCTTTTTAAAAAATCACGGGATTATGGTGTGGTACCTGAGGACTGGAGGAAGGCAGATGTGATTCCTCTTCACAAAAGTTGGATCAAGACTGAGGCAGGAAACTACAGACCTGTTAGTTTGACCTCAGTGGTAGGGAAAATGGTGGAATCACTTCTGAAAGAAAGAATTGTTGAGTACCTGGAGGCCAGTGGAGCACAGGACCCAAGGCAGCATGGATTCACAGTGGGAATGTCATGTCAGATGAATCTAATAGATTTCTTTGACTGGGTGACCAAAGTAGTAGGACATGGAGGGGCTGCAGAAATGGCCTACCTAGACTTTAGCAAGGCATTTGACACAGTCGCACACAAAAGATTAATAAACAAGTTAGACAGCCTGGGAGTGGGTTCCCAGGGTGGTAACCTGGGTAATAAATTGGCTAGACAACAGGACGCAGAGGCTAATAGTAAACAGAGTCTACTGAAGAAAGGGGGTTACTAGGTGGGCACAGCAGGGTTCAGTACTGGGATCATTCCTCTTTAATGTCTTTATAGGTGACATTGAAGAGGGCTGGTAGGAAAAGTATGCCTCTTTACATATGACACAAAGATCCCCAACAGGGTGATACACGGGGTGGGGGTGTAAAGGATGAAAAGGGACTTGGCAAGGTTGGAGGAATGGTCAAATGTATGGCAGCTTACATTAAATTCAAAGAAATGCAAAGTAATGCACCTGGGAAACAAAAACCCAGGGGAAGAGTACACAATGGGGGGGTGAGATACTAACAACAACAAAAATGGAAAGGGACCTGGGGTAGTCATATCAGATGACCTAAAGGTAGGCAAGCAATGTGAAAAGGCTATAAGGGGGGCTAGGGGGATACTGTGATGCATAGGGAGAGGCATCACCAGTAGAAAACAAGAAGTTATTCCTCTGTACAGGTAGTTAGTGAGACTCCAGCTGGAGTACTGCATGCAGTTCTGAAGACCCATCTCTGCAAGGACATAGACAGGATGGAGGTGGTCCAGAGCAAGACAACTAGAGTGGTGCAGGGTCTGCACCAGAAGCTATATGTAGAGAGACTAAAGGAGCTTAATATGTATACCCTTGAAGAAAGGAGGGAGAGGGGGGACATGATAGAAACTTTCAAGTACCTCAAGGGACTCAACAGAGTCCAAGAGAGTAGCATCTTTCAGAAAAAGAGATGTGCAAGAACAAGGGGAAACAATTTGAAGACAGAGGGGGGATGGCTCAGGGGCAACATAAGGACTTTTTTTTCACAGAGAGAGTGGTGGAAGCATGGAACTGCCTTCCTGAGGAGGCAGTGGGGGTGAAAAACAGAGGGTGAATTCAATAATGCACGGGACAGACATAAGGCAGTTCTAGTGGGGGGTAGGAAGAAGTAGGCTGTTGGTTAACTAGGACCTGCAAATTATCCAAAAGGTAGGGAAATGGGCAGACTGGGTGGGCCAAGCAGTCAATATCTGCCATCGAAGTCTATGTTTCTTTCTTTCTATGTAGTATCCATGTCCTTTCTCTATCTCCCATGCATGCAGCCCAGACCCCTTTAACAAACCTGCAGCTGCACAGATCGGTTGTAGTTTATAATTAGCAGCAGTAGCAGCAGTCAGAGCCTGTCACTCTGCTCTTAAAGGGCCCAGTTTCCCCTAAAGTTACTTGAGTGTCACAGTAAATTAACTAAACTTCTCTGTAAATTATCAGCTGATAAAAAAAACAAAATATCTATCAGCTGTGGAGAGGGGGGGGGATTTTCAAAGCCTCTGACTAGGTGGCAGTATAACGTAGTGGTTAAGGGCACTGAGTTGCAAACCTGGAGACTTGGGTTTGAATCCCATTAGCCCCACATGCATTCTGTGCAATCCTAAGCAAGTCATTTAACTTCCTTCTACTCCAAGGTCGCACCTGGAAATGATCTTCAGCTTAGTGCGCCTTTCCTGGTTAAATAATTTCCCCCTAGATGCAATTTTCTATTGTGTACAGCACTGAACATGAGAGTGAATTGCATCTATGTTTGTTGTTTTTGTTGTTTTTGTTGAATTTTGTTGACCCGGTAAGCTCACTGGGCCTAGAAGTCCCTTTTTCAGGGGTGACTGGGGGGGGGAGGGGGGTTACAGATAGTAAGCAACTGCAATTGAACCAGATTAAGCTGTTTGTGGTATTTTTAGTGAATGAGGGAAATTTGCCCAGGACACCGGGAAAATTCCCCTATTCATCTGCGGGGGAGATTCTGTCCGGCCAAGATGGCGGACGAGAGCTCTGGAGTGGTGGTGGAAGCCATGGAGGCTGGAGGGCTGGTTTCCCCTCTTGCCTTGTCTTTGCCTGGGACTGCTGGTTTACTTGATGTTCAGGAGAATGTGGTGGAAATAAATTGTTTGGATTTGGAACCTGCTGCTGCTGATGGTATTGTTTTGAATTTGCTGTCTCCTGACCCTGACATGGACTCTGAGTTTGTCGTCAGTTCTGAGGAGCCTGAAAGTGAATCTTTGGCTGCTCCTTCTGGTGAGCAGTTGGCCGAGACCTGTGATTTACAGCTGCTTTTAGAATCCGAGGAAAGGAAGTTTCTTGCGAGGAAAGCAGCTCTTATGCAGAAAATTTGGTGGTCCTGTACTGACAGCTCTGCAGTTTCTGTCAAACGCCCACTGAGTCGTCCTTCTACTCGTTTGCAGGACCCGCCATCTGCCGATGGACACTGTAAGTCTGCCTGTGATTCACTTGCTACTTTGTCTGCAACCACTGCTTGTGACTCTGTTACTGTTCCTATTGAGACTGCCTTACACCCTCCATGTCTGGCTATCCGGGCTACTGACAGTCTGAGGACTGGGCCTTGGACCGTGGACTCAGCATTAGAGGGTGCTGGCTGGGAAAAGTGTTCTTCTGATGCTTGCTGGTCTCCTGGTAAATGTCCTTTCTGTATGCCGATGGAGGCTGACGTCGTGACTTCTGCTTTACCTCCTTGCCCTACTGTCACTAGAGACACGAGCCCTGCGCGGGTTCTGGCTGATCCCCTAGCCATCCCTGATGGCCTACATCTCACCCAGCACCCTACCCTGCATCTCCCTCTTGTAACTGTTCCGATTGTTACTGCGGGCCCCGACCCAGCTCCACCTGCAGCACCTTTGAATCTCATGCCTGACAGACAGAAGAAAACTTTTTCATCATTGTTTCTGCTCCCTATCTTGCCTGCTAAATGCCATAATGCTGTCCGACTCTCTTAAATTGGTGGTATGCTGGACCCCCCTGATTGTGTACATGTGGCCAGAACTTTATTGAAGGACTCCATGAAGTTCTTTGCCCACGAACTTTATGCTCTTTTTCATATCTCGGGGAGATCACTTTTGAAATCAGCTTCAAGACGCTTCGGGGTTTGGACAGATATTGGGTGAAATATCACTCACTGAAAACTACAGCCTTGTGGACACCTTTTCTGGCCATTCCATTAACTAAGCCTGCCTATAAAACTATATTGATTTTGTTTCGTAGTGAAGGAGTGGATGTCTGATGTGATTTGTTGGTGAAAATGCATTGCACTGTTATTGGGGAACCTGAGTCCATATTGGACTCTGAAAATATATGGACTGGGGGTTGGAGGGTCAAGGTACTGCTCAAGTTTGATGACTCTGGACTTCTCCACCAGTCTAATTCCTTTTTTTGGGGGTCGTGATAGGGGGGTGTTGTTTTATTCTGGCCAGCCTAAGGCCTGCTACAGGTGTGGCAATCCCTCTCACCTGAGTAGTGCTTGTGATAAGGTTAAATGCAACTCCTGTGGAGAGTTGGGTCATGTTAGCTCTGCCTGCCTCAATGAGAGTAAATGCAATTTATGTGAGGAATCTGGGCACACTTTTCAGAACTGTACATGGGAAGCCCACAATCAGGAGCACCATGATGATGGTGCTGATCATCATTTTATCTCCCAAGCCCAGAAGGCTAAACTTTGGAGTAAGATTTCTCCACCACAGCCAGATTAGGGCCCTCCCAGACCCTCCACTTCTACTGCACCTGCACCTGAGTCCTGTGTTGTACAATGCCTTGGGTCTTGCACTCCACCTGTTCCTTCTTTGATGCCTGCAGTTGTTGCTGCTGAACCCTTGGGGGTGGCCCCAGCTGACACTGGAATGCCCCCCGAGCCTCTTCCTGTGAGCTGTAGACACTCTATGAGGTCCAAACAAAAAGCTGCCCCACCACCCCCTAAGGCCTTCAGACCCTCGCCTAGTCCTGTTTCTAATCCTTATGATGTTTTGCAGGACACTTCTGCTGACTGTGAGAGGAGTCTGATTCCTCCTCTATCCCTTCCTTCCACCCTGATGGGACTACTGACACTGAAATGGGGACTAAGAGTAGAGGTTCTCAGAAAAGGAAAGCCCAGATGAAAGGGAAGAGTATGGCTGGTTCGGGCAAAAAGAAATTGTGTTTTTTTCTCTGGTTGGTTCTTTGTGCTCCTGCCCTTTTTCTCATTCTGCCCCATACTTTCACATCTTTTGTTTATCACACATTGAATGTGAACAGCATTAAACATATAGACAAGAGGAATTTAGTTTTTGCTTCTCTTGCTTCATTACAACTTGGCTTGATTTTTTTTACAGTATATGCGCTTCCATACTTTGCATGAACTGCATCATGCTCAAAGACACTGGTTATGCAGCCCCTCTTTTTGGCCCATTGTCCATGAGACCTGCTCTGGTGTTGGTATTTTAGTCCATTCTCTTGATTTCCATTTGCTTAAACTCTATGGTTTAGTGCCTGGCCGAGTCCTTATTCTTGACGCAGTTATACATCACACACCCTTTCGCTTAATTAATATTTATGCCCCACAAACTAAATTGAGTCATATTGACATTCTTTCTCTTATCCAACCTTATTTATTCACCTCCAAGCAGATTCTGTTTGCTGGGGATTTCAACTGTGGCCTGAGTCTGCAGGACAGAAGTTCTTTTGCTACCACTAAGAAGCTTTTTTGTGATTCTCACTTTCTACAGACTGTTATTCATATGGCACACCTATGAGACACCTACTTAGACTTTACTAGTCCGTACACCCCCACATTTCATAAAGGTGTCTTGGCCACTAGAATCGACTTTATTTTTTCATCCCCAACACTACCTATTTCAAATGCTACTGTTACTCCGGTTGAATTCTCTGACCATGGGAAGGTATCCATCTCTAATGGTGGTACCCCCTCCCATTGCCAGGGTCAGGGACTTTGGAAATTTAATACGCCTTTGTTGACAGACCCAGAGTTATTGTCAGCACTACACCAATTTTTTACTGCTCAGAAATCCATGTTACTTTTCTATGATGACCCTATTACTTGGTGGATGGATACGAAGATTGATTTAATTCTTCTTTTAAAACATTATAGTAAGCAGAAATGTAGTACTGCATACTTGACCTATCTACAGTACAGACAACACCTTCAGAATTTATGACTATTGCCCACACTACTGGTCAAGACCTTACTTCCCAAATTCAATTGATTCGCAAAGACATGATGTTGTTGTCCTCTCAACACGCTACTCATTTGTATGCCCAACATAAATTTGGCACTCAGGGCACTTCCCAGGAAGTTGGCCCCTTTGCTCGGCAGCCCCACAGAGTAGGGACTCACACCATGTCCAGTCTTCGAAACTCCTCTGGCCTCTTACACACCTCTAGTATTTCACTTTCCCATATAGCTGCTGACTTCTCCAGAGCCCTTTTCACTGACATACCCTCAGACCTTAGGGGGATTCAAGAGTTTTTGAGGACCATCCCAGTACCAACAGTTCCCTCTCGTTTAGTGCAGCAGGCAGACCATTTGATTACCCTTGAGGAGGTTGAAGTTATTCTCCAGCTGGGCCAGATGGTTTACCTTTTGAGTTATATAAAATTATTGGTGACCATCTGTGCCCTGAACTTGCTGCTGTATTTAATGCTATGCTGAGCACTAGTACTATTCCTTTGAGTTTTAATAAAGGAACTTTGATTTTTTTTGTTTAAAAAAGGGGATAAGGCTGATCTGAATAATTGGAGACCTATCTGCATATTGAATGCAGACTATAAATTGCTTACTAAAATTCTGACTAATAGACTACTTCTGATAGCTGAACAGGTTATTTCCCCAGAACAGGCTTGTGCCATCCCTAGTCATAGTATCCAGGATCATTTAATCCTATTACGGGAAGTCTTTTCCCATGGTCTAAAAGGTTCCTACAGTGGATTTGTGGTGTCCCTCGATCAGAGAAAGGCATTTGATTCCATCTGCCACCCCTTCTGATGGGAAACTCCCAGTCACTATCATGTTCCACCTCTCCTGGTAGGGTAGACTTAGTCCCTCTATACTACTGCTACTGTGACACCAGCTATGAATGGCCATGTTGGCCCCATGGTCTGTATTAAAAGGGGAGTCCAGCAGGGTTGTCCCATGAGCCCTGTACTGTATATTTTTTTTATTGATCCCTTGCTGTGGTCCATTAATGGCCTTTCTACTATCGCTCCGATACTGGGGCCATCTGCTCAGGCTTCAGCCAGAGTCATTGCTTATGCTGATGACCTTTAATTCCATGTTTTTGTTTCTGATTTTTTCTTTATTGTTTTTTTATGTTCCAATATTCTGTTTAATAAAATTTACCCCTACTCTTTTCGATGAGTGCCATGGGATCTTTAACATTCACCTGAACTACCACCAATCCAGGCAGATGGGACCTCATTTTGACATCTCGTCCAAAAGACGTCACTTCAGAATTGCAGCACCCCTCTCATACTGCACTACAGTGTCAGTATTGGGATATTAACCCAAGTGCCAGATGTGAGAACTGAACCCACAGCCTTCTGATCTCCCGGCCTCAGAGGCAAGTGTGCTACCTACTGAGCCACTGACACTGATTATGAAAGCTAGGACATGGCTAAGTCTAATATTTAAAACTGTGGTTTAGTTATATCCAGTTTTCAAAGTTCAGATGTAGTTGTTTCTGGATACAGTTGTTATACTAAGTTAAAATGGTCAATCGTTTATGTCATCATGTAACCATTTGCATCAAAATTGTATGTAAATGGGGCTATGTGGAATGTTGAAATTCCAACATAATGAAATTCCATAGAAGTTTAGAACAGTCTGTGGAACTCTATTGGTAGTAGGATCTTGACATTCTGTATGCCTAATGTTTATTATGGAATTATAATCCACAGTTTACATACACTGTTGATTCTTTTTCCAAGTCCACAAAAAAATTATTCCATGGTTTATATGATCAGTGGAAAATTATTCTGTGGTTTATACAGCACTGTTTTTCAGAATTCTGTAGAATTTAAAAAGATATTCCAAAAAGCATTACTCTACAATTCCAATGACTAAATTCCACATTCTGCACAGCCCTTGATGTAAAGTACCATAAATCATGTTGAAATGTTGCAGATATGCTGAAACTTTATAGCTGGAATAAAACAGCCTGGTCTGTACACACTGAGGGCAGCTCTTGACAGTGATATACAGTAGCTAGGAGTTGTGTCAATGTTACGGGCTTTGGAAAATTCTAAAATCCTGGCCCAAAAGGTTTAGCAACAATTCACAGAAGAAAGTAATACATTTAAGTTATTTTGTTTTCATATGTTATATTTGATCTCACAACAGAACACAATTATTATAACAAATAGAAACTTCCGTTTTATGCAAAAGAGAAATTGTTAGCATTTATTGACAATTTACTATAAGTTTATGTGGAACCATATTGCTTGCAACAGCACATAAGTATGCTGTCTGTTTATGTGTCCCAATGTGCTCTACTATTGTGTTTCATCATATTTGCACAAAAATATAATTTTGCTAAGACTGACCTCATACCGTTCTGCTTGAATGACTCATGCGCTGCTGGAGGCTCTCTGTCATGTGAGCAAGTGCTTTCTCTTGTGTATGCACAGTATACCAAAGATGGTGGCTATGCTACTAGAAAACAATATCTGCACCCATGGGTCAGCAAACATAGAGACAAGAGGGCTCAATTCACGAAACTCCAAAGCTGACACAAGTTGCCTGCATCAAACAGAAGTGACACAAGGGGCACATTGCATCAAAACTTGCAGAGTTCCTGATTCAGGAAAGCCCTCTGCACCAAAATGGGACCCTTTGCACCAAATTGGCCCTGTGCCAGGTCTGCGCCAAGCTTCTAGTTTTGCCAAGGTGCTAGGGGGCTTGTGACAGATGCAAGCTGCCATATCCCAAACATTGGGATTCAGGAAACCCTCCCAGGGGATGCACAGTCCAGGACAGTTAGACCAGGAAGGGGCTGGTCTAATGATCCATGTGCCACCCCCAGAGCCCTCTCTGGGTGAGAGGGAACATATGCAACCAACTGCCCATGGTTTTCCACCCCCCCACGACATCTGGAGGGTTTTGTGATACTGTGCCAGCAGCGGCCCCACATGGTGCCCAGCATGTGGGCATCCCAACACAGTGGCATGGAAGCAGCCCTTCTAAAGCTTCATTGGGGTGCTGGTGCCACCCCTCCTGTCACCCATCTGTGTCTCACTAGCTCTCCCCCTGCACTGCCACATCCCCATGATCCCAGCCACCTCCCAGTAGATCTTTATCCCTGGGTGAAGATGCTGTCCAGCTGCCCCATAGCTTGCAGCAAATCTCTCACATGCACTGTCTTTTTGCCACATGGCCACATTTGCCACAAGCTGTGGGACTTTGGTGCCAGGACCCTACCTGATAGTGAATTGGATGCATGATCACTGGCACACTGGCCATCAGCGCAAGCTGTCACTGGTGCAACTTGTGCCGATCTTTGAGAATTGAGCCCACTGTCTTTATTTTCAATCAGCTTATTTCAGCACTTTCCATGCTCATTTCAAAATGTGACTAACTTTGCCTGCACCATGTTAATGCCCACATTTAGGCCATATACTTTCTTCTCTGTATTTGAGAACTGTAGAACTTCTGCATTTGCTTTGTGGCAGTTCTGGTGCCATCTTTGAAATCTGCCCATACAGTGGGAGAGGGAGCTTTCACATCTCAGAAAGACACCTGGCAGCTCATGTGTTTTTTCCAGAGTGAAAGGTATGAGTTGGTCCAAGTAAAATTGTATTTTTGTGCAAATATGATAAAATGGGAAATAGTAGAGCACACTGGGACAAATAAATATAAACAGCATGCTTACAGTATGTGCTGTTACAAGCATTCTGGTTCCACAATTCTTTGTTTGTTTATTTATTTATTTATATTTATTGTATACATTAGATTACCTTTGAACACAAGTGCTCATTTAAAATGGTTCTGAGTCAGATTGTACAGGTAAAATGTAAGACAATACAAGTACTGTATGCAATTCCAGTGGAATGCAATTGAATCAGGCACATATTAAACAAGACAGGAACAAAATTACAGACAGAAATGTGCAAATAAATGTAGATCATTGTGCAGCAGGTCACAGGATAAGTACAAAGGAAAACTGAGTTTAAGAGTTAGCTGTTGTAAATGCATTGGACTGCAACAGTGGATCTCAGAGATCTCTTAAGGTGATTAATCTTGGGTAGATTCAACAGGGTATCAGGCAGTTCTTTTAGACAGTTTGTGGCTCTAACCACAAAAGACTGCTTGCCAAGCTGTGTATGCCAGAAGAGAGGTTCTAGTGCAGACCTTGCCATGCTCCTGGTGATGTAATGGTTGGAAACAGTGTGGAAGCAGGTAGTTAAGGCAGGGAGAGTGAGAACCAGGAGTTCCTTTTGGGCTAGCAGACAGGTATTTAAGCAATAACCCATGACAGGGTGTGCAGTTATTGGGGATTAATCAATACCCCGGGTGTGTTGTGAGGCACAAGACCGCAGGCCGAGTTTCCTCACAGCACCTGGGGTGTTGATTAATCCCCAATAACCGAACATCCTGGAGTGGTTATTGTGCTTATATCATGAGGTACAGTATAGTTTCAAAAAATATGAGGAAAGCATGATTAATTGACAAAAATATAATCACTTCTTTATGTGTTCTGCCACCAACACAAGAACTGCTGAGCTGAACTGATGAACTGAGCAGAATATGCACTGCTCACAATTGTGAACTAAATTTAAGATGCACTTCTAAGCACTGACCACAGAGCACAAGTAAATCACCATATGAAAAAATCCATTTACCATCACAGCACACTACAGGTTCCCATTTCTCTGCTCGTGTTCTCCTCCAATTGTCACTGACAGGAATCTCTGTGATGCAGTACATGAAATATAGGTCTGTGTACATGAGAGGGAACATGGTGCAGTCAGCAAATATGGCCAGTATGGAATGGCACAATTAACTGAGAGACACAGACATGCACAGCACCTAGCCACACAGCTGAAATTATAGTTTCTCTGTCTCTCTGTGGCTCCACATGTGAATGGAACCTCGCTCTGCCATGGGATTGGGACCAGAGATCTCACAGTAATGGAGATCACAGAGAAAGACAGAAACAGAGACATTTTGTCTGTTGCTCTGAATGGAACCTTGCTGTGTTGAAGGATGGGGACCGAAGATCACACAGTGACGGAGATTGCAGAGACAGACAGAGAGAGAGATACACAGACAGACAGAACTGTTCCCACACAAGAGTGCCCTGTTAGCTGTGTGACAGGTTCTGCTTCCCTTGCTCTATATGTGTTTTTTTTTTTTCTGGTAATCAGTGCAGCTCACTCGTGTGTGCATTTGGGGCATGAGGCCCTGTCCATGAAGTGCTACAGGGAAACTGACAAGTCATGTCGCAGTTAGTGCTGTGGTTCTACAATGTATGCTGGCTGGGTGGGTGTGAGAATGGTGATTGCTGCTATATACAGACAGAGTGCTATGCACCATTTGCTGCTCGGGTACAAGGAGGTCCACAGACGATTGCTTGGGGAGCACTAGATGACGATTGGGTACTAACGTGCAGCACTATGAGGTCCGCAGGATGGGTGGATGGGGAGCACCACAGGATGGATGGATCAGGAGAACCAGGCTCACTGGTTGAGTACAATACCACTGTGCTTATTGCTTGCTAAACGGGGCTACTAGGAACAGGTACACAGTGAGTTCTTGCTTACTGATAACAACAATAGTAGCTTCTCAGAATTATTTTACAACACAAAAACAAGAGCCAGATCACTTCCTGATCTGTTCTCAGGGACTGAGCACTACTAGCTGTGCGTCTATGGGGAATTAACGAACAGTCACCTGATTGGCCTCTACCAATCAGGTTTCTATTCCAGCCTTCCCCATGTTATAAGAGATTATATTTAGTCCAGATGATGCTGCAATTTTGAATTGAACCCAATGCATTCAGAATGCTGAGACAAGATTATACTGTAGGTATGGAAAAATAGACTTCTTTCTAAATTCAAAAGGGTGTTTTTAGTCAAAAGTTTGCTATTGCCATGTTTTTTGTATGTTAGCACTCTGTATCCTGTACCTGAACAATTACACACTAGATTATACAGTTTATTTTTAAAAGGGTTTTGGGGTAGTCGATTGAATCCCATTAAGAGGGAATGGATGTATGCAGTTTGGGGGAGTCAATGTGGTGTATCCTGTCTGTTTCCTAATAGCAATGTTTTTATGATTTCATTTTATCCCAGTATTGTGAGGGGAGGATAAGTTGTAGAGACCACTGTTGGAGAAATGTTTTGTTCCTTGGTGGATAAGTTGGGAGAGTAAAGACTTTCCTGCTTTTAATAATTCTGTAGCCCACATGATCCCAAGATATATTTTTCAGGCATGGGTATGTATGTATTAGGAAATGGCAAATACAGGTAGAAGTGTTTAAAAATATGTCCGCACTATATAGACAAAAAATTAATAATTTTTCAATATTGGAGACCTTATCTGAATTACAACATGATGTGAGGAAGAGGATATGAAACAACTGATAACACTTGTTTTCCAAAGCAGATGTGGGGCTTATGCTCGATGAGGTTACATGGGAGAACAGCAATTAAAGCTACTCTTAAAGAGCTACTAAAGCCTCAAAGAAAACTTTGAAAAACATAATAATTAGGTACAATCCAGCTTGTATTCCATTTATATTCTATGTATTTCTCTTCTTCATTATTACTGAGTAAATTTGCATGACAACATGTTCTTTATCCCTTAGAGTTCCCTTAGAGTTCATCTGCCTCTATAGCTTACTCCCTACTTCATCATAATACACAATTGTGACATCAAAATGTGTTGCCAATAGAGTAACTGTGGTGTCACAAGCAGTGAATTACAACCTTTGTTAGGGAGAAAGCAACATGAATAGATGAACTCTTTAGGAATAAAGATTTTGTTTTAATGCAAATGACCTCAGTAATAAATAATGAGGAGGAGGAACATGATATCCAAAAACGATATATCATATAAATGGACTACCACTTCACTCATCAAATTGTGAAAAAGATTTAGGGATATATGTTAATAATAAACTTACATCAAATGATCACTGTGTTAGAACTGCTTGCATGACCAACAGACTTTTGAGGCAAATAAAATGCACTTTTGTTAATCGCACTGAACAATGCCTTATTCCATTGTATAGGGCATACATTAGACCGTATCTAGACTATGGCTCCCTTGGGAATCCAAACCAAAAAAAGACATAGCAATTCTTGAACAGGTTCAAAGGAGAGTAACTAGAATGATTCCAAGATTAACAAACTTGGATTATCAGAACAGATTAAAAGCTACTGGTCTCTTCTCTCTTCAAACTAGAAGATTAAAAGGTGATATGCTTATGGTTTTTAATTTAATAAATTCACCAGATCTAATGGAAAAATATGGTCTAACACTCTCCAAAAGGAGACATGTTCCGAGACTGCATAATAAACAGCTTGAAGTAAAAACTTATAAAACCAGCAAAAGGGGACATTTTTTTCCAATAAGAGCATCCATTGTATGGAACACCTTGCCACAAGAATTGGTAGAGGCAACTAGTGCCACTGTTTTTAAAAACAAATTAGATGCTTGGTTGAGGGATAATAGATAAATAATGTCCCACACAGTGTGGGGAACAGTCTCGATGGGCTTTGGCCTTCTTCTGTTCTTTTATACCAAGTAATACCAAATAATACCAAGTAACACAGAACTAACATGAAACACAAGCTGAACTTTGTCTGAATATTATGAATTTGTTAAATTTGTCCTGAAGGTGTCAGCTGCTCTTTAAGCACAAGTGTGTGGAAGAGCATATGTGTCTGAGAGATTCACAAACAGACATTCTTGAGACACAGTCACATTTTCTTTTTCAGTGTCCATATGCAGTTTCATTTTGGAAAGCATTTGCCAGATTATGGGGAGACCCACTTTTCACACAGGTAACTTATCAAGAGGTAGCATTTTGTTTGTTTCCTACAGCTTGGAAGAAATATGAAAACAATACTTTGCAAGTATGTACGGCGTGCTGTAAGCATTATCTATGGCAATCTCATGATTCTTTTTGCTTACAGCAAAAGTATGTGGAGCCATAGATTGTAGCTAAATATGTACATATTGCATTGCAATAATGAAAGTGTACAATTCAGAGAAATTGTCTGTGCCATACTACAGTATATAGTTAATAAGTTGTGGAAAGCTCGTAAATGGATTCAATGCCTTGCTACTGCATTTGGAAAATGTGACTTGTTTAAATTGCTATTGAGAATTAATTTTTTTTCTTTGTTCTTCTGGAATAAAACTAAATGGAATAAGGCAAGAAATACTACTACAGTAATCACTGAAATAGTAAATTAATTTGTTGTAGTATGTATATCTTGTTGATGTTTGAACTGTATGTATGCCTGTTTGATTTATTTTTCTTAACCATGAAAATTCCCCTACTTTTGTGAAAAGTGCCTTGGGTTCTTTTACTTCCACCTGGACACCCACTGGGACAACACCAGAGATGGGTAGACAGGAATGTGGTTTAATGCCTCATCAGAGGGACAGCTCACCCTGACAGTGTAGCACCCCACAGTACTGCACTCAGGTGTCAGCATTTAAGGCATTAGCCCAGCCCCAGTGTGGAACGAGGACCAATGACCTTCTGGTCCAGAGGCAGATGTGCTACAAACTAAGCCACGCTGATACCTATGCATATGGTCAATTAATATGTAAGAACTGTAACTTGCTAGAGTGTTACTTCTACTATATCTTATGTGTTGTAAGAATGCTGGCATACATTCCTAGGGTATGAGAAATGTGAACTGAAGGAGATCAGGTCGTGTACTCTAAATTAAAATAAGAACCTTCTTATGTGCAGATGTTCACATGCTCTAACAACAGTTAGAGTGCATGTGTTAACTGTAATAACATAGTATTGATTAAGGTTGAGCAACAATAAAAAAAAAAATAATAATACAACTTTATTTTTATGGTGTCTTTCCAAAACCAAGGCGCCTTACAATTAATTAAAACATATCATAATTCACAGCAACATAAATATTATAAAACAAGAGATACATATAAATTAAATCCTTCAGTCACCAAATGCTTGATGCCAGAGGTATGTTTTTAATGCTTGTTTGAATCCCCAATAATATTTAAGAAATTTATAATCCTACCCCAAATACTGGTTGCCTTTTTCCGGGGTACCTACACATGAGACACACTTTACAGAATTAGACAATTTCACCTGCAGGGGAAAAGGGTGCTCTAATTGGTCGGGAGTGCTCCCTTGGCCTATAATTTAAAACTTCTCAACCCTGCTCTTGAAAGCTATGTGTTTCCTCTAAACCTGCAGCTGGCATGTCAGAGCTCATTAAAAAGAGCCCTCATAAGCAAGAAAGGAGAGTTGTTCACAGTAACAGATTATTCTTTCTACTTACTTGTACTTGCTGCAGAAGAGCATGTTCTATTTCTTTGATCGAGTCTGTCTTGTCTGCTCCTGGGTATTGATTTGTTAGGGCTGTATACTTAAAAATATTTAATAACATCCACACATCATTGTGGTACATGAAGGTGATTGTGTGTGTGTGCATGCATGTGTGCGTGCATGTGTGTGTGTGTAAAGCTTAGCAAAATTTCAAAACTTTACTTTAACCTCAGTTAAAAAAAATGGAAAATGTAAAATTTTATGCTTTGCAATTCTGAAAAGTGAGACGTCTTCTTTTGCAGTTTTCCTCTTGCAATGTGTGGACAATTTGCTGGTGATTAATATTTAACGTCTTCTTTTCCATTGAGCTGTACAAATTGTAAAATTCTGCTGTTGTAATTTGTGCTGAACTGCGGTTTCACTTCTAAAATGAATTTTGGAATTTCTTTTTTAAAGTCCACAGAATTCCAAAATGCATTTCTATATAAACCAGGTAATAATATTCTATGACTTGCATAATCTACTGAATATTATTACATGATTTGTGGAAAATGAATATGTGGTTTATGTACAGTAAACTACTGAATATTATTCTGCACTTTAAAAAAATAATTGACACTAATGACACTTATGATTATGGTTTAAGGAGCAAAAAAAGGCACAGGCCCAATAACAGCTCCTATCTAAAAGAAACAGTAATAGTCAATATTCGTATTATTTGTGATGTATTTATCTAACCTTTTTTAAAAAAGTCTATATTTTCTATGATAATTATCTTCTCCTGAAGTCTTTTCCAAAGATTTGCCACCCTCTGTGTATAAAAGTATTTTGTTTTATTGGAACTAAATCTATTGGTTTTAACCTGCAATAAATGACCTCTTGTGACTGAGTTAGAATCTTTATAATCTGTTTCTAATTCTGTCATTAAACTCACATCATTCATTATATTACAATAGAAAAGCATGTCTCCTCTTTCACATCTAATTTCAAGACTATGACGATTTAAACTATAAAGCCTAAATGTATATGGAAGATCAGTTAAATGTTTATAGATTTTGTATATTTAAGCTGGACTCTTTCAATCATATTTATATCTCCCCTATTATAGGGACTCCAAAGTTGACTGAGATAGTCAAGAAGTGGCCTGACATAAGACAGATACAGTGGCATCAGTACCTCACTTCTTCTATTTTTTAATTTTTTTCATTATAGTCCCAATAGTTCTATTTGCTTTGACCACTAAGTTCACACTTTGTTCTTTAAAGCAAAGTTTATTATCCAACGGAATACCCAAATCTCTCAACCAATTTCGATTAGAGAGCTTGCATATTTATGTAGTATTGGGCATTTGGGTTATGCAGCCCTATATGGAGGACACTGCACTTATCATTTATTAATGACATACCCCATTGTCAAGACCATTCAACTATTTTATCCAAGTCACTTTGTATTGCATTTATTTGTTTAGTGGTTTTACAAGGGCCACACAACTTAACATCACCTGCATACTTAGTCATATAATTTCTTACTTCAAAATCCATGTCGGCTATGAACAGTTGGAAAATTATATGTCCTAATACTGACCCTTGTGATACTCCACTGGACACCTCTCCTGGAGTAGAGAGATGACCTCTATTGGTAAGCCTCTGGGTATGGTAATGAGGCCACTCATTTATCCAGGCAAATTATATGTTTATCAATCTCGAGGTTGCTTAATTTTGTTTGACTAGCCCAGTGAGGGACATTAACAAAGGCTCTCTTATAATCCAGCAGTATAACATACACAGGATTTCCCATATCCAAATGTTTGCTAACATGCTCACAAGTGGTAACCACAGACATTGCCAGCTATTCCCCCAAATCTCTCTGATATTTCTAGAGAAATCTCCTGCTTTCTGCATTATCACAGTAGGGGCAGCAGAGAGAAACTCTTTAGAAATTTCACAAAATATCTGGAAATAGCTGCCAATGTCTGTGGCTACTACGTAGAAACAGACTAAATTAATGGTGCATGACCTTCCACATTTAAAACCATGTTTACCTGTGTCAAAAAGTGGAATGTTGCCTAACTGACAGAGAATTGTTTCTTTTGTTATATGCTCAAGTATTTAACATGGCAGTGGTGTCAGGCTTACAGGTCTATAGTTACTGGTCTGCATTTTGCAACCTTTTTTATATATGGAAGTCACCTTGGCTACCTTCCAGTCTTGAGGGATTTCCCTTATGTTTACGGAATTTTCCAACAGGATTTTTAATGGGACACTGATACTTTGTTTCATTATTTTTAACATTTGTGGGGTGATGTAATTTACCCCGACACACTGTAAGGTTTTAATGTATCAATATGATTTATGATATCCTGTTTACATATGCTATACTTACCTCTACTCATATTTGCATTATTGTTACATGCCTTTGATGATGCATTATAAATAGAGAAAACCGTTTATTGAAGATATCCGCCATCTTTACAGGGTCAGTTATTAATTCATCGTTATCTCATATTACTATTAATTTGGTGTTTTATCTATTTTTGAGGAATTGATATAGCCATATAATTGTTTGCTATTTGTTTTGTTAGTGTTTAGGGCCAAATGTCTTTCATATTTGCTTTTTGCCTTGTTTATATTATTTTTGCACTTTTTACGTAGCTTAATAAACACATTCCAATTTTCCACAGTACTATTTTGTTTATAGCTCAGATAAGCAAGATTTTTCTTTTTTATCAATTTGAGGATACTTTCTTTCAACCATTTGGGTTTCTTACCTTTTCTACTGTATTTTTTAACCTGTTTCACATGCCTTTTCATAACATCATGTATAGTATCTTTGATGTATAACCAGCTTTCATTTACAATTTTATTCTGCAATACTATTTCCCAATTGATATCATTTGTAGCTGTGTTAATATCTACAATGTCTGCTGTCCAGTAAAGATATACTTCTGTACAACCTGCATGACTTATCTGTGTATGTCTGGTACTGAAGGTGACACATTCATGATCACTGTTACCAAGCAGAGCTGTAGTTATGCAATCATGAACATCAACATTGTCCAAGCTAATAACTAAATCTAAGATGTTTTCCAATCTAGTGGGGGATTTCACATGTTGCATTAAGTTATTTTCCATGCACATATCCAAACATTATTTACTATGTCTAGTAGTGGCTGAGCTTTAAGTCCAGTTAATGTCTGAATAATTGAAATTGCCAGCTAATAAAAGATACCCTAATTCGGTGGCTTTACTAATTTCCAGAATTATTTCCTCATTTTTCTTTTCAGATGTGTCAGGTGTTCTATAACACAACCTCAAAATGATGTCCTTTTTTTTAGTACCTGTGTTTTTAACAATCTGTGGAATTATTTTCTGAATATCCTCAGTGATAGCCCAAGGGTAACATAATAACACCTATTTTCTATATGGGTATTACATATTGTAGAGTTACACTTTCTGATTATGGAGTCTTCAAGAACTATTCATTCTACATCACCATTTGTCTGCTTATCTGATTCCATGATTGTAGAAGTATTCATTGATAAAACAACATTCCTATTTCTGGTCTCAATCTTATTTAATGAGATCACCCTACTTCCCCTTTTTGCCTTTTACTTCTTTGAACTGTGTACCACTCATTATTTGCCCCTGTTTGAGACTCTCTGCTTTTTTGTCACAATTTGATTTTGCAAAAGTGGGGCTGGTTCACTAAGTGGATCCTCTCCAGTCCTTATTCTACTTGGAGTGTGTTGTCTTGACACAACATGTTCATTTTGTATTGAAGTGCTAGGAATGACTGTCTCATTTGCATTTACTACCCCTGCATTTTTATTTACATTTAGTCCATATTTTTCTTCAAGATGCATAACATCCTTTAGATTTTTTAACTTAGTTTGAAGAAGAGTTAATTTATTTGTAGTAGTATATAGTGCCATACATTTCTCACATTCAAATGCCTCATTTGTTGGTACTGAGAGCTCTAAATACATTCTGCACTTGGAATATCATGCTAAAATACCCCTGTGACACAGGTGTCGCATAGTTACATTTATTCATTCCATTATGCTGTGATAGTGTATGTTTTATTAAGTTGTTTGTACTAACACAACCAGGTGATGCTGTAGTTACAGGACATGCTTCCAGTTTAGTACTTATCTTTTGTCAAATAATGAAAGCTAACACTCCCAAAATACCAAACAAAGTATAATAAAAAACAGGATCACCACCAATAAATCACAGAAAACTAGGAACTCTAGCTGAGCTGCATATAGGGAAATTTACCTGCTCTCAAGTAAGTGTGGAGGGCTCGCTACCTTGCCGTACTTGGCTGACATAGCCGACTAACGCAGATATGCATGAGCGTGTCTCTATGCACATCTCCATGTGCTGCAATGCGCACTCACCCCACTTGAGCTTGCCCCACTCACTCTAGTGTGAGTTTAAATAGCAGCCAGACCAGGAAGTGATAGGGTCACATGCCCCCTCTCACAGACGCCAGTCAGGTAATGTACATTTTAAAATGTTTTAAATTTATAAAAAACTAAGCACCTTGGTGCTGTAGCACTCCTCTCCTAACAATGTGCAGCTCCAAACTGTAAAATGTTTGATTCGGGAACACTAAGCACTGCTCAGTACTGTAGCCCAGACAGAATCAGGACTACACTTCCAAAGGTGCCTTACCAGACAACTAGTCCTCTGAAATTAGAATAGCACTCACAAGTGCCCCTCCATAAAGTTAGGTAAATAAAGGTTTAGTTTTATATAGCTCAAAAACACGCTTCTCTCATGTGAGGAGGATTTCCACACATACACTGTCTCTCACCCTGCTCACTCTAGAGCAAGTTTAAATAGCAGCCAGATCTGCTTTCAGAATTTTGGAATTCTGCTTCACACAAATTTCTGCAGAATTATGTAGAATTTCAAAAATTCCACAAAAATCCTGCAGAAGTGGAATTTAATAATTCCACACTGCCCTACTTATCAGAAATTATTCAAAATCTTTTTAATGTAAACCAAGTACATTTTGTGGGCAAGGCCAATTTTGCTCATCACTAATGCTGAGCTCAAAACTCATCTGCACTTTCACCCTTGAAATAGAATAATATGAATTGAAATGAAAACGGCTGCGTCCTATTTGGAGCACAGCAATAATTTCCAATAAAAAGCATGAGGTCTCTTTGATCCACTTCCCATCTCTCCACTATAAGAGTAAGAATAAGAATGCCACTAATGATTCTGTGGCTCTGACCCATTCTTTATGATTAGGGCACTTAGAGGGGAAAATATCAAGGAGCTATTTTATTTATTTATTTATTTTTATGTATTGGCATTTTGGAAACAATCTTTGAGTAAGAACTTTTTACAAAGGGTCCATGTCCATTAAACAGTACAACAACAGATAGAATTGAATTCACTGTACAAATACAGACAAAATTGAATTATCAGTACAGGAAGTAACAACAACATAGAAAACAGCTCATGGCTGAAAAGCACTGCAGAAGTTATAGGAAGGTCACTAATAATAATATGTTTTCAGATATAGCAGCTATGTCTCTTCTGTACCACCACGCAACTTGCTTAACTTCTCTGACTGGATAAAGGAGGCTGCCATCTATGCCTATACATATGACTGTACAGTGCTGTATTCTAAGCAAAGCACGTTTTTAATACCAAGCTATTTTATAAGTTCTGCTACCATACCTCAAGGTGCTATGTTTGTTAAGATATAGTCATTCATCTGGTGTGGGCCGAGGTGTACTCAATCAGTGACCTCATGCCTCAGCACACACTGGAAAAGTGTCTATCTCTCCCAATGAATGTACACCCTGTCTCATGTTACTGACTACATATAATACTAGTAGAGCCAAAGTGCACAAATTAATGAGTTATTTTAGGTGATGACATATGAAACCTCTAAAATAACATGTTATACAGTATATGTTATACTATAGGGCACAGACAATCAAATACAAAATATATACATAGATACATAGATACATAGACAATGTCGGCAGATAAGGGCCTATGGCCCACCCAGTCTGCCCATTTGAGCTTGCAAGTTCAGTTTAGGTTTTCCTAGAAATCTGTTGCCCCTTACCCCTGACCTCCAGAATTCCTTTATGTCTATCCCATGCATTCTTAAATCCCATGATTGTTTCAGCCCCCACCACTTCCTCTGGCAGGGTGTTCCACTTGTCCACCACCCATTCTGTGAAGAAATTCTTCCTCATGTTTCCTCTGAATCATCCTCCATCCAACTTCATCCCATGCCCTCTAGTCCTGGAACATCTTTTTCACTTAGAAATAGTGTATTCCTGCACCCTGTTCCTCCCTGTAAGATACTTGTATGTCTCTATCATATCCCTCTCCTCCTCTCCTCCAGGGAGTACATGTTCAGTTCCTTCAACCTGTCTTCATAGGACTTGTGATGCAATCTATGCACCATCTTTGTTGCCCTCCTCTGAACCTTCTCTACCCTATGTCCTTACATAGGTATGGGCTCCAGAACTGTACACTGTACTCCAGGTGGGGCCTCACTAGTGTCTTGTATAGTGGAATTATGACCTCACTTTTCCTGCTGGTGATGCCCCTGCCTATACATCCCAGCATCCTAGTAGCTTTACCTGCTGCCTTGTCACACTGTTTCCCTACCTTGGGGTCATCAGAGATGATAACCCCAAGATCCCTTTCCTGCTTAGTGCATGCTATATCCTCACCCCCAACTGATATATTGTGTCAGGGTTTTTGTGCCCCATATGCATTATCTTGCACTTCCTTGCATTGAATTTCAACTGCCAAACCCCTGACCATTCTTCAAGTTTCTGCAGGTCCCTTCTCATTCTGTCTACACCCTCTGGTGTGTCTACTCTGTTACAGAGCTTTGTGTCATCAGCGAACAGTGAAATTCTGCCTTCTAAGTCCTGTGCAATGTCACTGATGAAGATGCTGAATAGGACCGGTCCCAGCACTGATCCCTGTCTTCATGAGTGTAGAGCCAGGATCATAATTCTTGAGTGGAATAGCCTCAAGTCAGTTATGAAAAGTCCTGCTCTTTCACAAGTTGAGATAAATTGTGTATTTAGAGTCAAGCCATTGTGCATTAAATTTAAACAGTACCAATATAAACGCTATGGGCCCGGTTCCAAGTTGCATGGTGGAACCTCAGAGTATGCAAGTTGCACCATGCACTACTATGCCAGGGACCCTACACCTTATTCTAAGACAGGCAGGGTCCCTGGTGTCTATGCCCCATGACTTGCAGCAGCTGCAGGGTTGCGCCATGGGAATGGTGCAATGGACCTGGGTGCTGCAAGTCGCAGCCTGCAGTTAACTGCCCCCCAGAGTCCCCCAACCCATAACACTGCTGCAATCACCTGGGAGCCTGAGGGGCTGGCCAGGTGGCACAGGCTCATGGGGCGGCATAGCAAAAAATGGACCCGAGAGGTCCCTAAAAATTCGGGGGCTGAGGGCATGACTGTGCTGGGGGGTACGTGGAGCAAGTCAATGTGCTTTCCACAGTGCTGTAGGAGGGGCATCCATCATTGTGCCAGGATGGATGCCTCTTAGACCAGCTAAGTGCTGGTCTAACCCTGCTGCGCCATATGCGGTCTTGGAATTGCATAGGTGGGTTACAGCAGCCACCCTTTTGGAATAGGGAGCAGGTGCTGCCATAACCCACTCTTGTGCCATGCCACAGCAGGTTGTGGGCATAGTGGGTAGCATAGCCCACCTTTGACGCATCTCGCATGTGGCATGGCACAAGTCGCATCTTGGAATACCAACTTCCGTATCGCATGGCCCAAGGTGCGATTTGAACCATAGGGTTTGGCATAAATCAGCTTGTGCCAGGCATAAAGTAACTTGGAATCAAGCCCTATGTGTTAAAGTCATCTGTTTAGATGAAGATTTAATTGTTTATCTTTGAGTTCAGCAGCTGACCTCAGGAGAGGACAAGACTATTGTAATGTCATCAGTATTGTGAAAGCTGCCCTCTGATTGATTTTTAAATACTTCAGCTGCAGATAGATGTGTTATAAAGTTTTGCTAAGCCATTGAAGTTCCAGCAAATTTGCAAAATTTGCCTTTGCAAGTAACTTCACGAACTGCCCACATTGCCAGTTTCTCACTTCACATTCAGTTTTCCTTTGGAAATAGCAATTTTGAAGTGGGATTCACCTTAACTTTGCTTTAAATTCACCTGAGAAACTGTCACTTCACAGGCCAAAAACTTCATGAAGTCAGCAGTTCACACATCGTGAATTAGGCAAACTTTTCAAATTATTTCACAGAGTAAAATTTGCCAGATTCACCCACCTCTAGCTATAGAATGTGAGATTGTGACTTATGAAAACTCTAAAATAACATGTTAATTTAGAGGGTATACTTCATATGTCAACAATGTAAATAACTCATATAATATATGAGTATATATGATATAACTGTTTTGTGCAAACCAACTGTCATTTTGTGCCTCTTCCATGAATGAATGGAAAACACATGGTGTAAATTAAACACAGTATAGCCTGTAGTTGTGCAAATTTGTTGCGAAGAGCTGAGTGATTAGTTAATTTCACTTCCGGGTGAACACTCGCTATATAATCAGCCCTGCAGTGAGCGGGCAAACATATGCTGTGCTCCTGAAAAGGGAAACTGCACACTGGGGCAAATGACTGAGGGAAACGTTTAGAAGAGCTCATTTTAAAATCTTTTATTGAGTGTCTGTGTGTACTGAGGAGCCCTGTTAACACTTACAGGCAGAGAGCGCTGGCAATACAGTGCTGTATGATATAACTGTTTTGTGCAAACCAAATGTCATTTCGTGCCTCTTCCACAAATGAGTGGAAAACGCACGGTGTAATTTAAACACAGTATAGCCTGTAATTATGCAACTTTGTTGCGAGGAGCTGAGTAATTAGTTAATTTCACTTCTGGGTGAACACTCGCTACATAATCAGCCCTGTAGCGAGCAGGGCGAGCGTGTGCAGGGTGCAAGCGGAGACACTCGCAGAGACACACGCGTCTGCGCATGTCAGCTGTGTCTGCTGAGTCCACGGAGTACAGGGACCCAAACGCTTGGTGTGAATAAAAACAGTCTGCTAGAAAGTAACGTTAAGGCCTGCACTATGTCACAAAATAAGGATAAGCATGGTAGCAAACCTAAAAGAATTTTCATTAAGTGCCAAATGTTTACTGAGGCACCAGCCTTCAAGGATTTTGTGTGCGAAAATTGCATTCAAATTGCAAATTTAAGAAAAGAAATTGATAGCTTATTACAATGGCTAGTGACTCAAAAAGAAATTACCTGTCTTGAGAGATTTATAGATCAAGCTGTTCATTATATTACAGTGCCTGAATTCCAAATTTCTACTATTAAAGCTAAAGTGTTGGAAGAGGTAACTTAACTCATGTGGGGGGGAGGAAGTGCCTGCAAGGCCTGTGATTAGCACTCCATGGTCAAAACCCAAAAACCCATCAAAGAAGTGTTGTACTAGTTGCAACGAGAATACCTTGCTAGTTCAAAATACTGTATGTTTGATTGTTTGCAAGACAATATAGATTTTGGGGATAATTCTAAGCAAAATCCCCAGGGTATGCAACAAGAGTCTGTTCCTGTAAATAATCAATACACACTGTCAACTGTAAAAGTCCTGACCAAGGACATATTAGTCATAGGTGATTCAATAATCGGGGGAGTGGATACTGTGGTATGTGAAGGTAGGAAGAGCAGCACTACTCTCAGCACCCTTCCAGGAGCTAAAGCAGGTGATGTGTCAGACTTATTGGAAGGGCTCATGGACAATACAGAAAACCCATTAGTTTTAGTACACATTGGTAGTAATGATGTATGCGAAACTAGCCAGAATGCATTTCAGTCTACAATAACTGACATAACAACGAGAACCAAACAAAAAGGAGGAGATTTAATGTTCTCATGCATATTACCAACACATGGGTATCTCAACTATAAAAATAAAGCAATTAAGACAATAAATGACTGGCTAAGAACCTTTTGCATAAACAACAATTTGGGCTTTATGGATAATTCCATTACATTCAGCAACAAATCCCTATTTAAATCTGATGGTCTGCACCTCAGCTTAGCAGGATCCAGGATTCTAGGTAGGAAATTGAATAAAGTGATTGTTCTCCATTTAAACTGGTGGGGGGCAGCCCATGTCAGTAAGGCATTCAAATGCAAATACAGTAATAGATTATAATATTGTTAAGGGCTGGAGAACAATACTTATAAATTCCAGAAGCCTTACAAATAAATATGATGAATTTAAAGACTTCTTGGTAACACATGACATACAAATAGCCTGGTGGGATATTAATGATTCTTGGGAGAAATCAATACCAGGTTAACACATATATCACAAATCTAGATCATATGGGAAAGGTGGGGGCATTGCAATATATGTACATAATTCCATAAATAGTATACAGTAGCCTGATGACAACCTAGAAGCTGAAACTATTTGGCTTAAGTCAATACCATCTAGTGGCCCTAAAATCATAATTGGGCTTTTTTTTATAGGACACCACCTAATGCACAAGACAAAGATGCTATTTTTTTAGATTTACTCAATAATTTAAATCCAGAGGACAATTTAATAGTGTTGGGTGACTTCAATCTCCCTAATATAGACTGGAAGTTAGCAAAGGCGGGTAATAAAACTGAACAACTGTATTTAGATGTAATCGATCAGCTGGGTTTAGTAAAACTAGTACATGAAAATACTAGAGGAAACAACATTTTGGACCTCATATTAACAAATATGAGTGACTTAATAAACAAGATACAGATTCTACCCCATTGGGCAATAGTGATCACTTTAAAGTACAGTGTATAATGGGGGGATGGAGTTAACTCATAATTTAAATTTATGTTCTAAATCTGAAGGAGCAACTAAATTAAATTTGGCAAAAGCAAATTTCTCCCATATTAGGCAAGATTTGGCATTGTGGGATTGGTCTAAGGCTTTTGAAGGGGAAGAACACTGAGGATATGTGGATTGTACTTCTTAACAAGCTTAATAAATTAATTACTTTGTATATTCCAACTAATAAGACTAGACATATGAGAGGCAAAAAATCCAATCCAAGCTGGTTAAGCAAACAAATTAAATGCTTAATCAATAGCAAAGATAGACTATTCAAGAAATACATGATGGAAAAAACCCAGAAGAACTACTCAGCATATAACGAACATGCTAAATTGGTTAAGTTAACTATAAAAAGAGGAAGGCTCAGCAGGAGATTACTTTGGCCAATAAGATTAAAGACAATAAAAAATATTTTTTCTTTTATATTAACAGCTAGAAGAAGCATTACTCAATAATAGGACCCTTCAAAGATATTAATGGCGAAATGGATAATGAGCAGGAGACAGTAAATATACAAAATAATTACTTTTGTTCAGTTTTTAATCCTGGAAATACACCTTATATTTCTGATAACTCGGCATCTCTAGCTGGAAATATTAAAATAACACCTGTGGACATAATGAGCAGGCTGTGAAAGTTAGACATCAACAAATCTCCATGCCCAGATAATATTCACCCCAGAATCCTTCAAGAACTTGCTGACCACTTGGTGGATCCACTTAGCTTTTTATAACAAACATCCCTGGATAGTGAGGTTCCTCAAGCTTGGAGGAATGCTTTGGTGGTCCCTCTCCACAAAAAAGGATCTAGATCTGAGCCAGCCAACTTTAGGCCGATTAGTTTGATATCACTAATGAGTAAAGTTATGGAGGGGATTTTAAAGGATATCATAGATGATTATATAACAGCAAATAATTTATCTGACCATGCGCAACATGGTTTTATTAAGTCTAGATCATGTCAGACTAACTTATTATCCTTTTACAAAAATGTCAATACAGAATTGGATAATGGTAAATCAGTGGATGTAGTTTTTATGGACTTTGCAAGGGCTTTTGACAAGCTACCCCATAAGGAATTAATTCAAATTTTGATTAGAGTGAGAATTTACAGTAACATCGTAAAATGGATAGCTAAATGGCTGACTGGAAGGAGGCAGAGAGTGGTGGTCAGGGGCGTGATGTCAGATTGGTCTGCAGTTACCAGAGGGGTACCTCAGGGTTCGGTATTGGGTCCTTGTCTTTTTAATGTCTATATTTCATCTCTATAACTCAGTAATCCTTATATGTGGATTTTTAAGTTTGCAGATGATTGTAGACTGGGTACAACTGTGACTTCTATAACCGAGGCACTTTCTTTACAACACGTCATAAACAAAATTTATGAGTGGAACAAAGTCAGTAAATTGGAACTCAACATCTCTAAATGCAAAATTATGTATCTGGGTCAGAATAATAATAAACATATGTATTGCATTGGGGACAACAGTTTGGTATCAATATCTGAAGAGAGAAACTTTAGTATCAAAGTCACCTCAGACTTAAAGTTTAGTTCACACTGTAAACAACAGGTTAAAAGAGCAAATCAGAATTTAAATAACATCTTGAGGCACATTTCTAGCAGACATGAGAATGTTATCATGCCATTGTATGGAGCCCTGGTGAGACCACACCTGGAGTACTGCGTTCAGTTGTGGTCCCCCCAGAATAGGGAAGATATTGTAAGAATGGAGAGTGTACAGCACAGAGCAACAAGATCAGTGTCTGGACTGAAAAACCTGTCCTATAAGGAGAGACTAACTAAACTCAACTTATACTCATTACACTATAGAAGATTAAGGGGAGACCTTTGTATGATGTTTAGAATATCTCAGGATATTGCATTAAGGGAATATCTTAAACTTTCCCATAAAACAGGTTGGTCTAGTGCTAGAAAGCGTAGTATACAACTCCATTTGCCTAAATGGAATACAAACCTAAGGAAACACTGGTTTACTGTAAGGGTGGTGTCAGCATGGAACGGCTTACCAGCAAATGTGGTGGGGAGTTCTAATATGGATGCATTTAAATCTAGATTAGATAACTATCTGTATGATAAGACTACTTCATTTTAAGAATAAATAATGGCGAGCACCATGGACGAAAGTCCCATAGCTTGAACTGACTTATGAAACTTATGAAATTTGTACACTTTTCATTTTACTGTTATTATATAAATGTGTATTTATGAGCAATAACTCATGACAAGGTGTGCATTTATTTGCAGATGTAGACACTTCTCTGGTGTATGCTGAGGCATGTGGCTGTAGGTAGTGTGCTTCTGAACACACAAAGTCCCCCATGTCCCCTATAAACCCTCCCAAAAATGCAATAGTTTACTGCATTTGATCTTGAATAGAGTGTTTTCTATTGACTGCAGATATAGTATTTGTTCCTAGTTAACAATGCTTCACAGACATATCAACTAGCACTGTACAAATGGTTCCTCCCAGAAATTCTGGGAGGGCAGTTGCCCAGTGACCAACAGCCAGTCCTGGGTCACCACCTTCCTATGTCCAAGAAACAGGAAGGAGGTGACCAATGGCTTTTGCCCTGAGGTTGAAGGGCTAGGAGTAGCCTGGAGCAGGGAGTGGCAAAGGCCAGGTTACTTAGGGTCTGGACAGTAGAGGATCTTCCTCTTTTTGTCCAGACACTGGAAGGAACACAAAGAAGGCTCTCCTTGCAACTTCAGGTAGAGCTGGCCTGGGCCTTCTGCCAAACTGGCCACAGAGTCCTTGGGGCTAGGGTTGGGTTGCAGAGGTGGAGGGTGGGGTGGAGTCAGGGCATGTGTGGGTCAGTGTTAAGCTTTATCATTTTGGTAGATGCAATTAAAAAAAAAGAGGAGATAGGAAATAGTAATATGTTACATTTTAGATGAGGATGCTCCTTTAATTGCACTATAGTGGGCGTTTGCATGTTGAGGGCTGGTTTAGTTGGAGGTTGAGGTAGAGTCTTGGCCCTGTGCTGGGCACTTGGTGGGATCAGGGGTTTTAGATCTCCAGGGTCCGGATGCATCTCTTCACCGTATTTAGGTGAGAGGTGGAATGAGTGATGCTAATGAAAGATGGGCATGTTAAGAGGGCTGTCTGTTATGCCCCCATCCCACCAGCTCCACAGCTTCAGGATTCACCACTGGATTGGAAGCTGGTCTCCTCAGACCCAATAAAGGGTGGTCGTCAGCATCTGGTAACCCCCACAAAAAAATAATACATAAAGAACACACTTCCACGCTGGTCTCCTGACCTTTTCGCCTTTCCCTTTTCCTTCTCCCCCTGCTCCCGGGTTGCAAGGACCCCCCTTCCAAAAAATAAAAATAAAAAAGGCCAAGGAATGAGAACTTGTCCCAGGAACCCTTTCAGGCTTCCGCTTCCCCTTTGTATGGAGGTTGCTGCTTACCTGTGCTGTCTGCCCACACCTTAATCAATGGCTGGGGTGGCTAGGTCATGGTTCCCCATGGAGCATTTCCTCTTCAGGGGGGCATTGAGGAGCAGTTGAGTGCCATGGGTCACTGGATCAGCATGACCCCAGTCCCGCCTGTGCTTGGGGTTGGGGGTAGGTGACTGGGTGACTGGGTGTCTGCCTCATTCTTTTGGGTCTTGTGTTGGTGCTACTCATAGGTGCTCTGGGTGACTCATGCAGTAGCTCTGGTAGGGCACACTACCTCCCACATGGTTATGGTGCTCTCCTCTGGATCAAGGGAGGACTCTTGTGGACAGACCTCAGGTGCATAGAGGAGTTCACTCACAAGCCATGCATGAGCAGTAGCCCAGTATCAGCCCACTCATTGCGGCCATATCGGGGATGGCTGCCGACCATGCCTTGGCCACCTCAGGGTGGGGAAGCAGCAAAAATGGAAGGTTCAGGCTTCAAGAGACTCCCAGGTTGGCAGCACAGCTAGATCTCTGCAGTTATAAAAACTCACACTCATCGTACCTGATAAAAGTCTGAAGCAGATTTAAAAAAAACCAAAAACAAGGGGTTAAGGAGGGCGTGGTCTCTTTGCACTGTAGCTGCCTTGGGCTGCTGGGTTGAAGCAACAACCTGAGGCAACCTTTCCTCGCTGGGCAACAAGGGGACATGGGGGAGGGGCTGGGTTTAATGGGGCATTAAAAACATAAATAGATGGAACGGGAGTGCTCCTGGGGCATGCGGTAGGGGGACAACTCTAAACTTCCCTGAGCAAGACGTATGGCTCAAGTCAACATAAAGGAGGGATTATACCATAGTTAAGCACAAAAAAAAAGGAGGGACTAGAAGCCGCAGTGGGCAGTGGGCATCATGCCCCCCCCAACCCCCAGGTGTTCTGCTGAATTTTTCATAGCTATAAGGGGAAGTCCACAGCAGGAGGCCATTTGGCACACTACTAATGTGGCAGTTTTTCTGTTTTCAACAGGTTTTCATGATTTTGGTTACAGCAGGAGGTATAAACATCAGTAACAAGGAGGAGGCTACAAGGCAAGGGGCCAGTGAGGTGCAGGCCTCTATGAACCCAGATCCTTTTGGCCCTCCTACTCAGGAGTTCAGAGACACCCTGCAGTGACTCATGAAATTGGGTGGCCCCAAATGGCTCCAGGTAGCCATGCAAGAAGTGTCAGCTCAACACCATCGGGTGCCCAATGCCATGCAAGCTCCCAAAAGGATGAGGAAGCCCTTGAAGAAGATATCCGAAGCACTAGCAGCCAGAGGGGGCCGGAAGATGGCAGCTGTTGAGGAACATCGAGACAGGTCAACAGAGGTGGTGGCTGAGGACCAGGAAGTCACGATTGTTGAGATGGTGGACAGAGGGGTGGACGAAGAAGACAGTGCAGGCAAGGGAGCCAGCCAAGCACCTCTGTCAGCAATGCCAGATGGTGATTCAGATGATGGGCAGACAATAGCTAATGTTCAAGTGGACAAGCAGAGGTCAGGGCAGGCCAGGAAATTAAGGGGCCCATTCATCCAAATGAAAAGCAGGCAAAATGGGGAGGTGACATCCATGGTGGGCAGACGCTTTTTGGGAAAGGCCCTATGCATGTTGTGTGAAAGTGTCAGGAGTATGCCACCTGGGGGGGAGTCCAAGGGAGTGAGGCTGCAAGCCAAGGGCACCTGTGCATCAACTCAGGGACCAATGTGCATGGGGCAACAGGGCTGCTGACCATTGCCAATACCATGGTTCTCCCATACTTCCCAGATGCACTTCTCAAGGGGGCGGGGTGGGCTACACCAGTCAAAGACAGTTGGGGACTCCCCTCCCCCACCAGCATTCCAGATGTGGCCATGGGGTCCTTGGGGTGGACAACAATTTTTTATGGGTGGTAATGTTGAGAACAAAGTTGCAGTGTCCCAAGCTCCCACCTCAGCAGTTGTCCCAGCAGTGGTGGAGGGACTGGCCTGGGGGAGTCTCCCAGTGATGGCTAATGAGCCATTGCAGACTGGAGGGACTATGGTGCAAGCCTGTGTGGATAATACAGTCAGGCAAGATTGTGTCCTAGGAGCCGCTGTAGCCGAGCCAGCGGCTGGGGGCACAGAGCAACAGCAGATGGGGGGGCCATGTCTGCCACCCCAGCCACACCACAGCAGGTTCCCATGGTGGCCACACCCTCAAAGCCAGGGCAAGACCATTGGGCCTACCTGGGGGTGGATGACCCAAAGGACACCCACCTGACCCCTGCTATTTGGGAAAGAAATCTGGAAAAGGGAGTATATTGAGATATTTGAATTATTACACAGAGAATTGCCGGATGCTGGAGACAAAGATGGACTGAATCAGGAAAAGCTTTGATGGCCAAAGGTTCTACACACATTCAAAAACTGGTAACGGCCTTTAATATCTTTGTCTACATCTACTGCGCCAAGTTCCCGAAGAAGACAGGGCAACTGCTCAAGTACAGGGACAACATTAAGATAGCTCACCTAGCATTTGAGGGTAACACATGGTTGAGGCATGACAAACTGTTCGCATGAGACTACCACGATCTCCAGAGATGCAATGGATTAAGATTGACCATGACTTGCGGTGCAGACACATGACATGGGCAAAGCCCAGAAACATAGCTTACACAGCTAGTGGGTACATGGTATATAAAACCACCTGGGTGGGGCAAAAATGGATAGGTACCTCTAGACAGTACAACACTGGAAAATGTTTTTGCGACTATTGCAAATTCCGGCACTAGTGCAGCAGTTGTGGCAGTAAGAACAAAGCTAGCACCTGCCAAGGGGGAGGGGCTACAAAAATGGTGAGGGCCAACTGGCCAAAAGTAAGCAGGGGGAAAAATATGCCAAGCGGCCTGGTGAGGTCACCAATAAGAACTGAGCATATGGCTAGTTGGCTTGACTTCAGCCCTTGCAGAAAAGATGTACAGTACTTATTAGAAGGTTTATCTTCCAGTTTCTGTATATCATACCAAGGGTCTCGAGTATCTACCAAGGTGCACAATCTGAAGTCGGTAATGACACTCATGTACATGGTGGCAGAGAAGGTATGCAAGGAGGTGGTCACTGGGAGGGTAGCAGGACCATTCGGCAATCCTCCACTGAGCCCTTGCAGTGCTCCCCTTTGAGGGTGTTTCCCAAAAAGACTCCATGCGAGTTCGGACTAATCCACCACCTATCGTATCTGAAAGAGGCTTCAGTGAATGATTTCATTACTAGATAATACAGTGCGGTGTGCTATGCCTCTATTGATAAAGTGGTCAAGCTCATTCAAAAAAGAAGGCAAGGGTGCTCAGCTGGCCATGAGCGACATTAAGTTGACTTTTCTGCTGCTGCCCATCCGTCCACAGATTTCGATCTGCTGGGGTTTTCATTCGAGGGAAAGTTTTAATATGACATGTCAATGCTGATTGGGGTGCTCATTTTCTTGCGCAGCCTTTGAGGCCTTCAGCCATTTCTTGGAATGGGCCACCAGGCAACACAGTGGAAATGGCTTGATCATGCATTATTTAGATGATTTCTTGTTCATGGGGCCCCGAACATGAAAGCATGCGAAGCTACGCTAGGTTCCTTTTCACAGCTCATGGATTGGTTTGATGTGCTACTGGTGCATTAAAAAAATGTGGGGCCAATCAACAGGCTCACTTATCTTGGTATAGAGCTGGACACGGGCCACATGGTGTCTTGATTGCCAAAAGAGAATGTTTCCCATCTGGGACAGTTGGTGACAGAGGTCTGGGCGGCCAAGAAAGTCACCCTCAAGACGCCACAGTCACTGATTGGGCACCTTAATTTTGCATGTAAAGCAGTGTCAACTGGCAGGCCTTTCATGAGATGGTTGTTCTGGGCTATAAGGGGCATTTTGCAACCACACCATCACCATCACATCAGGGTGTTGGCTGACATGAGAGCAGACTTAGCAGAGTGGAACACCATCCTCCAGCACTTTAATGGGGTTTCCGCTTGGCAGGCAGGCTCGGATTTCAGCCAAGATTGCCAAGTGGTTGCAGATACGGCCGGCAACATTGGTTATGGAGACTTCTGGTTTACAGGCCCCTGGGATCACAGCTGGAAGGAAGTGGGTCTCACAAAAAATGTGACCTTTCTAGAGCTTTTTCCCATTCTGGACACAGTTTTTGTTTGGGGGGATAGACTCAGATACAAAAAAGTTTTCAGTCAGACAATATGGGGGTGGTGGCCATCTTGAACACTCAATCATCCAATTCTAAGGAGGTGATTAGGCTACTGAGGATCTTCATCCTGAGGTGCCTGAATCTCAATGTGTTCTTCAGGGCAATTCACATTCCAGGGGTTTTGAATGTAATTCCAGTTCAAACGCTTTTAGCAGACGGCACCGGCAACACAGAAACACCTTGCCCAAGTGCCAGCTTTTTGGTGGCAAGCCACAATCCAAGAATGGCTGACCTGGTACAACCCGCTCTGGCCCCTGGAACATGGCATAAGTATAGGGCACACTTAAAGTCCTTTTGAGAATTCTGTGGGGATAGGCACCAAAACTACAAGCTGTTGCAATGGCTTCAGTTGCTGGAGCAGTTTGTACACCACATGATTGAGGAAGACAGGGCCCCATCTTACATCCGCAGAAACTTGTTGGGTAAACACCTTCATGGCAAGGATGCATGGTTTCCAGGACATGACAGGATCCTTCACTATATGGAAGATGATAGAAAGGTAGCATAGAATTAAGGGGACCAGAAAGGACATGAGGTGACCAGTGGACAGTCGGATATTAATCGAGATAATGGGCAAACTGTCAAGAATCTGCTTGTCTGAGGACAAAACAAGACTCTTTAAGGGTCTATTCACCTGTGCCTTCTGTGGCACTCTCAGGGTGTCAGAATTAGTGGAGAATTCTACCATGCAGTCAGGGCACAACCTGGAATGGGGGGGATGTCCTGTTGCCACTTGAAAACAGCACAGTTCGGCCCCAGAAAACTAATAATTTTCCATCGTGCTCAGGGGTGTGTTTTTTGCCTACGATCCCTCATCAAAGAGTACATGGAACATAGAGGGGTTGGGCACAGCACCTTTTTCACCCATGCCAATGGTAAACCAGTGACCAGATACCAATTCAGGGCAGTCTTTAGAAAGGGGATTAGGGCAGCAGACTGGGCTGCTAGATATTTCAGTTCACACTCATTCAGGATTGGGGTCACCACTGAAGTGGGAAGGCTGGGCTTCCAGGAGGCAGAGATAAAAATGATTGGACGCTGGCAGTCAAAGACCTACAAAACTTACATCAGGCCTGGAGTTTGAAGGGGGGCATGCCACATTAGTAGGCATTAATTATTAACTGCTTTGGTTTATCTTACAAATGCACCTCCCTGAACACAAAAACTTTTATGGATCTTGTGGCGGACTACTTGGAATTATTTGCTAAAGTAACACTGTATTTTAAATGTGAATGGGAGTGGCCCAGTGAGGGCACACTAAAGACGAGATGCTGCACATCACTGGATGGAGCATCCTTCTTTTAGGGCTTGGTATGGTTTTATCTGGGCATGGTTACTCCCAGAAATTCTGGAAGGGCAGTTGCCCAGCGACCAAGAGCCAATCCTGGGTTACCACCTTCAAAGGTCTAAGGAACAGGAAGGAGGTGACCAATGGCCTTTGCCCTGAGGGTGAAGGGCTAGGAGTAGCCTGGAGCAGGGAGGGGCAAAGGCCAGGCTACTTAGGGTCTGCACAGTAGAGGATCTTCCTCTTTTTGTCCAGACACCAGAAGGAACACAAAGACCCTCCCTCCCTCCCTTGGAAATGGGGAACATGGATATCTGAGTCTGGTGGGCAAGATCAGGCCGTGGTTAGGGATGGCGGGTGGACTAATGAGAATTATTTGCTAAAGTAACACTGTATTTTAAATGTGAATGGGAGTGGCCCAGTTAGGGCACACTCCAGAAGAGATGCTGCACAGCATGGGATGGAGCCTGTGACCACGGGGGATGATAGTTGGGCAGTTGAGGCCCAGTGAGGGCATAACTGCATGGCTGTGGCCTAGAGGTGTACATGTCCATTGAGCTGCCTTGTCAAGGGGCTGACTGGCCCAGTGGGGGTTTGCCGGGCCTTCTTTGGCCTAGGTTTGGCTTGGTTCCTGGATGGTTGATTCATAGCCGATGTCATCTGCTGCCCCAGGGTAATATTGTATTAGTAGATTTGCATGTGATAATGTTTACGATAATGGTTATTATACTCTTTGTCTGTATTCTGTGTAACCATTTTTAATGATGTAATGTGAATGTTATTAGTGGTGACAATCAAGTCAAAGTAAAGTGTTGGCCTTTTCTGCCAAAATCCAAACAAGTGGTCATGTGTGCTTCTTTTAGGGTTGGGTATAGTTTTACCTGGGCATGCAAGTCTTTGCTCTGTACATTCTTTATAAGTTACTTTCTGGCTTGTATGACTGCCTGTTCACTTCATTTGCATGGGCAAAATGTGAATGTTTGAAATACAGCACAAACTTCATTGCATATCACAAAATGGCCAGTTAAAATTAGTACTTGTTGACAGGGCCCCTACTTTTCTGCGGCACAGTGGGACCAAGTTCTGCGGCAAGACTACCATTTGCCGCAGAACTTCCGCAGCGGTGGTTTGTAATTTCTGTGGAAGTTCTGTGGCACTAACAAACTACCACATCACAGTTTCAGCTTGTCATTCATACTTTACTTTCGTGGCAGTGGTTATAGTAATCAGGATGGTGGAAAACACAGTAACACTAGTTCAAAAATAACAGACTTATAAAAATAATTTTATGCCTAAAAAAGCAAAACAAATGTCTCTCCCTTAAGGTCCTAGCCTGTTGCATCAATGACATATGCAGAGGGGATCTTATGTGATAAATAAAGTATTTCTATATGCATGCTATCTATCCCACTAATGAGGTTTCCACTGTGTATCACTTATATATTTATATGCAATCTGTAACATGCATACAAATATGCGTGTGTGTGTGTGTGTGTGTGTGTGTGTGTGATGACAGAGACAGAGATAAGCGTGTGTGTGTATATATATATTTATCTCTCTTTCTCTCTCTCTCCCTCTATATATATATATATATATATATATATATATATATATATATTTATATATATATATTTTATTTTTATTTCCATGAACTTGCATCCTCATTCATACAGGTCCCATTGGAAATGGAATATAGGAGTTATTGCAAAACTCATTTTTCATGTCAACCGGCTTTCCCTGACACACTGCGTAACACCATCAGGCCATGACATGCATGTGAACCAATTGTGAGATGCAGCTCTCCAGCCCATTACAATGTGACCACCATGTGACAGAACACTGCACCATACCTTCCCAGGCTCCGAGTGGTGATGTGTTCCACCAATTTTTGTGCTGCCCAGCCAGCTCCCAGAGCTAATCTCTAAACCTGAGTTGCCGGCACAGAAACACAGCATGCTACTCTCTGGCCCAACAGCTGTCCCTGCACACAACATTTCTCAATAACTTTTTGGTGATTCTATCAACCAATGACAATATGTAATCATTAACCCTGGCAAAAATGCGTACAGTGCAATTATTTATTTAACAGGTCTCTTCTTTCAACAGGTCTACACATTATTATATTTCACTTTTCTGTGCATAATTACTTTATTTTTCTTAAAAATGTAGACAGTTAAATTCATTTCACCAGTTATTCATTTCAGATAGCGTCTCTATATCTTAAAGGCACAAACAGGTTTGTACAAATTGAAGTATGGACTTAACAGGTCTGTGCTATTGACAAGGTTTTGTTTAAGCTGTCCCTAGTGCAACAATGTAAGACTGAAAATTGTATTAGGATGTAGTGCAGGTTGAACAAATATCACCATGCATGATGTGCTGTGTCACCATCTCTGGCAGTGGGAGCTGTGGTAGATAAGTGACTGTTCATTTCTGTTGCAGAATGCAGCCATTTCATTAGCTAATGTATGTTGTTATAGCAATGATAACATCACATTCTGAACATATAGGGGGTTTTGGATATAAAAAGAGGGGAAGGGAACCAGATTCTATGGATAAACAGAAATATTAATAAAAAATCACCAAGAAGAGTGAATTCTTTGGCACCGCAGAAGTTCTGCGGTAGACTGCAAGTTCTGCGAAAAATTCTGCGGACGCAGAATTCTAGAGGCCTTGCTTGTTGAGGTAACTGCTCAATAGGCCCTATTGTGAGATGAAAACTCAGTTCATAGCATGCAAATGTTTTAAAAATGCTGCCCCCAGTAATTTATGAATTCAGCATGTTTTAACTCAGTTATGAGTTTCTAACCCTTCAGATATTAAAACAGCCCACAAGAGATTCATAGAAATTTGCTTGTAGCTGAACCACTCTTTTTGTTAGAGACTCGAAAATTGGCATGCTTACTTGTTGTTAAACAATCCAAAGGCCTTACAAATATCATAGCATTTAAGTGAGTGGTTTTGAACAAACCTGGGTACTAAATCTGGTATTTCCTTTCTTAGTGAAATGTTGTGAAAATAATACGCTGCTTATAACTTGGCCACCTTTAGGGCTACTGTCGATATCTGCAAATTAGAATTTATACCCTTTAGTAAGGGTCTTAGAAACTGTTAAATGAGGCAAGATTTTAAATATTTTTTTAAGTCTCAGGGGCTCATAATTTCACAGTTTAAATATCTGCACAATTTTGTGATAATTCACTGTCACACTACCCCTTCCTAAAAAACAGAGTTCCTACTTCTTGGTGTCCAAGTTATCCCCCCCCCCCAACATGTTCTCTGTATGTGCCTATAAATCCTAGCCTTCCAAGTGTATCAGGCTATCAGGATAGTCAGTTTTGCTGTGCTTAATTCTCATATCACCTGCATTAAACTTGTCCTAAGATTTGCCACGGTTTCTTCAAATCTCCCATCATTTCTATGGAATGCACCATGGAAAAAGGTCTTGGAAACCAAATAATGTTTTTTATGTACTTCTTTGTAAAAAAGGTATTCGCCTTGCAACAATGAGGAGCTGAAATTTCAAAAATAGGTAGCACCAACATAAGACTTCAATTCATATAGAAGTAAATTTAAAAAATGTTGCACTAACCAATGTTTACTGCCTCCAATCACAGTTTATTAGTGGCAAGACATTTATAATGTATGGTAGAACGCTGTTATGCCCCAAAAATAATCTTTTTACAGCATTGTTACACTATCGATGTGATGTCACTCTCTTGTTATACTATCGACGATGCATCACATTGATAGTGTGACAGATTCGAACCACCACGTGATGCTGTTGCCATGGCCACCATAACAGCCGAACATGCCTATTTTTTAAAATGTTTATCAGGTAATTGGCGAGAGAGTCGCGGAGCTCTGTCAAAACGCTACCATGTGGTCGGAAGCTGCACCGAAAGCAGAGGTGGAGGTGGTAGTAGTAGATTATTGTTTCCAACACTGGCATCATTTTTTTGTTTCTCTGCTGACCATACACTATAAAAGACAACGTATGGTCAGCAGTGTGCAACAACGCTGTTTGCCTTCTGCGTGGTTCCTTGGCAGCCCTATAAACCTCTAAAGCTTAAACTCTCGAGGGTTTAACATAGTTACCAAGAGAACCACGAGAAACAAACATAGCATATTACACACAGCTGCCCAAACGTTATCCTCTATATAAAAATTTTAACATGTGCATGCAGTTAATTAGAACACCCAGTACGTGCTGAACAATGACACCTCTGGTGAGATGATGGTAGCTGTCTCAACCCTCTACCTATTTTTTTTTTTATCCTTTGCATGGAAATGATGATTACACAATTTACAAGGTTTTCCATTGTTTTCATCAGTATTTTCCATGAAAAAAAAGACACAAAAGGCACAGAACAACATAAAATGCATGGAATGCTATGGAAAGTGCATCTTTGCATGGTATCATGGAAATACTGTACTGTACCTTGTCAATTTAATCTGATTTTCCATATGTTCAAATAGTCCATAATTTCCAACCTTGGTTTCCATGGTAAATTCTATGTAATCCATGGAAAATCTAGGTATGAGAAGGGAGAATTATTGTCCCTATATGCGTCCTTGCTTCAATTGGTGGACTCTGTTATTGTGCTACCAAGCTCTGCTGTCCTTCCATTGGTAAACCCATGCATCAAACACCTTCTGCTGGTGATCCTCTAAACTACTGCCTCCCATATCCATCCATATCCATTAGTTTAAATACCCCCTGATTGCTCTGCTCATTTTCTTGACCTGTACCCCAACCCCCAGGACAGCTGAAGCCCATTTTAGGCATGCAGACATTCCTTGCCCCAAAATTATCACTAAGCTGGTCAGAAAAATTAGGTTCTTTCTCTTTGAACAGACTCTTAGTAAGATTTAGGTTGTTTAATAGCCTACTATAATTCCGCATAGTCCACGGGACCATGATACTCTCAGAAAAGAACACTGGTGGGGATTCACAAAACATTTTGAAGGTGCAAAACCTTCCCTAAGTCCCCAAACATTCCATAGCTGGGGAAAAATGGGGAAATTGCTCTGAGTGCTATACACAAAACTTCCACAGCTGCAGAAAAAATACACTATGGACTGTGGAAAAAAGTGCAGCTGTGGAAGTCCCTGAGGAAAAAAGTCATTGATAAGTATGGCACATCCCCTAAAAGGCTATTCTCAGCCAGTATGTTTCCGCAGTTGAGGAAAAAATGTTGGACAGGATTTTCAAAGAAAGCCAAAAATCCCACAGCTGTGGGAAAAAGTCCTGCAGCACTGCGGAAATGCAGTTGTGTGATATTCTTAAAGAAAACTTGTGCAGGTGCGGAATTCCACATAAAGCTCCACAGGTGTGGAATTTTAGCAGCTGCGGAAATCATTCAAGTGCTGAAAATCTGCAACTGCGGATCCACAGCTGTGGTAATGGCTTAGGAGGCACAACAATAGTGGACCTAATTTGCTGGAGCAGCAGACTTACACAGTTCTGCCATAGCATGAAGTTGAAAGCACACACAGAGAAATCAGCAACCAGTCCCTCAGCTGGGACCACTGCAGCACCACAGTTACCAGCAATACCATGGCATCATAGTGGCTGTCTGTCACTGCTGGCCGTCTCTCCCTGTAGTGTTCCTATTGCCTGCAGGAGTAGCACGCACTGCAGGCTGTTCAGACTCTATTGCCCATGGGGCTGCTTCATGGGCTGCACTGGGTCTGGTGGTTGTTGTCTGTTACCATTCAGTGGCAATGTGTGTTACTGTTGTTGTAACATCAGCCACTGATATACCCACTGGAATGCTATTACCTGTGCCTAACCTCCACTATAATTATTTTCAATTGTTGGAGCACTACTGCAGTTTGCTGAGGGAGAGTTTTGCCTCACTCCAATGTATGTAACATTTTTTCCTCAACTGCGGAAAACAACTGGTTGAGAATAGCCTTTGAAGGGCTGTGCCATACTTATCAATTACCTTTTTACCCCAGGAACTTCAACAGTTGCACTTTTTTCCACAGTTCATAGTGTATTTTTTTCTGCAGCTGCGGAAGTTTTGTGAATAGCACTTAGAGCAATTACCCCTTTTTTCCGTAGCTACGGATGTTTTGGGGACTTAGGGAAGGTTTAGCATCTGCAGAAAGTTTTGTGAATCCCACCTGTTGCACACATGAGAGTGCGGTGTAACACTCCCTGAGCACAATGAAATGCCCCAATTGAAATACAATTACAGTGGAGGTCAGGCACAAGTAATAGCAAAGCAGTGGGTGTGAATCAGTGGCAGTTGTTACTGCAATACTAGCACACATCATCATTGAAAGACAACAAACAACAACCACCAGGCCTGGTGTGGCCCATGAAGGAGCCCCACAAGCATTAGGGGCTGAACAGCCTGCAGTGAGTGCAACTGCAGCAGGCAACAGAAACACTTCAGGGAGAGACATGACCATCAGTTACATACAGCCACTGTGGTGCATGGTTTTGCTGGTACCAATGGTGCTGCAGTGGTCCCAGTTGAGGGAATTGTTGTTGGTCTCTCTGTGGGTACTTTCAGCAACATCTATGGCAAAACTGTCAAAGTCTGCTGCTCTAGCTAATTTGGATCACTTTGTTGTGCCTTCTAAGCCTTTTCCGCAGTTGCAGATTTTCAGCACTTGAGTAACTTCCACAGCTGCTGAATTTCCACAATTACTGTTTTTTTTATACATTTCAGCAGGTTCTCAATTTTTCTTTCTGAATATCCTGCACCAGCATTTCTGCAGTGCTGCAGGCCTTTTTCCCACAGCTGCGGAATTTTTGGCTGTCTTTGTGAATCCTGCCCATTGTATATACCAGTCCATTTAGAATTACATAGTTCCATAAATGACCGCCTCATGTTCTTAGGACTTGTTATATCTATGTCATTCCATAGAACTTGGTGACAAAAAAGGACCTCTTGGCCCATCAAGTCTGTCCTCACCCCCCCAAGTCCTCCCTCCCCCCCTCTTAAAGCTCCCACCCCACCTCCTTGTTACCCCATGTGCCTGTCCCATGCTCTCTTGAAGCCTTCCACAATCTTGACCCCCGCCAACTCCTCTGGAAGTCTGTTCCAGGCCTCCACCACTCTCTCAGTGAAGAACCACCCTCTCAGGTTGCCTCTTTAGTTTCCCCCCGTAATCTGAGCCTGTGCCTTCTAGTTATGGTGCTTACCTTAATGTGAAATAAACACCCCATGTCCACTCTGCTAATTCCTTTGATGTATTTAAAGGTCTCTATCATGTCCCCTCTCTCCCTTCTAGTCTCTAATGTGTAGGGTCCCAGTTTCCTACATCTCTGTCCATATGGCTTCTCCTGCATCCCTTGCACCACCTTTGTTGATCTTCTCTGAACCCTTTCTGTCAACTCTATGTCTTTGTGCTGGTATGGCCTCCAGAACTGGACACCATACTCAAGATGCGGTCTCACCATGGCTTGGTACAGGGGCATCAGGACTTCCCTCCTTCTGCTTGCTATTCCCCTGCCTATAGTTGCCAGCATTCCATATACCCTCCCCACCACCCTGGTGCACTGCTTTCCCGCCTTGAGGTCACAGGAGACTACTATCCACAGATCCATCTCTTGATCTCTAATCCTGACTTCCTCCCTCCAAAGTATGTATCCTGCCCTCAGGTTTCTGTTCTCCAGGTGCATGACTGCACACTTCTTGATATTTACTTTAAGTTGCTAGGCCTCCAACAACCGCTCCAGTGTCCTCAGGTCCCGACTTATGTCTTCAATGCCCCTTGCAGAGTCCACCCAATTGAAGATTTTCAAATCATCCACAAATAGGGCCACACAGCACTTCAGTCTGTCTTCTATATTGCTTATGTAAATATTGAAGAGGAGCGGTCGCAGTACAGACCCTGGGGGGACCCCTCTCATCACCCTCCCTGTCCTGGAATATACCCCATTCACTATCACCCTCCGGCTTCTGTCTGCCAACCAGTTTTCAACCCATCTAGCTATTTTGTCCCCCACCCTTATACTTTCCAGCTTGCTGACCAGCCTTTTGTGGGGTACGGTGTCGAAAGCCTTGATGAAATCCATATAGGCCATGTCCACTGCACCCCCCTGGTCTATCACCTGCATCATCCAGTCAAAGTACTCAATTAAATTTGACTGGCATGACCTCCCTTTAGTGAATCCATGCTGTTTGTCATCCAGCAGTCCATTTACCTCCAGATATTCCATCACCCTTTCCCTGCTGAGCACCTCCATGACCTTCCCCACCACTGTGGTGAGACTGACCGGGTGTTAGCTCTCCCACAACTCCCTGCTTCCTCCGTTATATATCGGTGCTACAGTTGCACTCCTCTAATCCTATGGCACCCTTTTGGAATCCAAAGAGAGGTTGAACAGCCTCAGCAGTGGGGCAGCCAACTCTTCTCTCAGTTCCTGGATCACTCTTGGGTGCAGCCCATCTGGCCCCATGGCCTTGTCCATCTTCAGCCTGCCAAGTTCCTCCTTAACTATCTCAGCACTGAAGTCTCTCATGTCAACCCCTGTGCTCCCCACCCTCCTCCTTAGCTTTGGTCCCCTGCCCTCCCCTTCCTTCATAAACACCGAGCAAAAGTACCCATTAAGTTCTTCTGCATTTTGCCAATCCCACTCTAAAGGCATCCCCCTCAGCCTTGTGATCACTTGGCCAGTCTTCCTCCTATCCCCCATGTATTTAAAAAAGTCTTGTTACCCCTTCTGACCTGTTTTGCTATCCTTTTCTCCATGTTGGCCTTAGTTCTCCCAATTATCCTTCCTGCTAGCCTTCTCATTTCCCTATAAGCCTTTCTGTCCTCGTCCTTCTGTGTTCTCTTATATTCCCTGAAATTCCTCCTCCTGCCCCCGACCACCTTCGCCACATCTGTATTGAACCAGAGTGGCCTCCTGCTTCTTGTGCCCTTGCTGACTTGTTTGTGTGGCCTCCTTCACTCAGTCTCCAATAGCTCCCCATAACTCTTCCACTTTGTTTATTTCTCCCATACCCTCCAACGACTCCCTTACTATCTATCGCATCTTGTCAAAGTCTGTGTACCTGAAGTCCAGCACTGTTGTGCTCATTCAGCACACCTCTCTTCCTGCTCTGACCTTGAACCTGATGGTCCTATGGTCACTGTTTCTCAGCTTTCCCCCTACCTCCACCCCCTCCACATTCTCCCCATTTGTCAAGATCAAGTCCAGCAGGTTGTTCCCCCTTGTTGGATCTCTGTCCAACTGCTGAAGGAACACCCTCTGCAGTGCCTCCAGGATCCCCTTAATTCTGGTCGAAGCCACATCTGGGATAGTCCAGTCTATATCTGGAAGGTTTAAGTCCCACACTAGAAGCGTTTACTCCTTGCATTTATGCCAATGCAGACACTAACAGTGAGGTATTACCTCAAGCTGCAATGCTTGGCTATGGATAGCACTTATTTGACTGGTACTGCAAGTAGGAAATCAGCTTACCTACTCTAGGATCATTTATGATCCTGCTTGGAACCACCCGCTCTTCTGCTACTTTTGCAATAGGAACCATTATGAATCCAATTGTATTACCACTCTACCCAGCCCCACAACAGGCCAGGTTTATGGCTTTTTAAAATTTATGTCTTTGGCTTCCACAAAATTATCACAAAATTCCACAATTTTCACAAAGACTTGTGAAGTTTGAGTTTACGTACTGATGTTATATTGCAGTTTTTATGCTTATAAGATAGGCATCCTTTAAGCAAGAGATACAAATTGGCAGACACAGCATCCATATAAGGGTCTATGAAACTGCCAATCTTGGTGACATTGCGTACTCTAGTTTTAAAGGTAGACAGGTTTTTACCTCTTAAGTTTATATACAGTACTTGCAGAATTTAATTTGAAAATATTCAAATGTTTGACTTATTGTACAGCCACTCAGCCTTCTTCAAAGCTAGAGATCTGAAACATGACAGCCACACGTATACACTATATCTGCATGAAACCACATGTGTGCCAGATGTTATAACATCTAGATGAGTGGTTTCAAAATTAGATGGAAATAACTGAAAATTACATTTTGGAAAAGTTTCAAAATATTTTCACTGAAATTCTATGACATTTCATGGAAGAGGAATTGTAAGTTTGCCTAAATTCCACCAGCAGAATATTCAGTTTAAAGGTTATTGAGAAAGTTGTTGCACTGCAGCTGGAGATGCACCTCGCAGTCTTTGACATCTTTAAACCTCTCAAGTAGAATTTAGGTCTAGGTGTAGCACTGAAACTGTGCTTGTCCAGGTGCACAATAACCTGTTCATGGCAAGAGGTCAGTTCTCATCCTTTTAGATCTCTCATCAGTTTTTGATACCGTGGACCATGAGTTGCTTTTGGACTGGCTTAGGGGGTATGCAGGGACCACTGGCATCTGCTAGTCTGAGTCCTATCTGAGAGGCAGAACCCAGAGGGCACTGTTAGGAAGATTTTCCTCATGCCCAGAGGCTCTGTTCTGTGGCATACCCCAGGGCTCCATCCTGTTGCCCATTGTGTTCTCATTTATTATGCTGCCCCTGGGTAAGGTAATTAAGAAATTTGGGCTAGGGTTTCACTACTATCCAGATGATACCCAGCTCTATATGTCCTTTGCACCTGAGACAGTGGGTAAGGTGGACATGTTTAATAGATGCCAGGCTGAGATCCAAGACCAGATGTCATCAAGCTGACTGATGCTTAACCCAGAGAAAACTGAAGTTCTAGTGATTGAGCCAGGCCATGGAAGGGAGTGGCAGCTGCTGGAGGAGAGACCAGATTTAAGCTTGGTCCCTTGGGTCTTGTAGCCACCACCAAGGTGAAAAATCTCAGTGTCATTTTGGACAAGGGGCTGACAATGAAGGCTGAATGGCATTTTCCCCCGCAGAACATCAGCCAGATTAGATCCCTTATCACAACTGGTGACATGGCATGACTGGTGTATGCATTCATGACCTCGAGACTCAATTATCAATCAATCAATCAATCAATCAATCAATCATAATTTATTTGGTGAGCACAATTACAAAAAGATCAAAGTACTGTACGGAGACTTAAATATATCATACAAAACAAACAGTTAAAATCCTAGCAATCGCAACCTAAAACTTTAAACAGTCACTGCATTCTTAGTTCTAAACTTCAGAAGGGAACATACGGTTAAAAAGAAAGGTCTTCAATTCTGATTTGAAACTCTCAGTGGTCTGGCACTCTCTTATCCAATGAGGTAGAGAGTTTCACAGGGTTGGCACCACGTAGGCAAAAGAACGACTTCCAGATATCTTCAAATGAACCCAAGGAACATCCACCAATCCCTCATCAGTGGAGCAGAGCTGACAGAGGGGGCAGTAAGGGACAAGAAGATCTTGCAAGTAGCTGGGTCCCTGTCCATGTAAGGTTTTGTAAGTCAGTAATTCAATCATGAAGGTGATCTGCCAATTTACCGGCAGCCAGTGCAGATAGCAGAGCACAGGCGTGATGTGGCTAGATCTTGGTAGAACTGTCAACAGCCTGGCAGCCAGATTCTACACTAGCTGCAATCAGCGAATATAAACCCCCGGTAGCCCTAGGTATAAGGCATTGCAGTAGTCAAGGTGCAAGGTTACAAAGACGTGAACCAAAGTAGGCATATCGCTAGGTGGAATCTGATGCTTTATCTGGGCAATGTTTCTCAGATGCTAAAATGAAGTCTTGACAATGGCTGACACCTGACATTTTAGTGACAGACCACCATCCAGCACCATGCCCAGATTTCGCACTTGCATTTGAGGTAGACAGAAGGACAGACCCAAGCTGAAGTCCAGTACACTGATCTACTTGCACCTCAGTGCCGTAGCGACCTGGTTCAACCACCAACACCTCAGTCTTGTCAGGGTTCAATCTCAGCCAGTTAGCACTCATCAATTAACAATTATTTGAATGTTCTCTACCATGGGGTCAGTGGAGGTACAATACAATGCCTGCAGCTGCTGCAGAATGCAGAGGACCGGTTACTAACAGGCCTTTCAAGATCATGTCACATTTCACTGGCAATGCATGATCTGCACTTGCTGCTGGTCAAATGACATATCTCTTTTAAATTGGGTCTCTTGACCTATAAAACCCTACACAGATTGATTCCAGGCCACCTGGCTGAATTCTTGCATCCTTATGTGCCCTCTCACCTGCTCCACTCCACTGAGGAAGGCCTATTGGTAGTGACAAGGTCAAATTTGAAGATGTCAGGGGACAGGGCATTTGAAGTAGTAGGCCTGGTCCTTTGGAACTCCCTACTCAGTGCTTTGAGGGTGACCCCACTCAGTGGAGACCTTCAAAAGGGGCCTGAAAATGTATTTATTTCAGCAGTCATTTGGGGTGGATTTGTAACATCAAAACACCTTTTTAATGAATTATTGAGTGTCTAGGCTATTTATTATTATTTATTTTATATTTCGTATTTTAGAATGACTGAGTTGTAAATCTGACTATAGCTACAGTATGTAATGGCACCATAAGCCTCCAAGGAATGGCACCACAAATAAATAAATGCTACTTCTACTAATTTCAGACATCCCTTGCATTTGTGCACATTTGTCTCAGGTAGTAGTGTATTTGTATTGCACACCCCTAGCATTAACACAACTTCCACAAGCAGCTGTCACAGCAAAATGCAAATTGAAAGCATGTTAATACATCTTAACATTAACCCTTGAATAAGAGGCTTCATGACTACTGGGTCTATATAGTGGAGAATAACATCAAAGCAAAAACTATGAGCAAACAAACTGACTCCCACCTCCTCACCTTGGAGTACCAGTCAGCACTACACATTTGAAAGCTGTTAGAGGCATCAGACTCACCAAATTCCTTGCATTGCACTGGCTGAGTTCCCCATTAGAAACTGTTACCAGTGGGAAGTATACCATTTAAACAATAAGGCATAATGAAAGTGGGTTATTGTGAGGAAATCCCATACCTGCACGTCTAACCACATAAGCCAAAAAATGATATAGCTTTCTATGGGGGAGCGGATACCAATCTATAATCTCACCGTGATATTGCTTCACCACTGTTATGAAACCCAGTAAAGAATTTCAGGATCATGTTTTAATTTAAAAGATACAAAACTTGTACCTATTTCTGTGCGGATGCCCCTACATCAAGGAATGACTGGGCACAACAACCATATGAATACTGTGCAGTATCCACAATGGTCCTAGTCATGCAGAGGTTGTATTTCTCAATTTGGTTTAATAATGAAGCAATACTACATGATAGAGTGTGGTATATCGTGGGATATCCTCATGATTCATGCATCCAAGAAGCGATGGTATTGCATGATATGACACATCCTTGATTGCATTTCTTCTATTATACAATGAAAAAAGCACCTAAAACAGGCATAATGTTCAATAATATAGAATTCAATTTAGAACAGAAGTCCCAACTTTAAGCTAACAGATTACAAAACTTAAATTCACATTTAAATAGTACGTTTTATCTTATGAGTGCCTGGTGTGCTTGGTCTCTCAGTCATTTAAGGTAAGCTCCACTGAAGAGACTGTCAATGTATTAATTTAGAGGTTATGTTCTAGGACTGCAAAAAGGCACTTATAGATGAGATAACGACTATGGCTGAAAAAGGGGGCATAGATATAATGGGGGACTTTAATCTCCCTGACATTAATTGGAACCTCATGGTTGGAGAGAATCATACAGAGATTCTCTTCATAGATTATGTGGTCTCAGTGGAACTATTACAGCTAACATCAATACCAACAAAAGGGAATAACATCTTAGATTTTATTCTAACTAACATGGAAAATGTAATAAATAAAATTACCCCCAAACCCCCAATTTGTACAATAGGTCTATAACTTTGTGGCAGTGTCACAGCTGCCAAATTCAAAGCAGGTAATTTGATTTAAAACAGAGGATGCAGAAATAAGAAAACAATTATGCCTTTGGTGCTGTAAACAGTTTTCTTTAATAGACTGCCATTAATAGTTCTACCAACATGGAGTAAAAGTAGCAGGTAAGCAGATTCACAGGAGAAAATGCAGAAATCAGTAATCAGTTTAAGTCTAAGGAATAAGGAGCTGTAAGAGATGACATTAACATATATAGCAGTAGGGGTAGAAAATAGCAGTTGGGTCAGTTCACAGCAAAGAATGCAGAACTCCCTAATCGGTATAGGGACTTAGGATCTATAAAGAATAGGTTTCTCTGGTTGACTTGAGTTAATAGATCTAACAGCAGTGAATAGGGGAAAAAGACTATGCCAGGGTTAATAGGTGCAGTTTTAACCTATCAAGTGGCAGTATGGGATGAGATGAAAGCTAAGATAGTCGTGCCCTCCTGGCAGTTGAAAACAGACCTTGATTGGCTCCTCCTGTGGAAGGGAGGGGCTAGGGTGTAGTTAAGGGCAGGAGGCAACAAGGTGGGTGTGTGGGAGACAAAGTTTAACCCCCTTTTAAAGCCCAGCAGGGCGATCAAGTTGGGAGGGAGTTTGGCGCCTTTTTTCTTTTGAATACAAAGTCCCCCCGAGTCCACTGGGTAGCGTGACATTCAAGTAAGGGAGCGCCTGACTGGCATAAGCTTAAAATTCTTCACTACAATGTTTAGCCCTCACAGAGCTTAGGACTGCAGAGTTTTGGCACAATTATTAAGATTGTGCATGGAGGCTTGCATCCCGGAGCTCCGATGAACTCAGCCAGCATCCGAAGCAAAGTTTAGCCCCCTTTTAAAGTCCAGCAGGGTGATCAAGTCAGGAGGTAGTTTGGCGCCTTTTTTTTCTTTTGAATACAATGTCCCCTGAGTCCACTGGATAGCAGGACACACAAGATGTAAAAGGGGGGACCTACTCCAACTGTATAAAATCTTGCAGGACCCTGTCCTTACGAAACAATGTAGCATCACAAAATCTGCATAAGCACCTCATATATCTACCTTTATGTTTACAAAGCAAAATCTCGCATTGGCAGAGCAGCCATCAGCTTTGTGCTCCCTCAACTGTGGAACAAGCTGCAAAAAACTTTGAAATTAACTCATTCCATCAGCCTAGCAGCTTTTAAATCTCTATATCTACATCATATACATGCTTATACTGGGGCAGTTTATTTGAGATAGCTTTGTATGTCCAAACCACAGCATTTTTTTGCCATCTGTAAGCAAGGGATGACCATCCCACTGCCGTGTACAATACACAGTGGTGGGTTGAGTATGGAAGACCCGTGATAAATCTTATGGCTCTGTGATAAAGTGTATCGAGTTTGGCTAGGGTACTTGCAGGTCCCTGACTATATAGAAAGTTTGCTTAATCCAATAGGGAAAGAAAGGTAGTTTGAACCAGTTTCAGTTTAGCATCTCTTGTGAGGAGATTATTAATCCTAAAGAACAGACCAAGTCTTTGTCTAAGTTTCTTTTCCAGTTCTTCTAAGTGATCTGTGAAAGTAAGTCTATGGTCTAACCAGACCCCCAGGTACTTGAACTTTGGTACATAGTCCAACTGCTCACCTAGAATGGTAGTGATCTGCGAGAGTGTCCCAGCAATTGCAGGATTTATTGCATTTTGAAGGGGCGAGAGGAACATTGCTTTGTTTTTTTTTTTGCATTTAAGAGCAGTTTCTGGTTTATAAGCAGATGTTGCAACAGACTAAATTCATTTTGAAGGGCTTTATAGGCTGCTTCAGGTGTGTGGCTACTAGCATAGAGTACCGAATCATCCGCAAATAGGTGTATTTATGCTTCTTTGATGGGGGCATCTATGTTGTTGATATAAATGGTGAAGTGCAAGGGATCAAGAATGGAACCTTGCAGTACACCCCCTCAATAGGGATTTTGGTGGAGAAGCTTCCCCTTCTGCCTTTACTTGTTGAAGTCATCCTGAGAGGTAGTTGGAGAATCATTTAAGGGATAGGGAATCCAAACCAATGTTCCGGAGGGACGACAGAAGCAGTCTGTGATCAACAGTATCGAATGCATTGCTTAGGTCCAAGAAAACTGCACAAAGGTTTTTTTTTGTCTAATTCAAGCTTCCAGTCGTTTGTCACCTTTGCTAGAGCAGAGGCTGTACTGTGCTGTGCTCTAAAATCGGATTGTAACGGGTTGAGCAATTTTTCTGATTCCAGGTACTTCCGAAGCTGGGAGTTCACTATTTTCTCCAGGATCTTTGACAGGATTGGAAGTAAGGAGATTGGCCTGTAGTTATTGATGTCACTAGGATCTCCTGACTTGAACAAAGGGACCACAAGTGCATTTTTCCAATTGGGCGGTAGGTCACCCTGGGACAAGGATAAGTTGAAGAGATCAGTAATTGGGACTGCGAGGACACAGTAGCCGACCTTTAAGAAATATGGGTCAATGAGGTTGGCCCCAGCACTTTTCCTAGTGTCCAGCTGAAGGAGAAGATCTTTGACTTCTTTCAGGGAGGTAGGCTGCAGAGAGAAGGATGGACTGGGGATGGGTTTTTCTTGTGTATCCAATCTAATTTGTTGGCAGAGGATATTCGCGGGAGAGGAGTCAAAGGCTAGCCCTGCAGTGGCAAAATGATTATTGAGAACATCGAGGATAGACGGTCTGTCGGTGATGACAGTATTGTCAATCAATAATTTAGTAGGTAGGGAATTTACAGTGGTATGACCTTCAATGTCTTTGATAGTCCTTCAGAATTTGGAGGCATTTCTTGAGGAGCTCTCCAGCTGAGAGTGGTAGAAATTAGCTATGGCTTCTCTGACCATTTTGGTTCAGAGGTTCCTCACCCTCCAGAAAGAATTCCAGTCATTTATTAAATTAGCTTTCCTAGCAGTTCTCCATAGTACATCCCTACTCCGCAAAACATCTTTCAGGTCTTTTGTAAACCACCAACAGGATTTGTTTCTGGCACAGACTTTTACTATGGGAGCATACTTGTTGAGAGCCCCTAGCACAATTTCTGAGAAAATATCATAAGCTATAGTCAGGGACTTGGCTAGATAGAAGTCCTGCCATCGCATGGAGTTTCTTAGGTCTAATATATACCCATGGAGATCAAAGTTGCATATGCACCTTTTAAGGGAGAATTTTGGTACAGTTATGGATTTAAGAGTGGATCTTACACACACGATGAAGCAATGGTCGCTAATATCAGAGAAAAAGATGCTAGCATGGGAGAATAAATGGGGTCTGTTAACTAAAATGGTATCCAAGAGAGTTCTGTTATTAGGGTTGAGCTTGTTAGGATGAGTAGATTTCTTTATTAGCTGTGACAACCCAAGGGAATCACAGAACATTTTAAGTGGGGTGGATGCACTGGAAAGCCAGTCTAAGTTGAAGTCCCCTAGTATGATACACTCTGAAGATGCCGAACCCAGCATGTTTTTGAGATGTTTTAACAACTGTAGTCCCGCTGATGGGGGTCTGTAGCATCCTATTATACATAATGAGACACCGGTGGCAATTCCAATCTTTAATGACAAGCTTTCAAATTCTTTTGGGACAGAGGTTGAGTCAATTATCGAGGCAGAGAATTTATCCTTGATGTAAATAGCTACCCCACCACCTCTGATTTGCCTGTCGGCTCTGAACAAAGAGTAGGAGGGGATGTTAACTTCATTGTTACTGGTCGCAGAGATGGATTGCAATAAGCATAGACTTTCTATTCATTCCCCCATGCTGGCCATCTTTTGAATGAATGGGTGTACATGCTAATAGTAATTAGCTAATCAAATATAGTTAACCTCCTTTGTTCTTCCTTTACAGTGTCCACATGTGAGTATCACTAAATCCTAGCATTCCAAGTGTTGTTTTTTATTATTATTTTTACTGCCATGATGTTTGCAGTTTAGCTCCTTTTGTTGTGCCTGCTTTTGTACTGTGCATGTTTTTGGGATAGCTAATGTCAGTTCCATTGTCCAGTACAGAACAATGGAACAGGAATCATAAAATGCCTAGTAAACAGAAATGAACAGCCAAAAAATGTGAATAAGGAAAGTAGATTTGGTATTATGGGGCAGGAAAGTTGTTTGAAAAATAGGCACCAACTCACTGAAAGGAAGAAACAAGTTGGTTGTGAAAGATAAACATGGTTACAACTATTTGTCTGTTTCTAAAGATCAGTGGAAGCGTAATATTCTTTTTTTCTTCTACAAATATATTTTAGTAATAAGACACTGTTTTTAATATACAAATACTTATCTTTACCATGAGCCTGAGACCTGCAGTTTTATTTGATTGCTCCCCTTGTCCTGACTGCTTAGAGCCAAACAGTCTGTTTATAATGATGATGTCAATTTTGGTTACCAGCATTTCAGCGGACACTATCAACCTTTTTTGCATCACATTATTTCAGTTAAAATCCAACATTTAATGATTTCTTGCCTTCTCTAAAATTCATTGATATTGCTGTTTTTTTATCTGTTTCCTTTCTTAGTACAACTGTATGCATTCTAATGGTGTAATTGTATGCAACCTTATTTTGTTTCAAATCCTCTCTAACTGCATAATTCCTAAATGTTACAAACACCCACAAACAGTGCAGTGACTCATGATGCAATAATCTCCTCTCTCCCTCACTGTATTATAAATGGCTAGACTATGTTAGGGGATATTCCGAAGTCCAGGAATGATGCAGTGGGAGTTGATCAAGGACTATAAACAGACATGTTTTTGTGTGTTAACACCAGTGTGATAAGTCTGTTTTTTTACTTTTAAAAAACCAAAAGGTAATCACAATCAAATGTCCAGCTACTTCAGCAAACTCTACAGCATATGACAAATTGTAACAACTTAGAGGCTTAAGGGGATTGACAGTGTCCCTTTAATGACCTCTACTGTACTCCCAACCATGACCATGGCTTGTTTCTCAAAACTCAAAAGTAGTTAGATAAATACTTTAAATGATAAAAATAACTGCTTTTTATACCAAAGGTTTCCTTTTGCTGTTTTTTTTACCAGCAGGAAAACAGTACTATAACTAAAGTGGCATCATGGTATTCCCCACAGAATATTAAGCATTGCAAAAACTCAGGAATGAAGTGTGACAAAAACACTATACATATATGCAATGCATCATTATATTTGCTTAATAAATATCATTTCTTAACAGTTATATCTGACACTCTCACATATGAGGAAACCAAACAAAACATATTTTATGCTCAAGAACATCTTTGGTACAAATAATCACAATAATCAGACCTTTTGTACATCAAGAATGGAAAATGCAATTTACATAAAGAAAATAATAGTACATGCAGCCAGTCACCACCACCATCCACAGAAAAAAAATTACATTTGAATTTATCATATCTTTAAAGTTTTATCTTTTCATTGAATGAAAAGAAATGGAACCTTATTTGATTTAGGAACTGAAGAAGAGGACTGACTCCATTAGAAATGAATTCAAGAACAGCAAATTTGCAATGGTAAGTACCGTATAAGGGAAAGCTATTAATTCTGTGTGTAGATAAGATATATCCATAAGAAAATGTTGAGATTTCTATTATTATTAGAAAGAAAAATGAACTGCATAGCAGTTTTCTAAAGTTTGCCTTCCCCCAACTTTGTGAATATAGGAAACTATTGGAAAAGGATCACGTTTCACAAACTGGGTAGGAGGGACTATAGAATGCCTAAGCACCCCAACCCATCTAAAACAACTCCCTTCTCCTATGCCATGCTTCTAAGCTTCCCTTAACTTAGACTTCATAGGGGGCACATTGATATGTGCCTCCTGTCCTCACATGCCCCAGGGTAGGACAGAGAATGGTTGCAAATAATGAAGACCAAGCAGAATTTGCATAAGGGTGCCCATTCACAAAGGACTTCATTAATGCCAACTTGCTTGTATTGCTATGTGACAACAAATTGCTCTAACTCATGATGGATGGAAAAGAAATTGGCTGCTACTACCATACACTTCCACCCCCGCTCCCCAACCCCGATTAACAAGCATGGCATGTCTCAGTTTGAGGAGGGTGTGTGTTATGTTAAAAAGCTGGTGCCAAGACAGTAACAGGGCTTGCAATCAATATCAAGTGTATTGATGTAAATGATTGGGGTTTGCACTGACTTGCACTGGCTATGATAGAAGACTTTGCTCCCTGGGGTCATAAGAGGGCTATATAGAATAATAGTGTGCATAAGAAGAATTTTACACACCCCTACTGTAGGTTGGACTATTGCAACACTCTGTACCTTGGAGTTAGTGGGGGTATGCTACAATGCCTGCAGCTGTTGTATAATACAACTGTTCTGTTACTCACTGGCTTACCAAGATCATGCCATATCTTTCTGACACTGTGATGTGCTCTGGCTGCCAGTGAAGCGGTGTAGTTTAATATAAATTTATTAACCTATAAAGCCCTACACGAGCTGGGCCCAGCCTACCTGGTAGACATCCTGCACCAGCACACCCCAGTTCACCCACTTTAATCAGCAGGGGAGGGCCTCCTGATGGTTCTGTGGGCCAGGGTGAAGAATTAGGGTGATCGGGCCTTTGAAGTAGTGGGCCCGTCCCTTTGGAATTCTTTGCCCAGGACCTTGAGGGAGGCCCCCTTCGATGGATGCTTTTAAAAAGCTGCACAAGATGTATTTATTCAACAAGCATTTGGGAAAGTACTATAATGCACGTATGCAGCACACTTTGTAGTTTTATTGAGTTTTAATGTATTTTATGTTTTTTAACGAAATATGGTAGTTATTTTGTATTTATTTGATACTGATATAGATTAGTGATTGTTTTTATTCTACTAGTGTAATGGCACCCTGTGCCTCTGGGGAAGAGTACCAGACAGAAATAAAGACTACTATTACCACCACCACCTGAGGTGTTGGATGCTACATATACCAAGAGCAGATTTATACAAGCATCCAACACCTTGAATGTGCACAAAATTCTTGAGTTTTACACACCACCCCATGTCTTGCGCCAGCAGGTATGATAAATGAGGGACATGGTCTCCACTCCTCTAGGGGGCTAGGGAGAGATGGAAATGGGTCACCAGGTAGGGTGCAGGAGCTGAGAAATGGGAGCTCAAGGAGGAGAAAGGAGAGGAGAGAAAAGGGGTGGAAAGTGGTCCTGATAAATGCCAGGAGCTTAGGAAATAAAATGCCTGAGCTCCAGGCAATGCAAGTTGAGGGGGAGGTAGATGTGGCAGCAGTCACTGAGACCTGGCCACTCAAGGGCATGAGTGGGTCCTAAATCTCGAGGGCTACACTATGTTCAGAAAAGATAGGGGAGGAAGGGGGTGGTGTAGCAGTGTAGCACTGTTAGTCAGAAATGGCATGGGTATTGGAGGGGTAGGGGAGGAAGAGGGAATGTGGAGGCTATTTGGGTCACCTTGCTGATGCAGGGGGGTAAGAGAGTAAAGGTCAGAGTGGTATACAGACCACCAGTACTGGCGGAGGTCCTGGAAGAAAGTTTGGTGGCAAATCTCGAGGGACACTGTAGATTGGGAAACGGAAGGGTAGTGGTAATGGGGAACCTCAACATGCCAGGAACAGACTGGGGAACTATGACGTCACAAGTTGCAAGAGAGCAGAGGCTGCCGGATGTCTTCCAGGATGCATTTCTGACACAACAGGTGGTGAGCCAGATAGGGAGGCCCAGACACTGGACGTGGTCCTGGCGGACAGTGATCAGATTAGGGGCCTAGAGGTGACAGACCCATTGGCGGGGAGTAATCACACCATAGTCTGGTTCTTCCTGCACCTGGGGGGGAGGAAAGTCGAACAAGGACAGTAGTAACTGACTTTAAGGGTACAGACTTCAGGGAGATGGGAAGGATCCTTAAAGAGCATCTGGACAGGATAAGGCCGGATATGGATGCTGACAGCAGGTGGTGGATCATTAGGAGGGGAATACAGGAGGTTAACAGATCCTGTGCAAGGGAAATGTGTACTTTTGGTAAGGCCAGAAAATCCTGCTGGTGGACCTGGGAGGTACAGGAGGTGGTGAGGGAAATAAAGGTGGCCTATAGGCACTTCAAGTGCTCAAGGAGTGAAAGGGATCAGGAGTAATACGAACTGACAGCCAAGAGAGTCACCAGGGGGTGAGAGCAGCTAAGGCAAAAAAGGAGCAGTCCTTGGCCAGTGAGATCCGGAGGGGGGACAATGGGTTCTTTAGATACATAGGGGGAAAAAGGAAAGTAAGGGGGCAGATCAGCAAGATAAGGATAGAAACATAGAATTTGATGGCAGATAAGGACCGCTTGGCCCACCCAGTCTGCCCATTTCCCTACCTAATGGATAAGCTGCAGATCCTAGTTAACCAGCAACCTACTTCTTCCTACCCCCAACCCCTTGAATTGCCTTATGAGTGTCCCATGCATGCTTGAATTCCACCATTTTTGATGCCACAACCTCTTCCGGAAGGCCGTTCCATGCATCCACAACCCTCTCTGTGAAAAAATACTTCCTTAAATTACCTCTGAGCTGCCCCCCCATCTTCAAATTGTTCCCCTCTTGTTCTTGCACACCTCTTTTTTTGAAAGATGCTACCCTCTTGGACTTTGTTGATTCCCTTGAGGTACTTGAAAGTTTCTATCATGTCCCCCTTTCCTCGAGCTATATAATCGCTCCTTAAGTCTCTCTTCATATGTCTTCGGTGCAGACCCTGCACCATTTGAATTACCCTCGTCTGGACAGCTTTCATCCTGTCTATGTCTTTGCGGAGATTGGGTCTCCAGAACTGCACGCAGTACTCCAGATGGGACTGACCAGCTGTCTGTACAGAGGGATAATAACTTCATGTTTTCTACTGGTGATGCCTCTCCCTATGCATCCCAGTATCTCCCCAGCCCTCCTTGCTGCCCTCTCACATTGCTTGCCCACCTTTAGGTCATCTGATATGATAGGGGATGGTTGGGCACAGGAGGTGGGGGAACAGGCAGAAGTCCTAAATGAGTACTTTGCCTCAGTTTTTACCGGTTGGATGGTGGGGCTATGTCTTGCGAGGGGAGCAGGGGTAAACCAGAGCAAGGGGTGGGACCGATAGACACCAGGGGCCCTGATGGGTCTGGGGAAAGGGAGTGGCCACCACAGACAGGTGGGGGCCAAGCAGTGCAGGGTGAAAAGGGGGAGGACATGGATGCTGAAATCCCAGTAGACAGAGTAAGAGAAGCCCTCAGGTCCTTTCAGATGGAGAAAGCAGCTGGGCCAGAAGAGATACATCCAGGGTGATGAGGGAACTGGCCGAAGTCCTGGCAGTCCCTCTAGCGGAACTTTTCAACATCTCTCTGAGGACTGGTTGGGTGCCCCAAGACTGGAGGGTAACCCATATTGTGCCGATCCACAAGGGGGGATCAAGAGAGGAGGTGGGAAATTACAGGCCCGTTAGCCTGGCATCGGTGGTTGGCAAGGTGATGGTGGGTATTGTCAAGGAAAATCTAAGGGGGTTACTGGAACAAACTGGGTACTTGGATGATAGGCAGCATGGCTTTGTCATGGGAAGATCGTGCCAGACAGACCTTGTTGAGTGCTATGACTGGGTGACGAGGGCCCTGGACCAGGGTAGGCCAGTGGACATCCTCTTTCTGGACTTTAGCAAGGTGTTTGATTCGGTACCCCCAAGTGGCCTGCTGGCTAAGCTGAAGGAAATGGGGTAGGGAGACAGTTGTTAAGATGGATAGGAAATTGGCTCTCTGAGCATACTCAGAAGGTGGAGGTTGGAGGGTTAGCCTCATCCCCAAGGTGGGTTACTAGTGGGGTTCCCCAGGGGTCAGTGCTGGGGCCACTCCTGTTCAACACCTATATCTCAGACATCAGGAGGGGGATCAGGAATGAGATGAGTCTCTTTGCAGATGACTCAAAGCTGGGTGCAGTGGTGGATGGGGAGGAGGGGAGGGTGAACTTGCAGGAGGACCTGGAGGCTCTGGAAAGGTGGTAGGGAAAATGGAAACTAAAATTCAATGCAGGGAAGTGCTAGGTTCTGCTCCTGGGAGTCAGAAATGCAGGCCAGTAGTACGCCCTGGGAGGAGACATGATTCAAGTCACAGAGGGTGAGAGGGACCTGGGGGTAGTGGTATATGTCAAAATGAACAACTCAGAGACCTGTAGGAGGCAGCAGCAAGGGCAAATAGGATGCTGGGATGCACATCACCAGGGGGATTATCTCCAGAAAGGCAGAAGTGATCCTTCCACTGTACAACTGCTTGGTTAGGCCACACCTTGAGTATTGTGTAAAGTTTTGGAGACCACATTTAAAGAGGGACATTACACTCCTAGAGAGGGTCCAAAGGAGAACAACTAAAATGATTGGGGCCTGGGGGAAGGGACCTATGAGGAGAGGCACAAGGAGCTTGACATGTACACCCTGGAGGAGAGGAGGGATGGGGGGACATGATAGAAGTCTTTAAGTACACCAAAGGGATCAATAAAGAATGCCCAGTCAGGGTGCTCCAAAGGAAGGAGGGTGGGGCAACAAGAGGTCATGGGTGTAAGCTGGAAAGGGGCAGGCTCAGAGGGGAGAGGAGGAGATGTTATTTCACTGAAAGGGTGGTAGAGCCATGGAATGCACTGCCCAGGGAGCTGCTAGATTTGGAGACTGTGGATGGGTTTAAGAGAGGATGGAAAAGGTACAGGTTCAGGGTAAATCTGACCAGGCCCAATACAGGTGGAACATCTGGGACTGGGGACAGTATAACCCAAGGGGGAAGGAGGGGACAACAAAATTGGCCCTCAGTGCGAGTGCTGAAAATCAAGCACACTTGAGAGACCATTAGGCCTATTCTGCTGCCATTTTAGTATGTTACTATGTTAGTATAATTGTTGGGTAGTGTTTTCTCACCTTGAAAATGCTACCCAGTAATTAAAGAAAAAAGTGATTCTAGTAATGCGGTTGAGCTGGATCATCTTTACATTTTGTCCCCTTTTTGCACAATTGCCCCAAAACTAGAGATTTAGGAACTGAACAACTATAGTTTTCAAGAAGCTTGTGAAAAATACATCCTCTGAGATGAATCTGTTTACTGTGTGCCAATCGTAGTGTGTGTATGAGGAAAGTGCACATGTGTAGACTGAAGTAAACCTGGCACATGTTTTCTGTTATAACCAGCTGGTTATAACAATTAATTATAACTGGGTTTCCCTATTTGACAAAATGCTCCACACTTATTAAATAGTAATAATTAAGTCTCTAATTAGCTTAGGGGTAGGGGTAGAGGGGTGGGGAACTGATATAGGTGGTGCAAGGACAATCCTTTAATGAAAATCTTTTTTTGTGTGAGAAATTTTTGCTGGGGGAATATGTGATAGTGCAGCAAGTTCAACCATGAACATTATTGATTGCTTGATTGATGTATGTATTATATTTGGTTAGGAGGGTACACTGAGCTGAGGACAGTTCATTTCCATGGGCATCCCAGCATAAGGAGCTATAAGAATACAGAGTATGACGCAAGACATGGGAAGTGGCATACAATAAGGTTAGGGAATTTATGTGGTGGAAACAGATGTGGCAGCCTTTGGCTGTGGTTGCATTTGGTGCAGTCGCCTAAGCAGGACTAGCTCCGCCAGCTAACAGAGTACTCTAAATTGTTATGATTACCATAAGCTATTTCATAGGTACTGTAGATAATGAACTGATTGGTGGATTTAATTTGACCAAATGTTTTCAATATTTTTTTTTTCATTGACCAGGAAAATCTCATTGAACTTGCACTTATTCACAAAGAGGCCCTGGAGGCATTGAAAACACAGTACCATACTTAATAGTTTCAGTGTTCAAAAATTTAAATAATCAAGTACAAACAATAGAGTTAATACAGTTCATGTTTTTTCAAGTTTTGTTTTCATCCCAAAGCCTCCATCCACTGTATGGAGCAATGTGCCTTGACAATGGCAAGTAGATTAGCAGGCAATGATATGGTATGCATATGGTAAGGATGTGTTAGGATCATGCATGCTGAACATGATCATTAGCATTTTATGTATCAGCACAACACGTTGGAAAGGGCTCAGCAGTCCAGACCAATCATCATGCACTGTGGTTATGATACCACTCCCTCTCTCTCTCTCTCTCTCTCTCTATCTATCTCTCTGTCTCTCTGTCTCTCTGTCTATCTCTCTATCATGTTGTTGCCACCCCCTCTTGGATTTCTTTCTTTCTGCCTGTCTGTCTGTCTAGCTCTCCGCCCATCTGTCTGTCTGTCTATCTATCTATTTACAATATATGTCTATCTCATGTCATGGATCCACTCTCTGATCAAAGACACAGCTTGCTGCTAGAACCACCAACTGCAACATGAGAAACTAAGGCAAGTACGGGTTCTCATATTTCAATGGGTTTTGAACTTTGATGCATAACTTCATCATTTTTACATATTTTGGCCCAAATTTTCAACATGGCCTTTTTGGGACCCCACCTCATGACCAGTTGTGGTAGAATTATGCAACTCAGTCTCAAAAGGTGATTTTGAGGCGGTGTTGCGAAAATGGGCATGATCTGAACATTTTCACCACCTTTGTTCATGCGGTGAGGTCGTAAGAAGACTATGCCACAAAATATATAAAAGTGGAAAAGTTATGTGCATACATTGAAATTTTTCTACACTCATTCATAATGTTGCTAATATGCAGTATTTTGGCCCCAAATTTTCAACATAACCATTTCTTTACACCACCTCGAAAACATGACAGCTGTCATTTTTCAAATCTTGGCCAAAATGCATCTTCACATCTGTGGTGCAGAATGATGTTTCAGTGGTGCAGAATGATGTTTTGGGGTGGATTTTAAAATTTTCACCTACTGGGTTCATGACATGGGATAATAAGAAGGCTATGCTGAATATTTGGTGTACAAATACAGTAAACTGCCCAGGTCATGGCTGAACATTACAATAATTCAATGTTCTCTCACAACTTCTCTAATTTTCTATATTTTGACTCCAAACATTCAACATAGCCATTTTTTCACACCACCTCATAAATGTGACATGTAATTTTTAAAATCCTGGATAAGATGTGTTTTTGCACCTCTGGTGTGAAATGATATTTCAGCAATATACTATAAATGGTACATGTCATGTTTAAAAGGCAAAATGTAAAACCAGTAACATGAAAAGTTGGGATCAAAATTTTTTAAAAAAGCACATCATATACATGCAAGCAAATATTTAGCATTGACAAATGCTTGTTCAGTATTTGTCTCACAGTACTTATACAGAAAAGCATTAACAAGAACATTTGAAAAATGGCCTGGTTCTCCTTTTCTGGAAAATGACTAGTATCTTCCAAAGCCATATTGTTTCATAGTACTGTACATTGAATATAATTCAATAAGGTATCATGTCATAAGAGCAACCCAAAATGAGTGACTAGAAATACAGCAACTCATTTTGGGCACTTTTATGGTTGGCTACCCTGCAGAATAGCCAGGGTATGGTATAGCGACCAGGGAGAAGGGCGAACGGAAGGAAGGAAGGAATAGTGAGGGGAAAGGAAGGGAAGGGACAGGGAAGGAGTTTTCAGGTATTAGTGTACCTGCTGCTGCCTAGCTAGCCATGAGGTGTGGGAGGCTAGGTATGGCAAAGCAGGTACTGGGTTCAAGACCGGGAGAGGGTTACATATTGCTGCAGCTCCGAGTTGCAGCACTTAAATTTTGCCGAGATCCAGATTTTTGCCCCCTTCTTGATATGCACCCCTCTGGAGTTGAGAATCCTAAGTAAGGGGGGTGCAGAGAGGCGAGGGGGGCCCAGCCCCCCCGCAAAAACACTTTTTAAAATTCCGGATGTAGAGTTGCCCTGAAGTGTATATCGCTGATTTGCTTTTCAGCGATATACACTTGCCATGATAGCGATTGCTGTTTTACATTCAAAATTATGACATGGAGCCATTCAATTAACATTAACTACATTTATTTATCCTTACAATTAAAAGCTTACATTCCAATTCTATATTTAGAGTAAATGCCACATATTGTCAGAGAAGAGTGTGAAACAAAGTTCACAAATTCAATAACAAACTTTCTTAACAATTCATTTTTTAATATTTATTTTCTCATGTTTATATATGCAAGGCAATCTATTTACTAGACACTCAGTACAGAAGACTCTTGGTGCTGTATGGCAAATCATAACTCTCAAAAAGCCCACATAACATGAATGAAGGGTGCAGACAGGATTGTATTCAAACGGGAGATCTTTTAAGTAGCTGGGACCCAAAGCATGCAGGTGTTTGTACATTCAAAAAGGTCAAAAAATGTATCTTGAATCTGATACACCACTGAACTGGCAGCCAGTGCAGGATATGCTGTACCAGTGTTACATACTCAAACCAGGAGAACCTCACAATCAGATGTGCAGCAATCATATGCACTAACTACGGGTGTACATATCAACCCCACAGATAGCCCTAGGTAAAGGTCACTGCAGTAATCCAATTCTTGAAGTAACAAAGCATGGACCAATGTCTCCAGGTCAGTTAGCGCTTGATATGGTTTAATCCAAGTGATATTTGAAAATGTCACTGCAGACTACCACTGACTCCTGATGTTCTAGTGTCAGCAGTGTCAGCCTATAATATACAGTGATGCTTAGGTTCCTTGCCTTACTCACAGCTTGTAGTATGTTCCCATTTAGAAATGTAACATGGGACCATCACTATTCGCTGCTGACCCAACTTGACAGGTTTCACCAGTAACACATCTTTTTCAATGGGTTCTGACTGAGCCAGCTTGAGGCCATTCAACCTTGTATTACAGACAGGCACTCATCTAACACTGAGGCAGCATTCACTCCATTATGAAAACTGAACATGTTCAGCTGAGCATCATCAACATAACATTGACAACCCAATTGTCAAGTGATGGCAGCATGTACACGTTGAACAACGTCAGGGCCAGGATCAAACTCTGAGGCACACCATAACAGAGCACAGCATCCTTTGAGATATTACCTCCTAATACCACTTGCTGCACCCTACCAAATAAGTAAGACATGAACCACCACAGCATTGTTCCCATGAGTTCTACATGGTGCCTCCTTTGAACCATCAACATCACATGGTCCAAAGTTTCTAAGGACGAGGAAAGATCCAGCAGGACCAAGATGAAACAACATTCATCATGTCTCACCTGGAAGAGATCACTGAACACACTGATCAGAGCAGTACTGGGTGAGAATAGTGTGAACAATACAGAGCACAGCAAAACCACGCTGTTTAGAGCATGAACGGATTTATAGTGACAGAAGAATTACAGTAATATGAAAGTATCGCTACCCCTTGTTTCTCACCCAGAGGAAGGAAGTGTATTTGGCCATTGCAAGTCAGGTTCTCAGTCAAGCTGCTCCCATGGTGGAGTGGCTAGAGCACCCAACCCTGCAGTGGATTTGGTTGGAGGGAAAGCGGTTTGATTCCCTGTGAGGGGAATTTTTTTTTTGACTATTTATTTCTTGCCCCTGTGTCTGCACCCCCTCAGAGTTGGTTATAATAGTTCCGGGGGAAGGTGAAGCCCCCCATTAAACAAATTAAGTAATTATGGATCTTGCCACATGCTGTTTGTAACAGCATGGTATTATTGCTGTGCGTAGTTTTGTTCCATGCTGTAATGACCCCGTGCTGATGAGAGCAATCTCAGTGCTACGACCAGGCCCCAAACCAGAGTGGTGAGGCTTAGATATTATATGCCTTTCCAAGTGACTCTCCAGTTCCACCACTACCACCTTTTCAATTGTCTTCCCTATAAAGGGAAAGTTTAAAACAGTGTCAAGTGGCTCAGTAGGTAGGCACTCGCCTCTGAGGCCGGGAGATCAGAGGGCTGTGGGTTCAGTTCCCACATCTTGCACTTGGGTTAATATCCCAGTACTGACACTGTAATGCAGCATGAGGGGGGTGCTGCACTTTTGAGCTGCCATCTTTCAGATGAGATGTTAAACCGAGGTTCCATCTGCCTGGATTGGTGGTAGTTCAGGTGGATGTTAAAGATCCCATGGTACTTATCGAAAAGAATTGGTGTATTTTCCCCAGTGTCCTGGCCAAAAATCTCCCATTCACTAAAAATACCACCAACAGTTTAATCTGGTTCAATTTCAGTTGGTTACCATCTGTAGCCCCCCTTCCCCTAGGTCACCCCTGAAAAAGGGACTTCTAGGCCCAGTGGGCGAACCGGGTCAACGAAATTCAATAAATAAAACCGTCTATAATTCACCAGAGCATAGGGGTTCAAAGACAACTTCAAGAGGGGTCTCATCACTGATCTCTTCCATGCGGTTGGAAAGATGATCCCCCAAGGAACATCTGATGTCCACTGTGAAAATTGGCACCAAGATCCCAAGCAACATCAGAGAAGGTGGGTTGATCCAGGGCCAAAAGTACTATAGGTAAGGTGTAGCCCTAAGATCACCTGGAGGATCTGTTCTGCTGAAAGTCTTCCCACTGTTCAAGAGTGCCTGAGTTCATCACATAGTGGACACTAGTGGCTTATGGAGATGTTGCAAAGTTTTATTTCACAAGCAAAGTTGTGAAATTAACCATTGTGAATAACTGTGCGAATTGCCCACTTCACCACTTTACCACTTCACATGGAGTTTTCCTAGGGAAGGGCACTTTTTCAGGTGCAGTCAAGTGAAGTTAGGGCAAAGTTAAGGTGAAGTTGCATAATTTCTGCAAGAGAATTGTCACCTGACAAAAACTTGGCAAAGTCAGCACTTCGTATTTTGTGAATTTGGCAAAATTCACAAATTATTTAGCAGAGTGAAGTTTGTCAACTTCACACATCTCTAGTGGCCCATGTCAGGAAACTTGAGGTGAACCCAGCCTGAATGAAGGATACCTTTCAGATCAAAAAACTATTAATCTCATTGCACTTTCTCTGCAGAATATACTGTCTACAACATTTTGTTAAACATTCTACCAGCAAAACAAACCATAAAAATATAAATGTTCTGAATAAAAACAGTATGCATCATCCTTAGCTCCAAAGGGGATGTGCAAAATGGGTGTGGAGGCAATCAGCCTACCTGTTGTACTGCCAGCCTTTGCAGTTATATGCAGAACTTTACATTACTGTAGTAGCTGGGGGAAGGGAAGAGTGCAAATGAGGCCCCCAGATGTTAGTGTAATACCTGATGTGTGACAACCATGGACCTCTTTGCATTATGCATCACCAGTTGCATGGCACCATGCCATAGACAGACAACATGGGCTCAAGCACTACTACAATAGTCATCCTTACCTGCTTGGCTGTTACCTTTTGGCCTGCTTCTGTGCTGTGGTGTATGCATTGATTGTAGGCCTATCATAGCCTTCGGGTGGTCTATTGATCCTCCATGCAATCCCTGGTCAAAATACTAGTCTAGGCATCCAGTGGATATCCACTCTCTAGTCTTGTTCTGCTACACAGTTTCTATTGCTCTCACCCCTTGCTGGCTCCATGGCTCCCAGTCACACTTTGGTGACACCTCTATAAATTGCCTGTAACAACTGTGCAGGTATGTGGTGCTACTGAAGTTGCGACAGCAAAAGTGAGGGAGGCTGTGTTCTGTGAATGATTTGCAAAGTGATTTTCAAGCCCACAAGAGTGGACTGTGAACCCCTTTAAGCATAGCTTGGGGGGTTGTCAAAAGCTGGAGATCAGCACAAGCATTATTTTGCCGGCCCCTTTTTACTGAGAACTGGGCCTATAGGCTGGCCCATTGGCACAGTAGTAGCATTAATGCACCCGATGCCAGTTACTGGGGTTTGGGAGTGGACTTTGGGCATCAGAGATGAGTGTGGGAGAGGGATTGAGCATTCCAGAGGATAATCTCCCTTCCTGGGGAGGAAGGTTAATTGTTGCTCCATCTATAGTACCTCTAGGATGACCACAGGTGGCATTAAAGGAATGGACAAGCCTTTGCGAAGAAGGATACTGAACACTGCCATTCAACTGCACACTCTTTGAGTGTCTATCCTTTCTTTCTTTTTTTTTAAGCTTTGGATTTCCTGGTAAGTGCGTTAGACGTACAGTGCCTACTTCCAGGCATGGCCAGGGAGAGTACTGGATTACAATGACAAATGCAGCATTTACAATACAGATAAAGGCCAAGGCAGAAAAAATAAAATGAAAATAACTGGAACTATACAGCAGTAAAGTATGAAAGTATAATGGTATAAAGAAGAAATAAAACAAGTAGTATATGAAATGAACACCAATCAAAACAGTAATGGGGAGCAAAGGATATGTCACATAAAAGATACTAGTATAAGTATTTACAATTGCAGACAAATCAGCCTTAACAGACTACAGTAAGCAAGAGCTTGGCATCATGGGACCAGCATCCTAGTGCAGAAAATACAGAGGAAAAGGGTTCCCTCTCCCTTTAAATGATGGACCTCGCTATATCCAGGCTCCAGTGCTCACTGACAAATGTGAACTACTGTTGGGGGAAAAGCTACCAACTCTCACCCTTGCAGGCGCTTTGAAGCTATACCCCCAACTGAGCAATATGAGACATTTTTTGCCCATTAGCAAACATTGCTGCTTTAAGAAGGAGAGAGAGAGAGAGTGTTTTCTGATCTCTGCTTATGGAATAATCAGTTTATTCCAATACAGGAAAATAAATAAAAACATGATACAAAAACAACAGTAATGTACAGTGTATCAGCATGCACTGATGCATGAAAAATGTTGCCATTGACTATCACCCCCCCTTGCCCACCTAATAACAAGTTTTCCACAAGCATAATTCATTGTTAATTACCTTTAAAAAATGAAGGGGTTGGCTACCTCAATGGTCTAGTGGCAGTGCATCACGCTAGGTGCAAACAGAGTTTGGGAGTGGACTCCAGTCCTCACGGCTGTGTCATGAGAGACTGCAGGAGGGTAGCATACCTTGTCCAGGGATGGTTGATGGTGGGTTTTGATACATAGCAAACCTTGCAGGTGCATCATATATCTTATTCCTGCACAGGGGTACACTATATTGCTAAGACTTAATGGCACATATCATGCCAAATGTTGAAGAGGGAGGAAATTTGGAGAATTGCAGAAACACTTCCCTGCTGTTTGCATCATGGCAGAACAGGATATATCCCTGGGAGATTATAGGGGTTTGGGGTCTCATCATTTATGACCTGGGAGACCAGGGGGCCAAAAGGTTACTTGGGGCCAAGAGGTTTTTTGGACAGAGCATAGTATGGAAATAAAGGTATGTGCTGTCAAAATATGGGGCAATAATGGTGTTACATGCCAAGTCTGATATAACAACAAAATACATAACTGAAAAACTATCTAATGGGGTTACATCCAGTGCAAATCACTTTGAACAAAGACTTAAATCACCATGGGGGCAGGGGCCCATTCAGCTAAAATTTAAAGTCAATTAAAAAAAAATGTTTATATTCATCACAGAGGCTGTCTGACCCACTTAAATAACAAACAGCATATCTGTCACAAGTTAAATATGTTAGAAAGGCTGCTTATACAGTAAGTATCGAAACATTATAGGTGTTGACAGAATCGCCATTTAGGGCCTAGAAGCTTAGTGGCCCAAAAGGGAAGACAGCAGAGCCTGGAATGGGAATTATTTATTGAACTGGTGCGTTATGAGGCCTTCATGGCACCAAATGCCTGATTCAATTCACCAGTATGACACTTTCCTAGCTAATTATCTAGGTAAAGTGTAATCCACTTTCAACATGGGTGGAATCACGCTGGGATCAGAGGCCTGAAATCAAAAATAAAATCAAAGTTGAAAAATGTTGACATTTACCATAATGGCTTCTTGGACCCCCTTTTGCCCAACAGATAACATATTTTCTCTAAATATAATCCATTATTACTAAGATCAACTGATTAGCTTTATAAAAATGTAAGCAATGGGGGTGGTCCATCATTTATGGTCTGAGAGATATAAGTACCCAAAGAGGGCTTGAGCAGTGCATTGGTGCGGAACCTATGGGTCAGGGGGTGTGGTAGCTCCCATGCTTTTGCTCATGAGCATTCCAAGTGCCCCATTAATGAATGCAATGTCAGCGGGGACGTATAAAATTAGTTTAGTTGCCATATTGGTCCTTGTAAGAACAAATCCAGAAGCAAATGGTTTGATACCTTTTATTGGACCAACATACAGTAGATGTTATAAGAAGGAAACAGTGCCTATGTTTTTGGACCAATCAAGTCCTTCCTCAGAAGCATATGACAGTTGTTACAGTTGTTATCTGTTAGTTGTACAACTGGCATATGCTTCTGAGGAATAACTTGGTTGGTCCAAAAGATTAAGCACTGTTTTCTTTCTCTAATATCTATGTTGGTTCAATAAAAGGTATCAAACCATTTGCTTCTGGATCATGTCAGAAGAGAAGCAATCTTGGTCCTTTTTGCAATTACTATAGCCCTTCCCACTTTTCCTCATGTTCTGGCACCCATGGACCAGTGCCCTTAAAGAGCTGGATACACGTTCAAGAGAAATGTACCTAATATTTAGACACAGTCCAGCTTGTATTTCCCATCAGTACTGTATTCCCTCTCCCCATTACTCATTACTGGTACACCTCCCCGACAGTGACACCATTACAGTGAACTATGTTGATGCCGACAACATCGACAGTTCACTGCAATGGTGTGCCAGAGACACGGGCACACTGTCTCCCAGTCCTGCACCCCCTCCCTGAATCAACTCCAACTCTGAGTTGATTAGATTGAGAAGGGGGATGTGGGGGGCAGATCCCCCTTCATGGGAGGCTGGGGGAGGCAAACCCCCCGATAAAAAAAAGGGACTGGGAGTCCTTCAGGATTTATGTCAACAGCAACTTGCAGTTGACATAAATTACGTCGCTGTGATGCCGGTCGAAGAAATTGTTGTTGAACCGGCATTGTAGAGCCTTTATTACTGAGATTGTCTGTATGAAAAAATGATCTTTGCTCCGGAAGAGTTTGCTATTCCTGCTGATTTCTCCCAACCTGAAGTCACAGAGCACTGCTTGTGATATCACAGTTGCTCCATTGGCAACAGACTGTGATGTCACAACAAAGGATTATGACTTGAAGTAGGGAGTAAGTTGTATAGGCAGATGGACTCTAACGGAACACTAAGGGATAAAGATCACATAGTCATGCAAATTTCCTTAGTAATAATTAATGTGGAGGAGAAATATATAAAATTCAAATGGAATGCAGGCAGAACTGTACATAATTTTTATGCTTTTTAAAGTTTTCTTTAAAGCATCAGTAGCTCTTCAGGGGAATTAATGGCATGTGGTGGCAAGATATGGGGCCTGAACAGTCCTAAATGACATGTCTGATTTTCAGTACAGTACAGGCCTGAAAATCTCTCTAATGAGGCTACTTCCAATGCAAGTCACTTTGAACAAACCCAAGGACAGAGGTCCTTTGCCTACCGAGCTTCTGTCTTACTGAACTCCCTCCCAGATGATATCTCCTCAATTTCCAAGATAGGACCCTTCAAACATAAACTCCAACAGAAACTTATCTTGCACAACAACTGTGATTGCTTCCACTGAGCTGTGTCCCTCTGAGGAATTCACCACCAATCCTTCCCCAACTTCTCAGGTCTTGCACTTATCCTCCACTACTCTATTTCAATAGCACTTCTTGCTCTAGTCCCCTTACTCAGCCCCTCCCTACCCCTCCTCATGTAAACCTAATACTCCCCTTCCCTATCTGTTCAGCTCACCCATCCCCTTCCATTTCTATCCACCTACCAAACCTCACTCCTCCCCACCCTTCTTGTACTCCCCCTCCCAGCCCTGCCCATCCACCCTCCTCCCATTTCTATCTACCCTCTACACCTCACTCCTCCCCATCCTCCTAGCACTCCCTCTACCCTCCCCTTCCTACCTGCCACATTTCATCCCTTGCCACCATCTCTGCAACCTTCCAACAATGGCCTCTGGCTGTCTCTCTGCTTTTCCCTATCTTCCCTCCAATCTCCTGTCTACTACTCAGCAAGGCCTCTCAACTGATTTGCTGACTCACATCAGTGCTTTGCTTCTCTTCATCATTGTATGTATTGACCTGGCATACATTGTAGAATGCCAGTATAGTTACTATTTTTTCATACGTTCCTGTACCCCATTACTTATTGTACACCCCTGCTGTGTGTATCCCTTGCTGTGACATGGAACCTATATAGAAGAGCTCCTGCTCATAGGTGTTAATCCAAGATCTTAATAAATAAATAAAAAAACAATGATTGGAGTCACATTATTCTGCAAAGAGTGTCTCACAGACAAATGTTCTGGAAACAGGATCTCTTTTAATGAGAGTTCTTTAGTTTTTTAATATATTATTGGTTTACCTTGATTAATAAAATAAGGAATATCATAAAAGCCATGAGAGGGATGTCTCAGTGGTTTAAAACTGGTATCGCACACCAAGGGTGTTTGGAAAAAATAGTTCAACTGCTGTCTAAAGTTATAATTTTTATAATTACTGGTGTACAGAACACTTAGGTAATTTCACAGTCAGTAGGCTCTAATGGATCAAAACGGAAAGTTGTATTTGGTGCTGTGTTCAAGAATAAGTCAATTTTCTTTCACACACACTTGTACTGTATATAATGGAGCGTGTGTAACAGAATTTGAGGTACCCATTTTGCATTGTAATCAACCCTAACCATTAAAGAGCAGCTGACATGATCTGCAGTCTTGGGCAGGCAGCTCATACTGAGGAGTTAACTGTCCAAGGTGCTAATTTAGCCCACAACAGATTTTTTTTTTGTGCAGTAATAAAAGAACAACTTACATTCATATGCCCAGCTCATAAGTTCTGAGTACGAGACAAGCAGCCACCAAGCACTGCAGCCTTGCCCCTAAAAATAGCTCTTTGGTAAAATGAAGTAGTGGGATGGGACTGCAGGTGTGCTATATGTAGACTAAAGAAACAGAGGGAGAGGACCCCCCTAAACATGCATACCATTTCTTTGCTTCTAGTTATACATATCTGAGGCTAATATATGATATACAGTATATAACAGCCCAATACATGTATAACTTGAAGCCAGAAAACTGAATGCATGCGTAGAGGGCCCCCTGCCTGATTTCATTGTTCTATATATAGCATGCCTACAGCACCGACTCCTACTTCATGCCATCAGAGTGCTGTTTTAGGGGTAGGGTTGCTGCTGTTACACGAGGTCCCTGCACCCTAATTGGTACCCAAGAGGTACACCACCAACAGCTAGCATTTAGGTATATGTTATACTAACATATAGGGCTAAGGGCATCTACCATATAAGAGTAGATGTCAGGATATGTATGCACATTATTGCTATACACTTTACTTCCTAATATATACATTTATTTCTTGCTTATAAGATGTTAGGACATCTGTGTCCTTGTAATGTTTATGATATATGAGTCGGCACTGCCATCTTTTGATGATTTGTATTGTTACACGGCTATGTACAAACTCTACCTCTTTGTTTCCACAAAGTGATGACTACTTCAAAATTGTACAATGTTATCTTGGACTGAGGAGCCACCTCTAATTTAGCCAATAGGACTCATCTCTGTAACTAGAAATTTTTCCATCTTATCTTACAGCAACCATGGTAATTATTGTAGGTATATAATGTAAGACATTACGTCTTCTACCTCGGAGACCCCAGGAGACACGGAGATTCTTCGAGGTATAGGGAACACTTAGCATTGGGTCCCGGTTCCTATTGGTAAGAACTGCATAGGGCAACTGTGATTATCCCTTTGGTAGCAATAAATAAGCTTTATTACTCTTATGCAACATGTCTGTGAGTCCTTGCATGCCCTTTATTGCCAAGAACCTGAGAGAGAGGTTTAGAGCTCCTGATAATTGACGACCACGGGTAGGCAATATTTGGTGTTTGCAAAGTTTCACTTGTTGCTACAAACTTTTCCCTTCCCAATGGGGACTGTAGGTGTGCATTTCTGCACCACCTCTCCCATTTTAGCACCACTTTGTAATCACTTGCAAAGTCTGGCTGCTTACTGTGTGTGGTCGATGCCAACTCAACCCAACCCACGGCAGTTTTGAATTGCAAGCTTACAAGTGCACAGTAGCCTGACTGTGAACTAGTGTACCTGTTGTGGACTGATATACAGCAAGGTGCCTTTTCACAGTTTGATTTTTTGTTCCCTCCCACACAATGGCCAACGTATCAAATAACTGCACAGAACTTAGACTCAATGTCTCAAACTTCCTTTCCTCCCATGGAGGATGGGATGACTTCACATGGTATGCAAGTCAATCCGAAAACCCTGTACTGGAGATTTCAACCCAGTACTCAGAGATGAGACAAACGGCAGAAAGAGAGAAGCTAAAGGGCTGTTGGTCACGGCTCTTTATGGTGCTTTGGAAGCCTCTAAAGTGAGGTTTCGAACCCTTGAACTGCACATCTCATCTCTTAAGCAAGAGATGGGGCTGCAGGAAACTGAATGTGTGAGAAGAGAGCAGGATTTGGAGTCAGAACTCTAAACTCTGTGAAATGAAAAGGATTCCCTTTTGCATCATTCTGCTGAGGCAAGCAAGCAGGAACTTTATATGTTGAAGCAGGAGTGTGAAAGTTTGAGACAGGATAAGGTGCAGGCTTTGCAAATGAATGACTTGTTAAGTAGAACAAATGAACAAATGCATGAGGAGTTGGGAGAGTTACAGGATGAGATAAATCAGGTACGTAACAACTTAGGTTTAGCTACTAGGGACAATCGCGAATTGAACGCTGCGTATAGAGTGTTACAGAAGCAGATACAGAATGAGGTGGATCAGAATGTTGCAAAAATGAATCATGATGAATGTGAATCCAAAATGGTGAAACTGCACCATCAGCGAGAGGTGCTGGCTGGTCACGTCAAGGTGATGGGAGGCGTAGCCCCTGCCTTGTCAACGTCATCTGAAGGGGAGGAGTCAGATAATGATATCTCTCAGTACAATGCCCAATCACAGCCCTACTATGGCCCAGACACCCCTCCTCACCATCCACAACATGGTGGACCCCTGTCACATGACACCCATACCCTACGTCATTGACAGCATGACGCACATCATGGGCAACGCCAACGTGATGACCCCCATGATGGGGGGATCAGGCCTAGACCTAGTCCCAATGGCACCACTGATAGCCATTATTTTTGTGGATGATAAGAAAGAGATAGAGAAAATGACTGACACTGCCTTAAGCAATGTGACCCTACCCGATGGAAGCAAATGGGCCCTCCCAACACAGATTAGACAGATGCTGCAGGAGGCTGCTACTTGGGAGGGAATGGTCTGCACTGTAGCTAAGACTCAGGCAGCCCTAGGGGGCACCCGAGGTAATCTACCTCCATTTGATCATCCCAATAATCCCCTACAAATGGCCTACTCTGTTCAGCAAATAGCTGACAGCATTGATCGGATGAGCCCATCCAACAACCTTAGCTGCCACTTGCAAAAGGTGCATGCTAAATGTGAAATGCTTAGTCTCGCTGCAGACCACCAGGTCCAGATCCTACGCCAGACCATCGATCCTGGCCTGTGGGCAAAACTCACTGATGTCATCCGACAGGATGGCCAGACCACCTTTGATGAAGTAGGATTTGAGCTAATTTCTGCACACAATCCAGGTGTAGTAGGAGTGATGCTCGCATACCCTATAAAACAGAATGTGAAAGAAAGTCCAGCAACTTTCCACCAGAGGCTCTGGATGGTCTACCGAGCAGGGAAGTATCTTGCAGGAGAAGCCGCAGATGTGGACCTCACTGAGTACAAGACCCTGTTCCTTAGGAACATGATCCCTGCAGTAAGAGAAAAGGCAGGGACAACCACCTATCCCACCATGGAGAGGTTTGCTGATATTCTTTGGAAAACAGAGAGTTTTCCAACTCTACATCCATGATTCAAGCTCCGGTTCCAAGAAAGTAGCTGCCGTGGAAGCCATTCCAGAGGCCACAACACACTACACAGTGGAGGGACAGGCCCAGGAGAAGCAGCCCCTCCCAACAGACAGCCAACACCCACAGCAGGCCCAACAACAACAACAACAGGAACAATCCTGGGGTGGGAACTGGAACTATCACAAAAACAAGAAACACCATAAGAAAAACAAGGGTAAACAACAAAGATCAGGCCCTTTGTATAGGGAAATAGCTGATGAAAACTGGAAATTCTGAGATTTTCTCGGACAAGTATGCTCCGTGATGGATGCTTTCCCCATTTGGGCCCTTGCAGCAATACAATGAGGAGAACAGGCCTCAACAGGCCATGGAGATACCGGAAGTCCAGGCTCTCAGGCCCTTACAGGCCTGAACCCAGAAGAGGCTTCCTATATAGCATCAGTGCAGCATGGTGAGATGGTTCAAAGGAGCCAGGCCCAGACTCTTTTCCAAGAGCTCCCCCAAGCTTCCACTAGTACAGCTTGACAATTACAGGCCCCAGTCCATAATGTAAACAAGCTAGTCTTGGATACAAATGGAAGGTCCTGCACTGAGGCCAAGGTCGGGAGGCTGTCTACTAACAGTACTACTAGATACCAGCGTGGCTGTGTCTGTATTACAGGATGACCAACCAGACACATCACCTTGGTCTACCGGATGGAGAACCAATATGTCTGGTGTAGATGGAACTAGGTTACCTGCATACCACTCTGCCAGTACCTGCGACACTGGGACACCTGAAGGCCTATCATACATGGCTGTGGAGCAGCAGTCTTCCAGGAGACATTCTGGAGACTGCATTGCTGCCTTAATTGCAGGCACCTCTCTGGTCTAAGGGAGGAGGTTGTTCATCTCCAAGCTGACCTGGCAAGGATTCGAGAAACCTGCTCTCCCACCCAGGGACCACACAGGCCACCACCACTACCTCAGAGGTTGTCAAGAAAGAGGAGTGATTGGACCACAGTTGGCTCAGGGGAAGATGAGGCTGGTAGAACAGAGATGCATCCCTCCAGATGTGCCTCTCCACAATTCATTCACCACTCTAGAGGAGCATGGTTCCTCTATGGAGGCACCTGCATTGGAGACCAAGGAGGATTCTGGGAACCTCCACAATGGAGACCCACAGGAGGGTGGCACAGGACTCCACAGGGGAAGGAAACAACTCCTGGTGGGGTACTCAATTGTTAGGGGGGTAGAACTGGGGGAGGGAGGGGAAAGGGAGGTAAGGTGCCTGAGTGGTGCCATGGCTTGGAGGAACAGAAAATGAATCCTCAGGATCATGGGAGCAGCTGTAAAGGGGAGTGAGCTGGATGTCAATATCCACCTAGGGATGAATGACATGGCTGAGAATGGGATCAGAGCAGTGCAGCAGGAGTTTGTGAAGTTGGGAGGGGCCTTAGACAAGTAACACACATGGTAACATTCTTAGAAGTGCTACCTGTCTATGGTATGGATGAGGGTAGGGTACTTGGCACCATGGGATTCAATGACTGGTTGAAAAATTGGTGCAGAGCTCAGGTATTTGGCTTCATTGGGGACTGGGGCACCACCTGGAAGGATGCAGGCCTATACAGGAGTAATGGTCTGCATCTATCCAGGAGGGGAACCAGGATCCTAGGTGATAGGTTTAAATGTTTCATTGGCAAGCATTTAAAATAGCCATGGGGGGAGGCACTGAAAAGAAGAAGGGAAATCCTAGCCCCCCCCAAAAAAATCAGGGTAGTTAGTGAGGTAAAAACTAAGTTAGAGCAATTGATAGGGAGAAGGGCAGGGGTAAATGGAGAAAAAGGCAAAGGCAGTAAGGACAGGGATGGAGCAAAAAGGAATAAAGCCATAAAAAAATGGAGGACAATGAGTACCAAAGCACGTAGTCTAGGTAAAAAGCTCCCTGAAATGGTGGCCTTGATGGAAGAGGGATACTTGGATATTGTGGCAGTCACAGAAACATGGTACACAGAGAACCATAACTGGGATGTCAACATACCAGAGTACACAATCTACAGGAGGGACACGGAGGGAAGAAGAGGAGGAGGAGTATCTCTCTATGTAAGGGAAGGGATCAAAGCAACAGAACTAAAGGGTAAACAGGGAGGAGAGTAGGCACTGTGGGTCACCCTGGAGACTGGAAATGGCTCCACAATCCACACAGGGGTTGTATACAGACCTTTGTCTAAGGAGGAGGAAATGGACAAGGAAATGACAGAAGGCATCTTTGGGATGGCAGAGAAAGGGGAGATATTGCTGATGGGGGACCTGCACATGCCAGATGTTAACTGGAGCACCTTTGCTGCAGCCCACATAGATACATAGATACATAGACAGTGTTGGCTGATAAAGGCCTATGGCCCACCCAGTCTGCCCATTTGAGCTTGTAAGTTCAGTTTATGTTTTCCTAGAAGTCTGTTTCCCCTTACCCCTGACCTCCAGAATTCCTTTATGTCTATCCCATGCATTCTTAAATCCCGTGATTGTTTCAGCCCCCACCACTTCCTCTGGCAGGGTGTTCCACTTGTCCACCAGCGTTCTGTGAAGAAATTCTTCCTCACGTTTCCTCTGAATCATCCTCCCTCCAACTTCATCCCTTGCCCTCTAGTACTGGAACATCTTTTCACTTAAAAATAGTGTATTCCTGCACCTGTTCCTCCTGTAAGATACTTATATGTCTCTATCATATCCTTTCTCCTCCTCTCCTCCAGGAGTACATGTTCAGTTCCTTCAACCTGTCCTCATAGGACTTATGATGCAATCCATGCACCATCTTTGTTGCCCTCCTCTGAATCTTCTCTACCCTGTCTATGTCCTTACGTAGGTAAGGACTCCAGAACTGTACACTGTACTCCAGGTGGGGCCTCACTAGTGTCTTGTACAGTGGAATTATGACCTCCCTTTTCCTGCTGGTGATGCCCCTGCTTATGCATCCCAGCATCATATTTGCTTTACCTGCTGCCTTGTCACACTGTTTCCCTACCTTGAGGCAATCAGAGATGATAACCCCAAGATCCCTTTCCTGCTTGATGCATGCTATATCCTCACCCCCCAACTGATATATTGTGCCAGGGTTTTGTGCCCCATATGCATTATCTTGCACTTCCTTGCATTGAATTTCAACTGCCAAACCCTGACCATTCTTCAAGTTTCTGCAGGTCCCTTCTCATTCTGTCTACACCTCTGGTGTGTCTACTCTGTTACAGAGCTTTATGTCATAAGCGAACAGTGAAATTCTGCCTTCTAGGTCCTGTGTGATGTCACTGATGAAGATGTTGAATAGGACCGGTCCCAGCACTGATCCCTGTGGTACCTCACTGGTCACTCTTCTCTCTGTGGAGTGACAGCCATTTACCACCACCCTCTGTGTCCTGCCACCTAGCCAGTTACCTACCCACCACTACTGTCCTGCCACACCCATATTCCCCAGTTTGTGTAATAGTCTTCTATGTGGCACAGTGTCAAAGGCCTTGCTGTGAAGTCCAGATAGGCCATGTCACTGCCCTCCCTGATCCACCTCCCTAGTCACCCAGTCAAAAATTCAACGAGGTTGGTCTGACATGACCTCCCCTGGTGAAACCATGCTGCCTTAGGTCCTGTAGTCCATTGACAACAGATGTTCCACAATCTCTCCTTCAGTAGTGCTTCCATGATCTTCCCCACTACGAGGTGAGGCTGACTGGTCTGTAGTTCCCTGCTTCCTCTTTGTTCCCACTTTTGTATAAGGGGACTACATCTGCTGTCCTCCAGTCTTTGGGTACCTCCCTGTTTCCAGTGATCGGCTAAACAGGATAGCCAGAGGTTCAGCCACCACCTCTCTTAGTTCTTAAGGACCCTGGGGTGCACCCCATCTGGCCCCATTGCTTTATCAGCTCTTATTACTTCCAGTTCCTTCAGGACCCATTCTCGTGTAAAGGGACTTGTGTCAATTTCTGCACCATTTTCACCTCTTGTATTCCCTTCAGACCCATTACCCTCCTCTTCCTCAGTAAAGACTGAGCAGAAATACCTGTTCAATATGTCAGCTTTACTGTTGTATCCTCCGTGCGGCTCCCATCCTTCCCCTTCAGTCTCACTATCCCTCCCTTTGCCTTTCTTTTTTCACTTATGTACTTGTAAAAGGTTTTGTCCCCTCTACCCACTGATTTTGCAATGTGTTCTTCTGTCTGAGCTTTGGCTTCCTTACTGACCTCCTGCCTCCCTTTGCTTCTCCTGGTACTTCTCCCTATTCCCTTCTGCCTGTGTCTTTTTGTATTGCCTGAATGCAATCTTTTTTGGCTTTCACTTTCTTTGCTACCTCTTTGGAAAACCATAATGGACTCCTCTTCCTTTTCTTCTTGCTAACCTGCTTAATGCATAATTCTGTTGTTCTTGTAATCCCCATTTTAAATACTGCCCACTGTTCCTCAACCCCGATTCCTGCCCCATTCCCCTTAATGCCTCTTTCAAGTATCTCCCCATTTTCCCAAAGTCTGCCCCCCTAAAATCCAGGATACGTGTTTTTGTGTGGTTTGGTTCTGCTCTTTCTGTAATTTCAAACCACAATGACTGGTGGTCAGTGTTCCCCAGGTGCTCCCCCACTGTTACCCCCATCACACTGTCCCTCTTTGTGAGCACAAGGTCCAGTATTGCCTTCTGCCGAGTTGGTTCCATGACCAGTTGCTTGAGGAAGACTCCCTGAAGGCAGTCCAGGATAAATCTGCTCCTAGTTGATGCTGCTGCTGGGATGCTCCAGTCAAAGTCTGGAATATTGAAGTGTCCAACCAGTACTACCTCCAAGTGCAGGGCCATTCTCGATGCCCTACAGGGGGCATGCATAGCCAGTTTTAGGCACCAGCGAACCCTGTAGTTGCTGGGAGTCCCTGCTCATGGGGGACCTCAAGCAGATAAGTTTACCTTATTCATTTTTAAACATTTTTTTATCTTAATATATTTTTAAAACATCAGTGAAGGACTATGCAGATCCTTCTGGTTATGTCATGAAATACCTCAACAAGCTTTGATCCAGTCAATATGAGGTGGATAGGCAGCAATGGATGGGATGGGAAGAACAGCCCCAAGAAATGACAGTGCTGTGTCCTCCTAAAATGTTTTTAAAATACTACTAGCTATACTAAAGCTATACATTGAAACAAAGAAATATAAAATTTGCCAGGAGATAACTACTGCTTGGCCTACCAGGTCTGCCCATTTTTCCCTGCCTATAGTATCACTACCAATAGAATCTTGCACCTCTGGGCTACAGTAAAACACATCGGCTAAAGTTGGGCCAAGTAGTGAGGCCCCATGACTTCACTAATTCTGCTGGGGGCCCCCCAAACCCTAAAGCCGGCCCTGGGGGCATGCCTCAAACAGCTAGTTTTGGAACCACTCATGCGGGAGCAATCTTAGACCTGGTACTCTCAAATGGGGATGAAGAAAGGATCTCTGATCTTGAAGTGGGTAGCCATCTAGGAACAAGCGACCACCAAACAGTGTAGTTCATGATAAACTTAGCTGTAGAGACAAGCCACACAAAAGTGAAGGTACTGGACTTCATGAGGACTAATTTTGTCAAAATGGGAGAGTGCCTCAGAAAAGCACTAGCAAACAGGCAAAAAGGTGGAGTGGAGCAACAATGAGGAAACATAAAAACTGCCATCACAGAGGCAACAAGCCTTTGTGTTAAGCAAATAAACAAATCAAAATGAAAGAAAAAATTCCTATGATTCTCAAAAGAAGTGGCGGGGAAGGTAAGGGAGAAAAAGGTAGTATTCAAGAAGTATAAGGAAACGTAGAAGGATCAGGTCAGAGAACTGCACCAGTTAAAGCTGAAGGAAGCGGGGAAGGCAGTCAGAATAGCAAAGGCCCAAACCAATGAAAAGATAGCCAACTCAGTTAAGAAGGGGGATAAAACCTTTTATAGGTACATTAGGGAGCAAAGAAAGACTAAGGCAGGGATACTGAGGCTGAATAAAGAGGAATGTGGTTGGGCAAAGAGCTACAGTGAAAAAGCAGGGATACTGAAAGAAAACTTCTGCTCAGTATTCACAATGGAAAAGCAGGGGAAGATACCTAATCCAGTCAATAGAAGCACTCTGGATAAGGGGGTTGATATTAGTCCTTTCACAGAAGAAAGGGTTCTGAAAGAACTCTTAAAACTGAAGGTGGATAAAGCAATGGGGCCTGATGGGATTCACCCCAGAATTCTAAAATAACTAAGGAAAGTACTAGTGACACCACTGACTACCCTTTTTAAGAAATCATGGGAGGATGGTGTGGTACCTGAGGACTAGAGGAGGGTGGATGTGAAACCCCTTCACAAAAGTGGGAGCAAGACAGAGGCAGGAAACTACAGACCTGTCAGTTTGACCTCAGTGGTAGGGAAAATGATGAAATCACTTTAGAAGGAAAGAATTGTTGAGTACCTAGAGTCCAGTGGGGCACAGGACCCAATGAAAGCATGGATTCACAGCAGGAAGGTCATGTAAGACAAATCTAATTAATATTTTTGACTGGGTGACCAAAGTAGTAGACCAGGGAGGGGCTGTGGACATGGCCTACCTAGACTGTAGCAAGGCATTTGACACAGCCCTGCACAAAAGATTAATAAACAAGTCAGCCAGCCTGGAAGTGGGTCAAAGGGTGGTAACCTGGATAAAACACTGGCTGGACAATGGAACACAGCGGGTAATAGTAACTGGAGTCCACAGTGAAGAAGGGGGGTTACTAGTGGTGTACCACAGGGTTCAGTACCGGGGTTGGTCCTTTTTAATGTCTTTATAAGTGACATTGCAGAGGGACTAGAAGGGAAAGTATGTCTCTTTGCAAATGACACAAAGATCTGCAACTGGGTTGATACACAAGGTGGGGTGGAAAGGATGAAAAGGGACTTGGTAAGGTTGGAGGAATGGTCAAATGTATGGCAGCTTAAATTCAATGCAAAGAAGTGCAAAGTAATGCACCTGGTAAACAAAAACCCAGAGGAAGAGTACACAATGGGGGGTGAGATACTGACAACAGCAAAAATAGAAAGGGACCTGGGGGTAGTCATATCAGACAACCTAAATGTGGGTCAGCAATGTGACAAGGCAGTAAGGAGGGTTGGGGGGATACTGAGATGTATAGGGAGAGGCATCACCAGAAGAAAACAGGAAGTTGTTGGCCCTATGTACAGACAGTTGGTAAGACCACATCTGGAGTACTGTGTACAGTTCTGGAGACCCATCTCTGCAAAGACATAGACAGTGTGGAGGCTGTTCAAAGGAGGGCAACCAAAATGGTGCAGGGTCTGTATCAGAAGACATATGAAGAAAGACTAAAGGAGCTTAAGATGTATAACCTTGAGGAAAGGAGGGAGATGGGGGCATGATAGAAGCTTTCAAGTACCTCAGTAGAATCAACAAAGTCCAAGAGGGTAGCATCTTTCAGAAAAAGAAATGTGCAAGAACAAGGGGGCACAATTTGAAGAAAGGTGGGGGATGGCTTAAAGGTAATGCAAGGACGCATTTCTTCACAGAGAGGGCCTTACTGAGAAGGTTGTAGAGTCAAAAACAGTGGGGGAATTCAAGAATGCATGGGACAGACATAAGGCAATTCCAGTGGGGAGTAGGAGGAAGTAGGCTGTTGGTTAACTAGGATCTGCAGCTTATCCGTTAGGTAGGGAAATGGGCAGACTAGGTGGGCCAAGCAGTCCTTATCTGCCATCAAATTCTATGTTTGTACATTTCTATATCTTTCAGTTGATGGCACTGCATGATCACCCTAGTATAATAAGAACTGACTTTCTAGCACCACACGGTTGTGTGGTACACCTAGCCAACATGTTACTGATATAAATTCAGGGACAATATCACACCACCATGCTGTACTGTTTACCAGCAACCAAGACTCTAAACAACTTGAGAGTCAGTTGTAGTGTGATCTCAGGCATGTTGATGAGTGGTTTAGCTCACATAAACTCATGCTGAACTACAGCAAAACTAAAGTCATGACATTCTACAACGCACGGAGCAAGTATAAACCTCTGTCCCTCACCATCAAGCACCACGTGGGGACTTCTCTTGAACATGTTCCTGAGTTTAAGTATCTCAGCATCACCTTGGACAGTTCCCTTTCCTACACGCTGCACATTGGCAATGTAGCTAAGGCTGCCAACATACATATCGGCCTGCTCCACAAGCACTAACACTGCATGACCACTGATGCCCTTAGACTGGCCATATACAGCTCTGTCACCTCCAACATTGACTATGGTCTAGTCATCTATGGCTCTGCTTCCCCTACTGCCCTCTGGAGGATATTGGTGACACCCAACAAGGCCTGTAGGCTTCTAAGGGTGCTGCCCACCTAACATACACCGGTGACCTGGATGCCCAGGCCGGATGACAACCACTCCTTAGTAGAATACAATACCAGACCTGCTTGTTAACCAAAAAAGTTTTCCTCTGACTCATGCCATCAGGAGTGTCAAAGCTCCTTACTGCCAACAGCAGTACCCAGCCTACAAGCAGTGCTCTATATCAAACCTTCCTGGCCCCCAGATGATGGACCACAATGGGTCAGAGGTCATTCATGCACAGGGCTCCTCAGTGGTACAATACCCTTAACAAAGAAACACCTACAACTGTGATGCTTGGTCCCTTTAAAAGGCAACTCTGACTATTTCTCGCCTCTGCCACTCAATGTGACTGCCTCTCCTAAGTGACTGCCTCCTCATTTTATCCTAATCGAAGGTGACCTGTAACCTCCCTCAGAGCTCCACTTTTTTGGCACCAGTTTCCCCCACTCTCATCCCTTACTCACCCCTTACACCCCCTACACCACACTGCCTTTTCCCACCTCCTTCCCTCTCTATTGGCACTTTCAGATATGGGGCCTTCCAGCCCATCCACCTTGCACTTTTGCCACCCACCGACAATGGCCCTTTAGCCTTCCTACTTCTTCCTGACTCTCTCTACCCTATACTAACTATATACTGTTCACCCTGAAACTTGTCTGAAGCTGGCTTAAGTTGTCTCTCTCCATTCTTGGCTGTATAATAAATGCTTAGACATCTTTGTGTTTTTAAGACTGTAATCATTGTTGACCTCTGTATGTATGTTACTCTGCATCCTTTGCTGCGGAACCTTTGTAAATGAGCAGTTCCTGCTCAAACGTATTTGTAATCCTAGAGTTTAATAAAATAAAAATAAAAAAATAAATAAAAAATCATGATCCCTGACTCACATGTGGTTGCAACAATCTCTATGAACTACAAACAGCATGACGTCATAGATTTGTTTAAGAACCATGAGTTTTTCCCAATGCTCCTCCCCATCCTACAAAGGCATTTGGAGGCATTTGCCACCAACAAGCATGATTGTGGCAGGATGCATACTGTCATTGAAGTGACAAGCCGAGCACATGAGTGGCAACAGCAATACCCTTTTCCACCTGAGGCCTTGCCTTCTCTTAGGGAAACAATTAAATCACTCCTCAAGCAAGGTGTGATCAGGACATGTGTTTCTACTGCAAATTACCCAGTCTGGCCTGTGAAAAAACCCATGGGTGCCTAGAGACTTACTATTGACTACAGGAGACTAAACCATGTCACCCCCAGTTGTACCCTAACCGTGGCATCAGCACCAGACGTGCTACTACTACTGACCCCTGACCAACAATGGTTTAGGACCCTGGACCTCTGTAATAGTTTCTGGACATTGCCATTGGCCCCCAAAAGTCAATATAAGTTTGCCTTCACCTTTGAGGGCAGACAGTACACATGGACCTGCTTACCACACGGGTTCCACAACAGCCCCTCCTTGTTCCATCTACACATGATGGACACCCTTGGGGGTTTCTCTACACCCCAATGTCTCTTGCAGTATGTGAATGACTGGTTGTTGGCCACAGCCACACAGGAACAACATCTGGATCTCTTAGACAAATGAGCGACCCTCATTCTGAGGGCAGGCCTCAAATGTAACCCTGCGAAAGCACAACTATGTCAGAAAGAGGTACTCTTTCTGGGCTTGAGGATAACAGACCAAGGCCGAAGCCCTACCTGGAAAAAGATACAGGAATTACAAGATCTGCCACTGCCTACCAGCGTGGCCACCCTTAGAAGGATTCTGGGTATGGTGAACTATTATAGAGATTTCGTTTGTGATTTTGCTCAGAAGGCCGCCCCTCTGTATGAATTACTGAAAAAGGATGTCTCCTGGAATTGGGGTCCCATTCACACCCAAGCTGTGACATCACTGAAACAGACCTTTTCCTCAGCCCCAGCTTTGGTTAACCCCAATCCAGCCCTGCCATTCCATCTGGAGTGTGCCACCTCTGACATTCATATGTCTGCAGTGCTGGCCTAGAAGGTCCATGGCACTCTGAGACCCACTGCCTATGCATCACAGCTCTTGACCCCAGTGGAACAGAAGTACAGCCTTTGTGAAAGGAATCTTCTGGCTACTTACTGGGCTGTCAAGCACTTCTTGCATATCATTGGGTACTCCCCCCCCGATCATTATCAAGAACCACACCCCAACAATCTTTTTACTATCAGACAGAGAGAGAACCCCATGACTGTACACTGCAGCCCAGCCACCTGATCAACCAGATCCAGGTCCTTTCCTTCCTGTTACACCACAACTACTTGAGAACACATCACTCTGTCATGTCTTTACAGATGGCTCAGCTTCCTACTACCAGGGAGAACAGATAGCAGGAATGGGTATATTAGTTATTTACCCTTATGGTAATACTGTCAAGATTTCTAAGTGTTGCAGTGTGGCATCATCACAGTATGCTGAGATGGCAGTGGTAGTTTGTGTCCTCGAGTTTATCCAGCATGGAACTGAGGATACCATCATTTTAAAGACTCTGACTGGGTTTGTTGTTCATTTACAGAATTTCTTCCTTTCTGGCAGAAGAACTCCTTTACCTTCTCTGATGGCAGCCCGGTGAAACACAAGGAACTGGTAATATACATACATTCACTGGCACAGAAGTTTGCACACAAACTCTATGTACAAAAAGTTAAGGCCCACTCCATACATGACCTCTATCATGACTTCAATGACACTGCTGGTACCCTTGCAAAGGAAGGGGCCCGAGGGGGGGACATCTGGATGATGGACCATCCAGAGGCCAGGCCGGCCCTACACATTGCAGCAGTCAGGAAGAAACCTGAACTGTTCTTCCCTTGGATTTGTCACAAGCCCAGCACACTGACTCTGGACTCAAAGATGTGTTCAGATTCCTTGACAAAGGTACTGAGGAAAAATCTACCAACCCACAACCCCTACCGAAGACATGAAGATAAGTTGTCCCCTGATGACAAGCTCATCTGGTGCAAACCAGATGATGCCCACACTAAATTGTGGGTGGTCCCCCATCATCTTAGGCCTGAATTTATGTACCAGGTGCATGACACCCCTACTGGTGGACACCAGGGAGTGGAAAACACACTACAACAGCTGAAGACCACCACCTGGTGGGCTGGTGTCACAAAGGATGTCAAACAGCACATAGACAACTGCCTTGTTTGTGTGCAAAACAACCCCATTCCTACCAAACATAATGCCAAGCTATTACCACAGAGGCATTCTGGCCCTTGGCATGCGATGCAGATCGATTTTATTGGTCCCCTTACCAATACTAGCAGAAACAACAAATACACCCTAGAGGTCACTGATCTCTTCTCTAAGTGGGTTGAAACTTTCCCCACTAAGACATGTACTGCTAAAACCACTGCCAAAATCCTGGTGGAACAGATGTTCTCCAGGTGGGGCCTACCTCTCAAGATAGACTCAGACAAAGGAACCAGTTTTACAGGTGAGTTGATGAAAGAAGCACTTGAACTCCTTGGAGTTCATCAAAAGTTCCACATACCTTACCACCGACAATCCTCAGGTCAAGTAGAGAGAGCCAACAGATGGATTAAGCAAATGCTTTCCAAATTCATTGAGGATAATCCCAAGGATTGGGATTCCCTACTGCTGTTACTCCTTATGGCAATTAGGGGTACACCCTCAGCCACCACCCAGCTGACACCCTTTGAGGTGATGACTGGCAGAAATATGAGACTACTTGAACATCTGTTGTTTGACTTGCACCCCCCCACTGCAGACCATGTCTCAGTGGACCAATATGTGGAAAAACTCAGACAAGACCTCATACACACTCATTTTGTGTGCTGCTAATTGCCAGACAGTTCCAAGTTGTACCAGTCTTACCGAGAGGAGGTTCACCACCTGTCAACACAGATTTCCAAACAGACTTATACTTGCCCAGTACAGTTGCAAAAATGGAGACTGCCTACAGTGAAAATGCAATACAATTCAGATGGTGAATATTGTGTGGTTACCAATTACAAGACGTTCACCTATGGTACTCAGACATGTTCTATTGATGCTCCTACTTCTGTTTCGTTCCACATCAGAAAACCGCTACTGGGCACACAGTTATTAACCCTGTCCCCTAATGGATCCTGATATCATTGATGGTAACTCCAATTGTCTGCTCTCTCTTTCACAGCATTTACCTTACTTTAATGTGCACATTAACCCTTTAACTTTGACATTGAAATCACTTTTAGACAGGAAAGACACCCATTTCATCCACATCAGCAATATCATCTCCAAAGCTAACAATGCTGTCCTTGCACTCATCAATGATGGTGACATGAATAGTGCACTTACTAACACTTGGTTAGAGATTACCTTTAAAGATTTTATTATTATACAAGCAGTTTTTATATTTTTTCTCATTATTAAGCTTTGCTGCCTATGGCGCAGCACTTACTAACACTTGGTTAGAGAATACCTTTAAAGATTTTGTTATTAAACAAGCATTTTTGATATTTTTTCTCATTATTTTGCTTTGCTGCCTATGGCACACACTACGCCAACACCATGAGCAGGTGGAGTTCCTTTACAAGGCCCACGCGTTGGGTCTATAAATGATCCCAGCTCCCTATCTACTTCCTTACTCTTATTTGTGTTGCCCCTTGTGAGGCAACAATGGGAGGAATGTTACAGGAGGTCACTGCACTCTAACTGGTACCTCCAGAGGTACACCGCAGACAGCTAGCATTTAGATATATGTTATACTAACATATAGGGCTAAGGGCAACTACCGTATAAGAGTAGATGTCAGGATATGTATGCACATTATTGCTATACACTTTACTTTCTAATATATACATGTATTTCTTGCTTATAAGATGTTAGGACATCCATGTCCTTGTAATGATTATGACATATGAGTCGGCATTGCCATCTTCTGATGATTTGTAGTATTACAGGGCTATGTACAAACTGTACCTCTTTGTTTCCACAAAGTGACGACTGCTACAAATTGTATAATGTTATCTTGGACGGAGGAGCCACCTCTAATTTAGCCAATAGGGCTCATCTCTGTAACTAGAAAAGTTTCTATCTTATAGTAAGAATGGTAATTATTGTAGGTGTATAATGTAAGACATTATGTCTTCTACCTCGGAGACCCTGGGAGACACAGAGATTCCTCGAGGTATAGGGAATGCTTAGCATTGACTCCCAGTTCCTATTGGTAAGAACTGCTTAGGGCAACTGTGATTATCCTTTTGGTAGTAATAAACAAGCTTTATTACTCTTATGCAACATGTCTGTGATTCTTTGCATGCCCATTATTGCCAAGAACCTGAAAGTGAGGTTTAGACCTCCTGACACAGCACTCGGTGACCACTCAGCTCATACTCAGAAGTTACAAGTCAGGCATACAAATGTAAGTTGTTCTTTTATTACTGTATGTAACACTTTGCTTTATGTACTTTTCACTGCATTTTCTTTTTTTTTCATTTGTATTCAACTATTTCTGTAGAAGTAACTGCTGAAATGTCGCCGCTACAGGGACAAAGTTGGCATTACTGGGAAAAGTCACAATTCTTATTAGAGCAGATCCAATGGCTCTGAAGGAAATTTGCTGTCTGTGCTGTCCATTATCACAGCAGGATCCCAGGACAATTTATGGGTGAGATTATATAAAATGTGTAATTTGATGTCAGGTAGTGGATAGCTAAACCAAAAATTTCTGTTGCGCTAAGGCCTTGGGACAAAAAAACAGATGTATTTGTCCGGAGTCCAAATCAGACTAGTTTTCCAACCCAGCTCTCAAGACACGAAGAATGTTGAATCTATAATGTCAGAGTGACATACTGGATGATATGTCATGGTGGGGGGCAGCTGGAGAGTGTTAAGGACTGGCAATCCTGAAAGAGAAAGTCAGGCTGGGATTCTGAACAGTGATCATCTAAAGTTTGAATCTGCCCTGATTCACCAAGGGGTCCTGTATGGGTAAGCCACTAAACATTGGGGAAATGAGAAAGTGTAGTACGATTTTTCTTTGTGTTTTCTGTCTGCTTTGTGCAAGCATTTACTTTTCACTTCTGTTCCATTACTGTTCTTCATAATCTTTGCTGTAATATCCTGCATTATATTTGTAAATATGTTTTAGTATTAAAAACAGTATTTCTTCTTGTCTTAATGTCTGTGACTGACTCTTTTGAGGTAATGCAGATTAATTTATAACTGACAAGAACTGTATTTCCTCCTCTGAAGAGAAGGCTACCATTACTATATTTTGTTTTGTAAAGAGTTCTCAGTTGTGACAGAGAGGGGTGGATTGGTTGCCCTTGAGCAAGGGGCACTGTACTGTGTGGGCAGTGGCTCTGAAGGGATTCAGACCTAGAGCTATCCCAAGAGACTGTCTATGCTGAGTGATGTCAGCTACTGATTACCCTTGCAGACATCTGAAGGATTCAAGAAAGATGACAACACTGACAGGCTGAGTCTGGGATAGACCAGTTTACCGGACTGCACGACAAAATTCTGTTGTGGGCTAAATTAGCTCCCCAGGCAGGCAACTCCTTAGTATAAACTGCCTGCCCAGAATGTGTCAGTTGCTCTTTAATTATATATTAATACTGACAGAGGCCACACTTGCAGTTGTAAAAGTTGTCTCACTTACAGTACACTCTTAGGGTATTAGAACTGCTTACCTTCAGTTTATGGTTCCCATACCTGAGACCAGTCTAACAACTGTGAAAGTGGTCTTCATAGCAATAGTACTATACAGATCACAGCAGTACTGGTGAAGTAATGTATCTGGGCTGATGCAAAAGCTTCTAGGACCACAAGCTGAATTTAGCTTTACTCCCGTATCTGTTATACCCGGAACACTCTCAGAGCTTCTAGGACTACAGCTGTATTTAGCTTCACTCCCATATCTGTTGTAAACTTAACACTCTCAGATTAGCTGATTATTTTTAAGATGGTATGGTACATCTGCTATGTAGCATGCTGAACAGTAAGTAAACTGGGGAGTTCAAGGAGGGAATTATTTTATGCCAGGACAGGTGTAGGATGGCATTTATCTGCTATAGTGTATGGAGATTTGGCATTCATAGGGTTAGTTATGCAATTAATCGCAAATTTATCAATTAGCATCTAAGGCTGGGGAATATTACACCAGGGACTCCCCCTAGCGAGTTCAACAAAAGGATACTGTTGCCTGGCATAAACTTTTATGTCTTGCAGTTGGTTTGTGTTAATTAAAAGCGAACATTGCTAATTAAAGAGCATAATTGAGCTCCACTATGAAGCAAAGCATCTGTCCCCAACATAAACTTGTCTGCCTTTCCAAGGATAAGTGTACTTGGTCATTTTTCTGATAAGGATTCCTTCAACACATTCTGTCTGTATTCTAAATTACTTTGTCTTGATAAATTTAGTATTTTTATTTACATACAAAATAACTTAGTGGCAGCATATATATTTTATTATTGCAATGGGGGGAAGGGGTCATGATTGCACTTACTTTTACAGCTGGAGGGATGGAAGCACAAAAGTAGAGAAATCCTGTGTTCATGGCCGCACACTTAGTGAGTAGCTTAACAGTGATTCTAATACAGAACTCCTGGGACATATTTCCTGGCTCAAAAACAATTAGCCACATGGCATTTTTATTACCGAGTTTAGGTTTAATCAGAAACTGAAGGTACTCAGTGAAATAACCAGCTGCAATGAGGAACAGAACAGGCTAAGGCTCGGCTATTACAGTTTTGCATCCTGCATAATTTATATTTTACTCTCTTTTGACTGTATAGAATGGGTAGATACAGCTTTTCAAACCTACACCTGTTGTGGCCTTGCTGAGGGGACTTTTGAAGCACATTCTGTGGGAATGTTCTAAGGTGGCTCCATTTTGGCATGCCATTCACAGCTCCTTAGACTCACTTTTAGGTCTGGACTCCTTTTTTACTCCACAAATTTGTCTTGTGGGATACCACCCAGCAGATTTGTTTTGCACTCATAAGGCGTATATGTCATTGATCTCCATTGCGGCTAAGATGACTATTGTCCGGTATTTGGTGGACAAGTCCCTACCTTCATTTAGGGAATGCCTCACAGAAATATTGAAAGCCCTGGAAATAGAAAAACATATAGCTCACAGGCAGAATAGATTTGATAAATGTTCCTGTTGGGTACTACTATTGGCTCTCTTACCTATTTCTGTGGATTCTTAGGTTGGGACAGGTTGGTCTGGCTGGTCAAGGATACCCTCTCTTTTTATGTTCCCTTGGCAGACCTGTTCAATGCCTCCTTGGACTCAGGGAGGGAACTGCAGGACTGGAGGATGGCGCATATGGTACCACTCCACAAGAGTGTCCCAAACGATGAGCCACAAAACTACAGATCAGTGAACCTCACATCCATTGTGTGTAAGCTGATGGAGACAATCCTGAAGGAGATGCTGGTTTCCTTCCTATAGGCTAATTGGCTGCAGGACAGCAGAATGCATGGCTTTGTCTCAGACAGATCCTGTCAGACCAACAAGGTGGAGTACTATGACTGGGTAACAAGACAATTAGACAGGGGCCATACATGGACGTCCTGTACCTGGACTTCAGCAAGGCATTTGATTCAGTGTCATATGGGAGGTTAGGAAGTAAGCTGGAGGGCATGGAGCAGGTGAGAAGATGTTGGGATGGGTAGTGAATTAGCTGCAAAGGAGACAGCAGAGGTTGATGGTGGGAGGGGAGCACTCATCTCCCAGGGCAGTGACCAGTGGGGTGCCACAGGGCTCTATACTGGGGTTGGTGCTGTTTTGGATCTTCATAACAGGCATGTCAAGAGGCATAAAGAGCAAGATCAGTCTGTTGGCAGATGACATCAATATGGGAGCAGTAGTGGTTGACTTAGAAGGGCGACAGGGGCTGCAAGATGATCTGGTAAAATTGGAGGCCTGGTCAGGCACATGGCAGGGTATCCTGTATACAGAGTGACCGCAACTGAGTGCTTTCAAGGGTGACTCAATCATAGCACCTGTGCACAGGGCTACCTGGCGGTGGGGGTGACGGATGAGGGGTTAGGCAAATATAGTGACAGAATGTTGCTATGTATACACACATGCGGGGGGTCTGGAGGGACTATGTCATGATATGGGTGGAAGGGGAGGGAGGGTTTGTGGGGTGTAGTGCAGCAGTGGAATGCCGAGCTGCCCATATGGCATGGTGTGGTGGGTTGCTGGCAGGCTGGGGCTAGGAGGTTGCCGGGTTCGGTTCTGGGCACACTCGTGTTTTTTGCATTGTTTTTTTTTTTTTTTTTTTTTGTTAGTTTTACACCCCCACAGCATGCACCCCCCAGGAGTTGAGAATCCTTTATGGGGTGCAGGGGGCACAGCCCCCCACATCAAATAAAGAAACCTAAATCTCAGGCACCCTCTTGCCATTGGCAGAGAGTGTAGATCACAGAAATTCATTTTCAGTGATGTAAACTCGCCCAAACAGTGATTGCTATTTCGCAATCAGTGTTATCACATGGAACCCTTGGCAACTAGGGTTCAATTCCAAGAAATGCAAGGTGCTATATTTTGTCACAAAAAACAAACAAACACACAAGGAGGAGCTACCAGCACTGGGGAGAGGGGTTCAACTAACCAAGACGGAAGAGAAGAAGAATCTGGGGGTGATCATAACAGAAGCAATGAACAACTCAATGCAGTGTAGGAAGGCAGCTGCAAAGGCCAACAGGATGCTGGGTTGCATTGCCAGAGGCATATTCTCAAGGAGGGGGAAGTTGATCCTACCACTATACCAGGCACTGGTTAGACCACGCCTGGAGTACTGCATGCAGTTCTGGAGACTGTACCTGAAGAAGGACATCGGGTTACTGGAGGGGGGTGAGCAAAGGGCAACAAAAATGATCCAGGGACTTATCCTATAAGACCAGTCTGAGGGAATTGAACATGTACTCCCTGGAGGAGAGGAGGGATGGGGGGGAGTCATGACTGAGACCTTCAATTACATGAAGGGAATAAATAAGATGGGCACAGATGGCCTTTTTAAATGAAGGAGGGGGAGGGACACTCGAGTGCATGATGTGAGACTGGAAGGAGGAAGGTTTAGGAGGGAAATCAGGAGACACTTTTTTATGGAGAGGGTGGTGTTTGGCTGGAATGCATTGCCAGAGAAAGTGGTATTATGTAGGACAGTGGGCTGCTTTAAAAGGGGGTGGGACAGGGTAAGGGGGAAGGTCACTGGAGGGGGGAGAGGAGGGGGCAGCTGCAGTATAAGGGCTGCTAGCTGCACAATCAAGCAGACTTGATAGACCAGAAGGCCTTTCTCTGCTGGCAGTTTTGTATGTTTTAGGTTTCTCAATTCAATTATTTTTTTTTTGTTCCTGGTTTATGATAGTCTTTTTTTTTTCTTTCTTTGGTAGTTGTGCTCTTGGTGGGGGCGAAGTGGGTGTGGTGGGTTAATAGGGGGTGGGTATTAGGTACAGTGTATATTTACTGTGTTGTTGTTTCTGATGTATTTGTTGATGTTATTATGTTCTGCATGTATTTAGCAAATTTAAAAAAAAATTGGAAAAAAAGGAACAGGCTAAGGCTGTGCACAGGACTGATGTTTTATACTTTTACATGTATCTGTATTTGGATTTGATTTATAATAGTGTTTGGAAAATATATGTTCTACTTTTCAGACTTCTTTCTGTTGTTAATGATGGCATAAAACCAAGGATTTAAGGGGATTCAGTAAAATATGCAGAGCTGTCAATATGTTATGTTACATGTCACACAGTATGTGACATTACGTTATATTATGTTATGTTATGTACGTTACATAATGCTATGACACACTACGAATATACAAACATACGAAATTTGCCAGCAGATAAAGGCCTAGAGATCTATCAAGTCTGCTCAAATGTGCAGCTAGCACCCCTTATTCTGCAGCTGCCTCTCCCATCCACCCTTCCCCTTCATCGACCCTACCCCTTGTCCTGTCCCATCCCTTCCCCTTTTGAAGCAGTCCACTGTTCTAATGAATACTACTTCTGCAGGTAACGCATTCCACCCAGCCACCACCCTCTCTGTAAAAAAGTGTCTCCTCATCTCCCTCCTGAACCTTCTTCCCTCCAGTCTCGTATCATGGCCCCTGATGTCCCTTCCCTTCCTTACTTTGAACAGCCCCTCTGTACCCATCTTGTTTATTCCTTTCATGTACTTAAAGGTTTCAATCATGTCCCCCCGTCCCTCCTCTCCTCCAGTGAGTACATGTTCAACTCCCTCAGCCTCCTCTCGTATGATAAGTCCCCCAGACCCTTGATCATCTTTGTCGCCCTGCGCTGCACCCCCTCCAGTAACTTAATGTCCCTCATCAGATACGGGCGCCAGTACTGCACGCAGTACTCCAGGTGCATTATGTTACATTATGTTATGTTATGTTGTGTGTCACATCAGCCTCAGTCAAGGTCTAGTAATACTTCATATAGTCTAAAACAAATATAAAACACTTTAGAGTAATATTTGTATTTGTATTTGCCAAAAAGTGGCATTTGTATGTCCTGAATAGTATTTTTTGCACAGACCTAGTATAGACCATTAGTCCAAAGCCTTCTAAGTTGAGTGATGACATTGGTTAACAAAACTCTCATCAGTGTAATTCAGAATTGCTCCATTCACTTTAATGGATCATGCCCCTGCATGATCCCAGGTTAGTCGTTGTAAATCATCAGTGCAGGGCAGGCACATTGGGAAGTCAGTACAGTGTAATGGTTAAGAGGACTGAGCTGCAAACCTGGAGAACTGGGTCTGAATCCCACAGCCACCACCTGCATACTGTGTGACCAAGGGCAAGTCACTTAACTTTCCTGTGCTCCCAGGATGAACCTGAAAACAAGGCTTGTCTTAGTGTGTCATTCCTGGCCAAAAATTATAAAGTAAGTGGAAGAGGTCAGCTAGGTACCTACTCAGGGCAAAAATATAAAACCTTTCACCTGAAAGAGGAATTATATAAAAAACAATTCTAGCTAGAGAATCCTCCACAAAGGATAGGAACTTTGGAAATTTAAGTTGCTGCAGTTTTGGAAAATCTTAGATAATTCTTTGAACACTGCTGTGGTAAAAAACATGGAAAAATAGATGATGGCAAAAAAAGACAAATGGTCCATCTAATCTGCCCATATTACCCTATCATAAAAAGAGATCCATTGTCTCTGTGGGGTCATTGCTTACTTTGTTTCCCCTTTTGTTCCCCATGTTACTACCTCCCTCCTCCTCTGAGTAACTACCATACACTTGACTGTCCCAGCCGTGATTGAAGCCATTTATGATTCTGATACCTATTAACTCTGCCAGCAGACCATTCCATGGCTCAACTACTCTTACCATAAAATAAGCCTTCCTCACATTCTTCCTAAACCTCCCCAACAGCATCCGCTTTTGACCCCTTGTCCTAACTTCACTGTTCCTGGTGAATAGCTCCTCACTGTTCACCTTGTTGATTCCTTTCAGGAACTTGAAGGTCTACATCATACCCCCCATCTGGATTCGAGTAAATACATGTTCAGCTCTTTTACTTGATCTTCATTGTATCTGCCCTCCTGGACCTGAATCATCCTAGTCACCCTGCTTTGCACCATCTCCAGCCTGTCCTTGTCCTTTGTTAGTTGAGGACTCCAGAACTTGGCACAGTGCTCCACATGTGACCACACCAATGACTTATACAGAGGCAATAATACCTCTAGCATGCTACTGTCGAACCCCCTCCCAGTACACCCCATCATCCTATTAGCCTTGCAGTAGGCCTTATTACATTAGCTGGTTTGTTTAAGGGCATCCCTAATAATGACTCCCAGGTCCCTTTCCTCTAATTTGATGTCCAGCTTAACTCCTCCCATCAAGCACTACGTTTTAGGGTTTTTGTTCCCAAAATACATATTTCTTGGCTTGAATTTTGATTGTCAAACACTGGACCAATTTCCCTGCCTTTACAGGTCTTTCTGCAATTCCCTTATTCCCTCTACATTGTCAGCCTTGTCACCGAGTGTATTGTCACTTGCAAAGAGACAAAACCTGGCCTGGATTCCCTTTCCTAGGTTGCTGATAAACATATTGAAGATGACTGGGCCTAGAACTGATCCCTGTGGTATTCTATTGTTAATCTCTCCTTTCACTGATCTGACCCCATTCACCAAAACTCTTTGCTCCCCTTCCTCCAATCAACTCCCTACCCATCTTAATATTACTCTTGCTGTTCTAGGATCTCTATCTTCTTCAGCAGCCTCAGTGTGGCACTGAGTTGAATGCCTTGATGACGTTGAAGTGGAGTACTGTGTCCCTTATCAACTGACCTGATTACTCAGTCAAGTCTAGTAAGTTGGTCCGGCAACTAAGACCTCCTTGCCACCAGCCCAGGCTGCTTGCTATCCTAGAGCCCTTTTTCCTCAAGTTGTTACACTAAGTCCTCTTTGACCAGTGTCTCCATCAGTTTATCTGTTAGTGAGGTAAGGTTGATAGGTCCAGAGTTACCTAATTGCACTTTGTTTCCTCCCTTGTGCAGAAGAACTACATGAACCATCTTTAAGTCCTAAGGAACACCCCTTGCTGCATAGACTTATTAACTTACCCCATCAAGGATTTAACTAACATTGATGTCAGTTCCTTTAGTACCATCTGATACATCCCATCTGGCTCCAGTGTCTTTTTAACCTTCAGGGATTCTAGCACTTTTCTGACTCTATAACTAGTATAGAGCATTTCTGTGGCATCATTTCAGGGACGCTGCTATGAGCTGCCTTTACCCCACTCTAGAAAACACAGGACAACTCCACTCATGGAGTCAAAACTTAAGTTATTGTGGTTAAACAAGTTCATGCAACAGACAGCGAAATAACCAAGCAGCAAAATTTATTAGCAAGGCAGTGAGAGCTGCTGCACTTAATCCCCATGTTTCGACTCAGAACATATCTTCATCAGGGGGTGGAGCTCTAGTCACAACATGCAGTATTTCAAGGACCAAATTACAGGCATGCTGTTTCAATAATACCAGTAATTAAATGTCAACATCAGTAAAGTAGAGAAGATCTGCCATGTACTTAATTTCCAACAAAAAGTAATAAACTCCTGAAGTGAGAAGGAGACAACTTGACTCCCTCTGTGTAGTTCACCTGTGTTCTCTCATTCTGTGCTTTTCAACTGCAGCTGCCTATACTCTGGAGCACATGGTTTACTATGTTTCTTTATGCCACTCTCTGGCAAGTGACCACTGTTCTCTCTAGTGAATACTGATCAGAAGTAATTGTTCAGTGCTGCTGCTTTCTGTCTATCCTCCTCTATTACCCTGCTAATTCCTCAGTCCCGTCTTCCTTTTTTACCTTATATAATATAAAGACTGTTTTTTTTTTCCCTTCCTTGTTCCCATCTGCAATATGCAGTTCTGTATCTACCTTTGCAGTCCTGACTGCCCTCTTGGCCTCTCTAGTTTTTACCTGGTACTCATCCCATTCTTCCCCATTTTTCTTTATACTTAATATTGGTCTTCTTTTTTGGCTCTCCCTGCCTTCCTGACCTTTTCTGAGAACCAAATTGATCTCTTATATCTGTTTCTCATATTAACTATTTTCTTGCATTATTTAAGTGCCTTGAGAATGGCCCCTTTTATAACCCCCATCTTTCTTTGACCCCCCCAGTGCTCTCTACCCCAGCTGACCTGTCTTGGACTAATTCTTCATTTATTTGGTTGAAATCTGCCCTTCTGAAGTCTAGCACTTCAACTTCAGATAAGAGCATATAGGTACCCAGGGCCAATTCAAACCATATGGTACTGTGATCGTTAGAACCCAGTGGTTCCCCAACCCACAGTGAGCCTACCCTTTCTGAGTTGAAGAATGCCACTTTGAGAATGGTGGATTGCTTAGAGGAATCCCTGACCTGCTGCACCAACATATAGTCCTGAAATGTGTTGAGCAGAGCCTGGCTTTTGGTCCTCCTGGATGTTGGAATGTCCTAAGAGATGTCTGGTAGGTTGAGATCTCCTACTACTACCACCACTCTCTTTGTTACCCCCTTCCCTACTACTTCTGTTCTGAGTTTGTTATCCCTCTCTCACTGCACAGGTGGCCTGTAAACCACCATCACATGAAGCTTCTTAACTGAACAGAAAAAAAAAAACAAGAAAAAGAAAAAAGCACTGCAGCTCAGTACAGCTGTGTGAGTGATGAATATTAGTTACTGAATGGTCTGAATGATAAATGAAGTGTGTAATGTTCAGGGCTTTGCATTTAGGAATTAACAAAAGAAAAATAAAGCAAAAATTAAAACACTCTAGCACTTCCAAGCAGGCTAAGCTAATCTCATGTTCACTCCCTTCACCCAGTAATCTCTCACCCTCCACCTCCCCACTCCTTGGCCCACCTATACTGTTATATGCACTGAGATAACATCTGCTGGCATCCTACCAGCCCCTTCCTGCCTCCTGATAGCACCTTTTACTGTCCCTTACCTCCCTAGCCCCAAGGACACATAAATGAGAAGTAGTGCTCCAATCCCTAATTCATGCACAGGGTGAAAATAGTATAGTGTAGTGTAATGTAGTGTAGTATAGTATAGTATAGTATAGTATAGTATAGTATAGTATAGTATAGTATAGCATAGTATAGTATACATTATTTTATGGTATAGTATACAACATTATTTTATGGTACAGTATGATATGGTATATAATATGGCATACAGTACAAGTCACAGTAAACTGCCCAAGCAATGAGTTGGTTTAGCATAGTTTTTTATCGTTGGCAATGCATTGGCAACTCATAATGCCTTGTTTTTATGTGCCTAACCAGTTTGAGAGCAATGTTTGTAAAATATTTTTCCAACTCAGTTGGAATGTATCTGCAGTCCAGTCACAATGCAACGCAAAGCTGAGTTTTAAGTCTTAAGAAACAGTTAGTGCAGGGCTTTGTGCTGGATCCAGCAACACTTATACAACTCCATGAGAAATGCTAAAGCAACTCACTGGAGGAACAGTTTAATGTGACTTGTACTGTATAGTGGTTTAGTATGGTGTGGTATTATATGGCATGGCATGGCATGGTATAGTACGTACAGCATAGTACAATATAGTATAGTATGGTATGGTAGAGTATAAACAGTCTGCACAAGCGTTGTAGTAGATGATGCATTGTTTGTGGTCCTTCCTCCAAAATGTGGCCTCCAGGTAGGTAGGTAGGGTTCCTTCCACGGAGGTGAGAGGTATGCTGGCTCTGCCCTCAGGGGGAGGAACCACTTGGGCCAACCATAGGGTGGGAGCACTCAGCTGGTGGAGGAGAATGAGGGGGTTAAAAAGAGTACAACTGATGGGTCCCCCCCACTCTCTTTCACCAGCACATTTTCCACTCCATATAGAATTGGTCTTTTTTTCCCCCTCCATTTCATCTGGAATTGAGTATCCAGCAGCATCTCATTTTGTTTCAAATATTTCTGGTAAGACTTTGCTTCATGTAGACTTTTTTTTTGTTTCTTTTTTCCACAGCACATGCTTATAAATTGCTGATTTAAGTAGTGCTGTTATGGTTGATATAAATTGCCTGTTACAGGCTTTTCTGGCTAATTGTGGCTGCTGAGCAAGGGCCCCTTCCCCACTTACTGTAGCTAGCCATGAACCTGCTTTTATTTTTAGCTAAAACTGTGTTTTTCCTTGCCATGTACTCCAACTATCCAGTCCTGCAGAATTTTGTGCAGGCTTTTTGGTTATCGGGATATCTGGAAATACATAATCTGTAACAGGCAAACAGTTGCTTTTTCTTTTCTGTAGTGTTACATTTAAAACATTAGATCTGTAATTGGCAAAATGTTTCTTTTTTGTTTAGTTCTTAACTCTGTGCATGCTGTTGTGTAGAGAGCTCAGCTCTAGGATCTGAAAAAGTGTACACAAAACTTCTGGGTTATTGTTAGTGAATGGTTAGAACATTGTCATTACTGACTTGCATTTTGGTGAATATACAAGCTTAACTACAGCATTCTATAGGCATATGCCTTTTCCAGAGAGGGTCTGATTAAACAACAGTATAGGTTAGTGACTACTAAATGTGGCAGCTAGGCTTCAAGTCCCCATCCTTGGTTTGGCTGTCTTCTTGTTTCTGGTGCAATGCAGTATTACATTTACAGTCTTTTTTGCAGGGAGGAGGGGGGAACAGGAACAAATGTTTTTTTATTTTTCCTTTTTCATAAAATTCATATAATCTGTATTTGTAGCCAGTATGTTCCTTTGGGGGGCAACTACATATGCCTTTCAGGCTGGGAGTGCCAAAGTGCCAATTTTGCTATGATGGCAAAAAAGATAATACAAAGTAAACAAAACAATTTCTCATTAACTGGCAAAGTTTGTTTAGGACTTTTGGGATTGCAGCCCTCTGTACATTGTATGTGTGAAGTTATGCTAGGATATTTTACACTGACTGATGTTTACCAGATTCAGCACTTGCAGGCAGACACCAGCAATGTTTTCAAATGCAGTTTAAATCAAGAGATTGACATTAAACAGCCTTGCTATAGCCTATAGGTGTGTAGGCTTGTTTTCAAAAAGACTCTGCCTCTGTATGGGTGATGTATGGGAAATTATTACTATTAATAATAAAACCCAGAAGAAGCTGTACTATTACATGAAATAAAAAGGAAACTGCACAGGGGTACTTCATTTTGTTTCTTAAGGAAACACATTAAAATACAAGAATGACTATGTAGATACAGTATCCAGATTTGGAGGAGTCATGTGCATACAAATGATTTAACATAGGAAATAGAATGTTAAAACCTTGAAAAGGGTGCTTTTTCTCCTTTGGATGATTTCATAAGAAGTGTTCCCTTGGAGTCAGACACAGGGATTATTGGTCTACAGGGAAGTTGAGTAACCTGTAAGATGAGGGTGAGTTAAGAAAAAGCTAAGCTGCCACATCAAGGCCCACAAATCACCAAGCCTGGGTTAAATGCACAGTTTGTAAAGGTGGACGTGTTTGCTTTCTTTAGCCTCTCGCAAACATATGAAAAAAATGGTAGGAGGATGGGGTAGGGGAAAGGACATAGTAGGGAAAATGGAGGGCCATGGATTATTTAAAAAAGAAAGAAAAACAGATTTATTATATGACCCTGTGGCATAGTAGGAAGCAGAGGTAGATATGGCAGACAGTGGTTTTCTTGTTCAGTGTACTTGTGTTTTTAAAGATTACAAAGGGGTGCAAGATGCCAGGAAAGGGCATGGCAGCAACAGTGGACCTTGAGAGGCAGCTGGTGGCCTTGGTCCAGGTGAGAAGGAATGTATGGTGGCACATCCACCACAAGGCAGGCCAATTTCTGGGAATTGGAGTGTTGATGAACTGTGGGAACTGTTGATTTGAATTTGTAATGCTTCCCAGCCTGAAAGAAATAGAACAACACATATCCCCAATGTCTCCATTGCATCTCTTTCTGTATAAGCTGTGCAATAAGTGTGCTGCAAAGACCTGAACATTTCCTTGAATCCATAGAATAGTTATTTAAGATCAATAGCGGTGGACTGGGTTAAATAAAAATAACAAATCTAAATCCTTCATGAAGGCATTCTTTCCTTCCTATGCTGTATATTCTAAAGGCACTGTGTCATCTATTCCAGGAGATCATACTACTTTTTAGAATCCTAATAAAAATGAGGAGTTTTGTCACCTGTAAGGATGCAACTGTTTATGTGGTAAACATTCATAGAAAAAGGTTAAAAAAGAAGACCTGTGGACCCAGTTTTCAAATACAAGCTCTGGGTGTACCAAAGATATGGTGCACAGGGCTTGTGGTAATCACCCAGCATGCCACAAGTTAGATCAACTTTTTCTGATCTTGCTTGCAGGCATCCCAGAGACCCTTTTTGCAGTGCTTGCACCAAAGAGTTGGTGCAAGCTGCCGTACATCAGGTAATGTGACACAGTTGCACCCGACCTACCAAAATCAGGTGCAGCTGTGGTAAAGGTGATTGATGCAGCTGCTCCAAAGAAGGTGTTTGGCACAGAGTTTGATGCAAGCCCTGCATCACCCTTTGAAAACTGAGCCCCTTAAGTCTATTCCATTCTTCCCCACAACAAATACACAATTCCATGTCAAAATAGTGAAGGAATTATAGTGAGTGCAATAAGGGCAATGGCAATATGGTGAAAGTATTAACAGTGATGGTAAAGTTTAGCTACCACATTAATGGCAACAATTGCTTTTCTGAGGGGGGCTTTGCCCCCCACACCCCCTTACTTATATAAACAACTCTAAGGTCATAGCACCTCAGGGAAGGGGTAAGCAAGTGTCGCCATTACTGCTGTCACTGAACTTTACCATCCCCTTTATTACTTTTGCTGTATTGCCATCACCCTTATTGCTCTCACCATAATTCCCTTGCCATTATTACATGCTACCCAAATATAATGTATCTTGCATTTCTAATAGAAATCAGCAATGTAAGGATGTCTTCAAAGTTGTAAGTTGCCCAGATCTTTAAACTAGACATAAGGCCTCCATAATCGTGGTTTATATTTAATTAACACAGGCAGTATAATCTGACTGTAAAATGCAAGACTTAAGCTTTGCATCAAAAATGACTTCCCTAGCAATTTCTTATTCATTTCATAATTACCCCCTTTTAATTTCTATATCTGCAAAACAATCAGACAGTGGCAAACATGATGCTGGCAGCCTATTCACAACTACAGTATATAGAGAGCATCAAATGACAGTCAACCACGTGCTGCATTCCAAGTTTACAAGACGGGGACGTTGTTGACTGAAAATGAAGGAAAAAAGCAGTGCATGCATATTATTTCAGTTTGCTGTCACTGAAATTCAATGCCAGAGCACCATAGGAGGCATTACACATTTGCAAATCAGTGGGAGCTAACCTGGTTCTGAATCAATGTCTCGTAGTAACATGGGACTGGAGCAAAATGATCAAATCAACTCTCAATAGTCACAACCTCTCATTACACTTTGAGGATGGTTGCTATAGGGTAGTAAAAGAACACATACTGTAAGTCTCAGTGGAGGAGCCAGGTTTGGGAGCATTTGGGAGCCGGGGGGGGGTATTCAGTCAATCATGGGATCCACAATGGGCACTAAACAGTGAATAAAGATGGTGGTGGGGCACCACTACTCACACTGTTTAGCCAGAAGGGGCAACCGCCCCCAGCCCCCACTCTTATTCTGCCACTGGTAAGTCTACATGAATATCTGTAAGTCTAGTGAGTCTCCTCATAGGCTACTGGAACTGCCATTAATGTATAAGAAATGACCAGTCCAGCTGCCAGTTGATGCTATGTAGCATGCAGCATCTTCAGTGTAAGATATACTCATGCCACACTGCTTGCGTCACACTGCTGTACAGCAAGAGTGAATAAAAAAAACCTCCAGATACGAAGATTGTTATTTTATTTTTATTTATTTATTTATTCTAGGATTACAAGTACCTTTGAGCCAAGGCTTTTATATCAAAGGTTCCTCATCAGAAATAACAAACAATAAGGAAGCAACAGTGAAATAACAGCAAACAATTCATGTACAACAGTGCTATTGAGAGGGGTCAATTATAGGAAGAGTAAAATGTAGAGGAGGAGGAGAAGTGTAGGTAGTTAACAGAGGCAGCTATAGTAAAATGGTGAACACAGCTAGGAATCATGTGCCCACAAGGAATGAGAAGGGTTAGGCACCCGGCGGTGGTAGAGAAACAGGGATGAGAGGAGAGGAGGAGGATGAAGATGCAACCAGGGGCATTTGTCAAAAAATGAATGGGAAGGAGTGATAGAAGAGAAAAAGGGGGTGTGGTGGGGGGGAATAAGTGCTATAATGGGGCAAGGAGAGACTAATGAGGTGGTACGAAGACCTGAGATTTGAAGTGGTGCCTCAGAAGCTAGCGGGATTGGGACTGGGGGGGCCTGGGGTTAAACAGTATATAAGTTAGAATTAAAGCTGTGTAGGTCATAATCTAGGAGAGGCAGTCACAGGAGCTAGAGGCAATGAGATGGGCCTGGAGCCTGGTTTTGAACAGACCTAGTGTTGAGGCAGAGGAGATGATGTGGCTGAGACCATTCATCCATAGAGGAGCCCTATAGGTGAAGGAGTGTTGGCCCTGTGTAGTTCGACAGCAAGGAACTTGTAGAATCTGGGTTGTCAAGCTCCTTGTGTTCTGTCGGTTGGTGTTTTGATGTAACAAGGCAGTAACACCAGGCGGGTGTGAGGCCAAGGTTGATTTTTCCCACCATAGCACATGTGAGATACTTTATACAGTTGGAGAGTTGGAGCCATCTGGATTGTTCATAAAGGGCACAGGTGTGGGTGAGGCGGTGGGCACCAGTTGTGAGTTGGCATGCTTTGTTAAGTGCAGTTGCTATACTTCGGAGGGCAGACATCATGGCGGAGCCATAGATAATGAGGCCATAATCAATAATTGACATATATAGAGCTCTGAACAGCAATCTTCAGGGCCTCTGGGGTGAGGTGCTGCCTGTGCTTGTAGAGTAATCCAAGGAGTGTGTTTGGCAGCTTTAGCCACAATGTCAATGTGAGCGTATAGGAGAGATTGGGGTCAAGCAGAATCCCTAGGTATTTGAATGAGTAAACTTGTTCAAGGACAGTCCCCTGCTTGGTGGAGATGACAAGGGGGGTGTTGCTTGTAACTGTTATGTGAACTGCAGAATAGCAATGACTTGGTTTTCTTGTGATTGAGGACTAGTTTATGATTGGAGAACCATGTTTCAACAGCACTGAATCTGAGTTGGAGGCTGTGTTGTAGTGGTGAAAGGTCATGTGTGTAGAAAAAGACAACAGCATCATCTGCATACAGGATGATTTGTTCTGAGCAGGATTGTGGTAGGGAGTTTAAAAAGAGGCTGAAAAAGAGAGGGCCAGTATGAACCCCTGAGGGACTCCGGAGTGGACAGGCAAGGTGTCTGAGATAGCATTGGCAATTTTTACTCTTTAAGAGTGGTTGTCAAGGTAGCTTTTGAACCAGTGGGCTGAGTCTGGTGCGAGGCCAGCAAGGAGTAGTTGATCATACAGTAGCCAATGATAGACCATGTCAAATGCCTTTGAGAGGTCAATGAAGACAGCCCCAGTAAGAAGACCTTTATCAAGGGAACTATGCACTGCACTGGTAAATTCAAGCAGGGCAGTGGTGGTACTATGCCCTTTTTCTAAAACTATGCTGTTGTGTGCACAGAATATTATATTTGTCCAAATAATCAGTGAGCTGGTCCACAAAAATACTCTCTAGGGCCTTGGATAGTGGTGGCAATATGGAGATCGGGTGGTAGTTAGAGTGGCAGGTCTTGTCCCCACTTTTGTCGACTGGGGTCACAGTGACAGTTTTTCATGTTTCAGGGAATGTACTGGTGTAGAGAGAGAGAAAGAGAGAGGTTAAGAATTTTAGTTAGAGGACTGAGGACATAATCAAGTATAAGTGATAGCAGCTTAAGGTCCAGGGTGTCTCTGATGATTCTGGAAGTGGAGATGGCTAAGGCGATGTGGCGGTGAACTTCATTCATCTTAATCTCCTTGAAGTAAAAATGAGGGTGGTTTGACAGAGTACAGGGTATGTTAGAGGTGGTGTGACTGACTGTGAAGAAATCAGGTGGTAGAATAGTACTGAGGTCAGTAAAAGCAGTGTTAAAGGTATTTGCAATGACCATGGGATTAAGGGTAGTGGACCCTTCAACAATTAACATGGCCGGAGGGGACTTTGATTGTTTCCCAGTAATGTCCTTGATATTGTCCCAGAAAGCACGACCATTTCCCCATGTGTTGGTGAGGACGTCCTTATAATAGGAGCTTTTCGTGAGACGAATGGATTGTGTGCAGGCATTACAGGCATGTTTGTATTTCTGGATGTCAGATTGTTTGCCTGTGGCTTTAGCCACTGCCCACAGGTGGTCCCTAGATTTCAGCTAGGAAAGGAGCTCCGCAGTTATCCAAAGGTTAGAGAGGACTTTGATTTTCCATTTTTTTGGAGGAGTGAAGAGGTCACAGGCCTTATTGAAGGTGGTGATGAAGTAGCCAAGGGATAGGTTAACATCTGTCGCTTTGTAGATGGGCAGCCAGTCTTGCAAGGATAGGTACTGTTTGAGAAGGGTAAGTTGAACATGGGGGAGGACTCTGCCAGTAATGATTATAGGGGATGGCTTTAGAAATTTATTAGACCATTCACATATAACTGGGGAGCTGTCACTGACAGAGTCTGGGAGAATGGAGGTATGAGAGATCCTGGTAGAGTGATTGGTCAGAACCCAGTCCAGCAGGGTACTGGTGCCAATTTTATAATTTATCTGAGTTGGTGTGGTGACCAATTGTGAAAGGCTGGAAGGTGCAAGGGCATTCTTATGAGTGTAGACATCAGATGCGAGCCAGTTTATATTGAAATCACCAAGCAGAATGTGCTCAGAGCCAGGAGGTTGGGAGCTGACGAAGTTAAGAACTTCTTTGATGCGAAGATCTTGATCTCGAGGTGGAATATATACAGAGATGATGGTGAGGGCTTTTTGATTGGGACCTAGAAAAATTTACAGTTAAAACTGTAATTTCAACAACAACCATGAATTAACAATTGTCAGCAGGGGAGGTGGCCTTTAGCATCGCCTTGGGCCATCCATCCCACCAACCGATTGGTTTTCTTTCAACTTATCAGTCATTATTGCTTAAGAACTGTGCTTCTGAATCTTTAATCCATGGCAATCACATAAACATTTTCAATTCAATTCAGTTTTTTTAACCGGCAAAAAACAGCATTGAGCAAAATCATTTACAAGATTGACCCAGGTGAACAATTTAGAAAATACAATATAACAGTGAAGAGATACAAATTAAGTAATAAGAGTAACACAACAGGAATTAAAATACAATGAACAAATACATAATAGTACTAAATGGTATCACTGACTACCCACTAACATAATCAGAATATCCTAGGTATATTCTAGACAGATAAAAGTAAGAGCTATAGGTAACTAAGAAGGTGGGGGCTTTAAGGGGAATTAGATGGGGGATGAGGAAAGAGGGAAAAAGGAGGGAGTGGGGTGAGGTTGGGGGGAAAAAAATGGTGTAGGAAGGTGGCAAGGCAAAAGGCATAACAGTTGATAGCAGAATTGTGGGTGGGAGAGAATGGTAGTAAAAGGGCTAGACAGACTATGCAGAAGGAGTTTTAGAAGGAAGGTTGGGAACACCAGGACATAGGTTAAGCAGACAGGCTACAAACTTGATTTGAACTGCTTTTAATCACAAAAAGTAAACAAAAGGTACAACAACTCGATATTTACTTGAACGATTTAAAGTGCTAATATGAAACCATTCATGCACTACCAATTGTGTGGCTCTACTTTGCCTTGTGATGGTTTTCCTGCCTTATTTTCCAGTACTTCCATACAGATTTAATGAAGAGTCATGGGCTTCATAAGTACTGTGCATAAAACAAAGTTTTATTTTTACATACGCATTTTTACAGAAAGGTAAAGATTCCTCTAAAACTAAAAAAATGTTACCTTTCCTGGAACCCTTAAAGCAAAATGTATTGTTGCATCAGCACACACTATACTGATTAAATATTATCACCATAATGTGGAATACAAGTGCTTGAAATGTGAGAAAAGTCAGACATGACATAATGTGAGAGATATCAACTTTGTCATGATGACAGAAACGGTTTTATGTGATAAGGATGACTCCATGTGAGCGAGTCTCCAAAGAGTGAATGCAGGATGAAGACTGCTGAAAGGGTGATGGGGGAATACAGTGAGCAGTGGAGAGAGCGTAGACAGGTGGCAGAGGCTGCAAGAATACATCGCAATGTGTGACAGTGCAATGGGGCAACAGGTAACAGGCGAGCCCAGCATGGCAATGTGCACAGAGCATGTGCACCAATACACAAGGATAAGATTGTGTACAGTTGATTAAGGTCACAAGAAGTGGTGGTTGCACCCTGGATTCCCCCCACCCCCAAAAGGTTTTAAAAAGTGTAGCAACTGTAGTATGTATCAGTTTGCTTTGGAAGGAGTACAATTTATACATCCAGTGACAACACAATGATTTAGAATAAATGAATACATCACGTGCAATACCATGTATGTGGTATATGTTTTGATATGTTTTTATGACATGTTGTATGTCAGCATGACTGAAAGGAAACTGAAAGTTTGAGTACAAGAACATGTTGCAAACATAAAAAAGTGGAATCTGAATAGTCCAGTAGCAGTCCATTTTGATTTAGAACACTATGGAGACCCAAAAGATATAAAATTTGTGGGGTTATAATGTGTAAATAGAAAGCAAAATAATATCAAAACATCTTTGAAAATCAAGTTACAGCAACGTGAACGTTTTTGGATTTGGAAGCTAAACAGTTTGAAACCATAAGGTTTAAATAATGTATTGGACTTAGCCATATTTATACTAATTTCTTTGTCATCTTCAGGTTAGGATTTAAAACATTGATCATTTACTGTATGACTTGAAACTGTGAATCTGATTCCTAATTTTGATATTTATTCTTGTTCTTCAGAATGAAAATTAATGTAGATGTGAAATATGGACCGTTCTGAAATAAAAATAATGTTATGAAATGCAACAAAGGACAGAGTCAACATACTGTATGGATCTTGTATTCAATGATTCCTGTGATTATGGGCATGTCAACACAAGTTTTTTTTTTTGGTTATTTAGGCATAAAATAATGGCAACATAAAATCGTAATTTTATTGATTTTCATGGGATATAGGCATGTATAGAATAGACATAACAAAAGATTTGAAATATGCATGTAAAAAATTAAAAGGTGGATGTTTTAGAAAAAAAAAATTATATGTAGGGAAAGTTGTAGATTAATAGACTTTTTTGATTCTGAAGTGAAAAGCAACCTTTAGTAAATAAAATCATGACTGTTTGTCTATGTATAGCGAACGCTATTTGGATTCTATATTCTTTCGTATTTTGATGCCCACTGGATGTTATTGTTTTTTCTTTAATATAGTTTTCTTTATAGGACATTAATGTTGTAATTTTTTTATATATATATTCAGTGAGCATCAAGATAAAGGATTTTATATTGCACTCAGGCTATTTGGATGTTGCAAATAATAAGCTGTATGGGATCCATATATATATATATATATATATATATATATATATATATATATATATTAAGTTAAAATGTGATCGAAAGATTGTAAAAGCAGGATAATTATTGTATATGTATATTGAGTTAACAAGATATGTATAAATACTAGGAACTATTGTTATAAGATTTAATTTGTGTAATGTAAATCATAAGGACATCAATTAAGGAAGCTGTTAAAATAAGTAATTAATTGTAATTTGTAGCATGTGCACTTTTGGGTATTTATAGAAGATGGGGGTTAGAGACTGCACCCCCTAAGGAAGCCATTCTGGTGAAATGCAGGGGCATAGTGGTGGCTGGCGCACTGAGACTGGGGTAGGTGTGTGTTAATAATTGTTTAAAAAAGTCCACTTTAACTTGTTTTATTGTCTTAAATGGTGGAGATGACAAGTTAATTTGTACTAAGCACTTTATTGCAAATGTCTTAACTGCAAAGAACAAAAAAACGAAAAAATAAAAATATTATATTTTTTGCATATCTTTGGTGCTTACATGGATTTATTCATATTACTATCCATTACTTGCTCACCGTATTTTTGTGGGAAAACCAGGAAAAGAGCAGCCTGCAGTGGGTGTCATGATGGAGTGAGTGGCACAAAGTGACATGCTCTGGGCATCCAGCAGGATGGTGCGGGGGTGGCTAGACATGGACAGCACAGATGGAGGCATGAGTCCTCCATGCATGGATGCAAACTCATGGCATTTCTGTGCACAAGGCAGGCATGCCATGACAGGGCTGTGTCGGGCAGTGCATGTTGGAGGGGCTGCAGTGGACCACAATGGATAGCCTCAGGGGCATGGACACCTGGCATGGTGTCTGTAATGTGTGCAACACAGTGCGGACCCAGAAGCAGCCATGTCGGTGGACATCTGCAGCAATACTGCATAGGTGTGGACTATGGCCCAATCATGGTGGGGGCTCCAATGGGCCTGCTGTTGTGGGGATCTCTTCCATGGTGGTGGTGGTGGTCCACTGGGCTTGGGGGGGACTGACATCTGTGTAGTCTGGCTGTGTGTGGCTGGTTCTTGAGTCCTGTCATCCCACCGCTCTGTCCATGGCTGTTCTATGCCACCTGTCCACCCTGTGCAGTCATGGGCATCTTTGTGCTATGCACCTTCCCAGGCCCTTTCTTGCTAGCTCTCGCCATTCCTGTAGAATGCACCCTGTGCTTGCTTCTATGCCGCAGGGGCTTGGTGTGCTCACACAGTCACCTGTAGCTGCTCTGGGTCTCACCCTTACCGGGCTGCAGCTACAGGCTCTCTTGTACTACCATTCTGTGTATTTGTGCAGTCACCCTTTAGGCAGTTGCTCGGTAGGGATCGCCTATCCTTACCACACTGTAGATTTAGCACTCTTCCTGGCTGTTACCACAGAGACTTGGGAAACTGGAAAACAGGGTTTTGATGCACAGAATCTCTATTGTTGATATAATCCTGAATTACATTTTTAGCACTAAAGTGTCACTTTAACATGAGAGATATTGCTCATTACATGCAGCGTAGAGGGAATGGAGGGTGGTAAACAAGTCTATGTGTACTGTATATTGTAACTTGTGTAAACATGTAAATATACAACTTGTGCTGCTATCCTTCTGCCCCCTCAAGCAGTAGTTTGCTCACTACGCCTTTCTCGTAAAACCTTTCAATAAATAAACAAATAAATAAAATATCTCAGGTAACAGTATACAGTTGGGAAATATGGCAGATGCTAGAAATTGACAAATATGCTTTGGCTTTCTAAGCTATTTTTGATCTACTAAACAGAAATTGATATGAGAAGTTAGTCAAAAGAGTCCCAAAACAAGCAAACATTAAAGAAAGCAAAGGATTTTATTATTTGTTTAAAATGATTTTATGTTAAAATTACTTACAAAGAAACATAGAAACACAGAATATGATGACAGAAAAGGGCCACTCGGCCCACTCAGTCTGCTCATATTATCATTTGTGTTTTTTTCCTTACTTTTTTTTTTCTGTAGACCACACTTGACCTACAGCACCATCTCTTTATATATTTATATTGGATAAGTTCAATGAGGTGGCAGTGCTTCACTTGTATGGGTATCTATTGACAGAATCAAGTTATAATAAATTTAATTATTAAGAATGTGTCCACCAGGATAGCCCTATGAGAACTCTTGTTTTCAGAGGGGTACCAGGATGACAGGAGATTAAAGACAATGCATACTGTATCGATACACAGATAATGTTTAGACACTGTGAAGTAAGTCTCAGTCTTCCAACTGTCTCACTGAAATCCAAGACTGGATGAATTCCAGTTGGTTAAAGTTAAACTCTGACAAGATGGAGGTGTCAGTGGTGGAACCAGGTTGCTGGATAGAGGGGTCAGCCACTGGGAGGCCTGCCAGGCTTTGGTTGGGGGCTCCCAGTTGTTGTCCTTTGAATGGGTGCAGAATCTGGGGGTAATACTTGATGGGCTGACACTTCATTCACAGGTGTCAGCTGTGGTCAAGTCCTCATTTTACCACCTGAGGAACATCACCTCATTTATGCATCTTGTTCTATCTGGTAATCTTCCAACCCTGGTCAACGCTTTTGTGACCTTGCACCTTGAGTACTGTAACTTCCTGTACCTGGGGCTTAATGGGGTTGCTAGCCATTGCTTACAGTTAGAGCAGAATACTGTGGCCAGGTTATTGTCCGGATCAACTCGAACCAGCCATATCTCTCCTGTGCTGCGCTCTCTGCACTGGCTGCCAGTTCAGTGGTGGATCACCTTTAAAGTTGGTTTACTGACTTTCAGAGCCCTATGTGGTTTGGGACCGAGTTACCTGCAAGAGCTCCTGAATCCCTACTGCCCCCTCCGAATACTTCGCTACAACAACAAGGGATTGCTAGATTTTCCCAGGTGCATTTGAAGACCTCTGGAGCTTGGGCTTTTGTTTATGCAGCCCCTATCCTGTGGAATTCTCTACCTCATCTGATCCAAGAGTGCCAGACAGTGGAGAGCTTCAAAACTGCTTTAAAAACCATTTGTATTTATGTGCGTTTCCTGATTTCTGATTTGGATTACTTGTCTCTGTATATTGTATGAATATTTTATTAAGTTTTTATATTTTATTTTCTATATAAATATTTTAGAGTCTGATGTGTTTTGTACAGCTCTTTGCTATCAGTGAATTGTGCTTAACAAATAAAGTTATTATTATTAAGTTAGTTCCTCCAGTTACATTGCCATATCATGGCACAGTATATCAGAGTGGCTGCCATATGTCTAGTCACAATCCTGGCAAGCACAGGGTTGTTTCAAAGCTTCACACAATCCTGTGGTCCCACAAGTCTGGAAGTGAATAAGGAAGGCACATCCAGCATGGGTGTCAGAAGCCAGTTAAAGGAAGGGAGCCGAAGGACCTGGTTCTTGATTTGGGGTAGGTCACTTCGCACCTGGCCAACTGAACCCCTACTCTTTGAGGTTTGGGTTAAAACTTAGGGAGAAACATCATTCCCTCGGTCTGCACAAGGTTATGGCCCTTCACAGAAAGGGGTGCAGAGGTTCCAAGGTTGTTTTCTTGGTGAGACTTCTAGCTGCACATGTCATTTTGATAAATATTATGTTGATAATGTAATAAATAGATGACTGTGTCCATTTCCACCAAGACTGGTGTGGTGTGTGGTTTGTCTAGGATATGGGACATAAGGGATTACCAAGACAATAAAAAGTCTTCACAAACATTGTAGCAGATGAAGATTTGTCTGTGACCCCTCCCTAAAAATCTTGGCTGCAGGTAGGCAGGTAGGGTTCCACCCACAGTGGTAGAAGACATGCTGGCACTGCCACTGGAGGAGGTACCACTTGGTCCACCCACAGGTAGAGGTGTTGTGAACTTAAACTGTGCCCACAAATTTCATGCGAAGTGCCGAAAATTCACGATTCAAGAAATTCAGGAATGTCAGTCTGCCCAGCCAAATTTGCTTCATGTGAATTAAGCACCTTTTGGGGTGAAATTCATAAATTGTTTTGCCTCGGAGCTCGAAATTCACATTTTTTACTAAAATGCATTGCACAGGCTAATAAAATGGAAATGTGTCCTTTGTAAATGGTGCATTGTTATTTCAGAATTACTTTTCTACTGTTTGATAAAGAATTACTTTTAAACTTGATCCAGGAATGCTTGATCAGTACAGTAGAAAAAAAACAAATGCAGTTCCTAAAGTCCAGTGGCAACCAGTCAGTAACATGCATTAGATCTGTGAGAGCATTTGGACTGTCAGGTCCATCTGTCTGTGGAGCTGCAGCACCTTCCTTTACATCTGATAGCACGTAGCCTGCAGCTACCAACCCTCCAGTTTTTGGAAATCTGTTTGAACCCCTGGGATACTGATGTAGCAGTAGCACGCATGCTGATAAATTTCTTCAAAGTCCCATTAAAATCGTGACATTAAGAGTGGGAAATTGAATAACAGAAGTATTTTTTCATAAATTTTTTTTAATTTAAACGATGTTTTGAAACACATTTCTATGCATAAATTATTTTCATGTTGAATTTTGTTCAAACTTCAGTATTTTTGTGATTTGTAAAACTTTATGTGTTTCAAAGAAAGTTGCAATGATGGGATTGCTGAGAAATACAACCTGTTGAACTCTGAATATCTGGCGCATGAGCATCCACTGCTAGTCAGACTGAACAGTGGCATGGATGATGCTTGTAAAGGCAATCTCTTATCACCCATTATTTGCTGGATTACATTTCTGCAATGGTTTTCATTTGGTAAAGGAGGAACAAATGGGGCAAAATGTTGTTTGCAGGATTAAGAAGTTAGGGGTGGGGAAGGCTAAATCCTTCCTAATGAAGACTTCTGATTTTGCATCTCAGTCTCGTGATGTACCTTGTCTGTGGCAGACATCCTCAGGGAGAATTTTTTTATTTTCTAACACTGGTTCATCAGAGAAAGCATGCTGTATTGAAACAAACCTGTTTCCAGTCCAAATATATCCTATGAGAAAAGGACAGGGAGAAAGTGTATATAATGCATTTTTATAATTGTCATCCAAGAAAAGTTACAATGCAAAAAAAGAAAACAACACTTTCCAAAGTGTGTATCTGAGAAACAAAATAAAGCATAAAGTAGAGCAGCAAAAATGAGTAATAACTACAGCAGGGAAACCGAAAGGCTTGACCTCGAGTAATATGGAAGTATGACACAGGCAGCTACGACTGAAATTATGTCCTTAGTGAAATACAAGAGGTGATGTAACTCACTACAGCAGAGTGACAGACATAGAGAGAGATTATTCCACAGACTGGGAAGCTTGCAAGAAAACCTCATGTGGCTACTGTATTAGAGCATTAAGAGGCTAAATGGGACAAGGATAATGAAGTGGCAGGCAGAATGAAGTAGTCATTTTTGTTACTTGACTACAAAGTGCCATTCAAATCAATCAATAAATCAATCAATCAATCAGAAATGTTATTCAAATCATAAAACAAAACAACAACAAAAAAACACTGAGCAGACATTTACTTAGAATGGTATCTTGATCAGTATGGATACAGAACTCTCACATGGTACACATAAATTGAAAGCCATGACTTCTGGTGACATCAGCAATCAGTATGGCAGCTTAGAACATAGCTTCTCACACCCACAAGCTGAATCCTGTACAATCTATTGGCATCAGGCATTGCTTAACAATTAAAGACCCTGAAATAGCATTCATTGCCTATTACCATTGGTGGCCCAGAGAAATCTGCAGCAAAATTGGCCCCAAACTCATCCAGCAAGTGGAAGGACATTCAATACTAGAGATATAAGAAGTCGGTGAAAATCACTCCACAAATTAATTGGTGAATTTTCGCACAATTTGCGGCCCACAAACTGTGCAAATTTCATGAAATTCGCTATGCGAATTCTGCAAAATCTGCTAAATAATTCACAGAGCGAATTTCATGGACGTCACACATCTCTACCCACAGAGCAGGGGCATCCTGCTGGGTGAGGTGAGTGAGGGGTTACAAACAGCTACAACTGAGGGCTCCCTCTCACTCTGTCTCTCTTTCCAGGCAGAGTTCCCACTTACCCACATGGCTTAAAAGCAGAGTTCTGTGTTGGCCAGGATAGAATAAAGAACCCTTTGCACCCATAAGGGGAGACTGCTTTATGGGACAGGGAGGAGTTTTCCTGATTTTTCCCCTCAGAGGTTTTTTCCTGTTTCTTTACCTCCTTCAATGGGTTGTTTAAGTGCTATTTTGTCACAGTCAGTAGCAATTTTGGAGTCTGTCAGGGAGATGGTACAAGAGGAAAGGGAGAAAGTTGAATCATTCTGAAGGACTCCTTTCCTTGGTCAGCATGAGTGTGGGGGGCCGGGATCACAGGAGATGATTCTGTGATCAGGGAGTTGCAACCAATCTCATCAGGCCTGCCTACAGGTGCAACACCATCAGAATGCTTCCAATTACCCTCATAGTCTCTGAAATTTGAGTTTCAACTCAGGAAGGGACATCATTCCTTCAGTCTCCACAAGGTCATGGCCCTTTGTGGGAAGGGATGCAGATGTTTTGAGGTTGACTTGGTGAGACTTCTATGTATGTCACTCTGATAATTAATATGCTGGTAATTTTATAAATACATGTCTGCAGTGTAATATGTGGTGGTTTGCCCAGAGTAGAGGACATAGGGGCCTATCAAAACAATAGTATAGTATAGTGTAGTATAGTATAGTATAGTACGGTATATAGTACAGTGTAGTTAAATGCTGCTGCAGCTCACTGGCTCCCTTCCCAATGCTGCAGTCTTCCTATTTTCCAATTAGTCTGCCAAACAGTTTTTAATGACCCTCAGACTATGCTTACCTTCCTAACGCCTGTCATGCTGAAGGCTGCTGGCTGACAGTTTCGTACAAGGAGAGAAGGCAGCACATTGTGGGGTTGGAAAGAGGAATTGACTGAGCTGGTGGTACATTTATCTGTACTCTTGCCCCCCTCATCATGGATTGTATTGGGGGACACAACTTTGCAGCAATTGCCCTTTGGGGCAAGGAAGGGGGTCTGCTCTGGAGGGGAGCTAATACAAGACACCACTGAGAGGCATGAAGGTTAGCAGGAAACTTCTCATGTACTCTGTATAATCGGAAAGGAAGCTATGACATAACATGGGGGGATTTGGGACTTACCCTGACCACCTATGGAAGGCTACATGTATTTTAAAACCAGGCACAAATTCTCTTTGTTGGGAGCTCTGAAAATCCTCATATTCTTCATGTGATCAAGAACTGCTCATTGGGCTAAACATCTGTGACAGTTTTGGGACCAAGACCCCTGTTCTAGTTCTATTGAAAATATTTTTAAACACGTGCAAAATTGTGCAACTCTCAAATTTACTGTCTTGCCACTTTGGAAATCCTGTTTAAAAATTTGAAGTTTTATTTCAGTTTTATTTTAAAGTGCACAGTTTTTGCATACTTAAACTGCACATGTTAAAGCTGAGATACTGTAATGCACTATCTAGAACATGCACATTTTTATAAAAATGTGTTTAAAAACACATTTACATACTAACATACTAGCATACTATTTGCCAGCAGATTAGGCCTTATGGTCTATCGAGTCTGCTCGAACCTAGATCCTTAGTTGGATGCCGAGACCCTCCCATCCCTTGTTCTCCAGAAACCCCTATCATCCATCCCCACCCCCCCGGGACAGGCCATCATCTGATACATCCACTTTCTGTGTCTGTCCCACCCTCTCTTGAAGCCCTCCACTGTGAATCTCTGAACCAGCTCACCAGGCAGTGCATTCCAAGGGTCCACCACCCTCTCGGTGAAAAACCTCCTCCTCTTTCCCCCTCACCCTTCCACCTTCCAACTTCAAACCATGCCCTCTGGTGATACCTCCCTGCTTTAGTCTAAAGATCCCCTCCATGTTTACCCTATTTATTCCCTTGAGGTACCTGAAGACCTCAATCATGTCCCCCCTCTCTCTCCTCTCCTCCAATGAAAACAGGCAGAGCTCCTCAAGTCTGTCCTCATAAGTCAAATCCCCTAGCCCTCGTATCATCTTTGTTGCCCTCCTCTGTACCCTCTCCAGGAGCTGTATATCCCTCTTCAAGTGTGGTCTCCAGTACTGTACACAGTACTCAAGGTGTGGTCTAACCAGTCCATTGTACAGTGGCAGAATCACTTCCTTGCTCCTAGAGGTGATCCCCCTTACGATGCATCCCAACATCCTGTTTGCCTTGCTTGCTGCTCTCCTGCACTGCTCAGAGTTATTCATACATGTATCCACCATGACCCCTAGGTCTTTTTCCCCTATTGAGGCCTCCAGCACCTCCCTCCCAGGGTGTACCTGTGTTTGGGTTTGCCCGACCAAGATGCAACACCTTGCACTTGGTGATATTGAAATTTAATTTCCATGTGTGAGCCCAGCTTTCCAGGGTGTCAGGTCCTTGCAGGGCCACCTCCCTCTTCTCCTCAACTACTGCTCCCATCTTGGAGTCATCCTGAAGAGACTCATTTCACACCTATACCCTCCTTGATGTCCGATATGTATGCATTAAACAGGATCGGACCCAGGACTGAGCCCTGTGGTACCCCACTACCAACCTCTCTAGGGTTCGAGAGCTCCCCACAGACCACTACTCTCTGAGTGCGTCCAGCTAGCCAGTTTTCAATCCATCTAACCATCAAAGGGCCTACTCATAACCCCATCAGTTTCTCCACCAGACCATTGTGGGGGACAGAGTCAAACGCCTTGCTGAAGTCCAAGAATAAAACATCCATAGGCTTACCCCTGTCCAGTTCTGATGTTACCCATTCATAGAACTCCACACGGTTGGTTTGACATGATCTACCTGGCACAAACCCATGTTGCCGACTATCCAGACCTCCCACCTCCTCCAAGTACACCCCCAATCGTTCCTTTAGTATACTCTCCATTAATTTTCCCACCACCGAGGTCAAACTGATGGGTCTATAGTTACCTGGTACTTCCCTCGACCCCCCTTTATGGATTGGTACCACATGTGCCTCTCGCCAATCCCTAGGTACCCTCCCTGTCTCAAGTGACCTGCTGAAAAGCTCCACCAGGGGTGCAGCCAGTATGTCCGCCAATTCCCATAGTACTCTCGGATGAATGCCATCCGGCCCAGGAGATTTGTCTTTCTTTAGGGCCTTGAGGGCTAACCACACCCTTTTGGTGGAGATAGCATCATCTGTCCCTCCCCTTTCTGGTCTTTTATCCTTATCCAGATGTGACACCCCTGGGTACCTTTCCCTCCCTCTTGCTCCATTTCTGTTGCTCCCCTGATCCCACTCACTCACGCCTCTATCCCTTCATGCCTTGCTTTGTAGATATCCCATCCCCTCCCTAGTGAACACAGAGGCAAAGTACTGTTAAATACCTCTGCCTGGTCCCTCGCCTCTTCCACCCACCCTCCTTCTGATCTCAATCTGCTGAGATGGCCTTAGTTTTTCTCCACTCCCAATGTAGCAGAAGAACCCTTTTCCCTCCATGTATCCCCTGTGCCAGCCGCTGCTCTTTACTGGACTTTTTTCCCTCACCACGGGTGACTTTTCTAGATGCAAGCTGGTACATTTCCTTATCCCTATCCCTCTTGTTGTTTTATATTTTTGTAGGCCGCCTTCTTTTCTCTGACTGCTACCTGTACCTCACTGGACCACCAGCATGGTTTATGTGACCTTGCTCTCTACGTTTCAACTTAGCGCAGATCCTGACTGCCTCATGAAGTCCCTGTTATGACCTCCCATCTCCTTTCCACACTTGTCGCTGAGGTAATCCCTTCAAGTGATCCTGAGAATATTTCCCATGCCCATAAAGTCTGCCCCTGAAGTCCACTGCCAGTGTCCTAGATCTCACCCCACTCCCCCATGCTTATTTGAAACCAGACAGTATTGTGGTCACTCCCAGTCAGGGGTCCTGTACAACTATGTCCCTTACCAGATCCCCATCTGCCAGAACCACATCCAGGACATGCCCCTCCCTTGTGGGCTCCATCACATGCTGTGTTAAGAACACATCCTGGAAGCCATCCAGCAGCATCTGCTCCTTGGCCACCTTAGAGGACATGGTTCCCAGTTTGTACCTGGCATATTAAGGTCCCCATCAACACCACTCCTTCCCTTTTGGACCACACTGGGCAATGATGTTGTCCAGCAAACCATCCTCTAGAACATCACTCATCCCGGGGGGCCTATATGCTACTCCCAGCTTGACCTTATCTCCTGCTGGGGATCGTAAGGTGACCCATAAGGCCTCCACGTTTCCCTCTGCCTCTTCTACCATAGCAATTTCTATATCATCTCTAATGAACATAGCCACTCCACCCCCTCTGACCTCTTTTCTATCCTTCCTAAGCATAGTGTACCCCTGTACATTTAGGTCCCAGTCATGGTTTTTGTTGGCCCACGTCTCCGTGACCGCCGCCACATCCACCCCCTCGAACAGCATGGCCTGGAACTCCGGCAACTTGTTTCCCAAGCTCCTGGCATTTACTAACACCAACCCCCAACCCTTATCCCTGATCCTCTTTGTCGAACCCCACCCAGATTCCTTATACTTCTATCCTCTCCCTGCTCCTCCTGAAACCTCCACCTCCAGTCTGTTTCCCTCCCTCTTGGGCTTGACTGCTACTCCTCATCTGGAGGAGAGGCTTCTGGTCAGCCCCTCCCTCATCCCTTCCCCCTTACAAGTTTAAACCCCACCTTTCTTGTATGTAGTCAGCCATCCCTGTTTAAGGACTTCCTTCCCTAATGGGGCAAGATGAAACCTGTCCTTGGCATATAGTCCCTTATCCTCCCAAACTCCATTCCAGTTCCCCAACACCCCAACCCATTCTCTTCACCCCACTTCCTGAGCCAGTCATTAACCTCTGTGTTTTTTCTCCACTGAGGCCTTTGGTACTGGCAATATCTCCAAAAGGAAATGTTGCATCCATTATCCCAACAGACTCTGGCAAGTTCTTGGAACCTTGCTTGATTTCCAAAATGCTATTTCCTCTAGATCATTAGTTCCCAAATGCACCAGGAAATTCGGTTCCTCCACAATCCCTAACCATTTCATACACCATGAACTTTGCTCTGTGCACTGTCAGCCCAGAGATACTCACTACCTTCACCTGGCTATGGCATCCACCCCTCTGTCCCTCCCAATGGATACCCCTAATCATCGAGTCTCCCAGTAACAGAACCTTAACACCGCCATCATCCTTATGGTTACCTCCATTATGCCCTCTCAGCCCCCTTCCCCCCCTTTATTCATAATCTCAATTTCATAGGAGCCTTTTGTAGTTTAAAATGCAGAGGAAATGCACACAGTTGAATTGCAGGCATTTCTGGAAAAAATAATACAAAAACAAACCATTTTTGATAATCTGTGAACATTGTGCAAGATTCTGTGAACCCTGTCATGTGTTTCACAACAACTGTAGTGACAAAATTCATCACTTTTGCAGAGCACCATACTGTAATATTTACTGGAAAGCACAGCTGAGGCATAAGTCCACCAGCTTCATCTTATTTGTACCCTGTGCTTTCATGGCCCACATTAGAATACAGCACAGGATCTGAGCCCCTCTTTTCAAAGAAAAGAAATGCCACACAGATACTCTGGTGTCACAAGCAGCTATGAAACCTAACAAGGAAACATGGATGTAGATGGCCAAAAAAGGCTCACTGAGTCTCCTCAGTACTTGCCAGCAGCTGCTTTATGAACAGATCCAGTGCTACAGTAAATAAAAACAAACTCTGGTCAGAGCCGATATGGCTATAGAGAGCTTTTGGGATGCTTTTACCCATTATTTCTAATGAGTTGGTACAATTCAGATATGTGAAGAGGCAGTTTCAAAGTGGTCTGCCTTTTACACATTTTTACAATGTGTTTTCCTAGAATATGCCTTCTGATTGCTATATATTGAGCCTGAATAGTTCACAGAAAAAATGGCATCTTATTTTCAGTGGGGCTATACATCTACACAATATTGTGGTGCATTGTGTAAAATCAGAACACACTGAAAACAATATTTTACATCAGGAGGACATATTAAGTGCCGGACCGATGCACGAGCAGAAAGATACATTGCACAAAGAGGGTGTGCTGGTCAGCAATGATACAATATTCAAAAGAATGCACCACCAGTACAGGGTGTGCTTACAGTGAAGCCCACCAGGATGAAGCACAGCATTGCAGAATTCTGCAGTAGTGTTACTACAGCAAACAATGCCATTTCAATGGGAGTTAATCGCTTTTGTCCTGCAGTAAACCTGTAACACTGTGCTTCATCCTGGTGAATTTCATTGTACTTGTTGATGAGAGTCGCAGTGCAGGCGGCCACCAAGTCAGGTGCATACAGGGCAGCCCCTACTAAATACCTTCTAGGGGGAATGTGTGGCAAATACTGGTATGTGCCACAGCCCCCGATGGGCAATATTCAGTCCAGGAATCCAAATAAACTAATTGATCATGCAGGGTGCAAAGGCGCCTTATGCATGCTCATTACTGGCCCATTTGCATGTTGGCATTGGGATGAATGCACCGGAGCAGCTCTTGCCCCCAAGCCCTGACCCTGATCACTTCCATGTGGGACAGGCCCTGAAGTCTCTGGTGGTAAAGTGGCACCCCCCCCACACGCATTCCACCAGCCCCGATCATACCAGAGTCAAGAATCTATCATTTCCATACTGTAGGGACCCCATTGCCATCCCTGAGTGCACCTGCATGTATCTAGAGTCCATGTCCATAAGGTAGTGGCCCCTGCTCCCCCTCAACAGTGTACAGGCATCCCTCTCCCTGCCCCCAGCCCATCCCATTGTGACTACTGGCTCTGTGATGGGATTGTACCATTGTATCAGTGGGTGAAGGAGCACTTGTAGTAGGATGCTGGAATGTGTTATACGTAGGCACAATCTGTGTGAGGGTGATAACGCCCACTGGCCATACATCTCAGGCACTCACATGCAGATACATCATCCTAGTGCCATTACACTGCTCAGTGCTGGTGATGGCTGATGTTAAACCAACTGACACATGTCCCACAACAGGCATGTTAAAGCCATCCTCCCATTCATTTGCAAAATTGGGGAACTGCGGATGAACTATCCATAGCCTGAAGCATACACTGCAAATGACATTGCAGGATACCTCACCCCATGGCACCTGGGATACCTCAGCAGTCCAGAGGGTAGCATGTTACACAAGGGAACGGGGAGAGTGTGGACTTGCAGCGGTGTATGACAGCAGGAAGATACAGCATTGTCAAGGCATGCATTGGAGGTATGTAAATTCCCTTTTATGGTTTGCCAGGGACATACACATGGCTGTATACACTGGTTGGTCCACAGCTTGCATGGTGCCCCAATGCACGGTACAGCCAGTTGGGTCATTCCAGAGTGCACGTTCTGGGTTCAGTGTAGTCAATGGCTGGCCATGGCAGGGTGTGAAGGGCAGTGCCAGTCTTTGCAACAGGTTGGGTATGGGGGAGTGAGGGCATCTGCATAAAGGGAAGATGGGTGGGTGGGGGTCATCTATGTTATGGATATGGACCATGGTTTCCTCTGGTGTGATTGGGTCTGGGGGGGCCCTACACTATGGAGCTCTTCAGGGATGGAGTTGGATAGATTGGGGATGGAAAGTGGATACCTCTAGTCCACCAGGGCTGCCAGGCTGCTGTGCATCTGGGCACATATCCACAGCCTGCCTGTGGGTGGCTGGCCGAGTTAGGCCAGTTAGTTGTGGCCTAACTGTGGGCTGCGGTGCTTGGACTGCAAGGGGATCATTCCCACTGAATATGCCAAAGCAGAGCATATGCATGGGAATGCCCCCTCGACTTGCATGGCATACCAGTTGTGTGTGCCTTGGCCCATTCCCTTGTGGCCGGCACATTCCGCACATTTGAATATCATGCTTCTGTGCATTGTTGGAGTTGTGTGGCACATCTCCCTTTTCTGCCAGGATGCAATACGTATCTCCTTTGAGTATGGGGACCCTGGATTAGGTATCCTGAATAAATACATTATAAAAATTGTAAAATCATGACCCCACTGAAAACAAGATATCGCATCTAGTCTGGGACAGCCTGAGTAAATGCAGTGCAAAAATGTGTAAATTAAGATCCCTATGACAATGAGATGGAACATCCCCCCTGCCCTATCCGGGATACAAAATATAGGATAAAAATATTCAGTGATCTCAGATCCAAATTACCATTTCCCTGTAAGAAGCCCTCATTTTTCCTATGTTTTCCCCATAGTGACAGAATCAACTCCCTGTATAAATCCCTGTAGATGTTTTCATAAGCCACTGGTTCCTTATTTATGACTTTGTTCTTTATTTATTATATCAGCAGCCTTTTATCAGGAAAAAAGCTCTGTATTATATGTCAAGATGGCCTTGGAATGATTTGGATTTACATGGTATGCACAAGGCACAATGGGGGACTATAATGAAATAATAAATATCACACTCATTATTTCATGAACTATACTCAAAATTAGTAATCTCAAGTTGGACAATCTTTCAAAAGATACTAGTAATGCCTGTAAACAAATGTATTACAAATACAGACACACACATATATATATATATATATATATATATATATATACTTCTGCCGCTTGGTTATCAACTCCTCTTCCCGCTCCCACCACTATGAACTCTATCGCTCTCTAACCTTCCTTCCACTATCTCACAGAGGCATCTCTCACTGTGCCAAACTAACCTCCAAATTCTGGTTTGGAGGGCTCTCCTCCTATTTCTCATCCTCTCTCTACACTCCACCTCCCCCCACCCACTCTCTCAGATCAAATGACACCTACACCTTGATGGTCCCTCACCGCACCACCCTCATTGGTCAGACTGGTTTTGCCCATCGTTTCCTTAAAATGTGGAATTCCCTCCCCCCCGAAATATGTCACTCCTCCTCCAACTACTCCCTCACCTCTACCCTACACAATTACCTTTCCCTCAACTGTTCCTGCTTTAACCCACCTTAATACCTATCCCTAGTCTCTGCCTTCCTACTATGACCCCCCTGACAGGGTTCTCAATATCCTGAAGGGGGAAATCAGGAAATGGCTACCCCTTTTCCTCATATTCAGTTCTTGCCTCTCCCCCATCTCTTCTCCTCCTGCCCTTCTGAGTCACCAGTCTGCACAGCCTAACCCCATCCTTTTTATTCCAACAGCACTTGCATACTACCTCGAGCCTACTCCTGGTACACTCATGCACTATACATGGTTCTATCGCATTATTACTGTTTTGTATGTTCATATGTTCTTTTGCATGATTTTGGACATGTAATTTACCCAATGTTCCACCACTGTTTATTGTACAATACCTTGTGTTCCAACTGTTGCACAATCTTACAATGTTATATTGTTTGTATTACACACATAGTATTATAACTGATCATCCTTCACAACCCTATGTAACCCCTTCCCCCAGGTCACACTCGTTGTTCAGTGTACCCTCCTGGTGAAACATTTAAATAAATAAAAAATATATACAAAACTGTTATTTTTGCATCTTATAGTTGTTAGTTTTCAGGCAAATTCTCATAGACTTTTTTCTGCCCACCTGTTGGAATCTTGAATGAGTTAAGTAAATGTTATTACCTTGTTCAAGGCCCTGATCCAGCAACTCAGTAAAAACACACTCAGTACATTGTAATATAAAATGACAAAAACAGTCTCTGTTTCCAGTTGTTTGATCAGGAATTTGGTAAACGGTATAGTTATATACCAGTATCTTGCACGTTGCCCAGGAAGATCTCTAACGTTTCAAGAATAATATCAAGCCTACATGAAATTTCCAAAAAATATAAAAACAATAATATAGAAAAACATTAAGGGAACTTACAAGCTCGAAAGGGCAGACTGGGTGGGCCATAGGACCTTATCTGCTGTCAGTGTCTATGTATCTATGTATCTAAACAATAATGTTCCTCCTAAAAAATGGCATGATCTCTTTCTTTCTCAGAAATAGCACATTATATATCAAGTCAATAACTCCTCCATCTTGGCATCAAATATGATCTTGGCTTGTAAAAAGTTTTGAGATGCCTAAAGTTTGTTGTAATTAATTAAAAAAAATCTACGTGTCTGTCATGTACATTATTGTGTCTTTTGATACAGGTTGTATATTGTGTTTGCTAGGCTTGTGTTTATGTACATATTCTGTGTAACTATTTATTTTATATACTGGGACCCCACTGAAAATGAGCCTCAATTCAATTGGGCTATCCTTTTCTGAATTTTCAGAATACAATATTTACCACTACTACTACTACTACTACTACATATTGAGAGAGATCAAAGCAAGTTAACACATACCCTGGCTACATTATTATCAGACCTCAAATTTATTTATAGAAATTATGTACGATTACATAACTAATACTGTAAATTAAAATATTACTGTTCAGACCTTCTTACTGTTTCAATTGCTCATTCCAGCCACAAACAATATATTTATGTTCCACAACCTAGAGCTGGAGGTCCAAAACACAAGAAAAACTCAACTGTTATCTCCTACAAATTTCTTTCTCAGTTGTTTTGACTTTTTATAACTCTATATGTGAACATAAGGAATCAGATAATTACACAGATTAATTTTTCAGTCATGGTTTGTCAGCAGTTAATTCATTAGATGAGGTCTCTCTTGTCAGGAGTTTGACTGTTCCTCCACCCCTCCCCCAACACACACACACACACACACACACACACACACACACACACACACACACACACACACACACACACACACACACACACACACACACACTTACTATAACAGATCTTAGTAGCTCTTATCTGTTATGTTTGTGAAGCAGGCACAGCCATTACTGTCAAAAAGAAATGCATATATTTAGTCTGAGTAGTTTACTGAAGACCTGGCATTTTATCAGATACGTCTTGAGCAGTTAAAAAAGTGTAAATCTTTATAAATTTGCAGGAAAGAGTAACATTTCTGAGGCATGAATCTTTCTTGAATGATTCATGCCCAACTGAAGTTAATAGCAAAAAAATGTTTAAATGCTAGCCATTTAAATGTACAAGCTGTAGTATTTTGAAAGGGGTAAACAAATCTCCAGTTTAATGGGCAACCAATATTTACCAAGCTGCTTCAGTTTCCTAATAGCCATCTGATAAGCAGCTTGGAGTTATGTCTCCAACATTCTAAACAGAAAGAAGGGATTATTTTATTTTAGTTGCCATAGTGATTTGTAGATGTGAAAGGATACGTTGAAAAGTCAAAAACGTGTTCCACGATACTCCATTTTCAAGCTACAGATAGCAGATAGCTGATAGCTGATAGCAAGAAGGCTGTAGGATCCACCCACAGCCATAAAAAGAGACTCTAGAACTAGAGTTGGAAAGAATTCTGCCATGGAACATATACTTTTATGGAATCCATTGAGTTTTCCAAACTATGTAGTTAAGCATTATTATAAATTGAGGTAGTATCATGTGACATCCTCGACCAATCAACCATGCATTCAATTGTACAAGAGACACTCTTATTTTGATTAGAGTGCTTCATGTGCAGTGCCATGGCAATGGAAACTTGCCCAACAGGAATGCTGATCTATTTTAGGAAAACAAATACATTTCTGAAAACTGTCCCGATCAATAATATAGTACATTAATATATATCCCATATTACCACTTGTTGGAGTATAAGTGTGGTTTCGTTTGCATTTGTCATGAGAGAGAACCTCTCAGTTTCAGTTCTCTGTTCACACACATGATGAACATGGGTGAAATCATGCTTATCCTGCAATGAGTTGCTCTAAGGGATATATTGACACCTAAAGCTTGTACAAGTATGCACTCATTCATTGACAGCTTAGTGAGTGGATGGCCATAGTGGACAGCAGAGGGCTGTGCCAGTCACTGGCTCAGGTTTGGGATGGGGGGGAGTGAGGTAGTGGCACACTACCTGCCAGGGTGGGGGATACACTAGACCACTAGAGAATAGCTGTGAATTCACTTACTGGGGATCAGGGATGGGGGTTCACTAGACTACCAGGGAAATATAAGCATTTCAGAGTCTAAAAAATTAATATTACCTAAAGAGCAACAGAAAATAGAATTACCCCACTTTAAAGTTAATTTTAGATAAGACCAAAATTAAGAACAGAACATTTTATGTACTCTCCATATATCACACGGGCAGGTAAACTGAGAACAGAGGCTAAGTTCAGTGGAGTCACCGAGACTGAGGAAACTGTTGAGGTTTGTGTAACTGTCCCAGTAGGAATATTTGCTTAAGTAATTACAGACACAGCACATACTGAAGAGATTTTCATTTAATCCAAAGTATCCCTATCTTTAGTCTCACAATCTAAGCTTTTTTTTAAATGGTTTCTGCCACTGTTTAAATTGTTCCTCAAAATAGGATGCCCTGGTTTGACTTTTAAAAGTAACTCTAGCCGTGCATGGCTATAAAAAAGATATACCCATCATTATGCTTCTCATTTTTTTCCCAAACTGGAAATATGTTGCAGGTGATACATTTTATTTGACTAACAAAATTATTTTTAAGACTAGCTTTCGAGAGATAAAACTCTCTTCCTCAGGTCAAAGTGAAAACAGCTGAGCAGTATGACAGATATAAAGGTTGGATGTGGACTAAAAACCTAGACTAGCAGTTTACAGATAAAAGCATTGCAGTCAATTTGCACATCTTACAAACAGGAAGACTCATTTTCACTGGAGTGTGTCTGTTGGAGAGATCAACTTGTAAGATTAAAGGGCTGCCTAATTTTACTCTGACTCTGGACCATTAATAAACATTTCTAAAAAGTCAAGACAGAAAGAAAATACATACCATTGTCTTAAGAAGGTACCTGTTAAAAGAGCCAGAGGGTGCTGATGTGAGGGTTTAAAAAGAAACTCTGAAGTACTGCTTTCAGCATAATCACTGGTAGCGTATTAAAAAACCAACATCTTTATTAAGTCATTTTCCTTTAGTGTCAAAATATTGTATCATTTTTATTTCAAAAGTTTGCCAATCCTGGCTGTTTTTGAAGTTCCTTTTTAACACTCTGACAGTAAAATCACTGATGGAGTGATCTGGTCTAGAAAAATTTTCCCCTACTTGCACATTTACATTTTTATGGGTAACTGTGAATTTGTGGTAATTCATTCTTGTTTTGAGTTCCTGTCCGGTTTCACCAATATAGCAGCCTTCCTCACATTTTCTACATTGTATCATGTATACTACATTGCTAGATGAACAGGTATATGAGTTTTGGATTGTAAATGTTTTGCCATTATGACTGACACATGTCTCTCTCGAAAGCTAGTCTTAAAAATAATTTTGTTAGTCCAATAAAAGGTATCACCTGCAACATATTTGTTTTTTTTTTTTTTTCTACATTGTTGACTGGACTAACATGGCTACCACATTTTTTTCCCAAACTGGAGAAATCTATGACACCATTGTTGCATCTGTGGTGCCACATGTGGATATATGTAACCTTTTTTTGGTTTTTTATTTATTTCTCGGATGACAGTCTTTGAGCTGGGAGCTCATTTACAAAGGTTCCATCCACATCACATTGAGCTGAACAGTCAAAAACAACAGGCAATCTATAGGCAGTGTACAACAAATGAAAGTAAGGTGATATGGCAAACATTTCTAATTATTGACAAAGAAGTAAACCATAGGAGGGAGAAAACCCTCCAGGTTATAAAACCAAAAGGGAAACATTGAGAAAGGCTAGAAATCAATTGTCTAAAGTGATAGGCACCTTTAATCTGTGCCAACTTGATTGTAAGTTCACCACCCGAAAGAGATGAAAAGGTCATTTGGACAGTTGCCTGTTTATTCACATTAAGTTGTTTTTTAACAGGTGTTATGTAAGAGGATATTCTAAAAGCTGTTATTAAGCTGGGAACATAGGAATCTGTCTACTGTAACTCAGTTGAGAATTCAGAAACTCATTGACTAAGTCCCAAGTATTATATGTCAGCATTTCAATTGCTGGTAATCCCAGAAAGTGCAAGTTTGTCAGTCATTAACTATCATAAGCAAGATAGAAAGAACAGTTGCACTATCCCATTTAGTTTTCAATTCTAAGTTTTCATTTGCAAGTGTTCTTTGGCTTTTGAATTTACAGTGATTTTCTCTGCAGCAGCTTGTGTGTGTCTTTCCATTTTCTCTAATTTGTCATCCAGTTTACTGTCCAATTTTCACAACATGCTTATTTAGAAGGAAAAGGGGTTGTTTATGTCATCAAACATTTTTATTTTCTTCATAGCGTACCTTAAGTCAGTTTGGATTGCAATAAAGTGTAGGATTCAGCATGGTCTACTGCAACAGTCTTCAGCTTCTGCAGTACAGAGGACTCCTCTGGCAACAAATTAGCAGCACTCATGGTTTTCATTACAGTCAAACAAATGGTTGATGTCGTTGTTAAGTTCTGCTCTGGCTATGTCTCACCAGAAAAAGTTTGAATCCTGGGTTAGGTGCCAGCACAGCTTGCCTCAGCAACTGTAATACCCCTGATGCTACCTCAGTACATAGTCAAAAGGAATTTGTCCAGCAGGCTGGCCATCTCCTTCTTTCCTGGACTTTGCAAGTATGTTGGAGAAAGGATTACATTTTTCCTCCTCTTTTCTTTTTTTCTTTTCTTGCACTTTCTTTAATTCTCTTTAGACAATTTCACAGTTGAGCTGTCAAGTTCCTTTTCAAGTATTGTTTGTAAGATGAAAGAATAGTGTGTGTGTGTGTGTGGGGGGGGTGTTACACTGGACACCAGGGCATATGATGTCCATGTTTAGGTGGGTGACTGGTTGGGAGGAGGGACCACTAGCACCAAGGAAGTATTTTTATACATGGGGAGAGTGATCAGGTGGGGGGAGGTACCACTAGCCACCAGGGAATTTTATTTATTTTCAGGCAGTGTTTCTGGCAGGGGGTGGGGGTGGGCCACTGGACACCAGGGAAACCTTATATGTTTGATATCAGAGGTGATTGGTTACTGGCTGGGGGATCACTAGACACTTGGAAAATATTGAATGGCAGGGTGCTGGAGAAAAGTCAGAATTGCTGTGAAAGTTGCTAATTTGATTTACGATCTTTCGCTGAAGTGAAAGTTTGACTTTCATGGAAATTCCACCAGAGTAAGTTTTTTTTTCACACAGCTGTAATCTGAATGCTTAATTTCTAACTTTTTTTATGCAACTTGTAATTCCACTGGGTTCTATGTTATGTTTTTTTTCTGGATGAATTGCAGTGGTAAAATATGCACATTGTGCAACTTTCATTTTGCAAGCTGAAGTTTTGCTGATCACATTGTGTTAAGTCCCATACCTGCAGAATGTTTTCCCATATGACAATATGCATATTTGCCCCTCCACAATTTATTCAGACACTGCATCAGAACTAAGCAGAAGCTCTTATTGTGGCAGTGTCAGAGATGCAGAAATAAAAAAAAATCTATAGTATTCAACTGGAGAAAAAATGTGTTGCATTTCACCTATAACGTAACGTGTTCTAAAAGTTACAAAAAACTTCATTGTGAAAAGCAGAGCTACTGTACAAAGTTATTTGAAATGTGAGTTAGTTGTTAGCATACAATTCACATGCACTAATTTTGGAATTTATAGAAGTTTTAAGATACAAAAATTGATTACAAACAACAGACCCTTTTAGAGCCTTTTTGTATTCTAATTGAAATGGATGGAGTTCATCCCTACCATAAAAATGGCCAGATATTTCCCAAAATTTATGTGATATCTCTTGAGAAATTCCCTGCCTGCCTGCAGTACCATGGTGGGCCACCAGAGAGAACCTCTCTAGATATGTTGCAAAATATCTGGATGTATCTGAATGTATCTACTGTACTGTATGTCTGCAACTGTAGTCTCAGTCTCCGCAATTCAGAACATATAAGACATGATTTGAGTTAGTCTTGGCAAAAATCTAACTGTAGGACAATTATCTGAGTTAAAGAATGTTTCTTCCAGTAGTCAGCTTAGGTGCTGACTTACAGGTATGTTTCAGTACAGTATAGTTAGCATTGAACTTTAAAACAACTTCACTGGAGTATGTGCTGTATCCTGGGGAAAAAATCAGTTAAACAAAGTCAGGCTAGTAGCTCACCTGACTCCCAAGTGAACTAATCGTAAGTGCGATTACCTGTCTGTTAGTATTATAAACCACCTGCAGTTAAATTTGAGCTAGGGGTCCTTGATTTTGGGTTCTTGGTAATAAATGTGTTTGTGGTAGTTATTGGTTTGTTGCATGGTTCATGGGGTGGGCCTGATAACAGCAATTATAAGGGCTGTGTTAAGTGCAAAGCCAAGTTATGGGAAAGGTATCTAATGTGTGATAAAGGCTTTTAAAAAGAAGGGTACAGGAACACAACTGCCATTGCAGGTAGACTGTTCTACTTAGTTTTGAACTAGGCAAAGTTATGGTTGTTTTGATCAGGTATAGAGCTGTTGTGTCACTCCTGGTCACTTGAGCACAGTGCCCTGAGGGACCTAGAGGGTGTGGCTATCAGAGGAGCTCTGCTGGTGTAGGACCTTAGGTTCAGGGGGCCCTCGTTTCTTTTCAAATTATGAGATAATGTGCACTATCGCCATAGTACATGGCAGCTGTATTTCTGCTGGGGCTCTCATATAGAGGGTAGTGCAAAACCCTCTGTCAGAGAGCTGGGCAGAAGGCTAGCCAGATGCCTTAGGTGCTCAGCCAGGGTGTCAAACTTTGAAGAAGGGATGTGTGTGTGTAGGCCCCATAAGGAGCTCTGCTCTTTATTTAGGTTTACTGTACCTGTTAAAACCATGTAGGTCTGTGTGATCTGGTTAAAATACTCTAAAGGGTTAATTTTCTAGAGTCTCAGGGAACTGGGCAAGCTGGCGTGCTCCAGTTTCCTGAGCGGAGGAGACAGCTGCCTATAGCTGAAAGACCTGCAGGAAAGTTGAGTCAGTGTTTGGAAGGTGTACAACAATCAAACAGTGCTTGCTCCATGGGGATAAACCTCTGTTCTAGTGTGAAGGGCCCAAACAGAACTTGATGAATCATGACAGCTGCCACCGGCAAGAAATATAGGAACATACAAATTGTCAGCAGATAAAGACCACTTGGCCCACATAGTCTGCCCTAATTTTCCCTACCTACAGTGAGCATCCCCACAAGGGGGAATCACCTATTATTTCCATCAAGTCAGAGGGTGAAAGGCGGGTATAACCTGTGAACTGTCGGACACCACAAACTCCGGGAGGAAGGCGATGTAACAATCTAGTTAGCCCAATGACTGCACATGGCAACCATCACTGTACCCTGCTCCCTGGATTTGGCAGGAGGGTTAGAAATATTATGTATTTATTTATTTATTAAGCTTTTGTTAACCAGGTAGGTCTACTAGACAATACATATGCCTATTTTCAGGTACGGCCCGGGAGAGTACAGGAGATACGACATGGTACTATAGGATACATTTTAGGCAGTTACACAGAGAAAGCAGCAACATAACGGTTACATTTTAGGCAGTACACAGAAAAAAAACAGTAACATAACATAAGCAGCAGGTACAGAGGTCATAACAGGTATGGCCCTGTAACTCCAGTTTTGTCTGGACATGTAAATCACATTGTGGCGAGCCCAGCCCCATGGGCATCGGTGCCTACATTGTGCTGAACGTTTTTACAGTATATGATAATCTAAGGGCAAGGATCCCTCCCAGCCCACTGCAGAGGATCAGGTAGTGGGAGCCTTGTACCAGTTTCAGGGGAAGTAGCAGCCTGATTCCCCTTGTAACTCTACAGAACCAAATACCCCTGTCTGAATGAAGAATGACTGTGCAGGGTGAAACCTGAAGTGCTAGTTAGTGTAAATATAGAGCTCATTCTTAGGATTGTTTAGGGGCTCATGCTAGAGGGGACTCAGTAGATAATGTAGGGTCTGGGTGGCTGCTGTGTGATAATTCAAATGTGAAACCAGCTGTGAGAAGAACTGAGCAAAAGTTACCTGTTTGCCTTCGAGTTTGTTGGAATGACCCCAAGTATTCATCAACTGAACTTTTCTCCCTTATAAATGCTTTTACTGTCACCCTTAATGATGTGTGATTCAGAAACTTAAATGTGTGAGAGAGGGTGAGGTACTGCAGTCTGCCCCACATGGGAAAGGAAGTGTCAGTTCATAAGCAATCAGTTTTCTAAAAGGATCCTGTTTTGAAGTTTTATTCTAAGTTTGGTTATAGACCTTTGTTTGAAAAGTGCTGTGTGCTAACTCTGCTTGCTTTGCAGCCTGTACACCCTGACATGTCCTGGAGTAGTAGGAGGGAGGTCACCATCTGCCCGGAGGTCAAGTAAGTGAGCTAGGTTATGTGTATGCTTTCCTCACTGTTTTACCACCATAGATACCCCTAGATGCCATGCCAGGGAGTGAGCACTTTCATTTACTTTACAGAATATTAGAGAATCCTCTTTCTGGAAAATGGGCTTTGACAACTGAAATTAGAACTTCAGAATCTTAGAACTATGTGCATGAGACACCCTCTTATTTAAGCTAATATGGTCTTCGAGAGGTATCTCGTGTGGTATAAGAGGTATAGGGCATGACATTTGAGTAAAAGGACCACAAAGTGACCTGAGTGGTTCTGTTTGCCCAAACTTCTTACATTATAAGAAACACTTCTTGGAGGCCCTATTAAATCATTATAAAGGGTTCAGAGCATTGTTCTTAAATTTATTTATGCCATCCTCCTCCCTGATGCTGAAGTGGACTGCTCTCCCCTTATGCTCCTGCACAAGAACACACTGTACACAACATAAGAGGTACATTGGCTCTGTACGCTGATTGGCTGAAATCACCAAAGTACCCTTAGAATGCTCTCTCCTCTCACTTCTCATTAAAATGATAATACCCACCCTTGATTATGCCGACATTATATACGGCACTGCCCCAACCTCCACTCTGGCTAGACTTGACTCCATCTACAATGCCTTCTGTCACTTTGCCTTAAATGCCCCTCCCCACACCCACCATTGCACCCTATACTCCTCCCTCTCCCTCTCCCTCTTCTCTCTTCACTGTCACCACAAGTTGCATTCCTCCCTCTTCATCTCAAAATTCTGGTTTGGTTCCTCCCCTCCCCTCCCCTCCTACCTATCCTCTCTCCTCTCTCCTCTCTCCTCTCTCCTCTCTCCTCTGCCCTGTGACTGAGCTCTCATTCCACCTCTGGTCTAGGGACATCCGTACTTTCTCCCTTCCTCACCCTTTGTCTTGTGCTGGCTCTACTGCATTCACTTATAGGCTCCCCTTTCTTTGGAATTCTCTTCCTCTCCCCATTCATCTCTCCTCCTCCCCACCTGTTCTCAAAAGAGCACTTTCTGAACACGTTACTTTCTCTGGCACCTGTTCTTGCTATGTCCTTCACCTATCACCCACACCACTCACTACTTACAAATATTTTCACTTTTCTCCTTATGAGCATGCTAATGTACGTTAAGTGCCTTGCATGCCCAATGGGCTCATTAGCATGCCAGTGCTGCATATGGCCCACAGGAGCCCTGATGTTACCCCATTTGGGCAGCATTTATTCCAGTGTGCTTCCCTGTAAGCCATACTTATCTGCGGGCTGTGTTGGTACAGAACATTGTTACTATGACTGTGCCAGCTGACCCATGGTCAGACAGCATGCTTCTCTAGGAGCATGTTAACTGTCTGAATATTGCCCAGCACCAGCCGTGCACTAAGTGCTGGTCATTACTCCCAGATACATGGCACAAATGGTCATTTCTGAATATTGGGGCCAATAAGTTTAAAGCATGAAGTCCAAAGATTTTGCAGTGTAGCTAATAAAGTACTACCACTCTTTTTGCTTATTATTCTTTTGCTCAAATGTTGCATATTTTAAGTTTTATACATTTATATGCAAATCCAGCCCTTGAAAATGTGTAATTTTAAACAAAACAACCAAAAAACAGCTTATTAAACAATGAGCCATGAACTCACTGCAGTTAAAGTTTAGCATGAACTAGTGATTTGCTAGAGAAAACTTTAAGAAAATCATAATATCTAGGATAATTTAGATGGTATGTTGTACATTTTCTGTAGTTCTCTTTTTTATTTACATATTGAAAATGATTTACTAAGAAAAGCATACCGTACTGAGCTAACAGCTCATTCCCAGATGCTTCTTCAGGAAAAGGCTTCCTCTCATTCCATATCACTTAGGATATTTACATGAAACCAGAATCCCTATCTCTTAAAATTCATCAGATCCTGTTGCTTGTCTAAATACGAAGTCAAAATTGACTGGTTATGACATCACTGTGTTTTGCTCTGGAAAGAATTATGATGTCACAAGCAGAAGATTATAATGCTGCAGGAAGGAATTTTAAATCATTTTATTTATCATTGCATCATACTTTTGACACATGGGGCTTGTGGCAAATAATTGGAATTTTTCATCAGTGTTGCTATCAGGAAACCCAGGCCACTCCTGTACATGGGCCTAGTACCTAGTGCACCTACCCAGTAACCAAAGAAGGAAAAATAAATAAAGAAAGAATAAAATCTTTCTAGACCACATCTATGTGGTCTGCTGTGCACTAAATATGGTGCCACTTGTGTGCCTCTTTAGGGCCAATTGCAACTACGTAACCGTATTTCAAACCTCCAGTCCCTAGTGTAAAAAAGCAGCAGGAGCACATGATGTCTGAGGGACTCATCAGCAATAAAGAGAGTGAAAAGAGGTCAAATATATATATATATATATATATAATATATATATATATATATATATATATATATGTATATATATAAAATATAAACAAAAATAAATATTTAATAGTTTCATTGTTTTTCTAAGCGGCATCCTTGGTAATTTAAAAAAAATGTCCTGTGTCTGCTGAAGAAGCTGGATGATCTGGGCGTGGCAAGGGACATAGTTAGATGGGCAGGAAACTAGCTGAAGCAGAGACAGCAGAGAGTGGTAGTAAATGAAGTCAGATCAGAAGAGAGGGTGGTCACAAGAGAGATGCTACGGAAAGCTGTACTGAGTATTGTCCTCTACAATATGATCATTAACGACATTGGAGAGAGCATTGGGGGAAAGTTGTATCTCTTTGTAGACAAAATAAAGCTCTGCAGTAGGGTAGATAGTGACAAGGGGATCAGGGAGATTCAAAGAGATCTACAAAGGATGGAGAAGTAGTTTAAAGTTTTGCCCTTGAAATTCAATGCCAAAAATGCAAGGTTATACACGAAGGGGAAAAAAATAGGACAGAATACTGCATGGGAGAGGTTAAACTGAGTACTACAGCAGAGGAGAGGAACATGGGAGTCATCATTAGTGACTCCCTCAAACAATCAAGCCAGTGTAACAAAGACTACAGTAAGGCTAATAGGATGCTGGGGTGTATCAGAAGGGGTACTGACAGCATAAAAAAAAGAGGTACTACTGCATCTATATGGATCACTAGGGAGGCTGCACCTGGAATACTGTGCTCAATTCTGGAGTCCTCACCTGAGGAGAGACAGGAACACACTAGAGATGATTCATTGCAGGAAGACCAAAATGTTTCAGGGCAAACAGGGCAGATCTTTCAAAGATCATCTCAAGGCACTGAACATGTATTTACTGGAGACCAAGAGACAGATGATGGATATGATAGAGACCTTCAAGTTCCTAAAGGTGAACTGTGGAGTACTATTTAGTAGTAATATAGAGTCAAAAATCTAAGGTAATGAGTGAAAACTCACAAGAAGAAGGTTTAAGAGGGATATGAGGAAGTTGTGTTTTATGTAAAGTTTGGTGGAGTCGTGGAACAGTCTGTCAGTGGAGATGGTGGGTGCCAAGACCAGAAATGTTTCCAAGCATGGCTGGTACAAAGTGAAGGGTTTGGTGGATGCTTAGGCGTGTAGCAGTAGCGAGGGGAGCAGGGATGGACTGAGAGGGATAAAACCCCATATGGATAATAGGCCCCAGAGCAAATAGGGAACTCTGGGCAGACTAGACTCACCTTTGTTTTTTTTTTCTGCCATCATTGCCCGATGTGCTGGCCAATATTCCCCTTCCCATAGAACTGCATCATGCAATTGTCCAAAGCTGTGGGTGGGTGCAAATGTGCAAAATGGCTTCCACCTCATGTTCAGTCACTTCACTGTTCTCACAGGAGGAGAGGAGACAGCGGGGAGGGGGGCATGATTGAAACTTTCAGGTATTTCAAGGGAATAAACAAGGTGCAGGTGGGGGATCTTTTCCAATGTAGAAAAAGTACTAGAACAACTGGGCACAATATGAAATTAGAAGAGGCAGATTAAAAGATAATGTGAGGAAGTTTTTCTACAAAGAAAGGGTAGTCAATGCTTGGAATAGTCTGCCACAGGAGGTAGTGGGGACAAGCATAGTGGAGGGGTTTAAGCGTGCTTGGGACAGGCACAAGGGAAGTCTGAGTTGGGAGGGAGTGATGAAAAGCCAATAATCACATAGGGTCAGTGGCCACATACAATATAGAGGGCCTATGGGCAGACTGGATGGGCCTAGAGGTCCTTATCTGCTGACACTTTCTATGTTTCTAAGTTTCTATGTTTTACTACCAGTCTAGCATTGCTTGTAAAATGCTTTGGGATACAATGTGTACGAAAAATGCTATTTAAATGCTGATTCTTCTTCTCCTGCTTCTTCTTCTTCTATGTCTTCTTCTTCATTGTCTATATTGTCTATGTTTCTAAAAGTGTTATTTGCAAAGGCAGTGCATTAACAACCTTAATTAAATTTCACCACTGAGCTCCCAAGGGGAATTATTGTATCTTGGGGCAGGGATTTGGTTGGGGTCACAATCAAATGAATTTTCTTCACTCAAACACACTAGGCTTGATTTGCATCAAGTCCTTCATCAACCCGTTTTCAGCGCAGGTACACCAAACTCCTTTGATGCAACTGCACCTGATTTTAGTACATCAGACACAGCTGCAACAGTTTCCTTATTTTACTGCAGCTTGTCCCAAACATTTGGTGCAAGCCCCATAAAAAGGGCCCCTAAATGATACAAGTTAAACCAGGGAAAAGCTGGCCTAAGTTGCAGCATTTGGCGCTCAGGAATGAAAATCCATATTGCCATCTGGAAGACTGCCACAAGCCCCGTGCATCAAACTATCAGTGAACCATGGGCTTGCAGCATTCTTGAGGCTTTGAAAATTAAGCCAATTATATCTACAAGCAAATGATTGCATGATGGTACATCTGTAATGATGTCAGGCAAACTAACTAGATGACTCACTTGATTTTTTTCTGTCTCTTTAGTTCTATTTTCTCATGTTCCAATGTTTCCTTGATGTCTTAAAGCAACAAAGTCATGCCAAGAGAATTTGTGGAGGTAGCACACAATTAAAAACTGGTCTGGTGGAACCCTAAGTTATGCTTTTACAGCCTTCCTGAGTCCTAAATGCACTACTTGAATATTAAATTGGGAAAGGGCATGTGCCCCCTAGAGTCTAAAGGTATGATGGCCCTGCTTGAAGAAACTGCTCTACCAGCTCTTATGCTTTAAAAGGAAATTCAGTTTGTTCATAAAGTGATTTTCATGCATAGAAGCATATAATTTGTTGGCAGAAAAGCACCACTTGGCTGGCCAGTTGTCACGTCGGGTTGAAGCATTGAATGCCTCACCTCCTGCCACGCTGGTGACCCCTGTTCAGGAAAGAGCATGGGTTGCTGGGGGTCAGCTGTGGGGAGAGGATTGAGCATCCAGCAGACAGCTCTCCTCTCCCTGAATGGGTTGGTGTGCATCTTGACTCTTGGCAGCCACCAGGTGGAGGCCTGTGAGATAGTGGTACACTTGAGCGGCATGTATGCAGGGAGGGTACCATGGTTCCATGATGTGTGTGTGCCTCCATGCAACCACATTCATGTGCTGCTGCAGCTAGGGAGCCAGTGAGAAAAAGTAAATATGGTTGGCATGGGCCTAATGAAATCACATGGGCCCTCTATCTCATGCCACCACCTTGCCTTTCAGACCCACTACTGGATATGAGTTCCTTGGTAGGGAAAAGCATGGTCCTCTCCTTGCCCGCCATGGGAGCAATCCATGAGGTTTTCTGAGTCTGGTTGGGTGTGGTTGAGCTGGTTGCTGGGTGGGGTGTGTGTGGACAGGACTGGCAGTATCAATTGGTCTGACTTGTGGGGAAAAAAAGTTATATGAAGAAAGAAAGGGACTGCTTGACCCACCCAGTCTGCCTGGATGGTCCCTTCCTAGTCTCTTTCCACAGACCCTAACTGGTCTCCAGCAACCCTCCCTCCCTCTTTCCTGCCTATTTGGTAATATTCCCTAAATCTAACTCACCCATACTTGAAGCCCCCTATTGTTTCACTACCAACACTTCCACTGGCAATCTGTTCCAGGCACTCAACACTCTTTCAGTGAAGTAGTATTTTCTCATATCCCCATTAAATGTTCCCTCTCTAACTTCCTTGCATGCCCTCTGTCCCTGGTGCTCTTTTCTATTTGAAAGTGACTCGCTTCCTGCACCCTGTTCACCCCTGTGAGGTACTTGTTGGTCCCTATTATATCAACTTTTGCTCTCTCCTCTTCCAGGGTGTTGATGTTGAAATCCTTGAGTCTCTCTTCGTATGCCTTTTGATGCAACTCTGGCACCATTTTAGTTGTCCTCCTCTGGACTGGCTCCACCCTTTCTATGTCTCTTCTGAGATGCAATCTCCAGAACTGGACACAATACTCCAGATTGGGTCTAGGAAGTGAGTGGTACAGTGTCAACACCATCTCCCTACTCCAGCTGAAGATACCTCTCCCTATGCATGCCAGCATCCCACTGGCCCTACCCATTGCTTTGTTATACTGCCCTGTTTTCCTGCTTAGTGACTACCAGTACCCCCCACATCTTATACTCAGTTCCTGGGTTTCAGTGGCCTAGATGCATGATTTTGCACTTTTTAGCAGCAAAACCCCAACTGCCATACTCCTGACCACTCCTCCAGTTTCCCAAAGTCCCTACTCATTCTTTTCATCCCCTCCTGAGTGTCTGCCCTATTACAGAGATTTCTGTCATCTACAAAATGGTATACCTTCACTTCTGGCTCTTCTGCAATGTCACTTATGAAGACATTGAAGAGGAGCGATCCAAGTACTGAGCCTTGTGGCACCCAGCTGGTCATTCTACCCTCATTAGAGTGAGTGCTGTTAACCACCACCCTCTGTCACCTATCCATTAACTAGTTCCTTACCAAGTTCACCTCTTTGGATCCCACCCCTAGGCTGCTCAGTTTCGTTATAGGTCTTCTGTGTGGCAGTATCAAAAACCTTGTTAAACTCCAGGTAGGTCACATCCACTGCTGTCCCTGATCATGTTACCTTTTCACCCCATTGAAGAAATCAAGAAGATTCAACTGACCTGACCTCCCTTTTGTGACTCCTTCCTGCCTTTGGTCTCATAGCCCATTGGATTCAAAATACTCTGCAAAACTTTCCTTTAACAGGATTTCCATTAATTTTCATATCATCGATGTGTGACTGACTGGCCTATAGTACAGACTGAACCACAAAGAACTATACAACCTAGTAGAGAGTGGTAAGAGAATGTTGCTGCAACTAGACACACAGGGGAGATTCAAATATCATTCAGGGTAAAAGATTAAGTAAGTGACTGCATGGATGTTGAATCTTTGGTCTCTGGGTTCACTGTTATAAGCTCAAGCCCATAGGCCAAACTATCCTTTTAAGGCTGCTTGGCATAGCTTAGAAGTCTTTATGGCAGATACAAGAAGTAGGGAAATTTGACAAATGTAGAATAGGCATGTTACCAATTTTTTTCATTCATTGTTTATTGGCTGAACAAATGTACATCATACTGTAGGAGTCTATGAAGCCGGGAAAACGTGCCACCTGCTGGTAAAAGTAGTCTCTTTGTGCCCAGCTTCCTCAGTTTCTGACCAGTAGCCTAGTGTTGCACACCAAGGATAAAGAATGGACTTTATTTTCTCATTCTTGGAACTAGTGGAATTTTTACAGCTGCATGGGCGGAGCCCTGCAGACAATTTGGAATCACATCACTGTAGGAGACAGAAGGGACCGTGAGCAGAAATGATCCCCGTCCTCTCCTACAGTGATGCAGTCTGCTGTCCACATGGCTGTGTCACTGGTGGTCTCTCCTCCATGGATAGAGCTCCACTCCATGGAGCGCTGCCCCCCCCAGTGCACTTCTTTGTCTTTGTCCTGCATTTGTGGATGTGACAGAGGCTGCAAAGCGCAAGATCGTGGCCCGACTCAATTTTTGCATGGTGAATATCGCACACATGCAGGTCTGTCATCATCACCATCTTTCCGCTGCCACACTGCACAGCTCTGCTGTGGCTCCAATAACTCTGAGCAGCTGTTGTGGCTCTGACCAGAGTTTGTTAATAAATGTGATAAAAACTTGCACCGGGGCTGAGCTTGCTATGTTCTTTACTGGCAGATGATAAGGAGAGGTGTGGCCCTCTCCTATTTAGCATGTTACAAACTGGCCATCTGTGAGCCTCTAATGGGTCAGCACTCTATTTAAGTAGATAATGGGAACCTCTAAAGTGGCCAACACAAACAGAGACATCAGTGAGTCCAGAGCTCATAGCAATTAAAAATAGCATAGTTTGGTACCTGACCCTGTGAGGGGATCTCTCATTATTGGTGGTTAGACTTACACCTCAGTGGATTTATGAAATTAAGAACCTACTTCCAAATCATGGAATGAGAAAGAACATGAGTAAAAAAGCAGAAAAAACTTACAATGATTATCAGGCTTTTTTGAACAGCATTTTGGGGATGAACTGGATGTTGTTTGTTTCTAAATTTGCTAGAAATCTATTTCATATACTGTATAACACATGAGCGTTACATTTTCTGCACCTCTCTGATTTGCAGAACAAAAATGTTGCAAAACTCAAATGCCTAATGAGATACAGAGTATGGGACTTGTGAAGATGTTGTGTTCTATGAATCTCAATACAATTTTTATGTCCCATGCTTAGATATTTGTGGCATGTGTTCCCTGCAAATCGTTCAATGAATCAGAATGATATAGTGCAAAACTTTGCACCTTGAAACATCTACATTTTTCAATAGTTTTAGAGGAATTTCATGACTGAGGAATCATTATTTCTCAGGTATTTTCACTGGAATATTACAACTGTGCTCTGCCTTAGTGAAATAGTAGGAGTAGTGCAATGGAGCCCTCTTATACCTCCCCCCTCCTTCCATATGTTTCATGCCTTCCCCATTTACAGTCTTTGACAAAGCTCACCTGAGCTGCTCCTCTGTACCCCGTCTCATCTTTCCCTTCCTCCACATTATCAGCTGCTCCTCTGCCTTGCCTACCACCCTGGAAACTTATAACTTTCCCCCTTTCTTCCCCCATCCACTCTTGCCTCTCCTGCCACTTGAATACTTGAAGTACTAATCACTTTAGTCCTAATATTGTTATAGTCAGCATCGTTTGTCACTGTACCCTCAAACTATGTACCCTAAATCAATGTATTCCCTATTGGACATGTGTCTTTGTACTGTAATCTATGACCACTTTATGTTACAGCTTACCCCCAAACTATATTCCCTCAAACAATGTATTCCCTGTCTGACATTTGTATTTTTGCGCTGTAATCTTTGACCACTGTATGTTCCACTTTCTGCTTATAATATATGTCTTGTCTAATTACTGACATGGAACCTTTGTAAACAAGCTTTTGCTCAAAGGATCTATCCAAGTTTCAAATACATAAATAAATATAATGAACACATGCATGTATGCTGATTTTGTACAATACAAAAGGTGTCTATTATATAGTAAGATGTAGTTTTACATAGAAAAATACATCAAAGTACTGTACTTAGTAGCTGTGGCTAAATGCACTTTAATCATATAAATCCTACATGCCATACACATTGTTTACTCTGTACTTTTTAACAAAACAAAACAAAAGATCCAGTCACTGATCATAGCATGTTTGCTCACTGCAGCAGAAGTGATTGATCTCATGCTGGTCAAGGGCTGTTCAGGGCCACTTTTTACATTTCTTGACTAGGGCTGTGTGAAATTAAACTTTTGTCAGTAGAATTTGGTGAACTCTGAAATCTTGTTTTTGCAAAATTTTGGAATGCACCTTGGCACCTTTTACAGAAATTCGAACATAGAACAGTGGAAGAAATGCATGAATTGCAGATTAATGTATTAAAACTGTGGAAAGAAATTTAGCAGAACTGTCTGTGATCAGTTCTGTGGAATTTCTTTCTGCAGTTTAATACAGTAATCTGCAATTCATACATTCATTCCAAAGTTTAGTGAGTCACTGAACTGCAGAAGAAATGTATGAATTGTGGATTAATGACTGTAAGAATTGTGGATTTGATTCTGCAGAACTGATCACTGAACTGGAGAATAATTACATGTATTGTGGCTTAATGTATTAAACTGCATAATGGAATTCCTCAGAATTGTCATGTTGCAGTTCATGAATATTATTCGGCAATTCAACAAGAAAATGTTGCAGAACAGGATGAATAGTCAACAAATATATTTTGAAAGTTCTGATTTTCACCAAAGGGGGAAATTCTGAAAATTTTGAGAAATGTATCAAATTTCCCAAACTTTCTGCAAAAGTGAAATTCACAATTTCTACCCAGTTCTATTCTGAGCTTAAAAATATCTCTTTTAGCTTGTCTCCACGTTCCACTCTCATTGAGTTGCTATGCTGACACTGACATCAAAACCTTTATTTATGTGTTTAAAAATAAAAGTGGTAGAAGTGATTGAACTCATGCTGGTTGGAGGCTGTTCAGGGACACTTTTCAAGTTTCATGACTTAAACATAAAGTCAATGTTCTACTGCTCTGGTGTTAAAATTGAAAGTGGTAGCCAAACCTACTGTATCTATTTCTTTCGACTCGTATCCATCCTCCTCCCTACTGAGTTTAATTATTTATTTACTTTTTGTTTACCATGTAAGTGCACTACACAAAAACTTTGCCTATATTCAGGCATGACTGGGGAGAAATTCAATAGAGGAAAGCAAATTACAGGTGTCAATAAACACAGTACAACATTCCATACACAGTAAAGCACGACTTAATGATACACAGACAGGGGCTACTGCAGTTACAGCAGTACAAGGCATCAAAACCATTGATCTCACTTGAGGATTATACAACAAGTAAGTAGACAAAAAATCATTAAGTGTTAAGGTTTTGTTGAGGAGAGACATATTAAGTGATTTAGCTACAGATCAGGACATGTGCATTTGTCCGAGATCATAAGGAGGTTACAATGCCCTTTTGTAAAGGTCTGGTGTGTTTGCGAGTGCCTAACAGATATTGGCAGGAAGTTCCAAAACATGGGAGCTGCAGTTGCGAAGCCATGTTCCCCCATTTGCGTAGAGCATTTGGGTATGCTTAAAAGAGACCTTTCTGAAGACCTTAGTAGGTAGGCCTGAGTGGCTTGATTTAACAAGTGGATCAGAGACTTCAGAGTTCCAGTTCTAATGATGTTATCTATCATGCAGCAAGCAGTGTAATTTCTATAGGAAGCTGGGGAGCGCCATCCCAGGTTTGCGTTCAGAATGCGATGGCATGTACAATAAGTCTGGGTACCGATAGTGCAAAGTGGCAGATGGTATTATAGCAAGTATTCCACTTTAGCAGGGCCCCTTTGCTGGCATCCAGGTATGCCATAAGCCCATAGGTTAGACTAGGTCTGAGAACCTTCTGGGCAATTTCCAGTCTAGCTGCAGTGGTCAGAGAGGACCTCATTTTATAAGCCAACCCCAACATAGTATTTACTGTTTTACATAGAGTGGAAATGTATAAATTAAAGTTCAGGGAAGGGTCTAAGTTTAATCCTAGATATTTGAAAGAGTCAACCAATTTAAGTGGAGCGCCATTTGGGCTTGAAATTGTAAGAACCGAGGGACAGGCCTTGATCCTGGGTGATGACCAAAATAACATGGCAACTGTCTTGCTGGTGTTCCAAAGAAGTCTGTTATCCTTTAGCCATGCCTGCAGTAGATCAAAATCCAACTTTAGGATTGAGCTGATGGTGGCAATATCCTTTGCACTGCAGTACTGTTCATGTCTTCCACATACAGTATGGTAGAAGAGGAGACAGCCATGTTGGGCATCCTGTTAATAAGCAGCAAGAAGAGCAGAGGACCTAGAATAGATCCCGAAGGGACCCCAACACTGGTGGGAGAGTGGTCAGATTTGGATTGACCAATCTGCAAGAACTGTTGGTGGCCAGTCAGGTAACTGGTAAGCCAGGAGGTGGAGTCAAGAGAAAAGCTAAGAGTGAACAGTTTCAATAGCAGCAGGGGGTGGTCCACCAGGTTGAATGCCTTTGTTAGGTAAACAAAAACTGCATCTGTGCAGAAACCCTTGCCCATGGCCAACTTTATATCATAGGTAAATTGGATGAGAGCCATTGTTGTAATATGCACTTTTCTGAACCGGTGATAGAAGCTTATAGTTCTGTAAGTGCTCTGTCTCCTGAGTGGCCATAACTTTTTCCAGTAATTTGCTCAGAACAGACCAAATTGCGATTAGGCAGTAATTATTCAAGTTTTTTGCATCCCCATTTTTATGGATGGGAAAAACCCGGGCTATTTTCCAGAGCTTAGGTACCCTCATTGTGCAGAGAGATAGGTTGAAGAGCCTGGTGACCTAAGCTGGTAGAACGGGGGCAGAAATGTTGAGGAATCTGGGAATTAGACCATCAGACCCAGTCAGCCTATTGGCTAGTATGGTTCTAAGAAGTCACAGCACGTCAGCTTTGGTGGCCGTCCTGATGCTGAACAGCTGAGAGACAGATTCCTTGTCACCAGATGATGAAGCTGTGGACTGGCCAGTTTCCCTCATGTAGTCTGAGAGGTCAAAGAAATAAAAAATTAGGATATTAGTTATTGTGTTAACATTGTTGCAGTTTTCTCCACCCAACATCAATTCCATTTTCATAGGATTGTTGCCTTGCATCATGAAATATTTTATGTGTTTAGAGAAACCTTGAGATCACTAATAGATGCCTGCAGCAGTTGTTGGCAGTACACCCTTATAGTAGTTCAAATTGCTTTTTTACAGGAATTTCTCTGATTCCTGTAGTCTTCCCAATCAGCCTGTAGTTGAATTATCTTTGTCGTGGCCCAGGCCTTAGCCCTATGTCTCAAGAAGGCGAGAAACTCTCTGTTCACCCATCTGGTAACGGAGCCTCTAACTCTTTTTTTGAAGGGTACATGATTATCCTGTATTGCTCAAAGTGTGTTTAAGAGGAAGCTCAGGGCTGCCTCTACATTGTTTGTCTGGTAAAGTGGTGATCAGTCAGTATTGCATAGTTCTGCATGCAGATCCCCAATGTTTAGGAGTGAGAAATCCTGAAATTTAATTTCCTTGGGTGGAGGCTTAGTTGCGTGAGCACTCCAGATGCAAAATTGCCATGCCGACGCTAGCATCCATGTGTAAAAATAAAAAAAGTGTGACCTGAACAAATAAATTACTTGCTAGCTATTGCTTACATAAGTACAGGGATGAGCAGCTACTGTAACATTAGGAGGCCCTAACACATTCACAAATTGTTAGCCGTATGGCAGCAGGTAGCAGGCTCATTACAGGCTCACTGTCAAGTTCTTTTTCCAGTCTCCAGCATACACTATAGGTGGACCCCTGCAGTCCGTATTATACAGCACTTATTGTATTATAGCCTAAGTAAGTGGCTTTTGGCAACCAGAAACCATCTGGTTTAACTGAATGTCTTGCTCTAAAGTGTCATGTATATGTGGGCTGCACTTTATTAGATTTTATTTATATTGACACCCTTCCACTGAGGCTCAGGGTACCTTACAGAACAATACAGGAATAACTTAAGCATTCATAAAACCAGGTATATAATTTAACACCAATAAATAATTATTCATAAAACAGCAGGGATCATATAGAGAGCAGTTACAGCATGTTAGCATTCATCAAATATCTGTTTAAACAGATACGTTTTCAGACACCTTTTAAAGGCCTCCATCAAGGGGGCATCTCTAAAGTTTCTCGGAAGTGAATTCCAAAAAATGGGGCCAGCAACCTCAAAGGCCCAGCTTTCCTAGGTTTTCAGCCTGGCACTTGGTACTGACAAGAGGCCACCTCAGTGTGGTGGAGAGGACAAGATGACAAGTGAGGCTGCAGGACCTCTGACAGATAGCCAGGTCCCTACCCATGTAGGTCATCATAAGTCAGCAAGCAGACTTTAAAGGGGATGCACTACTTAACTGGCAGCCAGTAACAGATCATCCAGCACAGGGGAGACACGGTGCATCCTTGGAAGGTCAGTCAACATCCTGGCCATCTTGCTGTGTTTATGTATTTATTTATGACTTTGGTAACTGGATAGGCATGCTGATCCCAGGGACCATTTTCAGGCACAACCTGGGCCACATACTGTGGCACAGGAACTAATGTAACAAACAACAAAGCATGACACAGTTGACAAAAACAAAGCAAAACAAAAAAGATAAAGGTTACAATAGTGCATGGGAATTATGATAAGTAAGGGTATACATAAATGTACAGTTCTATCAGCAGCAGTTGCAATAGAAGACAAACAAGGGAGTCTAAGTATAAGTTGAAAGAGGGATAAGGCATAGCAAAGTATAGGGGAGGGGAGGGGAAGGGGTGGGGCAGATGGGTGGGAGGCAGGATTAACAAACATAGATACTAAAGCTCAAGTGCACAAGCAGGCCAGCTTAATTGATTCCCGCTTCACCTAATATACTTACACATTCCCTGGTAGGGTGCTGTTGGGAAAGCAAGTGAACTACCCATGGAAGCAGTGGCAGCAGGAAGTCATCAGGAGCCAGTCTTTGAGGTGGGTTTTGAACTGGCAGTGGGTGACAAGGAAGCAGAGATCAGCAGGCAGTTTATTCCACAGTGTAGGGGCTGTCACAGACAAGGCTCTGCCGCCCATGTTGGTAGATACCCTGGGTGGAATCCATCATGCAGCACAGGACTAGGTCAAAGTGGCCTTGCAGCAGGAGTCATCTGAGCGGGTTGTAGAGGACACAGTGGTGTGTAGTAAAAGGGGCCAGCAAGGTGAAAAGACAGGCACTGTTATAGGCAGAAGAGAGCTTGGCAATGAGGATGGCGGATGTCCTGGCATAGATAAGGGAGCAGTAGTCCAGGATAGGGAGTCGATTTCCCAGTACGATGGCAAGTTGGACTTCCAGAGAGAACTATTGCTGGAATCTGTAAGCAGCACCTAATTTTTGGTGAAACCTTCAAACTGGTGAATAGATGTGTTTGCAAAGGAGAAGGAGGGCTTGAGTATAACTCCTAGGTATTTGAAAGTACACATGTCTTCAAGGGCTTAGCCACTGGGGACACGATTCTGAGAGGGATCTGAGTTTTGTATTTAGCTAGGAAGGGATTTGATCTGAACAGCATAGATTTTGTTTTTTTTTTGGCTTTAACCAGAAGGAAGTTATTGGTGAACCAGTTATGGGCCACAGCATAGTTTTGGGAGAGAAGTGAGGAAATATTGTCTGAAGATTTATCACTGTGGAAGAGCATGAGGTCATCAGCATAAAGGAGAGAGTGACAACTGAGACAGTCTGAGGGGAGGAAGTTTATAAATAAAAAGAATAGCAGGTGGCCCAGTATGGAGCCCTGGGTGACACCTTTAGAGACAGCCAGGATGGGGGAGTGGGCAGGGCCAATACACACAAATTGGGAGTGAGTGGTGAGGTAGCTCTTGAATCAGGTAGTAATCTCTTGAGAGAAGCCAAGGCTACATAGTTTGGAGAGAAGAAGGGTATGGTCTACCATGTCAAAAGCCTTGGAGAGGTCAATGAAGACTGCTCTGGTGGCATTACCGTGGTCCATATTAATGAGGATGTGGTTGGTCAGAAAAGCAGGGACAGAGGCAGTGGAGTGTTTTGTTTGAAAGCCATGTTATTGGCTGTAATGGAGGTTGTGTTTTCCTATGTAGTCAGAAAGTTAATGGTGGACAGCTTTCTTGACTAGTTTTCTTGGACGGGGGAGGATGGAGATCAGATGATAGTTATCGGTAGATAGAGGGTTCACGGCTTTAAAAATGGACATCACCTTTGCAGTCTTCCAGGGGTCAGGCATGGAGGAGGAGGAGAGGGCGAGGTTAAAGATACAAGTGAGTGATTCAATGATGGCTGGGGAGATGAGCCTAAGGAAGACTGGGGATAGACCATCAGCACCAGGGGGGCCATGGTTTGGAAGACTTTTGAGGAGCTTAGCTGTGTCAGTTCTCAAGAGAGATTTGAAGAAGAAAGTGGGAATCTGGGGTTTGTTGGTCGGCCCATCGGAGGTAGGTGGGGGGGTTGAATGGTGGGCCAAGTTATTTAGTTGGCCCTTGGGAAGTTTACTTAGATACATGGATAGGTTAGAAAACTTGTCATTAAAAGTCCTAGCCACTTCCAGAGGATCTGTAATAAGGTCATTTGGGGAGTTCAGTTGCAGGGCAGTCTTGTTGGAGTGAGGGTTAGGTAGGGAGTCAATGGATGCCCAGAATTTCATAGAGTCTCCTAGGTTAGCCTGTTGGAGATTACAGAAGTAGATCTGCTTGAGGGATTTCACCAGATGTTTGCATAGATTCTTCCATTGCCTGTAGGCATCCTATAGGGTGGGGAGTGGAATGCTTTGTATGTGAGCCAAGCATGATCCCGATCCTTCATAAGGGTAAGGAGGTCTTTTGTGACCCAGTGTGAGCAGCCACCTCTGGCCCTTCTTGTGGTGAGTGGGAAGTGCCAGTCCTACAGGGTCAAGAGGGTCTGTGTGAGGAGGGTTACTGCCTGTGTCACATCCATCGGAGAGTGAGTAAAGAGCAGACAAGTCCAAGGACTGATCCTCTTCAGGGAGATGGAGGAGGTTGGGAGGGGGGCATTTGAATTTAGATGACCAGAGGAGATATGTAGGGGAGTGGTCACTGATAGAGTCTGCCATGGTACCAGTATACAGTACATAATCATCCTTATTGGTAATGATCCAGTCTAGGAGGGACTGAGTGCCTGCATGTTTGTTTTGCCTGGTGGGAAGCGTAATAGTTGGACCAGGTTGTGTTGTTTTAGGAGGGAGGCATAGTCAGACTGGTGGGTGCTCAGCCAGTTTAAGTTAACATCACTGAGGAGAATTGCATCTCTGTGGGGGGATAAGGAGCTCAGGCCAGAGAGGAAGCTGTCTAGGCCCACAGTTCCAACAGAGGGAGGGTTGTAGCAGCAGCTTATGTAGAATTTCTTACAGGCTCCCATGGCAATTTCAGATAGTAGCCATTCGCTAGGTGAGGTTGGATCTGAGCAGAGAACAATATTGGCTGCGAGGGGTTCCCTAAGGAAGAATGCAACACCACCACCCTTTTTCCTGCTCAATGTATCATACCTCAGTAAGGAGTATTCAGGTAACTGGTAAGTGGTGTCAGCATGGCAGGGCGTTAGCCAGATTTTGGAAAGTCCCAGAACGTGCTGCTTGTATAGAGCAACCCATGCCTCCAGGTCAGGGAACGTAGTATACTTCCACTGACATCGAGGTACAGAGCATTACTGTAATCAAGCCAGAATATAACAAATACATGCACCAGGGTCACCAGATCTTCAGAAGGGACAAGGTATCTAATCTGTCTGATGTTCTTTAGATGGTAAAAGCCACTCCAGAATACTGTTGACACCTGAGCTTTAGGTGTCAACCCCTCATCCAAAATGATCCATAGATTTCTCACCTTTGTGGAAGCTGAAAGCCAACAGTAGCCAAGCCAAAACCCAGACTTCCTCTCAGCAGCAAGAACTCTCCCCCTACAACATCAGTCTTGTCTGGATAGAGTCTCAACCAACTTGATGAAACCAAGTCTTGGATCTCGGCCAAGCATTTGTTCTGCACATGCTCTGTGTGACATAGGCAGCCAGCTCTGAGTGCTGTATCATTTTTTTTAATTTAAAATGTATGACTGACTGTCTCTGCTAAAAAAAATCTGATGCTCTTAGAATGACCTCACTCATCAACCCCACCGAGGTTTCAGCTAAAAGATGAAGCTGTAAGAAAAATGCTGACAGCATGTGAGTTCACACACAGTCAGTTTTTAGATACCATGTGTAAGGATCCTGTCTGTCTGAGTTAATTACAACCATAGTTGCTATAACATATCCATTTTATGACATTGGAAGGAAAACCAAGGTTATTACAAAGAAGTGAGAAAATCATAAAGATTCTGTCATGTTCTAGAAGGAGGAAGCTTATTATAAGATCAAAAGAAGTGTCATTTGAAGGACATGAATTATGCTGAAGTTGCAGAATGTAATACTTTTGAATAAGATATATATTTTTTTATACATATCTGACAGAGGAGGAGCTAGCTGACCTCACACAAAAATGGGTTGTCCCATACAGTTGTTTAAGGAATAGTCTGTTTTACTTATACACTTTTACCTAGACTCTGACTGAGGAAAGATCTTTGCAGCACTTGTAAACAGATATTTAGAAAGATTTCAAATCTGAGTACTGTAAGTAGGAATTTGCACTGTTTAAACCTTGTTCTTTTAAAATATTTGTATGTCTTGTGGTATAAGAGTTCTGTATTTTGTGTTTTATATATTTTTAACTATTTTAGTAAAATTCTTTTTAGAACATACTTGGTCTGTCTTTGACTTCTTTTTAGTTGTAAGAAAAGTATATGGTTATTGCAGATACTAAACATAAGCTTGAATGGTGGTACCAAACTGGAAAGAGAAGAGTTTTAAATCTGAGGTCTTTATTAAAGTTTTTAAGGGTTCACCTCTGTATACCTGGTTAGGTGCCCATAGGCAAAGATATCTGGCCCCCCAAAGACAGAAATATCTGAGCCTGTGCATTGGGTATGCTAGCAAGAGCTTCACACTTTGAATCCCTCCAGAACTTGAGACCAAAGGTTGACCTGAACTCACAAAAACAGACAAGAGAGTTACCTTGTCTGTTACACTGTTCACAAGACTATGCTCAGAGGTTGGCACTTTGGGAGTAGATACCCTGACCTGCTGTGTGGGTTTGTGACAGACTGGTTGGCAGCGGTGGCATAATTTTGGTATCACAAGCTTGTATTTTTCTGTGTCAGCTGATACCATAACCTCTTTTGCAAAGAAAGAAAAAAAGGCAGAGTTTTATTTTAAAAAGGAAACAGAACTATATATCACTTGGCATACTGTCCAGTTTCTACCCATTTTATTTTTTTCTCTCTAAAATGCAAGTCAGAGTAGCCGTAGTCAGGGAAGAAGAAGATGCCTTCTGACTACAGCAAGCACACTGTAGATACTTTAAGCAGTTGTGTGGGGACGGGGAGTCCTGTTCAAGGTGACAGCCAAAAAGCAGAATCTCATAGAGGCCCTGATGGTAGCAGACACCCAAAGCAGCGAGTCACTGACTATGACTGAAAAGGACAGCAGGGCCACTGTCAGTGAAGGGCCACAGTAGCAGGGGATGATCACCAGTATCCTGAATCTAGAGGTACTCAAACTGCAAATTGAGTTGCACAGAGGGAGGAAACCATGAGGAGTGTGAAAGCCAGCAAGCTACAGAGGAGAAGAGAGAATGCAAATGCCGAGAGGCAGACTGAGAACAGAGAGACGCAGACCATGAGGAGAAGGAGCACCAGAGACAACATGAACTGGAGAAGATATGACTCCTACCAGCGGCACCAGAGCAGGGAAGTGGCTTGGGTTTAACTAGGACTGCAGGACTGGGTTACAAATTGAACTCCAAATTAATAGCTGAGTTTAAGGAAGGGGAGGACATGGATGACTTTTTAAATTCTTTTGGAAAAGTTTGTATTCAGGCTAAAATTCCTAGAGAGTTCTGGAGCTTCCAGCTATCCCCGCTACTTACCGGGAAAGCTAGGGATGCATTGGGTCAAATGGACAATGAGGACAGCGATGATTACAGCAAGCTAAAAGCTGCATTGTTAAAAAAGTTTGAATTAACTGCTGAATCACACAGAGCTAAATTCCATAAGCTCAGGAGAAGCCCTGATATGAGTTATGAGGAGCTAGCCACGAAACAACGTCAGTTTTTAAAACATTGGTGGGAAGGAATTGAGGCAAACTCTGTTGACAAAATTGAAAATGTGATTTTATTAGAACAGTTTTATTGGGCTTGCCCAGCTGAGCTAAAATCCTGGCAAGAGGACCGAGATCCAAAAACAGTGCAAGAGGCTGCTGAACTCTCGGACCGCTATGCCAAGAGCAGACCCACTCTAAGAGTGAATGGGGTTGGCATGGCAGCGCAGAAAGGGAAAAGTGTGCCTTCAGGGCAGCTAAAACCCTCACTGCCTCCACCGAAACCTGTTTGCCCCAGGTTTCAAAGAAAAGATTTCTCTGAAGTAAGAAATGCATGTTGGCTGTGTAAAGAGACTGGGGATACCCTGGAAAGCTGGGCTCACACATGGAAATTAAATTTCAATATCACCAAGTGCAAGGTGGATGTGTTCCTGGGTAACAATCTCCACAAGACATGCACAAAGGGTAGGAGGCACGCCGACCCCAACCACCACTGGCACACACCGTCCACGAACCACCACACCTTTGCTGCCTTTCATTGTGCGTGTCAGATGCTGGGAAACGTGCACAGTGGTGAACCAGTGAATTCAGGTATCATCATGCACACACCACAGTGGACAGCAACTAGGAGGGTGTGCAGATGGAACGTGTGTGTGTGTGTGTGTGTGTGTGTGCAGGGCCGGGTCACCCGCCCATGCATTGCATGTTGATCAACACAATGGACACAGGTCAGCATAAGACATTAGCCATGGTGGGAGACAGGTCAGTTACACGCCACAGTGCCACGGCTGCCACGGATGCATGGGCGGCTCCACCGAGACCCACCTACAGTGACAGGCTGACCAATGGCCTCATGGGGTGGCACCGACGGTCCCCCAAGGGTTCCGCTGCGTGAACATGACTGTGCTCATGCAGGGGTCTGCAGCACACCGAACCTGCCTACACCAGGCGTGCTTGGGATGCCCACAGCTGAACCCGGTCTCGACAAGGAGGGTGTCACACAATGCCAGGAACGGGGGGTGGACATTGCACTGCGCGGTGTCTGTGATGCATGGGCAAATAACTGTGTGCCCACTTTGGCCATGGCAGCTGTGATTGTCTGTGTCAGGCTGTCAATGGCAGTGGTCACATCCTCCCGCATCTGGTCCATCCCTGCCAGGAGCAGAGTGGTGTCCCTGCTGCGCCGCTCCTCTATCTGGCACAGAGCCGCACTGAGTGCATCCACCGCCATCACAAGCCACAACTGCTGATCGACTGATTCTTGGAGTATGCGGGTGTGCTCTTCTAAGAGGTCATCTGCCTGATCAGCCCTGATGGGCAGCACCCCTTGAGGGTGGGCACTGCACTCCAGGGCCAGGCCTGGGCATGTCCACAGGTGGTGCACTGATGCCGCCCCCCAACACTGTACCCCCATGGCTGTTGGCTGACTGCTGACATTGCCCCTCCAGCTGCTGCTCTCCAGGGCTCAACGGTGCAGCCATAGCAGCCTCAACAGCCCCACTGTCCTGGACACACACACCAGTGCTGCTCCACTGGTGCAGACAGGCACAGGCTGGGACTGTGATGTCACGCAGGCCTCCCTGGCGGCACCGCCCATGGCCATGCCCATGATGTCACCTGCTGTGTGGCCATCCTGTGGCCCACACATACCACTGTCCATGAAGTGAGCCCCATTATCATCAGTGATGGATCTGGCACCAGCTCGATTCTCAGCATGCTGACATCCATGGACAATGGCACGCTGGGACACGGGCAGGGCCTCCTCCGCACCTGCTCCACCAACATCAGTCCAGACAGCCAGGTGGGCCCACTGTCACCCTGACCCTCAGATGCCTGAGGAGGTGGACATGCTCTCCTCTATGTCCATGGTATCACCCTCAGTGGACAAGCCCACCAACGCTGACCCATGTAGATGCTCAGGATCTGTAAGGAAACACAGTAGCATTAATGTATCTGCCCTACCATGTATCCCCCCCTTGACAGACCAGGGCCTACCAAGCAATGACGGGCTACCACCCATCTGGAATCCACCACCTGGAACACCCTCGATGGTACAATGCTGCATGCTGCCAGCTACATGCTCTTCTCGTGGGATCAGGCGTTGCACAGTCAGCTGTCCCCCACCAGTCTCAGCCTGTGCTGCCCTGATGGCAGCCACCTTGTCCTTAATCCTCCGCCTGTCCGTGCCCATCTTCTTTTTGCACTCCTGCACAGACCACTGGTGGCTGCCATGCAGGTTGACGGCAGGCGCCACCTCTTCCCATGCAGCAGCATGGGCCTGTGGTGTTCCCCGCCCGTCTGCTGAGCAGTGGCTCCTGGTCGAGGTAGGCCTCAAACAGGGCATCTGTTTCTGCCTTTGTGAGGTTAGGCCTCCTCTTCCTCCCACGTCTCTGTTCCTCTTCCTCCACCTCACGATTGCTCATTCTTCATCCTGTGAGAATGACAGGTGTTACCTGTGACTGTGCAGTCCCATGCATGTCCCACACACCACAGTCCACACTCCCAAACAGCATGCAACTCACCACAATAGACTGCAACAACAGACTATGGCCACTGCAGCCCAATGTCACATTTTTATAGCGCAAGGCATGCAAATGAGGTGAGGCCCAATTATAAGTGGATGCAAATGCAGTATCTGTGCCATTGAATGGCTGATTAGCTGATTTGCATATGCTGGCTGAATATCATGCTGTTGCGCTTTGCGCAATTGTGTTGAACGTGCTCATGCAAGGGTGTATTTCTGTGACATGTGCAGTGGACACAGAACGGCGCATGCCCAGGGTGATGATGCCGATGCCTGCTGCGCTGCTGACATGCTGTGCATGGGAGGCAAGAAAAAATTACTCAGCTTAGTAATGTTGTTTCTTCTAATGGAGTCTTGCTATATTATTACAATTGCAGTATGACCGCAGGTTAGAACTGCTCCAGAGGTGAAATAATTAACTTTCCATGCAGGCATGGAACTTAAGAGCGAGCTCGGGTTGAAAACCCTGTCTGTTGTGCTCAGTAAACTGTCAGATTCTTTACAAGCCAAAACTCACTAAGTTTCTGTGTGGAAGCTGTAAACTTCACTAGCCAACTGGCTACTAACATAAACACTAATTTTTGGTCTAAAACAAACTCAAGTCAGGAGACCCAAAAATGCAAAAACACAACACCAATTCACCCAAAAGGTAGGTGAAAACAACAAGGTGGGCATCAAAAAGTGCTAACCCTGTACTTCCCACCCATATCCCAAAACAGAGGTTCTGAGAGGGCAGGCGGGAGGAGATTATAATAGCAAGACTCCATTAGAAGAAATCAACATTACTAAGGTGAGTAATTTTTTCTTCAAACAACATGAAGTCTTGCTATATTATGACAATTTCAGACTACACAGCAGTACCCCCATGGAGGAGGACAGAATCTACTTAGGAAATAGGTCTTGAAGCATGATTTATTCCAGAACCGAGCATCACTCCTAGCCTAGATGTCCAAGGAGTAATGTTTGTAAAAAGTGTGAACTGTTTTCCAGGTAGCTGCTTGACATATTTCTAGAATAGGAATGTCTCTGGCAGCAGCGGAGAAGCAGCTGTACCTCTGGTAGACTGAGCCCTCAGGCCTGAGGGAGGAACTTTACCCAACTTCTCGTAGCAGAATTGACAAGAGACAATTCACCTGGAAATGGATCTTTAGTGGCTGGCTTCTTTCCCAACTTCGCCATAGGGCAAAAACAGTTAGAGGAGTCAAACCTATGACCCTTGGCACGCTCTATGTAGTAACTAAGGGCTCTTCACATCTAGGTTGTGCAGCCTCCTCTCCCCAGAGAAGGAGTGGCTCAGTGAAGTACACTGGTAGAGAAATAGATTGATTAAGGTGGAAATCTGAAACCACCTTAGGGCAGGAACTTTCTGTTGGTCCAAAGGACCACCTTATCTCTGTGGAAAGAGATAAGCCCTGCTCCACTGACAACACTTGTAATTCACTTGTGTCTGGCAGAGGTGATGGCTACCAGAAACACAGTTTCCAGTCAAGTACTTGAGCCCAGCTGAAGACAAGAGCTCGAAGGGGTTGCTATAAGCTGAGCAATGCAAACATTAAGATCCCAGGCAGGGGCAGGATCTCTGAATGGAGGGTTGGTGTGCAACAACCCCTTAAAAAACTTGGAAATTACGGGATGAACTGAAAGAGAAGAGGATTTACCTGCTGAAATAAAAGCAGACACAGCTGCCAAGTGCACCTTGAGGGTAGCTGGTCTCAGCCCCAAAGAATTCAGGTGGACCATATAATCCAGGACTGTGGGTAGATCCAGCTGAGACTGGGCAAATATGCTTTTCCTGCACCATGGAAAACCTTTTCCATTTGGAATTGTAGGTAGCCCTGGTGGAAGGCTTCCTTGAGGCCTTCAATATATCCATTACACCTTGGGAAAGGTGTAAATCAGCAAACCTAACTCTCAAGAACCAAGCCTTGAGATTGAGAGATTTGAGATTCAGGTACCAGACCCTTCCCTGGGCTACAGGTTAACAGATTGTGATTCTTGGGAAGGCACAGGGAGGATGGACTCACAGGAGCAGGAGTGGATACTAGGCTGTCTGGCCCAATCCAGAGCTATCAGAATGACCTTGCAGGATTGGGATCTGATTTTGACTAGCACTTTGAACAGAAGAGGAAAGGGGGGAAGGCATAGAAACTTCCCTCCCATTTGAGGGCTAAGGCATCCAGTGAGAGAGCCCAACACTGGGGCCTGCAGCAAAAGAGGAAGTTGGTGATTGTCTGGGGCTGTAAAAGATTCTATCTACGGGATGCCCCATCTGGCAAATATTACCCCAAGACTAGGGATCCAGTGACCGTTCTGTGGTGGTCCTGGGAAATCTTGATGAGAGCATCTGCCAGACATTGTCCTGCCTGGGAGGTGAACTGCCGTAAGAGAGGGTGTTCAGGAGAAGCCAGAGACCACTACCATCGCTCGTGCACAAGGTCAGGGACCAGTGCCCCCTGTTGTTGATGTACCACATTGTAGTGGTGTTGTCTGTTCTGGACCTGAATACTCTTGTTCTGAAAAAGATTTGAAAAACTTGAAGTGCTAGAACTGCTCTGAGCTCCAACAGGTTGATGTGGGAGCAGTGATTCCTGGGGAGACCAGACCCTGGGTGGTGAGTCGCCCGCTGTGAGCTCCCGAGCCAAGAGGGACGTGATCTGTAGTAAGGATTAGAGACTGAGACTGAGTGACAAAAGGAACCCCTGTCCAGGTTGGTCTGATCCTCCCACCACTGTAGGGCTTGGACTAGGTTCGAGCGTTGCTGGGATCAACTTGTCAGGATCCTTTCTTTGAGACCAAAGGCTCTCAAATGGAACTAGATGTCCCTCATCTGAAATCTTGCTTCTGCACAACTGCTGTGGAAGCAGCCATGTGCCCTAGAGCTGCAGAGAGTGCCTTGCTGGCCGGAGACCTTGCAGGGTAAATGAGGAGGCCAGGGAGACCAGGTCTTTGCCCTGTCTAGGGAAGAAAAGCCTGGCTTCCTGTGTGTTCAGCCTCAGCCCAGGGCTGCAAGAAGTCAATAGTTCAGAACTGACTTTGAGAGATTCAGAAGGAAACCTAGAGAGGTGAGCAGTTGCTGTGTTATCTGGAGATGTAATTTGACCTGGTCTGAGTGGGACTGGCCTACTATGAGCAAACGTCCAGGTAAGGAAAGATGGCAATTGCCTTCTTAGGTAGGAAACTGCTACTGCCAGACATTTGTAAATACCCTTTGGGGCAGAAGTGAGGCCTAAGGGCATTGCTCTGAACTGCAATGGCCTGAGGGCAGCTCGAACTCTGGAGGTACTTTCTCAATGGGGAGCTCTACGGGAATATGAAGTGAAAGTAACTTTTGAGTCCAGGGAAGCTAGCCAGTCCCTGGCCTTAGAGAGAGGGTAGGATAATTCCCAGAGTCACCATTTTGAACTTGGCTTTTAAAAGGTGCTTGTTTAAATATCTGAGATCCAGGATGGGCCACCATTCTCCTGTCATTTTTGGGGTAAGGAAGTACCTGGAGGTCCAAACCTTGCCCTGGTGTGGGGAGGAACCATTTCCAGCCTGAGAGCCAGGAGGGTAGAGACCTCTGCCTCTAAGGCAAGAGCCTCTGATGGAGTTGCAGGTGGAAAGATCTGGTTCTCAGCTTTGGAAATTTTTTGAAACTGAGAACCAGTCCCTGGCTTACTACTTCCAGGACCCACTTGTCTGATGTTAAAGACTTCCAGTCCTGGACAAAGTAAGCCAGCCTGCCCCCTACAGGTAGAGGAGAATCGGCCCTGGCAATCCCATCAGGGCACCTGTTTGGCAGAGGCTTTGGGCTGAGGGGTGGAAGCAGACCTGCTTGTACCCCATCTGCTCCTTCCTCTAAAGAACCCTCTGAGCATAGGGCGAGGAGGAGGAAGCTTGGCTTGGTAAAAGGCCTATGAAAAGGCCTGCCCCTGCCTCTAGGAAGCTGCTTTTGGGGAGTGTGCCTTTCCTTGGCCTGTGCACTCCTATAGGTGGTCCTATATTCATCCATTTTCTTCATGTAATTCTCTGTTTGCTCCCCAAACAGAGAATTTCCCACAACAGGAAAATCCATGGCCTTGGACTGGGTGTCCTGAGACAGGGTAGTACATCTGAGCCAAGCCATCCTGTGAAGTGCCACAGATGTAGCCATGACTCTTGATGAAACATCATTAGAGTCCACTACAGCATGAAATTGCACCTTGGATGCCTCAATACCATCCATAGCCACCTGTTCCAGCTCCCTGGCAAGCTGGTCAGGGACTTGTTTTGCTAGGGCCAGCACAGTATCCCATCTGGATTTCTGGTACCTAGCAGCATAAGCCATATAATTTGCTTGTCTGAGCCCCAAAAATGCTGCCATGTACTGTTTCTTTGCCATAGCATCAATCTTCCTGGAGTCCTTCTCAGGGGGGATGTGAAGCTAGGGGAATATTAGCCTTGTCACAGACTGCAGCCTGCACTACCCCCACATGGCTGCATTGCTGAGTGAGGAAATCAGTGTCAGAGCCTGATAAGGTATACCTCTTGTCCATCCTTTTATCCACAGGAGGTATAGTGTGAGGAGTTTTTAAGACTTTTACTGTCTGTTTCCGAAAAGATTTATGCAAAGGAATAGACAGTCTCCTAGACTCTGGAATATCCATCATTTCTACATAGTCTGGCTCCTCCTGGTCATCAACAGCTTCCTCAACAGGGAGCTGGAGAGTTTCAGCAACTTTTTTATAAAACATGAAATGAGAAGGGGACTCAGAAAGTCTTGGAGGAGAAACCCCTAGGGGTCTATCTGGAGAGATGTCCGGATCAATGGGCACATTCAGATCTTCAATACCATATTCACTCTCCTCATATTCCTCTTCCCCCTCCCTCAGTTCATAAAAATCCTCAAAATCATAATCTTGAACCGGTGGAACCGGCCGAACCAAACGCTTACCAGAAGGTGTCGGTTCGGTCGGAACCAGAGAGAGAGACTGGACAATTTTAATTGCTTTAGCTATTTCCTCAGCAGTTGGAGAGAGAACTTTTGGCTCTAAACTAGCTGACTTTCTAGCCCTTTTTGATGGAACTGGCTCCTCAGAACCGGCTCTTCGTTTGCCCGAGGAAGTATCGCCCTGGTCAGAGGGCACTTCTTCCGGTTCGGTTGGTACCGAACCGGGCTGGTCATCCGGGTCAGCTGACTTTTTGGCCTCCCTTTCCCTGAGCCTACCAACTCTCTTATCTATGGTGGCAGCAGGGAAATTGTGACGAATCTGGCAGTCTGAATTGAGGTGGTCAAACCCCAGACAATAGACACATGTGGTGTGTGGGTCAGCCTTAGCAAAAGCTTCCCCACAAACACTACAGTGTTGAAACCCAGTGGGTCTGGTTTTTCCTTTGGGTTTCTCAGACATAATGCCAGCCTAACCAACTTGCCTGTTTATGGCAATCCACCAAGCAGGACACCCTTATCGGTTCCCAACCGTGTCACTGAGTCGTGAAAAACCCAATGAAACTGCTTTTTTTTAGAACGATAAGAACCGGAACCGCACTTCAAAAAGGGCTAGTAGATTTAAATAACCTGATCGGTTCAAATCGAACCGATAACAAATTACAAGTTCCACACAGAAAAACCACAGACAGAGCTTGAACCACCTAGTTATGATTTAATTTCAGCTAAAACCGAAAAATAACACTTTAAACCGACAAAATGAACCGAGCAGAAGGAGAAATCTCCGGAGCGACTGTTCAGTGAGGCGGAGTAAAGAATCTGACAGTTTACCTTTGAAGCACAACAGACAGAGTTTTCAACCGAGCTCATGCTCTAAGTTCCATGCCTGCATGGAAAGTTAACTATTTCACCTCCGGAGCAGTTCTAACCTGCAGTCATACTGCAATTGTCATAATATAGCAAGACTTCATGTTGTTTGAATGCAGGGCACGGCCACCATTGTGCCAGTGGCGCTACTGCGCTGTTCACATGTATGGCACTCTGGCACTGGGGTGCTGTAGGCGCACTGGGGCCACAGCGAGGTAGGCCACTACAGGAAGTGGCACACAGGCACCCTACCACACAGTAAGTACCAATCACGCTGTGGTGGTCTGTGCGCAAGAGACCCCGACCCTGTGTCGACCTTTGCCCCCTAGACGCCATGCGTCTGCATGGGTGCACCTCTATCATGGTGTTCGGTGACAACGCGATGGGGAATGACAGCACAGTACCGCGCAGTATCCACACGTGGCTAACGTGTGCTACAGAGCGCCAACAAAACTGTACAGGATGGCAAGGAGAAGGGTGCCCATCTGAAGCCAACTTGAACTGATCCAGCTGGTCCAGTTGGCGGAGCCCCATGCTGCTGCCCTATTTGGGGAGGCACCCCTGGACAGGGCCAGGAGTGCGGTGTGGGAGGAGGTGGCGGTGGCCCTGGAGGAGGCCACAGGAATGGAGAGGATGGTGGAGCAGTGCAGGCACCGCTATGGTGACCTGCAGTGGCAGGACCCAGATAGGCTTGCCCACCTGTGGGCATGTGCCAGGAGGGGCACGGTGCCATGGCCAGGTAGGTGCCCCATCCATACACTGTTAACGTCCATACAGGTATCATGGTGGCATGTGTCCAGCACATGGGGGGGCCATCCAGTGTTTGCCATGGTGGTGGTATTGGGGTGGGGGGAGCATGGGTATGGCTGAGTGGGATTGCACACACATGGGGTGGGGGGACTTTGGTACCAGATTGTACTGAAGTTCCTCTCTCCATGTTTGCACCCTAGACCCAGAGGAGCGCCAGCGGGCAAGGGAGAGGAGGCTGTGCCAAGATGAACAGCAGGCCTGGAGGGCTGCCAGACAAGACAGGCACAGGGACCAGCCAGATGATGGTGAGTGCCTTACATCCATGATTATTATTGCATGCTGTGTAACAGGGCAGGCAGCAGGGCATGGCCACCATCCATTGACACCACTGCCATGCGCACAACTTGTTACAGTCAGCATTGTCCAGTGACATTGCATGTCTGGGAGTGCATCAATGGTGGTCCATGCGTGCACCGGGTACATGGCTGTGCCACTGCCTTCACACCGCATAGCCATGTCACTGAACAGCCATGGTGGTGCTGTGCAGGACTTGGCCAGTGGGCGTGTGCAGCAGTCTGCATGGCTGTGTGCACCTGGGTGGGCAGGTCTTGTGGACACAATCACTGTGGATGGTCACACACCATCACAGAGGCATGTCCCATGGCCGTATGCCATGCACAGTGGGTGGGCTGCATGGGGCTGTGCATTCACACCTATTGACTCTGCTCCCTTGTCCTAGGTGGACGGCAGCTGCAGCAGATCAGGGTGGTGCTGCAGGAGATTCTCCAGGTAGCCAGAGCATCCCTGGAGATACTCGAATGGTTGGACAGGCTTGGTGTCCGAAGACGTCATGGCGGGAGGAGAAGGCGGAATGGGGAGCAGGGCTCACGCTGAGCTTGAAACTGCCTCTGATTTCCACTACCCCCTGGACACACCCTCACACCCCTCCTTCCCTCTACCGTTTGTTCACCCCTGCCCCTTACCCACCCCCATCTTGTTTGTGTCCCTCCCCCCAACCTTTGTAAATACTTGTACATAGTTTTGTTTGCTGTTTTTAAATACATTTCTTTTGATATGCCTACTGTGGTGGTCTCTGATTTGCAGTGGGCTATAGGTGCTCAGCTGCAGTGGTGTGCATGGCGTCAGGGGTGGTGCAGTCATGTGCGTATGTGTGTGTCCGTGGGGAAGTGAGTATGGTTTGGGAGTGGCTATCAGTCACTGTCTGTGGTGTGTGTGTTGTTCCCTGTGCACTGGATGACTGTGTGCAGGGGTCCACAGTGCATGCTTTGTGTCCATGGTGCACCTGTCAGACCATCTATGGCCTGTGCAGCTGACACCCCTTGCATGTCTGTGACATGCATGGTCCACTGGCATGTCAGTGGTAGCTGTCCATGCAGGACAGCCACTGTACCCGGCACAATGCCGGGTTGACTCCTGTCACTTGTGTGGTGCATGTCTGCCTCGGGTGACACTGTGACCTCTGCTGTTGTTGTCCCATTTCCATGCTGTCGCTTGTGTGTGTCACAGGGGATGTGCATCACTGTCTGTCACTTGTGCTCTGGGCAAATGTTGGTGGCGTACAGCTCCATGGTGCCTGCGCTGGGTGGCTGGCACTCCTGTGCCATGGAGGGGTGCTGGCCATGTGTACACGGTTTCCATGGCCACACGCTGGGGGTTTGGGTTGCCCCGCTACTGTGTCCCTGTATTGGTGTGCCCTTGGGTATGGGTGGGAGTTTGTCCATGCACTGTGTTGCATCCTGTGTGGTGCATGCTTCCATGCACCACTGTGGGTGCCTTCGCTGGCTGTTGTGGTCAGTGCTGGGTCGGGATGTGTCCTTGGGAGGGTGTGCAGGGTGCTGTACCACTGGTGGTGGGGTCCGGAGCATGCCTTGTCACGTGTGGGGTACCTCATGTGCCAACACACGGTCGGTCTTTCAGCTGTACCTCGGGGGGGGAGACATGCGTGGTGGCACTGTGTATGCAGTCATTGCATCGCTGTGTGCTGCCACCTGCTGACAGGTGCTTGTGGTAGGGCTGCCTTGCATGGTTCTGTGGTGTACAGGGTTGCATTGTCACAGTGGGGATGGTGGCATGCATGGGGTATCCTGCACTGGTGGATGCTGCTCCTGGACAGGGTGTCTGGGGGTCATGGTGCAGGGTGTGCTCTGCATTGGTGGGATGGTGTGGCATGGGGTGGTCAGCCCTCCTTGTGTGCCACAGCTTGCCAGGGGGTGTGCTGGGGCACCATGCCCCGGCTGTGGGTTGGTTGCTGGTATCCATGGGCTGGTGATTATTCTGGCTCTGCACTAGTTGTGCAGTGCATGGGATGTGTGGGGGTGATGTCTGTTCTGCTGTGTGCTCCTCTGCCCATCTGTGGCATGGGTGGTGAGCCCCTGCATCCTGTCCCTGTGCATCCCTGGTTGTGCTGCTGCACTGCTGCACTGCTGCCCTGCTCCACTGAGCATCCCTGGTTGTGCTATGGCACAGGTGGTGAGATATTCAGTCGGTATGCACTTGTTTTTGATCTTGACCTCTTGAGTTTTGAATATCGTGTTTCTGCACATGGGCGAGTGGACTGTGCTTGCTCCTGCTGTGGCACACTTTTTGGGTGCAGTTTGAATATCTGGGCCCATGTGTTACATGTAAGGCCTTAATTAAGGATCCTGTCTGTCTGAGTTAATTACAACCATAGTTGCTATAACATATCCATTTTATGACGTTGGAAGGAAAACCCAGGTTATTACAAAGAAGTGCGAAAATCATAAAGATGCTGTCATGTCCTAGAAGGAGGAAGCTTATTATGAGATCAAAAGAAGTGTCATTTGAAGGACATGAATTATGCCGTAGTTGAAGAATGTAATACTTTTGAATAAGATATATATTTTTTATACATATCTGACAGAGGAGGAGCTAGCTGACCTCACACAAAAATGGGTTGTCCCATACAGTTGTTTAAGGAATACTCTGTTTTACTTACACACTTTTACCTAGACTCTGACTGAGGAAAGATCTTTGGAGCACTTGTAAACAGATATTTAGAAAGATTTCAAATCTAAGTACTGTAAGTAGGAATTTGCACTGTTTAAACCTTGTTCTTTTAAAATATTTGTATGTCTTGTGGTATAAGAGTTCTGTATTTTGTGTTTTACATATTTTTAACTATTTTAGTAAAATTCTTTTTAGAACATACTTGGTCTGTCTTTGACTTCTTTTTATTTGTAAGAAAAGTATATGGTTATTAGAGATACTAAACATAAGCTTGAATTGTGGTACCAAACTGGAAAAGAGAAGCGTTTTAAATCTGAGGTCTTTATTAAAGTTTTTAAGGGTTCACTTCTGTATACCTGATTAGGTGCCTGTAGGCAAAGATATCTGGCCCCTCGAAGACAGAAATATCTGAGCCTGTGCATTGGGTATGCTAGCAAGAGTTTCACAGTTTGAAACCCTCCCAAACTTGAGACCAAAGGTTGATCCAAACTCACAAAAACAGACAAGAGGGTTACCTTGTCTGTTACACTGTTCACAAGACTGTACTCAGAGGTTAGCACTTTGGGAGTAGAGGGCCTGAACTTTTGAGTGGGTTTGTGTCACTGCACCAGGTATCTCAGAGGCAAATGACAGTAACAGCTGGGTACCATCTTCATAACAGTGAAATCTTAGTCTGTACTATCTTATGATCCCCCCAGGAAGCAACATGTACACTGTGAGCAACATGGGCAGGAAGATCAACCACTGGGGCACTGCACAGAGCAGTGGCATTCAGTGTAAAGAGCATATCCCCAACACAACCCTCTGTGTCCTGTGCCTGAGAACTGACTCACACCAGCAGATTACCTTGCCAGTAAGTTCTACATGTTCCCTAAGTCCGTCCTACAACAGCTAATGGTCCACGGTGTCACAATATGATGCACCTAGACTTTTGATCACTAATTATCATCACCATTTTATATACTGCACTACTGTTTGGAGTATGTAGCCCAGTTTCTGTGTGGAGTGATAAGCAAGAGCAGTTAACATCTAGATGTTCACATCCTACAGAGATCAGAGGACCACTGTATGTTCCAGTCTTGTCTCATATGCAGATTGTATGAGTTTTGAAATTTATTCCCTTTAAAGTTACAGTACAACTGTTAGGTTCAGCAACAGCTGTATAGGAATGCAATTCAGTTCTGTGGACGTTAAAAACTTAGTGACTAAGAGGCAAGTTATTATGTTGTTCTGTATTGGAGGACACCAGGAATGAGGAATTGACTTGGTTTTATCATTCACAGGGCCATTGGAAGGCTGATACAATGATAAGGGGCTGTGGTTGCTTTCCTGGGAGTGATCACTGCCCATGCAACTCTCAAGAACCCTCTGTGGCTGGCTCACAAGTAGGACTCAGCAGGGCATCAGAGACCACAACCAGTGCCCCTTACAGCCAAGGAATGAATGTGAGATACCACAAGAAAAATCAAGATTTTGGGGTAGAGGGGAATGAAGGGAGAAAACAGGATACTCCCACTGTGAAGTATTTAGGAGATTTTAGAGGTTACACAAGGAGGTCAACTGAGTTGTTTGTCTCTTGGGTAATGCCCCCCATAGTTTGTAGAATTCAGTATATTCTGTCCAGCTGCCTGTGCATGTGCGTGTGTGTGTGTGTGTGTTTGCAACTGAGAAATTGCAATGTCTGTGTTAGATTAGAGAAGCAAATATTTTAAGATTCAGTTCTCTGTAAATAGTTCTATTGATTTATGAAAATAATTAAAACAATCATAGTTTCTGAGACTGGATTATGGTGCTGTTTCGTACTCAAAACTCTCCAAACAAATGTCCAGACATTCCTGTATCCTGTCTCCTTTGTTATCACATGCCACTGCACAGTACCGATAATGTAATATAAGCTGGGATAGTCAGACCATTAGTAAGAGAACAACCATCTTACTTTGCAAGGAACCCAGCAATGTCAGTCAGATTAGGTTAGCAAATGCAGAGCTCTCTCCCACTGGGATGTCATCATAATAAGTGAGCACAAAGACCTTAAAGGTCAATTGATTTCGACATCTTAATTTTGGTGCTTCTTATTTAAAAATATTTCAATATTCATCATTATTAAAAAAAATCACATTTCTAGTTCAATAGCTAGTAAAAAATACTTAGTGAAAAAACAATTTCTATCACCCAGGCAGAATAAATAACATTATCTTATTTCAATAACTATACAGCACACTTCTCTGTTGGTTCCTGTAACAGCATTTACATGTCTGCAAATGTTTATTGTACTGTAAGCATCCATTTGTCACTTATTGTATTGACAAGAATGGAGACAGGTACAGTCACTCATATTCGCACATGCACATGCTGAAAAATGTTATAAACAATTCTCTTCAGCAGGAGGTTTGTTAAAAAGCTAACAAACAAAAAACCTCTTTGCTATCAGAATAAAGAACAATGCAGGTACTAAATCCATATGGTGGGCTTTGTTATGCTTTTTTGTGGGGATTTACAGTGATTATGCAAGGCTCCAGATTGACAGTACCATAGTCTAGAAAGGCATCTATGTATATCTATATGACTGGTGCAGTTTAGAACAGGAATTGCACTGAAAGATTCCTCATGGTGCCCCTCCCAATAAGGTATAACCCTTCCAAGGAGGGACTACTTATCATTGGCATTGGGTAGTTAAGACTCCATACCTATTCAGTTATTTGCCTCTCAATTGCACAGCTTTGCACGTTGCTTCACTAACAGACTGACTTCTGCAACTTCCAGCTCTCCCTCTTCCCCCATAACAGCCCAGAAACACTCATCACACCTGGGTTCTGTCTCCAGCATTGGATTGGACTGACCTAGTGACAGCAGTTGGTACTTGGCTCCATTTGGTGAGTATGGTGACATCTAAGAAGAGATGGGAACTCCACTTCAAAAAGGAGAGCCACTAAAGTGGCTCAACAGCACAGCACTGCACTTTACAACATCAGCAGACTAACATCTGAAGCTTTCAGCCCTCCCTCCTCCCCACAACAGCCTAGAAACATAGAATTTTAAAACAGATAAGGACAACTGGGCCCATCCAGTCTGCCCATTTCTCACTACCTATACTATTACATCACACTCTGCCTGACCTATAACTTTTCCTTCCCCCCTCCTTTCCACTATGATTCCTTTGTGTTTATCCCATGCTTTCTTGAACCCCACCACTGTTTTTGCCCCCACCACCTCTGCTGGAAGGCTGTTCCAGGAGTCCATGGCTCTTTCTATGAAGAAGTACTTTCTCACATCTCTCTTGAATCTATCCCCCTCCAGCTTCATATCATGTCCCCTTGTTCTTAAGTATCTCTTCTCCTGAAAATTACTCCCCTCCTGTACTTTATTTACCCCATGACATATTTAAAGGTCTCTATTATATCTTCTTTCTCTCTTTTCTCTGTTTCAGTGTATACATATTGAGGTCCTTAATCTCTTCTCATAGGGCTTTTGATGCAGACCCTGCACCATTTTAATTGCCTTCCTCTGGACCACCTCCGCTCTGTTTATGTCCTTCCAGTGATGTGGTCTCCAGCTTAGAGACACTCACCCCACCTGACTCCTGTCTTCAGCACTGGACTGGATCAAACTAGTGGTAGCAGTCAATACTGGGTTCCCGTGTGGTGACATCATGAAGGAGGCAGGATCTCCACTTCAAAAGGACAGCCACTCATGTGGCTGAGACAGAACAGCTTTGCACTTTACAGCATCAACAGAATGAATTCTGTAGCTTCCAACCTTCCCTCCTTCCTCCAGACAACAGCCTAGAGACATTCATCCTGCCTGACTCCTGTATCATCACTGGGCCAACCTAATGGCGGCAGTTGACACCAGGGTCCATTCAACAGGGTGGTGATGTCATAGAGGAGGTGGGCTATCCACTTTAAAAGGAGAGCTACTTAAGTGGCTCTCCACTCAGAGGCTCTACGTGTGAGTGGCTCCCACTGAAGTGGCAGGAGTCTATGGTGGGAGTCTGCAGGGAGGTTGCTTTTAAAATAAATCTTTTTTTGATATCTTTCATTGTGTTAGTTGAGTTGTTACTGGAAGCTTTAAAATGTGTTCAAGTGCAATTCTTTTGCTTTATGTTTGCCTTTTAGGCACTGACATTGCAGACACCTTAGGGCCCCACTTCGTTCTTCCAGCTAGTCTTTTTTTTTCCCTATAGAACGTTTTGCCTAGCAGGGCTGGCAAGCAAGCTCTGTCCCCCTCTCACAAGGCTTGATTCTTTCCATGGCCCACTTGCTGACATCCTGCTCTCTCCTGGGCATTTCCCCCATGGATTTCCTACTGTGGTAGGGCCAGAGGGAGAAGCATCGTTCCCCCCTCCCGAAGCAGAATCCAGAAGCCCTGGGGTTGCCGGAGTCAGGAGTGCAGCCGGGGCTGTCATGGAGCCGGCCAGCTCCATTTTCCATTTTCTCCTGACCCCTTGCTGATGCGCATGTCAGCGCATGTGTGCTGTAGTCCTGCAGCATTCTCCCTTCCTGGTTGCCCTCAGTCCCGCACTATCACCAGGCCTCCACCTGGTGGCAGTCATTTGGCAGGAGTGGCAGCCCACCCTCCCTGGGAGAGGTGAGCAGTCCTCCAGATGCTCAATCCTCTTTTTCACCAACTGACTCCCAGCAACCCGTGCGTGTTTCCAAACACAGGTCACAGACGTGGCATGAACTGCGGTGTCCAGCACCTCAACTCTCAATGCCACTGGACTGGGCCTTCCTGCTCATCCTTTACACTTAATCACACATTCCTGTTTCACTAGTTCTCCAGGATAGCCTGTTTGTCTTCTTAGAGACAGGACCACTTGAGTCTTGGTCAACTGAACAATTCCACAGATAGCATGTCCCTTTAATAGTATTCATCGTTCTTTCACCGTGTTTCACTTTCAGTCCAGATGAGACCTCTTGTTTTAAAGATCATGACTCAAATGTTCTTCATCTATTCCCTTTTCAGCCCCTAATTGTTTATGTATCTCAGACATTTATGATGAGATGGGCTATAATACACTTTTCAAACTTTGCTCTGACATTACTGATATTTGGTTTATAGTAAAGTGGCCAAATAAGTTGGCTATATTTCAGTTTAAACTGGCCTCCAAGTATCTTAATATTAGGTAGATAGTTTTATTCTTCTGTTGTTATTTGGTAATGTTCATCCACATCCAGGGCCCCCTCATTCCCCAGTAATAGACAACGCCACAGATAATGCCAAATACGCATCTCTTAGCCTTGTCCACCTGTATATGAAGAGCATTTTGTCTAAAAAAGATCAACTTGAAGTGTAGTTCACTAAGAATAATTTTTATATCATTGAGTTAACCAAATCATCCCTTACAGAAATATGTGTGCTGTGTACATGCAGAATGCATGCCACATGCTTAATGGTGCAATGTTTGCATGCTTTTTGCATGCACAAAGTGAACCTACAGTAAAGGAAAAAGGTATAAAAAGCAAATCAGGTTTGCATGCTGCAAGCTTGACATGTGTTTAGCAGGTAAGGTGGTGTGAATATCTTCTAAAAATCTCATCAGGTTTGCATGTTACATGCTTGACATGAGTGCAGCAGTTAAGCTGGTGTGAACATCATTTAAAAAGCACAGCAGGTTCACATGCTGCACATTTGCCATGTGTGCAGCAACTGAGCTGGTGCAAGGCTCACCTAAAAAAAAACACATCAATATTTGTTGATTTGTCAAAGGCGTTTGATACCCTGGACCACAACATCCTCTTGTCCAGATTAAAAACCTTGGGGGCATCCATGTGGGTTGTAGATTTGTTTTATGCATACTTGATCGGTAGAAAACAACAGGAAGTCATAAATGATTGTGTATCAGGTTTTAGAACTATTATTTCAGGAGTACCCTAAGGATCCATCTTGGAGCCTATTTTATTCAATTTATATATGAACAGCCTCAATTTGTCTCATCCGGGATGTAGGTTGGCACCTGTATGCGGATGATACTATTGTTTATACTGAAGGCTCATCCATTCAGATGATTGAAGCTACATTACAAGAAACCTTTACAGGGCTTCACAACATTTTTCTAGGATTCAAACTTATTTTAAACCCAAAGAAAACTCAGGTGATACTATTCTTAAGGGATAGTAGGGTTAGGACTTCTGAAGCTTCCCTAAAGATTAACACTTTGGATAATGTTACTCTTGAGCAAACACAAAATTATAAGTATTTGGGTTTGTTCTTGGATAATGCCTTAAGTGGAGTACCCACGTGGATTATGTAATAAAAAAGTGGGAAAATGCTTGGGGGCTTTATACAGACTCAGAGGCTGCACGACTGAGAACATAAGGAAACATGTGGTTACAATATTAGTGCTCCCCCTTTTGGATTATGTGGATATAGTCTATATGGGTGCAGTACTTAATGAACTATCTAGGGAAGATGTAATGTTTAATAAATTGGCCAAATTCATTTTAGTTGCCCCTAGAATGACACATAGATGGCATTTATATGAATCACTGGGCCAGATTTACCCAAAAGGCAGGAGATTGTCTCATCTATTAAATTATATGGTAAAGTGTCACAAGGGGGAGGTTCCTGAATATGTATTGGAAGAATTACAAGTTAGAGAAATTAAATCTGGATTATGCTCTGTGGACAGTATTGAATATACTCAACCAAAAATGAGGACAGAATTTGGCTGAACACATTTTTTTCTGCAGGGGGTCCTCATTCTCAAAACACTTTACCACCCCATCTTGGATCACTAACAATTGGTGCACACCCAGGTGACATTAAATCTTGGTTCCAACGAGAGGCTGCTTGGAAAATTAGACACGGAACACCCTGACGTAGACAAATTAATGTTTACTTTTCGGGTATTTATTTTTTTAGCTATCTGAAACTGAATGCTTTAAAATGTCTGTATACTTTATTAACTTTGTATGATCTTGAGATATTGTGTGTTAATATGTATGTTGTAGGTCGTATGCTGTGTTGTATTGTATTTGAAATTTAATGCACTTGATGTTTTTGATACTGTAACTATACTGCACTTAATTGAACTTGGATACAGTTTAAGGCCTCCCTGGAAATGAGCTTGTCTCAGTTGAATTTTGCCTATTCAATGTCTTCTCAGTTCAATAAAAATGTTACTACTATACTACTACATCAGTTTCTGTTTCTCATACTACAGCCAGTAACTACAGCCATTAAAATACAATTTTCATTGATTTCACATTAAAATTAGGTAAACTCATTAATTCTGATCCTTTTGAAAGTTGTTTAATGGCTTTTTGATTTTTGTCATTAAATTATCATTAATTTATAAAGTACTGTTTCCTTTCTGCATTAAATGCCTAGCATATAGTCAGCCAACATCCCCCATTCCAGATGTGCAAAGAAGGGCTTCTGTGTTGTGAAGTCTGATCTTCTTGTTTTGGACCATGCAAATCCCTTTATGCATATTTAGTGCTGCAAATGTGTATCTCCATGACTGTTTCAGCTCACTTACTTTTCCTTTGTCATTCTGTATGTAGCATGTACACTGTGGCCATGCTCGGCACTCTTTGTGCTGATTCGGGTCTTACATGCATGCAGCATAGTGTACCCCACATTGTATCACTGAAATGAGGAAGATGGATACTCAAAATGAGGGACAATGAGGGATGCTAACCCTCACGAAGATCAGGACACATCCTGAAACATGGAGATACAGTACCTCAGAACACAGTGGAAACCATTGTATTTACCTGTACTGATACAGTATTAGCACCTGAGAATGAATTTCTACCATAAAGCAGGGTTGCCATTTAGGAAGAGCAGAGGGGGGCAGTCCGCCCCCCAGGATTTGTGCCTATGTTGTTCTTATTATGTCACAATAATGGCATTAAATATGGATTTAATCTTTTGCACAATAAGTTTCCCCTAACCTGTGTGCACTCATGCTGCAGGTGCATTCCTGAGTCAACTGTGTCTGTATTGTGTTGTCCACATTCTCCACCTATTAGTGGTGGCCCATCACATGTGACATGGAGGTGCTCCCGCCAAGCAAGAGCACATGAGTCACACAAGTGCAACACTGTCTTTCCCCCACAGATTAGACAGGCTGCACACTACAGTTTGGAGGAGTCAGTGAGTACTGAACACTCAATAGCAGTGTTGTGGCCACATGTTTTTGTTGGTCTACTGTTAGTGAGACTCCTTCTCCCCAGTGGCTGAAGGGGCAGAGGATGAGCTACAAGCTAACTCAAGACCAAGCTACCTACTTATTCTACTAGGCTTGCCTCGGAAAATAAAAACAGCACAGGTCCCCAGCAGCAGCAAGCTAGGCCTAGCAGCAGTGGTGGGTGGCCTTCATAGGCCTTGATCAGTGCAGTGCAGTGCAGCAGCCAAGTAAGAAGCAAGCAACGAAGTTTGGGTGGGTTTGGTTGGTGAGGTGAACATCGTGAGCTATAAGAGAACTGAGTGCTGTATATGAGTAAGCTGAACATCTTCACCAGCACTAAAATAAACTGCTTCTATGTTATCTCCAGCTATTGAAATGGACTGCACACTGCATGTAATAGGGGGACTTGGTGGCAAGCCCAATTGGAAGATTTGGCTTTTGAAAGGGGGCAGAGTGAGGTGCTTAAAAGATTGTGCTTGCTGCAACCACCTGAACACCAGCCTGGGAACATAGTGAGCTAGAAGAGAACTGAGTGATGTGTATGAATAAGCTGAACAACATCTTCATCAGCACTAAAACAAACTGCTTCTACATCAGCTCCTGCTATTGAAATGGACTGCACCACCTGTAATAGGTGGGCTTATCTGCAAGCCCATTTGGAAGAGGCAGCTATTGAATGGGAGTGGAGTAAGGTACTTAAAAGTTTGTGCTTGTGCATGCGCAAGTGCGAGTGGCACAAGTGCCAGTCAGTCTCAGTTTTTAGTAAGCTATAGGTTAGTAGGCATTTTTTATATTATACCATACTTATATTTAAAATGCAGTTAATGTTGTTTTGGGCATTTGTATTTCTGAACTGGGGGGTTGGAAATATGGGTGGCTGCCTAAGTAACTGTAGTGGGGAATGTTTTGTGCAAACTAAAAGTGATTACCATAATGAGTTACAGCTTGTCTGTCTGCCAAACACTTACACCGGACTGGAGTTATCACTGGAAAAATATAACAATACTCTATTTTTTATTAGAAGGCAAACCCATGTCTGTGCATATGTGTTTTGCAGGAAAGGACTATGTACTAATAGAGCACAAAGACTATTGCCTAATAAATGTTTTATATTTACAAGAAGGGTAAATCTGATTCTCTTGTTATCATCAGGAAATGTGAGTTTGAACCCGTGTCCTATCACTTCTCATAATACTGATGCTATGGAAGAATTTGGAAACAGGTCAAATTTTGGTATCTTGCATTTAAATGCAAGAAGCCTTTTTCCAAAATTGGATTATTTAAGAACCCAAATTGAAATGTCGAATCCAGATGCTTTTCTGGTCTCAGAAACATAGTTAAACCAAAAAGTGAAGGATTCAGATATCTGTTTAAACAGTTACAATATCTTTAGGTGGGACGGGACAAGAAAAGGGAGTGAAGTACTGATTTATTTAAAAAATAATTATCATAGTTCACTGTTAACAGCTAAATCAATCCTAGGACAGCTTGACCTACTGGTCTTAAGAGTTCAGGGATCTACAGGTTTTCTATTTAATTTAGCAGTGTGTTATAGGCCCCCCTCATCAAAAATTGATTCACTACAGACTTTAAGTTTATTAATAGCACCCTATTTGGATTTTAAATTCATATTATTGGCAGACCTAAACTGGAATATGTTGATTCCTTTACAAGGTATAATTAAACAATTTTTAGACCTTAATTTATTTCAATTAATAAACTCTCCAACCAGGCCAGACTCATGCAAGGGGGGGGGGGGGGCGGACACTCTACTAGACCTGATACTGATCAACAGGAACCATAGATATATAGCCTCAGTACATGAAGTGGACATTAGCGATCACAGTTTTATATCCTGGGTGGGATATTCAAAGCAGTTGCACCTGCGCAACTGCGGAAATGTGCCATGGAGCGATATTCAGCAACAGCCAGTGAGCAGCACAAGTAGCAGTGTGCCAATGCACAACCCTAATGAATGCATACACAAGGGCAGGGGGTGTGCCCATGAATATGCGGCACAGTGCTATATTCAGCCCCCAACCCATGCGAAAGTGTGGAGCAATGTCCAGATGAACCGAGTAGACTTGAGCCTATAAATACAGGGCGCAAGCAGGGGGACAGCACTTGTACCAGAGAGGAGTGAGAGAGAGAGAGAGAGAGAAAGTCACCAGGCAGTGGAGGGAGGGAATAGAAGGAAAAAGGGAGACAGAGCCTGTGAGGGACTGAGGGAGTGGAATTTGCAGCGACAGGGGTGTGGGACAGAGGTAGCAGTGGAGTGTGAGCCAGGGGCAGGGGAAGCAAGAGAGAGAGTCAGGCAGAGTGCCACTCAGGAGGAGACAGGACAGCAGGGGCCATGGCCAGTGCAGCCTTCCAGATGGAGGCCATAATGAGGGGTGTGAGGAGGCAGGAGGAAAAGCGACATGGCCATGGAAGGGCCCGTTGGCTGTACACCTGGAACAGGTGGTACCGCGCCCATATCAGCTTCAAGAACAACCATGATACAGCGATCATGGGCCAGTATCACCTGAACTGGGTGATTCTGAGGCAGCTCTGTGAGCTGTGCATTGAGGAGATGCAGGCACCCAATAGACAGAGCCATGCCCTGACAGTGGAGATGAAGGTGACAGCCGTCATGTGCCTGCTCGCCACAGGCACCTTCCAGAGACCAACAGGGAACACCACAGGCATAACCCAGTCAGCCACGTCACACCTCCTCACACAATTCCCCAATGCCCTGCTGTCACATACTGCAGAATACATCCAGTTCCCCAGTACACAGGCAGAGCTTACAGCAACCATGCAGAACTTCCACAAGGTAGCATAGATGCCTGGTATTCTTGGGGCCCTGAGAGTGTAGCATATGTCAACTAGAAAGGCTACCCCAGTGTCAACTGCCAACAACTCTTGTGCAGCTCAGCTGCCTGGTGCACCTCTACATGAAGTGCACACACCCCAGCTATGAGCAGCACCTGTTGCTCCATGGAGGCCCACAGCAATCGTGTGTGCTCTGACAATGGGTTGGCACCCAATGGAGCATGGCTGTGCCGCCATCCCACCGGTGGTGTATGACCATGCTGCATGACCCCCTGCTCAGGTGGATGCTGCACAGCAGGGTTGCCATGGAGTAGGTCACTGTCTGGCACCCTGGCGGTGGACTGTGTGTCTGGCCACCTAACATCCACAGCCATCTGCTGCCACTGCTCCTCCAGCCCCTGTACGCTGGCCAGCACCAGAGCGGTTGCACCACCACCACCCAGCACCGCTGTGGCTGTGCACATGGCAGCACAAGTGGTGGCAGTGGGCAGCTGTTCCACTGCTGACAGGCCACTGGTCACGCTGCCAGTGATGGTAGTGGGTGTGGGTGTCTCCCTCACGACACCACCCATGCTGTCCAGGATGATGGTCATGTCATCATCAGTGTCAGACCCCGCCCTGATCTGTGTCTCCATGCAGAGTACACCATGGCTGGCATCCTGCTGGAACACAGCCAGGGTCTTGTCCTACACCAAGCCCTGGACATCCAGCTGGACGGCGGTGGTGTGCTGTAGCTGATCAGGCCCACAGATCCCTGTGAAGGTGGATGGCTAGTCCTCCATGGCTGCAGCTGGTACCCCTGCCACTGCATGTTGGCGTGCTGGTGCTATAATAGAAAACAGACGTGTTAGTGCTGCAATACCGGCAGACCCCCGGCATGGCATACATACCATGCAGTGATGGGCTCCCTCCTGTCTGGAAGCCACCACCCGGCACACCCTCAACGGTCCTGTGATGCATGGTGGCTGCCACAAGCTCTTCTTGTGCTGTGAGCTGTGGCACAGCAGCATGGCCCCCACAAGTGGCTGCCCTGGCTGCCCGTATGGCCGCCACCTTCTCCTTTATGTGGTGTCAATCAGTGCCCACCTTCTTCCTGCACTCCTGCATAGACCGCTGGTGGCTTTCCTGCAGGTTTATAGCTACTGCCACCTCCACCCAGGCAGCAGCCCTGTCCTGTGGTGTGCCAGTGGCACTATTCAGCAGTTGCTCCCCGTCGAGGTAGGCCTCGAACAGGGCATTGGCCTCTGCCTTCTTAAAGTTGGGCCTGCTCTTGTGGGCAGGCCCAGGCTCCTCATTCTCCTCACGCTCGGACATGGTGCTACCTGTGGACAAAGACATGTGTGTCACTTCCTGCAGCTGCCCAACCCATCCACCCTGCTGTATTGGCTGGTTCCACAGCAGGGGCAACTTACCTCGGGTGGTTGCAATACTGGTCCATGGCTTGTGCTGTTGTGTGGTGCCTTTATAGTGCATCACATTTAAATGAGCTGTGGCGCTGTGGCAATGACATGCTAATTTCCCTGGTGCACCATGCATAGGCTGATGAGCTCAGTAGCATATGGTGGTTGAATATTGCACACTTGCTCCATGCGCAATGGATTTGCTCTAGCGCATGTCATGGTGCAATGCTGTGACATGCACAGTGTGTTGCCCGCAGTATGCATGCGTCATGGCCCCTTGATCCCACCTATCATGCACAGTGCGCTCAGAGTGCTATAGGGGCCATGGCACACGTGGCCTGTGCTACCGCCTATCGCGTACTGTGCACTCAGAGCACTATTGGGGCCATGGTGCACATGGCCCATGCTACTGACTATCATGCACTGTGCGCTCAGAGCGCAATAGAGGCCATGGCGCACTATGCACCATGGTCTCTACTGTGCTGCAGTGCACTGTGTGCCGGGTGACCCCTGACTTGACCCTATGCCCCCTGGGACTAGACCACCACATGCCACATGGGCCACGCCCATGCTGCACATCCACAGTGATGCATGATTGGTGTACGCGGCACATGCCTAGATGAGCTGCACATCCCACACACGCTGTGCACATGCACTATTGGCAACCAGTTTGAACCAGCACCTTGTGTGGAGAGCATGGCGTGGTGAGGGGTGTGACATGCACTGAATTGGACAGACCTGGAGCTGGTGAACCTTGTGGCCCATGTGCAGCCACTTGCACCTGATCTGTTTGGCCAGGAGCCCTTTCAGCAGGCCAGATCTGAGATCTGGCAGGCCATCACTGCAGCCTTGGTTCAGGACACTGAGGTATGATGGACCAGTGAGCAATGCCACCACCAGTATGGAGACATGATGCGGGCGGAACCCCGAGAGGCTGAGGCTGCTGCAGGCACGTGTCCACAGGGGGGACATGCCATGGCCAGGTAAGTCATTGCATGCTGCATGGTTGCCCATATGCTGTACTGTGGTTTTGGCTGGGCTGCTTGACATGCCCTGTGGGGGGGGGCACTGTTGGCATGTGCCATGTGGTGTGGCATTGCTGACCACTGGGTGCACTGTGCTACTGCCTAGTGGATCATGTCAGGCTGGGGTGCACACTGTGCACAGGGATGGGGTGGTGAGCACATGCTGTGATTGTTCTCTGATGTGTGTCTATCTGTGTTCCATTCCTAGGGCCTGAAGATCAGTGCCGCGTAGGAGTGGTGGGGGTGCCTGACAGGGCACAGCAGGCTGTTGTGGGACAATCTTCTGGAGGTGTGGGTCTGACTGCTGGAGGAGGAGTGGCAGTGGGACAGGCATGAGCAACATGGCAGTGGGCAGGTAGGCACTGTTGTCTTCCTCTACTCAGTACCCGGTTGGTCAGCAGTGGTGAGGGTGCTGCCATGGCCACCTGTGCCATGTGCTGTGTCAGCTGTGTGTTGCACACTGTGCAGTATGCATGCCACTGTGGGGCAGCCATTGCACACGTGTACCAGCTGTTGGTGGGATGGGTGTGCGACCGGCTGCTACTGGTGCTGCTGCAGCCCTGTGCCTACTGCTTGTCACTGCACAGGTGGGTGGCCACTGGGTGGTGGTGTCCACCACTGTGCACTGTCATGGCATGCTGGGATGCAGGCAGGCATTGGCCCACCCACTGTGGGTGTCCAGGGTGCCACTCCAGGGGTGTGTGATCCCACTGCCCATTGCGCACAGTGGGAGGGCATGGTTCCTAGAGACTTGCACTGATCACCTATCCATTCCTTTGTCATAGGCAACTGGAGGAGGTCATGGCTGCCACTGAATTGCCACCTATTACAGCAGATAATTTTAATAACATCCACGACCCTGGAGGTGGCTCAACAAACAAGGCGGTTGGTGCTCTGGGACAGACTTCGACGGAGGTGTCAGTGGCGACAGGCAGTGGCCACCCATAGTTGGACCCCACTGTTTCCCTTTTACCCCTGCCATCCCATCCCCTTTATTCTCTGTCCCACTGTACAGACCCTGTCCCCTGTCCCCTTCCCTTGCTCTCCTACCCTTTCCCACCCCATTTCATTGTAAATAGCTTTGTTTAATACAGATTTTCTGCTTAACTGCCTGTGTCCATGTCTGCTTTGCAGTTGGCATGTGGAGCCATGCAGCAGTGACATGGTAGGTGTCTGTGTGGTGTGCCTGTGTCATTGTGTGGGCCATGCATGGTGGTGTCCTGTTCCTTGGTTGGTGGCTGTGCCTTGGGGTGGCCATAGGCTGGCTGTCCAGGATGTGTGACATGTGTGTTGGGCACCATGTTCCAGAGAGTGGCTGGCCGTGGTCTGGGTAGGTGGAGGCTTGGCATCCAGTGGGGGGTTTCAGTGGCAGCCCTCCCTTGGCTGTTGTTGCCACCTGTTCCCTGCATCCAGTGCCCTGGTGCTGGGAGGGGGTCTGGCTGCCTGTCTGCACCATGCAGTTGGTGGTCACCCATGGCCCTCCACTATGCCTCCCTGCCACTGTCCCCAGCTGTGTTCGTCTGCCTGCCCCACACTTTCCCTCTGTTGCTTTGCTCCCACTGTTGCCTGGGGCTGGTCCTTGTGTGACTTGGTGCTTCTCCCTTTGCTCTCTAGTGCATCTCTGGTTGTGCTATGGTGCAGGTCTGGTTGCTCTGGGTGCACCATGGTGAATCCCTGTGATATTCAGCCATGTTGCACTGGCACATATCGTCATGCGCAACCTTTGAATATTGCACTCACTGCACCATGGCACATTGAGGTTGCACTGCGCTGGACTTTCGCTGGCATTTGGCTCATTTCTGAATATCTGGCCCCCTGAATTAGAGACAGTATTAAAGAAAAGATTCCACCAAGAGCAATTTCTACTAGAAATGTTAACTCCTTTTGTGATCAAGCCTACATTAGGGATATAGCAGGAATTCAATGGTGTTTGCAAGCCAAATGTCCAGACATGGATTCAGCATGATCTTATTTTAAGACATCTTTAATGGAGGTTACTGACAAACATGCCCCCCTTTATCAAAAGAGTATGGAAAATTCATACACCATGGATCACAAAAGATTTAAAACAGATGTTTAAGACTAAAAGCCACCTATGGAAAGTGGCACATAAATCTAAAAATGATCAAGACAAATTAGCATTTAAACAATTTAGAAATAAATGTACTACAGCTGTAAGAAAAGCCAAACAGAACTATTATTTTAAACATTTTCCTGACTCAGCACCAAACCCTAAGATCATATGGAAAAGAATTGATGCACTAAAGGGGAAGTAGGTTTCTCAGTCTGTCCCCTTATCTTTAAATATTGAAAGGAAAATATTAATTAAAGTTAGTGAGCAAGCGGATGCATTTAATAAATTCTTTGTAGAAATAGGGAATTTATTTGATAAACTCCTCCAAAATGAAATACAGACTTTATTTATTCACAAAAAAGGTCCTTGTTTTCCTTCAGTGAAGTCAAAGTAAATTAAGTTATGAAATTATTAAATCAACTCGACACAAGTAAAGGGATGGGATATGATGAAATTTCTTCTATATTTCTTAAAGTTGCTTCAAATGTTCTGGCACAACACTTGACATATATTTTAAATTTTTCTTTGAGTTCTCAGTCTCTACCTGCATATTGGAAAACTGCATTCCTAAGTCCAATATTAAAGAGAGGTGCAGCCTCTGATCCAAATTCCTATAGACCGATTTCCATTTTGTGTATTTGTGTCAAGATTTTTGAAAAATGTTTACATAAATAATCAACTCAGTATTTTACAAAACGTAAAGTAATTTCTCAGTTACAGTCTGGATTTATGAAAGATCACAATACTACATACTGTATACAGTTTCTAGGGTGCTGGATGATATATGTTCAGCCTTTGATGGCGGACTCAATGTACAGTACCATCAATGTTTTTGGACTCTCTAAGGCATTCAACATCATCCATCATACCATATTATCAAACCAATTAAAATCTCTGGGATTCGGGTATTCAGCTTTGATCTGGTTTAGTGCATACCTTCTTAATAGAACACAAAGAGTTAGTCTGGGTGGGTGTATCTCTAATGCATTGTCTGTAACAACAGGGGTCCCACAAGGATCAGTATTGGGTTCCCTCTTATTTTTATTATACATAAATGTTCTTCCAAAATATTGTTCTGAAGATACAAAAAAAATGTTTGTATGCTGATGACACCATTTTGTACACACAGCATAGAGACAATAAACTGTCTTTGGATATTTTACAAAGAGACTTCCATGCAGTACAAAAGACTTTACAGGGGTTAAGGCTTCTATTGAATTAATCAAAAACTCAATGGCTACTTTTTGAGAAAAGGAAGACTAAAACACACTCAACAGAATATAATATTAGTGCTATTTCAGGAGCTGTAATAAATAGGATATATCACTACAAGTATTTGGGTTTAATTTTGGATAGTAGACTTTCTTTTGAAATACATTTGAGCTATATAGCTAAAAAATGAGATAGCTATTAGGTTTTTTTCTGTAGAAACCAGGCCTTATTTAGTTATACTTTGCAAAGGTTGTTAGTTACTGCGTTACACCTACCGATTCTTGACTACGGTGATTTTATCTATAAAAATGCATCAGGTACACTGTTGAGCACATTGGATCCACTATTTAACAGTGTGGTGAGATTCATTACTAAACTGTCTTATAGAATGCAAAGTTGCACTTTATATAGGGAGGGAGGTTGGCCCTCCCTATCTGAGAGAAGGAAGGCTCATCTGTATATTTTCATACACACGTTTTTATCTTAGGACTTTTACCCTCTTTTTTACTATGTAAGTTGCAAATCAAAAATCTGCTGAAATACACCCTACACTCTTCATCCAGAGATAAATATCAAATACCAAGAACCAGATCTAATCAGGGGGATAAAACTTTGGCTGTATTGGTACCAAAGGTTTGGAATGTAACTAAAAATAAGATGAATGTGTACAAATTCCCAACATTGGCACACTTTAGAGCATTATTACCAAACACAATGAGTAGGCATTGCAACTGCTTTGGTTAAATTTGCGCTTTTACTGACATAACGTACTTTGCCTTTAGAATTATGTTTTAAATTTTGTAACTATGTATGCTTGTTTGTTAGTCTTGTAATTGTTTAACTGCTTGGATGCATTTGTAAAAGAGAATGTCTTTCTCTCAATTATGCTTTCCAATAAATATGATGATGATGATGATAGTCATGGACCACATTGGGGACCTGGCATGGTCAGTTCTGGCATCCTGCTTCTGGCAGAAGGATGGTGGATGAGCAGACTGAAAACTGGGCTGCTGGCACACTGGGCCAGACTGCAGATTCTAGCCAGATAGCCGGGTAAATAAAAGTAAATATTTTTTTTACAGGGAGCTTGGGTAAGGAGGAGAGACTGAAATATTGATGTTTTTCATGTTTCTGCACCATTGGGTGGCTTCACAACCCATATGGGGTGGGTATTGAATAGAATGGAGTCAGGGAGAGAAATTGGGACAATGTCATTTTTTTTCCAGGAGGGAGGGATTCAGAACTTTAGCCAGGAAAAAAATTGGTTAGTAACCAGGTGGGTTTAAGCCCAAATCTGATGCACTGCTCCAGGTATAGACAGATGAATCGCATGCATTTGAATTTCTCCTGATTGGTATATCAGTTTTCAGTCACAACAAATAAGCTTTACCTTTTAGAGATGTTACAGACATTCTAGAGCTTGCCACCTAGGTGTTAACTAGCACCTGGTCTCCACTAGTTATTGGCGCACCCCTACTGAAATCTGAAATGATGCCCCTGCTTTAAACTATAAATTTACAGGACATCCTGTGTGAGCAGCATGTTTACCATGAGGGATGAATGAGGAGCAGAGCAGTTTTCAGTCGTAAAATGTGGATTGCCCCTTGCTTTCAGGGACATCTGAGTGGTATGGTATGGTATGCACAGACTATTTGAGCCCCACTATAGTTAGTCTTATCCCCCCCCCCAGTGAAGCTAACTTCCACATCCCCATGCTCAGGCACATTATGACATAAGGCAAGGGAGACTGCAGAGGCATGCACCATTGAAATGAATGGGGGTATTTTTTATTATTATTTTATACATTATTGAAGGAGAGCTGGAGAGTAATGAAGGCCACCGCTCAACTATCAAGGGCCTTGTTAGTGGGACAGTGGCCTTCATTATTCTCCAACTCACCATCATAATGTAAAAAAATAGTAATAAAAATTAAATCCATTCATTTCAAAGAGGTACACCCCAGCATTCTGACCCATGGACATCATCTCTTAAAGACTCCTGCCTTTGGCTTCCTAGTACTCAAGTAAGAGAATGTCGACTTATATCTACACTTGGTGGGTTGTCTGTAGAAGCATGGCTGCACCCGCTACAGTGTGTGCGAATGGGGGGGGATGGCCATGTGGCTGTGTGTCAAGTTATTGCTACTTTTGTATCTACCTCTTAAAGTCTGTTTGCAGGGAAGCATTCAAAACTATGGAGAGAAAATACTAGGAATACAGGCCAGACAAAAGTAATTAAGTAGTTTTGTGGTAAGTGTGTGTATTGGGGGTGGGAAGAACCACATGTGTTTCCATTGGTATGTGTGCTATAGTTTAGCTTTGCAGCTGAGATGAGGGGGGGACAGGAAAACTAAAAATTTAGCAGTGGCTATAAGCATGGCTATAAGCATGCCACATGCGTACAGATGTACAGTATGCAGATCTGCATTGAAAAACAAGTAAGTCATATCTGTGTAGGCAGTATACCTTAGTGGTTAAAGGCACTGAACTGTAGAACTGGAGACCTGAAGTGCTGGGTTTGAATCTCATTAACCCCCACTTGTATATGGTCTGATCCTGAGCAAGTCACTAAACTTTTATGTGGGCAGTTATCAGTGACCACTGGCTTTTTTGCATGCAAGCAGTCTGTTCTTATTTAACATTGAAAGCATGGTTTCCACACTTGCTTCCTACACGCATGCAACATGCATGCAGTTGGTTCCAGTTTAACATTTAAATCATGCTTGCAGCATGCATATCACATAGGTAGTTGTATGTGTGCAGCATGAAAATATTTCATATAATTATTTATGTAAGGGTTGGCTCAACCCATATACAGAGGTATGGGACTGTTTGAAAAGACAGATTAGGGAAAAGGAGTAGGGGTGTCTTTTCTTCTTTTCTGTATTTCAAACAAACTCACCATTACTGAATGTTTTCCTCCATTTGTGATAGCAATTGGGGTTCCCTTTTGTGAATATTGCCTTGTGTCAATGTAAGGTTTTCACTCTTTGTCCAATTTGCATTTCCCTAGGATTAGAAAGTGAAGGGAAAGATGTGATTATTTCCCTTTGTAATCATCTTCCAAAATCCAGTGAATGACTACTCATGGAAGATTTTAATTCTGAGTGGAACAACAGATAGTCTGATCCTTTTAGAGAGAGTGTTCATACTTTTGGTTTACAAAAACTGATTACAACCCTGATTAAACTGCAGTTCAGTACTAGGTACAGTACCAGTCAACACTAGACTGGATAGTTGTCTCTCAGCCTGATAAAGTTGTTAGATATGAGATATTTCTGGAATGTAAATGACTACTGCCCAGTCTAATGTGACTAGACAGTAAAAAAGAATAAGCTTGATCCTGTTTTCATTAACCTCAGAAATCTCAAGATGCTTAACACTGAAATGTTCAGGAAGACACTATTCTTATCTGTCTGGTCTTTTTAGACTTTATTTTTAACATTGATGTTGCTTACAAATAAATCATTTTGTAAGGTTTTCTTGGAAGTATGCAACAATTTTACTCCTGGTAAGAAACTACAAGTCACAGGGAAAAAAGACTGGATGACATCCAACTGCTTATATTAATCAGGGACTGAACCCCCCCAAAAAATGGTCCTTCTACAAAAAACATGGAGGCTTTATTTCCCTGTCGAGTACCATAGGAGCCAGGAACCTCTACAAGGCCAAAACTTAAAAAAAAACTACTATTGACTTCTTCAGGGAAGGACAGTCCTTGGCTATTGGTGATTCCCAATATCTCTGGAAAATTCTCAATGAACTCACTGTTAAAAACATCAAATGTGAGCCCAGAGTTATCGAGTTCAACAATGAATCCATAACTGACTCTTCCTGTAAGGCTGAACTGTTCAACACATGTCTGGGGGACACTTCCAAATACCATAATGATTCACAAATCCCAACTCAAAATTGTGTTTTTTCAGGTCAGTCGCCAGATTCTGTCCATCATAAATGTTTCTTTAAATATCTCACTGCTGATCAAGTTTCCTCTTATTTGTGGAAATGTAACTCTAGGCCCCGGTGTAATGGATGGTATAGATTTCAGGCTATTAAAAATTACTAGTGATTAAACTGATGTTCTGTTACAAAAAGTGTTAAATTGTTCCTTTTTTATGATTTCTTCCTCACTACCTGGAAAAAATGCCACCATCCATCCAATCCACAAATCAGTGGGCAAATCTTCACTTTCAAACTATAGGCCACTTTCTCTGTTATCACCTTTATCCAAACAGAATATATAATTTTGATCAGGTTACTGAATGTGTCTCTAATTATTATTTGCTTACCAGTGTCCAACATGGTCTCCATCTCAACCACAAAACTGAAATTACTTTGGTTAGATTCACACACCAGACTAACGGCACCCTGGATATTAGTAATTCAGTAGCATCTGTGTTTGTGGGTCTCATCAAGGCATTCAGCCTTGTTGATTTTGATTGATTTGTGTCCAGTTTTCAACTTCTCTTCTCTCAAGCTGTGATAAAATGGTTCAGAAGTTATTTGTTTAGAAGGAAACAGAAAAATCATTGAAGATCCTTATTCTGATTTCAGACCTGTTTAATGTAGCATTCCTCAGGGGTCCATTTTGGGTCCTCTTCCCTTTTCTCTCCTACTTAATGATCTTTTTAAAGACTGTCCAGCAACAGAAATGCTGTTGTATGCAGATGAGGTAATAATTTATAGAAGTGGGAAAGATCAGGGAACCATCAGTGGAATTCTCCTACAGGATTTCACAAATCTTCAAAACTGGTTCACTTCTTGTGTACTGGTTCTCAGTATCAAAGTATGCAAAGGCTTTGTTTTATTCCAACATTTTAATGTTTGGGATGATGATTTTTTCATTAGGGTGGTGGATGGTGAAGCTATTAATTCTGTTGATGAATTTTGATACATTGGTGTCTTCCTGAACAGTTCTCTAATGTTTGAAAAACACATCAATCATTTAGTTAAGTCAATCCATTAAAAACATGGCTCCCTTTACAGACTATAATCCTTTGTGCTGTCTGAATTGAAATTTCTACAAGCATCCAGCTATTTTCCTTTATCATTTGAATGTGGCATATTATGTTATTCTTGTGCAAGTCTGGGGGCTTTATGTAGAATTAGAGTCCTTTATAACTCAATATGTAGATTTATTACTGACCTCCCTTTCTGTAACCCTTTACAAGACTGCTGGCCTCCTCTCATTTGAAGGTAGTGTCAAATTCAAAATCAATAACTTTTTCATAAGTTAGGGTTGAGAGATTAGCCCACCTCTATTCTTTTTCTAGCTCATCTGAACCTAAGCAAATAGCTTCACCAGGTCTCATGATGTTACACAATTCCAAATTCCATTCAAAAGGACCACATGTGGTCAAAGGGCATTGGGCTACATTGGACTTTGTTCCTACAACAGTATATCCCTGTCAGGAGCTACTAGTTGGCCCATCAAGTTTTTTTAAATTATCTTTGTTTTTATTTATTTATTTAGTTTTTTGTTGACCGGGTAAGTGCAATAGACAAATCCTGCCTATTTTCAGGCATGACTCGGGGGAGGGGGATACAGATGAATGCCAACTGACCTTGAACCAGATTAAGCTGTTGGTGGTATTTTTAGTGAAATTTGTATTCATTATTGTTAGATCAATCACACGATTCATGTTATTATCTGTTCATGTAACAAACTGTATAGGCAATTTTTGTTCTGTGTTACTAATTCACTGTTTTTTTGGTTGATTTTAAGTACAGCTTGTGATGTATTGCTTTATATTTGATTTTACCATTGTATGTGCTTAAGTTGGTCACATTTGAAAAACAGAATTTTGCTCAAATGTCTACCAGGATAATCAATAAACTAAACTAAACTACACTGAACTGAACTAAACTGAGGGCAGTGCTAACAAGGCTGCTATCAGTTCCAATAATTTTGCTGGTTATTGTGATGTAAACATCTCCCACCTGGCAATGAGAAGGAGACCACCACAACTTTTATCTAAGTAAGCTACACTTTTTCTTTTGTTTGTTTCTGTGGCTAACATGTAAGATCACATTGGATATCAAAGAGGCAAAAGAAAAATTGCCTTGCTAGGTACATTTTATTTAAATATAATTTCATGAAAAGGTGTTCTTACAAACAGAATAGAATAGCAAAGAATAATATCTCACAGTGCTTTACTTTTAGCTACAGACAGTGAATGGATTGCATTAAAGAAAACACAGAAGTCAGTATGTGCAATTAGCATTCCACACATAAAATTATAGAGTTTTGTTATTGCAAGAAGGAATGACTCAAGAGCAAATTGAGAGTGTGGTTAACTTTTACAGTTGCTTCCAGTGAAACATCAACCATTCCAATTAAAATAAACAAGCAAACTGAGGCAGTCCAGTGGCTTGGTGGTGAGCCCCTCCCTGCCATGCTGGTGACCCAGCTTTGGGAATGGACTTGGGTTGCACAGGGGCCTGTAAGGAGAGTTGGGTTTCCAAATAACTGCTCTCCTCTTCCAGGAGGAAACTCACTGCACTGCTCTGTAGTGGTAGGGCAGTGTGGGTGACAACAAGGGGAAAGGCTGGTGGCTGGTGTGTGATATGTGTACACCACCACCCACATATGCACAATTATATCCTTGCATGACATCTAATCAGGACAGACAATGGAAAAAAGGAGAAGGCTATATGATGCCCGACTTGCACCCTCAGCCAAGAACTAATTTTGATGCTGTCACCAGGAGACAAGGTGGCCCTCCCACCGGCCCAAATACTGGGTGGGGGGCAATCTGTAAGGGATGTAATTGCCTGTAAGTCCTGATCCAGGCAGTCCCCAGTCAGTGAAGCAAGCTGGGGCAGAGAGACACTCCTGCATCCTGAACTGAGAAATTCTTATATGAAAAAAACCCACACATACAAAAAGCAAACAGCTAATAACATTGCATTAAATAGAAAACAAAACATGGCTATAACACTCATAAAATTTGAGTACATAATGCAGTAATACTTAAGAATAACACTTACAATGGCTAAATATAATAATGTTGACCAGTCTAATACATTTTGAAATACAGCATGTATAAGATAGGAAAATTACGTACCTACCGTAATTCTTGATCGTCTCTTGTATCTTCACCATTCATTACTTACTGGGTGTAAGCCGGGGGCGCGCACCCGTCACGAGACATTTTTTTTTTTAAATTGCCTAACGCCCCGCCTCGAGAGGAAGCCGCCGTCATCGTCATCGTGAGAGGCGGCCGTTAGTGAGCCGACTCCTCCCTCCAACTCAGTTCTGTGAGCCGGAGGGCAAAAAGTGAAAGCAGAAAATATAGATAGTGAGGCAAGATAGCCGAGGATAGCAAAGTAAGGAAGAATGAACTGAAAAGGAATAAGCCGACGGAGGAAGGACAGAGAGATAGAACATCCCTAGCCTAGGGACTGCAGGGCCTCCTTACCTGGGCGACTCTAGGAGGAGAGATGAGTAAGGAAATGAGAAAATAGAGAAGAAGAAGAAAGAAGAGAGAGATGGGATGTTGAAGGGACCAGAATGCCCAACGAGCATAGTTAGCTTGTAGCTGAAGGCTCGACTAAAGGGAAGCAAGATCCCGTAGATAGAGCTGAAGAGAAGGTTCACCGAACCCGCTAGACAGACTCAGGAGGGCATAGTCCTCATCTTCAACATGCCATTGTTCTTGACACCCACCTTGGGCTCCTGGCCGCAGAAGGCCTTTAACTGGAGGACAGCCGAGGAGGGAAGAATAGAACCCCAGCAGCATGAGAGTGCTGCTCAGGGATTTAGAAATGGAAAATGCAAGCCTTTCAGGCATTTCAAGATAGAAATGGGACTCAGACTGACTGGCTAAGGCAGGCCAAGGCTTAGGCTGGTTAGGGTTGGATATGGTCAGCAGAGCTCTACTGTAAAAATTGTCCAGGAGGACACTTAAAAGGAGAAACCAATAGCAAAACAGCGAGAAGGATAGCCTACCTTCTCATTTGCCTTCTTGTTTGATTTCTCCTTTTGACTAGATGCATGACCCAGATACCAAGATGCCTATAGCAGTCGGAGAGAGTTCCCTCAGCATTTTTTTTTTTTTTTTTTTAAGAAAGGAACAGACGTACTCGTTCCTCTGCGCTGCAAGGCAAGAATAGAGGGGGGAATTAGATTTCAGGGCAACTATCTGAACACGGGATTGCAGGATCAAAACTGAATAGCCTGAGCCAGGCCAAAAAACCCCAAAGGTATCTTGCCAGAAGAATAGCAAGAGATAGTAGTGCAGTCTGATCGCCAATGCAATCCACGAGATGGCCCATGAATCTTAGAGTAAGTAATTTTTCTGAATGTTAGAACCCCCCCTTAAGAAGATCTTTTTTTTTTTTTTTGGAAAAATTAAGCAATTTTCCCTATATTTTATAAAAAATGCAGAGAGAGGAAGGAGACGGGAGGTGGAGTAGCCACAGGAAGGGGCCACTGAGGGGATGGTGGGTGGGTGTAAGTAATGAATGGTGAAGATACAAGAGAAGATCAAGAATTACGGTAGGTACGTAATTTTCCTATCTTCCCTTGTCAATCTTCACCATTCATTACTTGCTGGGTGAGTACCAAGCTCCTCTTCCCCTGGAAGGGGAAGAGGCCATACCCTGAGGGAACAAGACCCCCAGCCTTCTGCTGGTGAGAAACAGAAGGAGAAGACCCTGGCTTATTCAGAAAGCCTAAGTGGGAGAAGAGCTAGGAGGTGCCTCCCGAGGACGAGGAGACGGATGGAGCCCCTGTAAAAGTCTCCTAGCTCTGGATGAGAAAAGACGGGTTCCCCGGAAGGTGGAGCGCATCACCCTACGCTGGGCCAGGGGTGACAACCTGGAAAGATGAAGCCATGCCGTCCGCCTGATGCAGATCACTGTCCCCGCAAGCCTGGAAGCCACCTCATTGGCGTCATAAGATGCCCTTGCTTGGTGTCTTGCCAGCTCCAGGCCTACCACGGAGAGGGCAATGGCTTGTCTGGTTTGCTCCGTGTCAGACATAGATGCCAGCAGCTGGGACATCATCGACCACAGATGCCGGTTGTAGGCAGCGTGGTGAGCCTGATGTGATGCAATACATGCACTCGCATGAGAAGAAGAGAACACTCTTCGCCCCCAACGGTCGAACTGGAGAGAGTCCGAATCCGGTGGGCGGTCGTGTGCCCAGCTACGGCACCCAGAAGGAGTATCCAGGTATACCAAACCTGAGGACGGGTTGGGAAGGGAACCTAGAGACTCAGAGGGGGCACAATACCTACGCTGGCAGTCCGCCGGGGCTGGGGAAGAAACGGCAGGGAACTGCCAGGACCGGATAGACGCCTCCTGGAAGGGGATAGGCCAGGAAGGTACCACCAGATGCTGGGCACTGAATTCACCAAGGAATTCACGCATCACCCGTTCGGTATTGTCTCTCCGAACGTAGGAAATCCGGAGATCCCTCACCATCCTCGAGAGGAAACGCTGATATTCTGTGAAATCAGCATCGGAGGACAGATGAGCAGGGGGTTCCTCTCCCTCAGAGGAGGGAGACGAGGATGATGGGGAACTGGAATGTCCAGAGGATTCCTGCGGCGGTGGGGATAGTCGAAAGACCCGCTCATGCATGTAACTAACATATGAGGGGAAGGCCGCCGCAGAACCCCTGAACTGCTCCCAGGATAACGGACCCATAGGACCGACATGGCCTGGGAGCGGGGGTGGTGAAGGCAGAGAGATGGGAGAGGGGCACCTCCGAGGAGGCAACTGCTCTCTGCGAGGGCTCTGGAATCCGGGGAAGGGAGCCCTAGTAGGAGGGATCCCGGATATCAAACCAGGCCGCAGAACGGAACTCTGGGGAAGCGGAACCTGGAAGAGCCCTGGGGGAGAAACTCCCCTGTGATGATGCTGGGACTGCATGGATCCAGAAGGGCAGTCCGCACAAATGCCGCCAGAGGACACCCTAGAACCCTGGGGGGAGGGGCGGGGCTCTGCGCTATGGCTCCTGGCCACCCCCCCTGAGGTGGCCAAAGAAGACCGGGAAGCAGGCCGCCTGCCCCTCAACCCCTCGGATTCCGAGAGGGCCCTCCTCCTCGACTGCAACGTTCCCCTAACCCTAGAGGAGGTAACAGCACCCTGGGGTAGCTGTCACCGGGCCTCCAGAGAGGAGAGCCTCCCCCTCCGTCACCCCCACGTCTGCCCCAGGTTCTCGGCCACCCCCAGCCGAGGAACCCTCAGGAGACGACGACAAGGGGGACAGAGGGAAGGGCCCGCTGCGCCGCCTGGTACCCCTAGCCACCGAGGACCCAGATTCCGAAGAATGGGGATGCCAGGATGGGTCCACATCTGAATCATCGTCCTCTGAGGAGGACGAGATCAGCAGGACCTCGATGCTGGCCACCCCAGGGGTCCCCGAGGCCACGGGGCTGCGAACGGCCCCGGTACAGAGTGCGACGCCGCTCGCCCCCACCACGCCGGCAGCATGAAGGCCTAACCCCCACCCCCAGTGGCTCCGGCAGACCGGCACCGCCGGAGGAGGGAGGCCACAGATGCCCGCTGGCGTCCCGGGAGGTGAAGCGGCACCGCCGGTGGTGCCGCCAGGCTCATCGGCACCGCAAATGCGCCAAGGCCAAAACGGCACCACCAACGGCGCCGCTTTGTCACCGCACCGCGAACGGTGCCGATAAGCAGTGTCGCTGGACGGCACTGCCGATCACCGGCACCGCAAGCGCGCCGGGATCTGAAATGGCGCTGAACAGCGCGCTCGATCACCGCGCCTCGAGACGGCGCGGGATCCAACAGCGTCGCGAGGCGATGTCGAGGTCCACCTGGGCCGGCCCAGCCAAGGGCCTCGACACGAGAGCCTGCACCTCCGAAGAGTGACTGCCCAGGCGGTGTCAGCGCTCGGCCCAGAAGAGCTACGATGCTCCCCAACACAGCGGAAGGGCCTCCTCCTCGGCAAGAAGGGAGAGACCCCTCCTCCTTGGACGTATAGGCCGGGAGGACCGGGGAAAAGGCCTAGGATCTCGCCGAGATTCCTGGCGACCCGTCCCGAAGAAGTCGGTGAGCCTTGCGGAGCTTGTACGCTGATTCTCGAGGACGCGACGGTCCATCGAGAAACAAGCGCCGCGACGAATCCATATCATGGTTGGGTCCCAGGCAACAAAGACAGACGTCATGCCGGTCTGAGACGGAGAAGATGCGTACGAGGAGCACTGACGACAGGGGCACGCCCGTCTTAGAAGAACGCCGCTTCCAGAACTGGACATAACGCCAACAACAAGGTTAAACACAGTCGGAAATACACCCAGCGCCCGCATAAAGGAAAGAAAAAAGGAACAGTCTTACCGTAGGCGCCGAGTGTAGAAAAGAGTCGGATACGCACTTTCGTTAGCTATCGCGAACAGGTGCTGCCTCACGGCGGAGAAACAGAACTGAGTTGGAGGAGGAGTCGGTCGCTACTACACGCCCCTCGCGCATGACGACGCGCTTCCTCGAGGGCGGGGCCATTAGGCAATTTAAAAAAAAAAGATTCCTGTGGACGGGTGCGCCCGCTTACACCCAGGAAGTAATGAATGGTGAAGATTGACAAGGGAAGATCCTTTAATTTCAACTGTTTTTGTAAACTATTCTGTTTGTGTGATCAAATAAATGAAAGTGGAAGTGCCTACTTTAGATTTCATTTAGTCATGGTCACAGAAACACATTTAGAAGAATGGAAGTTACATAAAAGTCCAGAATTATCTGAAAAGCACAAAACAAATAAAAAGGTACATCTGAGAGATATGAAGGGATCTGTAAGCAAATGGCTTTATAAATTCAGATACCAAAAAATACATTTCTTTTTGGCAAGTGGTGCTCAGTTTAAAAGTGGATACTGCTTATAGTGATGTGATGTATGTTAAAATTATTCATAGTAATTAAATGTATGGCACTGTGATATAATAAATCCAGAGAAGACAATAGAGATTTTTTAGCAGTATAATAAATAATGTCACTATAGTCCTGACGTGAGAGAAAATAGCACTGACCAATTGATACTGATTATGATTAATGTGTGATTTGTGATGTAAAAGGCAGAGTTTAATTCTCAGCTTCACTACATGAGAAGTGATATGCTCACTAAAGGATACGTTACTGTCAAAATGAATATCTAAAGTTTTATTAGAAGAGATGTGTTCATTAACAGAATTTTGAAATGTGTTAAGGACCCACCTTAGTGCCAGGAGGAAAGCAGAGTTCCTCCTCATCCTTTTTTAAAAAAAGTGCTGTGAGACCATCAACTTACACCTTGACAGCCACCAGCGATAAACAGAATGAACCTTAGTTTAATGTCTCATCCAACGATGGCACCTCCAACACAGTTGCGTAACCCCGGCACTGCAAATCCAGTGTCAACATTGTGTATAAGCCCTGGTCTCCAGTCTGGGACTTGAGCTCACATGATCATTGGGCACAGAGGTGAGTGTCATATCAATTGAACCATATTAATGGGAATTCTTACAATTTACAGGAGAATGTAGCAATCAATATGAAAAAATGCTTCATAAGTACAATATGGAACTATTTGGGATTTATGGTATACTTCAGAAAGCAGAGAATACATTTCTGAGAATTAGAGATGACAGGGTCTTCTTTAACATCAGGATATATAACTCTAGGCAATTAGGGGCACCTATAATTTATGGCAGCAAGACAGATTCAGATACTTATAGGCCCTTGACTTTATTAAAATAATTTCACAACATACTGTATATTGTTAGAGGCCTATGAGTCCCCTTTAGTGAATCTATTGTGGCTGGTGTTAGAAGGCACAGCCTCCCTAAAACCTATAATATTTATATTTATAGGGCCCTGGTAACCCTAGAGGAGGATTCTCTTTGAACAGTAAAATTTGCTTGGGAAACTGATTTGGGTATTAACATACAAGAACTGATCTGGGAATATCATCTAAAAACTTTACACATCCCTTCAACTTCCTACATATGGAAGGAATATTTGTGGAAATTACCAACCCGATTCTTTCGAACAGCAGCTGTACAAGCTAAATATGATTTAGGGCGAAGTGCGATATGCTGGACAGGATGTGGCTTTTCTCCTGCCACACATGGCCATATTTTTTGGGGCTGTGATAAACTTCAACCTTTTATTGCAGTGTTACAATCAGAAATATCAGAGATTTTTCTGGCCCAGGTGTAGTGTTTGGTGGAAGTTTTTTTTTTATTCTGTCTTTACCCAGAAGATTTATGAGATCTATCTTCCTGCACTTTATTAGCAATTTGCTTACTAGCAGCTACAGTAAGAAGTCCATTACTTGGGGTGGCTTACAGTCAATCCTCCCACCATTAGGGATTGACAGGACCACATGAAATGAGTATACAATACAGAAAGGCTTACAGCCCTAGTTCGCCATACTAGAGATCAGTTTGAACTGCTATGGCGGCAATGGATTCTTTATATGGGAACACATAGACCAAACTTTGTCCCATAGTGTTAGGAGAGACTGATTGGATATAGACAGTACTTGTAGAGTTCACAATTTAGTTCCTGGTGGGTATACTTTTAACATATCCTCGAGAGATCCATTTTTTGTACATGTAACTTGGATCTGATATATTACTTCTGCTGAGTCTATGAGTTCTGTTGGATTTTATTATAGGTTTTCATCCTTTTGCTTACTTAGATGTAATTTACTTTCTCTTATTTTGTTACTTTGAAAGTGTTATAACTGTGGTCTTTATTATTGTCAATTTGATGGCTCTTTCCTTGCCTGTACTACCCTGTTTGTTGAAAAACTTAAATAAAAATTCAAAAAGGACTCTAGGCAATCAGAGCTAATAAAGTCTTTGAACAAATTAGGATACAGCTGCCAAGGCAATCAGAATCAATGCAGCTCTCCAGAACATCAAGATATCAAAAGATATGACATATAATACAATCAGTGCTAATAGGACACAACAATAAGATGCTCCAGACAATTGCACCTAAAACACTGAGAAATGGGAGCCAAAACATCAGAGCTAATATGCCTCTCCAGACTATTAGAATGTAATAGTGTGGAAAATAAGAACCAGTGATACTAGACAGCACTCAAAAAACAAGCACTAACTTAAATATCTCATTATCCTCCCTTGACAAAAAATTGGCCTTATTCTTGGTATCCTGAAAATACCAAGGATCATCAGCTGGGTCATAAAATTCTGGCAATTTGATTGACACATTTATTTATTGGGAAGGCTTTGCTTATGGTTCAATGTGAGGAATAACTCCACCCACCAGCACTACTTAAACCCGCCTACCACTCATTCAAGTGCTTAGTTCATTTCGATTCTGATGGCTGAGCAACAATGGGATCCCTGATGTTCTGCTCTCTACTTCATTGTTGCATTTCTCTCTCTCTCTTTCTCTCTCTTCCCATGTCTACTATCTGTGTTCGCTGTTTCTTTTTTGTTTTCCATCTCAGCTCTCTTGTCCATGTTCTGGTTTGTTCCCCCCTCCCCTTTTGCTGTTCACAACTCCCCTTTCCTTCTGCCTGTCTTGCTGCTGCTTCTCCCTGTTTTGTAGCTGCGTCTGTCTGCTGTTACTTTTCCACTGTTTTGCCTGCCAGTCCCCCCCCCCCATGGCCATCTGTGTCTTTCCATTACTGTCATCCTATGCTGTTCCAGACCCTAAGTTTCTTCCCCCATAACTCACTCCTCATTGTCTCCTTTTTAGAGTTGTCTCTGTACTACTTTTCTTTATTTCTACCATAGCCATTCCTTTCTTTCTCTCTTCTGGGCTGGTGCCTAGAGACATCACCACTGGCTCACAGCTATCCCCTCTGTTGGTTTTCTCCTTTCCCCCCAACTGCCCTGCCTTTATCTTCTGCCTCTTCCTCTCATTCCTTGCCACATATTGACCACAGTTACTTGGATTCCTACAATCATTACCAGCAGTGCTCATTTCAGTTATTACTTTGGATAGAGGAAGAATTGCTTCAGAGCACCATTAGAAATCCTCCTACAAACTTTGTGGTTTCATTTTCAGCCCTATGCTGAAGTGAAAGTCTCCAGTGTGACACTTCCAGTTTGCCTCCTGCAGGAGGAATTGCATTTAAAACAGACCTACTTGCAGGTCTCATCTAATAAAACTATTTTACTTCTGTAGACCTATGTAGTGGTGTCTCATTTGCATATGTACATTTCATCTGCTGCCAGAAAGTTCAGTTACATCTTCCCCAGACTTGCAAGGAGATCTCATTCAGCTATTATTCATCACCTTTAGACCTACGTGAAGGTCTGGCATTGCCATCAATTCCTTCTCCTACTGATGGAAGACCCCCATATGCAATATCCATCTTGTGACCTACGTGGAGGTCCATCACCTGCTGACCTATGTGGAGGTATCTTATCGCCACTGATTCAGTCTCCCAGTGACCTACATGCAGGTCCCAGTACCGCAGTCTATTTCATTACTTTCCAACCTATGTGGAGGTCTTGTACACACAATACTTGTTGTGGGATCTACGTGGATGTCCATTACCTGCTGACCTATGTGGAGGTCATCCACTCATGCTTTTCATCTCTGCTGACCTATGTGAAGGTCTTATCTCCTGCTGACCTATGTGAAGGTTGTATTCACAAAGTGTTTTAGCACTGCTGCCCTTCATGGATATCTCCTACACACTTCCCCCCTCATCTCCCATATAGAAAGTTTAACCCTGATGGTTCTTCTTTCCTATTTAATAATACTATACTATGGCTGCTACTACCTCAAGAAACTCATAGCCTGAATCTGGAAGAAGGTACATGAGAGGCCCCTCACACCTTATCTAATATTTCTGTGCATCAACAATGATCCTCCAAATCAAAGTACTCTTTAAAAGACTGGACTTTTCCTTGTGTAATAACCAAACTTCAAAAACTAGGCATTCATACTCAGCTTTAGCTAAAAAGTGAGAACTGTTTAATTTATTTGTAACAGCTAAGTCCTGAAAAAGTGAACAATCCTGCTGCCATCCAGCCAGATGCTCAACCAGCAGAAGACGCCTTATCTGAAATTCGTGACCTCATAGCTCCAATTGCCACTTCAGTATCAGATGTTCAAACTTGCCTCACATCTCTTGAAGCCCGTTTTCCTGAGCAATCTCATTCATCTTCGCATTCTGCATCAGCATCTTTCCAGTCTACCACCTCTTCCCATAACAAAATAGTCTTGCCTCCTCTTCATTCTTCCTTCAACACTCCATCAAATTCTGCTTTGACTTCTCAGCATGATTCCATTACTTTGCCTTCAACTGCTTCTGTGCCCATGATATCTCCTGTACATCTCATTCCATGTCACCTCCGAAAGGACATTATTAAAAGGAAAGATGTCAACTTTATCTCCCTCCTCATTTACTCTCATGATTCCTTTGAGAATACAGTTGTCTCTTGTGGTGACATTTCAGTTGTTCTAAAATCTAAGAACAATAGCCTTATGAAGAAGTTAATTATTCCAGAATTTGTTTTCACTTTCAACTTATATAGAGATATTGTTTGCTCCGCATTCCCATCCAGGTGCAAAAAACTGTACTCTTATCTGTACCTCATAGTGAATCTGGGAGTCAGATATGGAGGCATCCATTACTATGAGTGCCATCATTCTTTCTCCACTAAAGCAGCAGCAGCTTTAGCCCATTTTAATACAAAGCTAAACTGAGCAATACTTGATAACAAGCTATTTTGCCATCATTTTACAGGGCAACAGGACCTTTCCTGCCAGTTATGTAGCTCATTCTCCCATTTTCCCTTCCTTTGAACTGCTTATAACTCCTCACAAGGACTCATCTGTGGACCCAGCCCCTGCCTCATTGAATTTTACTCACACAATTACTAATCAGGGTGCTCTCCTTCATTCCAGTCATGATAGACTTGGCCATCCAGTAACCTATGTGGGAAAAAAAACTGTCTGCAATAATTTCAATTCTATAGGATGTTCAATTCATGTTTGTCACTATCTTCATATTTGAAGTTTCTGTAGTGACCCATTCCAAAATTATCTGCCCTCAACTAAAACAATGAAGACTGTTGCATCTCTCTGCCCAAGCAGATCTTTAACCCTCATAATGCACTCATTTCCATCCTTCTGCTAACTGGTAGACTTCTCATCTGAATTACAGAAGTTGTTCATACCAGTGTCCCAAAATATAACCAAATTATGCTCTCAGTTTCATTTATTGTCATGTAATTTGCTACTTTAGACCTACATGGAGGTCTCAAACCAACTAGACCTACATGGAGGTCTCAAACCAGAATGACTTATGTTCTTAGATTAAATTCCTTAACAGCTTGATTCCATTCCAGCTGACCTACATAGAGGTCCTGAAATCAAATTCTGTGTTTTCAATTCACTCATCAGTATCCTGTGATAATAGCATTAGCATATGGGTGACTGTCAAAATGGTGACCCATATGAGGGTGCTATTATCATGAGCAACCTCTCAGAATAACCAGGACTGCAACTGCAAGGGGAAGGATGGGTGAGCAGAAGGGGAATATAGCGAGGGGAAGGGGAGGGATACAGAAGAGGGTTATTACCCTCTAGTCTGCCTGCTCCGCCGATCCAACCATGTGAAGTAGTGGGTAGGGAGGCTGGCTCCGAAATAGCAGGTCCCAGGTTCAGGGATAGAAAAATGTTGCTTGTTCCCGTGGCTATGGGACATCATTTTTTTTTAAACCAGACTGTGCCCCCTTCCCGACATGCACCCACCCTGGAGTTGAGAATCCATAATTAGGGGGTCGTGGAGGGCAAAGCCCCCAGGGGGTGTATGGGGGGGCACAGCTCCCCTGCACACACGCTTTGAGTACTGTGTGTGCCTGGTTGCCTGCAAGTGCATATCACCAAATTGCTTTTCGGCAAAAATGCACTCGCCATAATAGTGATCGCTATTCGGCAATCACTATTATCATATGGAACCCAGTCATAGACAGTTCATCTCTGCTATCAACTTATGAGGAAGTCTAGAAAGAGAAAACCATCTTTATTCATAGACATGTCAACATTTTACCTGCAGACCTACATGAAGGTCGAATATAAATGGCCATGCCCATTCCCTTCCATTCCAGTTCAACCCGTTACCTGCATACCTACATTAAGATCTCTCCAATACAAATCATCTCATCCTGAATACCGAGTCCCCCCCCCACCAGCATTAGGATTATTTACTCATAGTATGCCTAGAGGAAGGGTAGTTCCGTAGCCATGGTTCCTCAGTGGTATCCCCCAAAGGGTTTTTTTTTTCTCTCTTGCGTGCTACCATTCACAATCTCCACGAACTGGAGGAGGTTATCAGTGCTACTCATTTTTTGGCCTTCATTCCTGCTCCACCCCTTGGCTTCTCTACTGAGGGTGGGAATGAGAAAGGCCAGAAGAAGTTCATAAAACATCAGTCTGCACAAGCACAAAGTTATTCCCACATATTGAATGTGAGGTCTTTGCCCATGGTTCAGTGTGGAGGAATAACTCCACACACCAGCACTACTTAAACCTGTCTACCACTCATTGAAGTGTTTAGTTTGCTTCAAACCCTCCTCCCCATATTCTCCATCTCTGGCACACTTCTTACCCTTAGTGCTGGTCCTTCATTCTCACTCAGCTTTTCTGCTGAGGGTGGGAATGAGAAAGGCCAAAACAAGTTTGTAAAACATTATGTGGCACAAGCACAAAGTTATTCCCACACATTGAAATACAATTTGATGACTGAGATAGGCACACTAAGCCCAAACTCATTTTCAGGTGGTATGGGGGCAGAAAGGTAGAGGATATAGAATACTGCAAACACTAGAGAAAAAATATAACCAGTCTAGTGCAAAAATACATAATAGGATAATATAAGCCAGAAATACAACCCATCCAATGCAAAAAAAATCTAGTGTGACAAAACAAGACAGAAATATGTGACAAAGCATTGTAAGTGTGGAAACTAGACCTACAGAACAAGGATAAGAAGAAAATAACCAATGATAATCAAAGCAAAAATTTAACAACAAAAGGGAATGTTAGAAACAATGTGCAGCAGAGGCCTGGAAAAAATAAAAATTCCAAAATAAATTCTAAATTTTGTCCTGCTCAGAGGCATGGAGAAGGAGGGAGGGAGGGAGGCACAGAACCACAACAAAGGTAGGCTTACCTGCAGTTGCAGAAAGGGGGACATGGTTATGAAAGAGAGACCCAATGGAGGCAAGAGAGTAACAGAGATAAACTGGTAGTAAAAAGCTATTCCAGGGAATAGGGAGATGGAAAGGAAAGGCAGACTGGTCAGAAGAGGTGTCAGAAAGAGGGACTGAAAAGGAGCTGGCAACAAAGAAGTGGAGAAAGTAGGAATATGGAATAAAGGTGGAGAAAAAGGCAAATACTATAATTAGAAGTGGAAGGAACAGAATCAGAATTAAGAAAGACAGAAATAGCAATGAAAGAGACTCCAAGACTCGTGTGGGGGGCGGTAAAGTAAAGACAGCAATAGTGTGAGAGAGGTGGGACATTTAGTGCAAAAAGGAAGAAAGAGGCGGTCCAGTTTGCCAAGGGCGAGTTTGGCAGTGGCACTGTACACACTGTCTGCATAGTCTAATACTAGCAGCATCACATTGAGGGTGATCTTTCAGTAGTCAGGGAAAAGCACATAGGCAGGACTTGCACCTCCACAGACTACCAAACTTGGGTTAGAGTTTGTTTTGTTTGTTTATGAATGGTGCCAATATGGGAGCAGAAATCAAGGATTTGATCCAGCCACACACTGACTGCAGGCATGCAGGCACAGAAACATAGAAACACAGCAACATAGAATCTGTCAGCAGATAAGGCCCACTTAACCCATCCAGCTGGCCCAATTAATTTATTTTTTAATTTTTTTCTACCTTCATTTTTGCAGTAGACCAAATTGATCAATGGTGCTGTCTCTTGCACCCACCCTTCCTTGCCCTTACAATTCCCTTGTGCTTTTCCCAGGTGATTTTGAACCCCACCACTGTTTTTGCCCCCCCCACTACCTCCACTGGAAGGCTCTTCCAATAATCCACCACTCTTTCTGTGAAGAAATATTTCCTCCCATCTTTCCAGAACCTACCCTTCTCCAGCTTCATAGCATGTCCCCTTGTTCAAGAGTACCTTTCTTTCTCAAAAATACTTTCCTCCTCTACCTTATTAACCCCTGTCAGGTATTTAAATGTCTCTATCATATCACACCTCTCCCTCCTCCTCTCCTCCAGGGTGTACATGTTGAGTTCCTTTAGCCTTTTCTTGTTGGGCTTTTGATGCAGACCCTGCCCCATTTTGGTAGCCCAGCTCTGGACCATCTCCACTCTGTCTATGTCCTTCCTAAGATGCAGTCTCCAGAACTGGACACAGTACTCAAGATGGGGTCTTACAAGACAGCTATATAGGGGTTGCGCCCTCTCCCTTTTCTGCTGGTGATACCCCTTCATATGCAACCCTGCATCCCACTAGTCTTCCCAACTGCCCTGCCACATTGCTTGACCACATTTAGGCTATCTGATATGACTACCCTCATGTCTTCTTCCTGCTTGGTAATTGTCAGTACTGCTCAACCCGTTTTGCATTTCACCCCTGGGTTTCTATGTTCTAGGTGCATTATTTTGCACTATTCTCATTAAAAACCAGCTGCCATACCATTGACCACTGTTCAGTTTTTTTCAGATCTGTGCCCATACTCCCCCCCCCCCCGGAGTTTCCACCCTGTTTAGATCATGATGTCATCTGCAAAGAGGCAACCCGTCCCTTCTAGCCCTTCTGCTATGTCACTAATAGAGACATTAAAGAGGACTGGTCCCAGCAGTGAACCCTGAGGTACCCCACTGGTCACACTCCCTTCCCTGGAGTGAAATCTGTTACCAACACACTCTGTCTCTTATCTTCTAACCCACTTATTACTCAGATTATCACATTGTTGCCCACCTACAAGCTACTCAGTTTACTTACAAGTCTTCTATGTAGAATTGTGTTGAAAGCCTTTCTCATACCCAGGTAGGCCACGTCCATCCCTCCACCCTGATGTAATTTCTTGGTCACGCAATCAAAGAAATCTATCAGATATGTTTGGCATGACTTCCCCTTGTGAATCAATGCTGCCTCCAATCCTATAACACATTGGATTCCAGATATTCCACAATCATTACCTTTAGTAGTGTTTTCATTAACTTACCCACCACCAATGCCAGGCTGACAGGCTTGTAATTTCCTGTCTCTTCCCTGCTACCTCTTTTGTGAAATGGAACTACAGCTACCCTTCTCCAGTCTTGTGGGACCACTCCAGTCTCCAGTGATCTGTTAATTAGGCTTGTCAGAGGTGCAGTTAGTACCTCCCTGAGCTCCCTCAGCACTCTTGGGTGCACCCCGTCTGACCCCATAGCTTCATCCACCTTCAGTTTAGCGAGTGCCTTCCAGAATCTCTTCTCAGAGAAAGGACTAGTGTCCACTTCCCTCCTATCAAAGTTCATGATGCTTTTACGTGGTCCCTCCCCTTCCATTTCTACTCTGAACATTGAGCAGAAATATTTGTTCAAGTTATCTATTTTTTCTTGGTCCCCTTCCATTCAGTCCCACCCCCTTAATCTTACAATCCCTCCCTTAGTCTTCCTTTTTTGCACTAACACTCCTAAAAAAATGTTTTGTCTCCTTTTGATACTGCCTGAGCTATTCTTTCTTCAGTTTGTGCCTTTGCGCTCCTTACTGTTTTCCCTGTCTCCATCTGTTTTTCCTGATTTACATCCTTATCATCCTCTCTCTGGGTCTCCTTATATCTTCTGAATGCTACACTTTTAGCCTTTACCTTTCCTGCCACATCTTTAGAGAACCATAGTGGTCTTCTCTTCCTTTTGCTTACTTGCTTGACACAGAGGTTTGTTGCCATTACTATGACCTCTTTTAGTTTGGCCCACTGTTCCTCCACCACCCCAGGGCATCTCCCCTGCCAGGTCATTCCTGAGGCATTGGCCCATCTTTATAGAATTAGCCCTTCTGAAGTCCAGGACTCTCACCATTGTGTGGTTGGATTCCACAACTGTTGTTTTGTTGAACCACACTGTATGATGATCACTGATCCCCAGATGGCTTCCCATCTTGATATCTGCAATACTATCTTTGTTAGTAGGCACCAGGCCCAGTATTGCCCCATGATGAGTGGTCTCACTGAAAAGTTACCTGAGGAACACCCCCTGCAAGGAGTCCGGGATGTCTCTTGTTTTAGCTGGGAGGTTCCAATCTACATCAGGCAGACTGAAGTCACCCACCAGCAATACCTCCCCTTTTTCAACCATGTTGCCAGTTGCTTCCAACATTTCCTTATCTAACCTCTCCCCAGTGCTGGAGGCTTGCAGGTCATACCTGTCTAAATAGCGGCTCCATTTCCTAACTCAGGGGTGACCCACAACATCTTGACCCCCCCAATAAAAATTCCATGTATTTCTGTTGCTTTAATGTTTTTCTTCTCATCCCCTTCTTTCCTTCCCACCCGATCCTTTCTGAACACCATGTAGCCATGTCCCAGTTATGGCTGTTAGTACATCATGGCTCAGTAATGGCCACAGTATCTATTTATTTCAGCCTCTGCTATGCTGACCATTATGTCTGGGATCTTATTCCCCAAACTTCTAGCATTAGCACACGTGGCCTTCCATATTTTGTTAGTTCTTTGCTGGTCACTTCCAGCCTCTTTTTAATTCTGTTCACTCTTCCTCCCCATTGTCATTTGATTGCTGTTTTGCCCTTCTTCCTCCTTTGTTAACCCCCTGCTTCTTAGGATGTCAGTATCTCCCTACTAACTATCTCAGCCTGTGGGGGGGGGGAGCAGGGGGCACTTCAATAAAGTAACATTTAAACCATCTACTGAGGACTATGTTTCCCCTCCTAGATGGATGCAGGCTATCACCTCAGTATAGGCTATGATCCTCACAGGTGGGGCCCCAGTTCTCTGTGTACCCATACCCTTCCTCTCCACACCATTCCTTTAACCATGAGTTGAAGGCCTTGGTACAGAGATCTCTCTCCTGCATCTCTGGAAAAGCTACAGAGTGTGCTACCTGTCTAAGACCTTTTCCAAGTTCCCGATACTCCCCCCTGCACTATTTCTGTCCCATCCCCAGCCAGGTTATTTGTCTCCAGGTGGACTATGACATCCAGTTCTGCCTTCATTTCTGCTGCTGTGGCAATCCATATGATACACTTCCATTCTTCGGGGCCATGGTGCCTGGTAGGCACCTGACCTACCTCTCTGCCCCCTTTCCTATTCCCAACTCTTTCCCCCTGACAATTGTGTCACCCACCAGAAGTTGCTTCCTCCTCCTCCTCTGGGGTCCTCTTGCACCCTTCATGGTGTCTCCATTAGTGAGGACCCCCACATTCTCCCTACCCAACACCATGGGTGCCTCCTCCTGGCAATCCCGCTCTATCAAAGCAGTGCAGGAATTCTTTAGTGGCACCAGTTGAGGAATGTGTCTGTGACCTACCCCCCCACCTTCCAGATCCCACTACTCCCACCCTTCTCAAGCCTACCGTAGTCCAGCTGCTCCTCCTATCTGTCAACTTTTGAGGTAACAGTGTCAGATGCTCTAGTCCTTGGGTGGGGAGTTGGTCCAACTCATAAGGTATGCATTCTTTGAGAGATGTCAGCACTCCTGTGATTTGTGCATTGGCATGAAGCCACAAGCTGAGTTCCCCATATCACACACTGTAGGAGTGCCTGCAGTATGATTGCAGTACCATGGAATGTGCTATTGAACTTAAAAAATGGCCTAGCCTGTATTACAGCTTTTGACATGGAAAATACAGCATTGTGTGTTTAAGAATAAATATAGACATGCATGACAGCTGACCAGGTTTGTCCAATCAAACAGCAGTATTTGTGGCAGCATTTGGGCTATTCTATGATATAACAATAATGTAGAATGGTGTCTATGTTAATGTCTTGTTGAGCACCCCCTATGGGCACAATATGGAACAAGGGGATGTTGCCATAACCCCCAAAGGTCCTTATGGCTATTGTTATAACTTGATTCATGTATTTTTGGTTATTACATGTTTGTGTAAACAATTTCTGTTATTTCAGATATTTTAATTTAAAATAGTCCTTCCGCCTTAGAGTATTCATTTTTTTAGATCTATGTATACATTGGTTGGTTGACAAGTAAAGGGTCACACATTAGCTTCTGGGTAGTGAATCAAGCCAGCCCATTGGGTAATGATAGTATTTATTTGGTGGTACCACTCAGAGCACAGGATACTGGTGTTCAAATCAGTGTCAGTTTATTTATTTTATTTATTTAGTAATCAGAATTACAACCTTTGAGCTAAAAGCTCATTTACAAAGGATCATCGTCACAAGGGTAGGGGAAGGGTACATAAGTCTGGAGTTAGTAGCAGCTTAATAGGCATTGTCAAGAACATCTAATAGTAAGAAAAATGTGAACAGGAGAAATCAGTAAACACTGGCAATAGCATAACAATGTGGGATGACACAGGCAAATAGCAACACATAACCAAAATAAGTGTACATAGTCAAAGGGATTGGGTTGACATGTCAAGCCATACAATTAAGTGCTTAAGTAATAGTTTGAGAAAAAAATTAGAGGTGGAATCTAGGCAGGATCTTGTATTGGGAGAAAACAGTAGATGGAGCTGTTCATCAGAACTGATACCTAAAGGTTACTGGGCTATAGCCAGAGAAGTCAGCCTAGCCATAGTAGTCAGAAAGGGTAGAGGGAACCAATCAAGATTAGGTAGGAAAAGAGGAATCAGAGGAAGGGGATGATGGTAGGCTCAAAGGTGGGTGGTGTAAGGAGGTCAGCAGGTGAAGGATTGTCAGGGAGAGTGTGAGAGAAGAAAGGTGAGCAGGCAGATGGGCAGACATGGGCAGGTGGTGAGCAGGGAGTTTTGCATCAAATTATAGAGTGAAAGAAGAACCATGGCAAGCCTAGGGTTCTGGTATCTGCTAGGCTAATAGTGGCTGTGGCAGCATACAGGAGGGGATATAGTCTTTAGGAGCATGGCTTTGGGGAACAGAGGCATGCTGGCTCATGGGTCAAGAGTGGCAATAGCAATGTACAGGAGGGTGGATAGACTTCCTTAGCTCAGACTTGAAAGACCCAAGTTAGGTAATGCTTCTGATGGTGGTTAGTAGCTCATTTAACCAAGCAGGGGCCCTGATGGCAAAGGTTCATCTCCCCAAGGCTGTCCTTCTGAATGGAACAGCTAATGCACGTTTGATAATACTTCTTGTGACATGTTCAGCTGGAGCAGGGCAGATTAAGGCTTGCACAGAGGGAGATGCAAGTCTGAGTAGGGCCTTCTGTCCCAAGATGCAGGCATGGAGCTTAATCTGGTCCATACATGGGAGCCATTCAGTCCTTATGTACAGTTCACATGTATGCAATAGACGATCTGCCCTATCGCAAACCTACAGGCTTTATTTAAGGAGGTGTGCCCTTTGAGCAGGCTAGTTTCAGTGGCGGCCCCATAGACTACATTCCCATAGTCCAGGATTGGGAGGATTGTACCTCTGACTGCCTGTGTCCTGGCATTGGGAGTAAGGCAGGATGGGTGCCTATACAGAGCCCCTAGTTTCCTATTGACTACAGTAGTATTATTGCATATATGTTCATCAAACAATAGGTCAGTCAGTTATGTTGCTGTTGTTGTTTCCAGGCTGTGAGTTAGGATCCAGCAGCTGCCTGACACAGACACACAATAGAAAAAAAGAAAGTACATCCATGAGTGCTACATCTACTGCTGTTAATTAGGGAGAAAGAGATTGTAGGGACTGCTACATTGGGATGGTCAGACAGAGTCGTGTTCTTAGGGGAAATCATTCCTGTACAGAACCTGTAGAGGAGGAATGAGTGGGGTTGGAGCTTTGCAGAAACAACATAAGATGTCAATGATTAATTGTCACTTTCTCTTTCACTGCTTGAGACACAGTACAACTCTGTTGAGTCCACCTGCAGACAGTAACAAGTTTTGGCATCCAGAATACATGTATTCATGATCCTCAAATTATGTAATGAGGTCCTACATGCATACTTATTTAACATTAACATAATGTATGTGGACTATGACTGACCGTTCATATGTATGAATTTGTCTCATCATTATAATAATGTGTGGTGTGGTTGGCAGGATTTGCCAAGTGAACCTGCATTTAATCCACAGCATTTACTTTTGTAAAATGTTGGCTCCTTTGACTTTTTTGGTGTTATCCAACAAAGGCCATGTACATGGACAAAGGGTCAGAAGTGAAGAAGGAGGGGAAGTGGGAGGAAAGAGGATGATGCTTTTTGGCAGGAGCAGGTAGGGGTTGTATGTTCCCATAGGAGGATGGAGAGAGATTTGCTCGAGGTGGCATTAGGAAAATCTCTGTATTATGAATTTTATGTGGTGAGTGGGTCCTCATTTCAACTTTTCCTGCATGTTTGCATTTGGTTCATACTGAAATGGATTCCCGACACTTGTTTGTAACGTTCTGCAGGGTTGGAGGTCACACTTGTATACTTTGTATACCACTACAGTAATGTCTAATATGCAGTTATCCTATATGTAGAAACTCCTTTGAAACTGCTAAATATAGGTACATCAACAAGTGATCTTTGAAGGGAAGCCATTGAAAATAAACTATTAATACACTTGGCCAGATCTTCTAAAAAAAACAATTTACTTCTACTGTATATAGGGTATGGTGGAATGTTATTCTACATTGATTTTTGTCTAATGCAAAACCTTGTTATACCACAGGGCAAAGGTCATGGAATGTGATTGTACACTTCTGGGGTACAATCGTGTTCCATAACCTTTCAACTGTGCTACAACAAGATTTGAGCTGAGGTGGAAAGCACACCAGCCAGAGCCAACAAATGGCAGGATCAACCAGATACGCAGTGAGGGCAGTGGTGTGATCACCAGAACCTGTGACACAGGATCAACCAGATACAAAAACAAAAGCAGGATCAACCAGATATGTGCACACATGTGAAAAATAAAATGCAGGGTCAACCATATTTTGAAAATTAACTTAAAAACTTTCCTACAGTCCACCTCTTGCTAATTGATGACTACAGCTGCCATTTTATTATTTTTTTTAATCCCTCAAACACCCGATTGGCAACCACTGGAAGGTGGTGCTACAAACGTAGAGACATCTGGTACTTAGCAATCACACATTTCACCCTAGCAACCAGACCTAACTACTGGAACAGAATGGGGGAACAAACAATTTATAGTCTACGCTTCAATCATAAAAAAGTGCTAAGAGAGTATTTATTTTCTTTAGAGGGGCACCATAAACTATAAAAAAAATCCTGGATGGGCAACTCTATGCCCAATCAGCGTATTATGCCACCTCAGGGTTTTGATTCCCATGAACCTTTCGAGCTTTGCTCTTGAGGTCACAGGGAATCAGAACCCTTCTGTGGCACAATACACTGGCTGCACATAGTTTCCCATCCAGTATTCTCTATGCTGATACAGCCACCAAGACCACTCTTACAGTTGTAAGACTGGTCTCAAGCACATGCTTAGTATATGAGAATCATGAACCGAAGATGAACAGTTCTGATTCCTTAAGAATGTAAGTGCGACCACTCTTTCCACCATAAGGCAGTATCAAAAGCAATATTAGTATATTATTGATTGAGATTGATCAATAATATATTAGAGTTTTAAAAACCTGGCCCAAATGTGCCCATTTTCCAGGGCAGCTGCCTATGGGATAATCTTCACAAAATAAGAGTGTCTCACACAGGGGAAAGGAGTGCTCCAAATGGTCAAATGCACCCCTTTGATCTATAATACTACTATTTCCACTACTATTACTTTACTACTACACTGAAGTATGTTTCCCTGGCTACTTATGTCACCAGAATCTTGAGACAGACTTTCAATCAAATTGCGTATTTAACTATTTTTATTTTTTTTGAAACATATGGATCCAAGATGTTTTCTTTAATTACTTTTTTCTATCTGCAGTAAGAGTCAGTTCGTACTGTGGACAAGTTGGCTTTTACTGTACTATACATATTGGGTACAGTAAAACACAACACACATTTGCATGTACAGTAGGATTTCACAAACATTTGAGATATACCACCATATGTTCTTTCTTCTTTTGCCATCTAGAACACCTGTGTTTGCACCATGAATAACTGGAGTCAAAGCAGAATCTTGAGAACATCAGGATATGACTGACTGTAAACAAAGAACTGACTACCTTTTCATGTTACATTTATTTATTTTTCCTTAACCCCTTTGCCATCAGTAGTTCAGTGTTAATAATAACTGCAGTAGCTTGTGGGCTTTTGTACAGAATGCAAAATAATCCCTCCCCAGTATTTTAATCAATTAACTTCTAGTGCTGGCATTATTTCACAACAAAGACTGTTGGAACAGGGCTTACTGTTCAAGAACTGTACTTGCCAGGAAAGCTGGTGTGGAGTCACATGAAACAAACTTCAAGCAAATTTTCAAGCCCTTGAATGCATGCTGTCAGGGGGCTGCTCATATAGTTAAATAAAGCAGAGCATGGTGGTACCAGCCTTTAGAATTGTATTGTTGTTCTGGGTGTTAGTGCTTATGAAAGATAACGGACTGACGGCACTGGAGAAGAAGTTTTCTTCACGGAACAATAAAGCTATTCTAAAGAAAATCTTGTTTAGATAATTATACAAAGTGGCTTGACAGACTGTTTCAATATGCTACCGTAGACTACATATGCTTTAACCACAGCTGAAGCACTGACAGCACTTTTTCTCATGCACGGCATGTGCTGCTCTGCTGTTTGTGGAAGCTTTCTGAATAAAAAGGTTGGGTCCAAAGCTAAGCATGAAATTTTTGTTGATAATGACTTTCAAATCAGTACAAGTACTGTTAGAAAATGATTCTTATAAAATGGGAAAGTTATGGTAATAGAATTCTTCAGGGTTTCTGTTTCTATGTAAATGTAAAGGTGTGGAGATCTGCCAGTGATCTAGTTCAATGAAACAAATAATTCAAGCAGTCTCGGATCTCAACCCTTTTATTTAGTACAAAACTGCAGTACCATAAACTTTATAAATGATCACATCACTTCTCAAGTTCCATGCACTTAATTTTTCTTGCAATTAGTAATCTTTATCTTAACTTCCAGGGGAAACTGACCTGATGATTTTGCATGAACCATATCATACTTCTAATAGCAGCCAAATATTTTATGTTTTATATTCCAGATGCATTTAAATTTGGTAGAATGGTAAACACAAAATAAATGGACATTATTTTCTTAAAGTAAATTCTTTATCAATAAGAAAATTATAATTTACCTTTCTTTTAAAGTGAACTAAAATTAAATTGCAGTTTCAGAAAGTCAGTGTAAGTTTTCTCTGTATAATTCACTTTAACAATCTGAAGCACAATATGGTAAATGTTATTTTTAGTAAAAAACATGCATTTTGATTCCAAAGATTATTTGATTGCTACATGAAATATATGTAATTATCTTACCTTTCAGTAGTAAGTGATGTGGTTGATTTAAAGTTCTCTGTATTCACATGCCAAATATTTTCTAAAGCCGTTCTACTTGTTTGTGGTTCATAGCCACCATAGTGCTAAACATTGATTCATGTGTCCTACTTGTTGGGCAAGTGAAGAAAGGGCTGAGCCAGTAACATCACACCTGGTGAGCATCCATTTGTGCTTGCATCACGGAGGTTACATGGTTCTGTGGCTCATTCCAAGAAAAAACCACAGTGTCTTTCCAAGTGTGGAGGCTGCACTAGTAAACACTGCATTTGTGGTATCCCTTCTTCATAAATGTTACTTCTGGTGTGTACCTCTATTCAATCCAGGTTCTGCCTTCTAATATATTTTTGAATTTAAACTAATAAAAACGAAAGTGTCAAGTTGGACATATTTACTCATTTAGGGAAGTTCTGTTTCAAATTGTTAAGTGCTTAGTTGGAACAGAATGTTTATTAAAAAATTGGGGGGAGGTGGCTTATACTTAAAACCTCTCCGTTAACCTGTACTTTTTGGAAGGCATTAGGATGGAAGCAGAGGATGCAACCTCCCAAGGGGTAACAATGTAATTGTTTGACTTTTCATCATAATATTTACAGTTAGAACCTTATTTTAAACAGATTTATGATATCAAGTATTTTCCTCATATTAGCATGGAGCCAAAATAAAATCTGTTTTATAGGACTTACACCCTGATAGTTGTTACATTATTGACTTACTATTTCCATAAGTTTCCTTAAAAGAGATGCAGATAATATTATTTTCTCTTGTACATAATATTATTTCCTGGCACAGAGAGGTTACAGTACAAAAAATTATCAAAATGGTCACATCAGTGACTATATATATCATCATTAATAAAAATGTGTACATAGGCCTAGACTACAATCTTTGTTGATGTTGTAATGTAAGAAAAGTCCTTTGTTCAGATAATATTATTTCCTCTTGTACAGAGGCTACAGTACAAATAAATAAAACAGTCTCATCAGTGGCTATATATCATCATTAATAACAAGCATTTGCCAATACCATTTGTTGGCTTGGTGGCATTGGCATTGGCATTGGTAGTGCAGGAGTTAGAGAGGTGCATAATAGGAATGGCAGTGAAGTATTGAACTAATGCCACCTCCACACCATCTGCAGAGATGGAAAGGCATTGGGGGAGTGCCTTTTGGTCATAAGCCATAACACTTAAGCCATTCCACCTCACCCCACCCCACCCTGCAGACAGCAACAGGTGTCATGGTGTGTCTTGGGGTCTTCGGCCCTTATGCTCACCCTATTCCATAAGAAAAAAAGCTGAGATGGTGCAGTATAGGAGAATGGTGTGAACATTAGGGCTGAAGACCCCAAGGCACACCTTTATGCCGGTTAGTGGCTGTAGAGTGGGGGTAGAATGCTGTGAGCTTTACGGCCAATGAACCCAAGTCACCTCCCCAATGCCTGTCAGTCTCTACAGGGTGGGCTTTACAGTTGGAAACCTTAACGCCCAGGGTATTTGATGGTATTTTGACTCCAAATTTTCAAAATGGGCATTTTGGACCCCACCTCATGAACAGTGGCACTATCATTTTTTTACTCAATCCTGAAAGGTGATTTCACACAGCAACTATGCCATTTGGCACCACAGGTGTGGAAGCTCATTTTGGGTAGGATGTAAAAAATGACAACTGTTCTGTTCATGAGGAGGTGTAAAAAAATGGCAATGTTAAAAATCTGGAGTGAAAATATGCAAAATTCGTGAAGTTACGAAAGTGTATAGAAACTGCACAACACACACCCGTAACGTGGTCATTTTTTGGATTTTTTTCACCAAATATTTAACATGGGCCTTTTGGGACCTTCCCTCATGAAGAGTGGCACTGTGATTTTGTTAATCCATCCCAAAAGTTGATTTCGCACAGCGACCACACCATTCTGCGCCACAGGTGTGAAAGCACATTTTGGGCAAATGTGAAAAATGACAGCTATACTGTTCATAAGGAGGTGTTAAAAAATGGCAAAGTTGAAAATATGGAGGGAAAATATTAAACATTAGCGAAGTTACGAGCATGAGTAGAAAATGCACAACGCACCTCCTTACTGCAGTTATTTTTGGGAATTTTTTCATTAAATTTTCAACATGGGCTTTTTGGGACCACAGCTCATGAACAGTGGTACTATTGTTTTCTTAATCAGTCCCAAAATTTAATTCCATGTAGTGACCACAAAATCACCTTTTGGGACTGAGAAATGAAATGACAGTGACATGTTCATGAGGCAGATTTCCAAGAACCCCATGTTGAAAATGTTGGCCAAAATTCCTTAAAATGGCTGAGATATCAACTTAAGTTGAAACCCCCATTGAGTCCCATTATACAGTGCTTATCCGATTCCTCAGTTCATAGTTTAGCTTTAAAGAGTGCAGACGCATCCGAGTCCACAGAAGATCATTGCTCCCAACCTCCAGAGGGTAAGTATGGGTGGGGGTGGGACGAGATGGGTGGGCAGAGGGAGGATTGGGGTGGGGAGGGTTGACTGGGGAGACGACACTGGAGAGTTTTCTTTTTTACAGTTTAACAAACAAAAAAAAAAGACTCTGGGGGACTGTTTTCTTTATTTGTAGGCTAAAAAACTTAAAATAAAGTTTGGGCACACTGGGGTGAGCTCCCAGTATGCCACATGAGTTGGGGGGGCATGATGCCGATGGGGATTGGGCACGTCTGTCAGCAAGCTTGGGGGAAGGGAAACATGATGCTGATGGGGATTTAGCACCCCCCCCATTGGCAAAGAAATTGAGCTTGGGGGGGTGGTGGCATCCGACATTGGGAGTGGGCATCGAAAAAAAGTCTGGCCACACTGGGGTGGGCTCCCCAGTGTGCCACAGTGTGGCTGTGGGGGGGAATACATGCCAGCATGGGTACTGGGCATCCCCAATGTTGGCTTTGCGGGAGTGTGTGGCTAGTGGCAGGAGACACCATTGTGTAACGCCGCACCAGTGGCTATTTTATTTTTTATTGAAATGCTTCAGCAGGAACTGTACGCTGAGCAACTGCTCATAACTCCAGCCACGTGCATTAGTGTGCACTGTAATGCACATGGCCAGAGTCTTGTCATCTGCCACTGCAATGACAAAATTGCCCCTAATTGCAGTTGCAGATTTCTTTTAACTGTTTGCTTCTCTTTGAAGTTTGCTGTCATTGCCAGTATGCTCACTGATTGGTGGCTAAGGGACGCACCCATTAAAGCATCCCCTGCATTAGCCACAACACTGACATACCTCTGAAATGTGCTGCCACCACAAAAATGTGTACATAGGCCTAGACTACAGTCTTTGCTGATGTTGTAATGTAAGAAAGTTCCTTTGTTCTTTCTTGGGAACAGAATAATAAAAACTGGTCCATATTGCATTTTCATTAAGTCCATATCTGTTGTTGGTCATGTTTTGTGTATATATCTACTATACTTCTCTTTGTAAAGGTTTTTCCCAGTCTCCTCCTCTCATGCTTTTTTTTCTCTTTTTCTATGCCTACAAATTTTAGCATGGTAATTTAGTGGTGATTTTTCAAAAAAATAGTCTTGCTAAAGGAGATCTAACATCATTTAATCTGATGTCACACTTGTGCTCAGAGATGCATACCTTCAGTGGTCCTGAAGTTTTGCCATTATAATAGAGTGCACATGGACATATATTTAGAATGAAGTATGGGGTGGTGTGTATAATGAGAAGTTTACACACACTCAAGCTGTTAGGTGCTATATAAATGCCAAGAGTGAAACCCCTCAACTGCCAATCACATATCAAAATGCTCATTAATTGCTGCATGTACACACACAGTGAACATAAACAAGCTTTGGTCAGAGCTGATACAGCTGTGGCAAGCTTTTATGGGCACCACCACCAGTGAATGCTGTGTTAGAAGCACCACCAAAAGCCATACGCAAGATGGCGGCACCAAGAGAACTGCACATGTGCAGCTCTCGCACATGCATAGTTCCATTGAATGGCACAATATGCCATTCCCAAGATGGCATCGATGGTTGAATTGCACATGTGGGACACATGCGCATGTACAGTTCTGAAATGAAATGCGGACGTGCCGCAGTAAAGTACCGCACCTGTGGGGGGCGATCATGCCTTGGTGGGGAGCTCCTGCCGTGGAGGACTGAAAAAGAGCCTGCACAGAAGAACAATTGAGTCAGCACTGTGAAACAGGTACCACATCACTGTAGGGAACACAGGGATGTGTTCCACTCACAGTGCCTTTTCTCTTCCACGGTGATGGCAAAACATCTGCCGAGCTCCACCCACTCAGCTGTAAAAAGGAGCAATAGGAAGAAAGATATTAAGGATAACCATTGATAAAATGTTTATTAATGGCAAGAAAATGATGTATATGAAATGTGAAAAGTGAAGTGATTAATACTGATGTTTATGATACTGAAGTTTTGTACTAAACAAAATGGTTAAATTGCAGACTGCTTGATTTACTGTATTTGTTTCTTATAAAATGGGTCCTAGATTGTTCAGTGATTCCAGCAATCTGATTTACAAATAAAAATTATACAGCCATGGTCGAATCTCTAAAGAACTGACCATGAAGGGTTTTGTTATGTATTTTTTTCGTATCTACTTTGAAATTTTGCAAATGGAAAGAGGCACTCACCCACCACCAGCTTCTCTGCATGTAGCACACAAATGTATATCCAAACCAGCAGCTAACATATATAGAAACATAGAAACATAGAATCTGTCGGCAGCTAAGGAACCAATTGGCCCACCCAGTCTGACAGTTTTGCCCCTGCCTATACTGTGACTACATATCCTATATGATCTCTGGGTAATCCCCCCCACACATACTTTCCTACCAAGATTCCTTCGTGCCTAGCCCATGCATGCTTGAAGCCCACCACCATTTTCAGTCCACCACCTCCACTAATAGACTTTTCCAGGCATCCACCACTCTTTCACTGAAGAAGTACTTCCTCACATCCCTCTTAAATGCCATCCTTTCAAGCATCATTCCATGCCCCTTTCTTTTCATATACCTTCTCATATGTCTTCTCTTCTAAACAATCCTGTGTCTTATTCACCCCCCAATGAGGTACTTATAAGTCTGTATTGTGTGCCCCTTCTCCCTCCTTTCTTTCACAGTGCGCATATTGAGATCCCTCAGTCTCTCCTTATAAGGCATATGATGAAGCGCCTGCACCATTTTACTTGCCCTACTCTGGACAGCCTATACCCTGTCTATGTTCTTCCTGAGATGTGGTATCCAGAACAGGGAACAGTACTCCTAGTGAGATCTTATCAATGATCAATACAGTGGTAACACAACCTCTCTCCTTCTGCTGGTGATTCCCTTCCCTATGCACTCCCAGCATCGTACTGGTCCTGTCAGCTGCCTTGTTCCACTAACTTGCCACTTTAAGGTCATCAGATAATAATAACCCAAAGTCCATTTCCTTTTTAGTGGCCACCAATACCTCTTCCCCCATTTTATACATTGCCTCCCAGTTTCTGTGCCCTAGATGCATGATTTTCACTTTTTTTTGCATGGAAACCCAGCTGCCTTACCCTCGACGACTCTTCAGGTTTTCTCAGATCTCTACTAATTCTCTCCACCCCTCTGGAGTATCTACCCCATTGCATATTTTGGTGTCTTTAGCAAAGAGGCATACCTACCCTTTTAACTCTTCTGCAATGTCTCTTATAAAGACATTGTAGAGAGATGGTCCCAGTACTGAGCCTTGAAGTATCCTGCTGTGCCATTTACCACCACCCTCTGTTGCGTAACCATCAACCAGTTCCATACCCAGTTTACTACCTAGGGTCCCACCCTAAACTGCCCAGTTTCCTTATAAGCCTACTATGTGGTACAGTGTGGAAAGCCTTGCTGAAGTCTTCGTAGGCCATGTCCACTGCTCCACACAGATCTGTTTCCCTGGTCACCCAGTTTTCATTTCATTTATTAAAACAAGAGCCTATGACCTCCCCTCCTCACGGTGCTCAGTCTGCCGTTTTGGAGTCCTTGGAGATGGACACTAGCACAGGCTTTGATTGGGCCGATATTTCAGAGGCTTCGATTGTTGAAGCAGTGGACATTTCAACGCCCATTAGGCCGGGGCTGATTTTGTATGCTGCTGTGGTGATTAAGGATACTGCTGAGACTGGGACATCTCCCTCTCCCTCTCCCTCTCCCTCTCTGAGAGTTGAGCAAGTGGAAAATGTTCCTGGCTAAATTTTCACTGCTTATTGGTTTGGGTTATGGTTGCTGGTTGTTATAATTAAGATATGGGGTTGACTTAATCAGATTCTCTCCTGCTCCCATACCCAGAAAAATAGCTGGGTGGCAGTTTTCTAAAGTCATTGTTACCCCAATCCATGTAGCATAATCAGCCATGTCCACTTCTTAGCCCTCTCATCTCTTTATGTTGCTGGTTTAACTTTTATTAGCAGCTCTATAAAAGTTAGTGTACATGGGGGCAGGACATGGTAGTTCCTATATTCCATGATACATGATTGCAGGGTTGGTTTTGGGACCTCTACCTTGTAGGCAAGGTAGTTACCTTCCCTTCCCCTTTTCCAAAACCTCTACCCCTACCCACGGGTTCCCTTCTAGGGTCCTCCCCCGCTCCTTCTCCTTTCCTGTGGGTCGGACACCTGACCTCAAGCATACTAGAACCTCAGAGGACTCGAATCCATTTGGTATCAATCCCTCCTAAATAGCAGGATCTGAGAGTTTGTGAAGCTGAGGCTAAAGCTTTAGGCTAGCCTCTTTCACTGGTAGCCTCGATCCGATAGCACTGTTGCGCAGAGTTATATTATTATTGGTTAGACCTGGTTAGCAGAGTGGTTTTATAGCTAACGGTGATACTTTTTCATTTCTGCTTTTCAATTAACTGTTACTGTTTACATTGTTTGTATTTGGACATAATCTCTGTTGTGTGTTTGTTCCACTGCAGATTCTCCAGGGAGGTACATATCTCCCTCTACTTCCTGAGCTTCTCCTTCTTCTCATCTGGCAGCCTAGGTCAACACAGGGATCCACAGGATGATCTAGCTGGTGAATTATATCCCAGGTGCAATTTTTGCATTTTCAGTAAGTACACCCCTTCTACTACTATAATGTCCTCATGCCCCACTACAACCTCAGTTAGTCACACTAGTTTCCCAACCATGGTGGTATCTTGGAATGTTAATGGGCTGAATCACCCCATCAAATGAACTAAGGTGCTCCAGCACCTTCGTTCATTGCACACAGATATTGCCTTACTCCAAGAAACCCATCTCTTGAATAAGGCGGTTCCATGGTTAAAGAAATCTTGGGTGGGCACTGTCTGTGCCAGTTCGGCTACCTCCAAGACCAGAGGGATAGCCATTCTTATCCGGTGTACCTTGAGTTGGACTGTGGAGGAATCCAAAAAGGATCCACAAGGTAGATGGGTCATTGCTAAACTATCCTTCTCCGGGGAGAAATTGATTATCTGCAACCTATATGCCCCCAATGCAAATCACACAGAATTTTTCCCATCAATTAGCCAGGCTATTTCTTTGGTATCCGGTGTCGATGGCACTCTTCCTTTAATAGTGGGTGGAAACTATAATATGGTATTAGATGTATTTCTGGACAAGTTGAAGCCTACTCCTCAGGCTAGGTCTAAGGCCAGTTTGGCTCTTCATGAACTGCAAGAGGAATGGGGCTTAACAGACCTCTGGCATAGAGATAATCCCTCTAGACGGGATTATACCTTTTATTCCCAGGTACATTCCACATATAGTCATATAGACCTCTTCCTTGCCAATTCAGCAGCTACTCAAATGTTCTTAAAACCACAATTGGGAATATTCTGATTTCCGACTATACCCCAGTGATTACCTCCTATACACTAGGGGGTCAATCCAAAACAGGTACTCGGTGGAGATGTAACCCTTTGTTATTAAAGGACCTGGAGTTTCTCAAAACAATTTCTCAAACTACCAAGGAGCACTTTGCCATCAATGCAAACTGTGGTGTCCCCACTGGTACGGTCTGGGAAGTGTTTAAAGCAGTCCTTAGAGGCCGCATAATTTCTTTTTCAGCCACTAAAAATAAGGCACGCAAAGCTAAGTTAGCTCAGTGGCAAGCAGAATTGGAAGGACTAGAGTCCCGTTTTAAAGCTTCTCTTGTCTCTCAGAGGGACAACTCCTTTATTCAGTGCATTGCGGGTCTTAAGTACCAAATTAATGCCATGCTGAATCAAAAGTCTCAGTGGCTTTTACTGCGATCAGAGCAGGCATACTCAGATGGGGGCGAAAAGTGTGGCAGACTGTTGGCATTTCTTCTTCAGAAACAACAGGCTGCCACACATAGTCGTGCCCTCCGTATCACATCCAGTAAGACCGTGCATACTCCGCAAGACATTAGCGACAACATGAAGGCGTATTATCAGACATTATATAAGTCACAGTCTAATCTTTCACCGTCATCCTTAGAATGGGAATTGGATAAATTCTGCCAACAGTTTCACTTACTGGGTCTCACCCCACTACAGGTGTCCACAGTAGTTGCCCCCCTAGCCCAATTAGAACTACATCACGCTTTGTCCCAAATGGCCAAAGGAAAGGCCCCCAGACCAGACGGCATGACGGTTGACCTATATCAAACACTGGCACAGGATATATCTCAACCGTTACTCCTTGACTCCAGGAGAAGCACACAAACGGTGCATTCCCCCTGTCTATGAGAGAGGCCCTCAACACCCTTCTACCAAAACAATCTAATGACCCTCTAGATTGTGCAAATTTCCGGCCGATCTCGCTACTTTCGGTAGACACAAAGATCTTGGCCAAGATCCTAGCCACCAGGATGCTCGAGATGCTCCTGACCATCAACCATCCTGCCCAGGTTGGCTTCATGAAGGGCCAATCGGGGTCAGACAATACTAGGCACCTTCTTAATTTAAAATGGATAGCCTCCTGTTCCTCGGTCCCAATGGCTGAACTGGCAATAGACTTTACTAAAGCCTTTGACTCTGTCGAATGGCAGTACTTACATCAAGTCTTAAAAAGATATGGTTTTGGTCCGGTGTTTTGCCAGTGGGTGTCAACACTCTATGGATTCCCGATGGCTAGGATTTTGACCAACATGACCATTTCCATGCCTTTTCCATTGCACATGGGTACCCAGCAGGGATGCCCTCATCCCCTCTTCTTTTTTTGGTAGCGTTTGCCCCCCTCATTCGGTCTCTTATCGCGTCGCGAGATGTTACTGGCATTGAGGTAGCTGGGAAATCCTACTTGGTGGTGGCTTATGCCGATGATTTGTTGCTAACCCTGTCTCATCCAGAACAGGCAATATGACATATCCTGCCCTTACTACAGACATTTTCAACCTTATCAGGACCCTGTGCTAATCAGAGGAAAACACTCCTGGCCCCGCTGAATTCAGCCTGTACCAAAAATTGCTTCCAGAGAACTGAGCTCCTTCGGGCAATGAAGGGCTTTTCATATTTGGTATAACTATCCCCTTCAAATGGTCTGACTTAGAGCCAGCCAATGTCTCTCCATTTCTGTCTCAGATGTCAGCAGAGAGATGGAAAAGGCTTCATTTATCACTACCTGGCAATATAGCAGCAGTTCATATGCTTTTATTGCCACAAATCATGTACATCTTTAAGAATCTCCCAATACATCTGTCGCCTAAACAATTGAAGCTTAACTGTCTCGGTACTTGTGGGAAGGGAAATCTCTTCGATGGAATAAGAGCAAATTGAGAACACATTGGTCCAAAGGGGGGGCTTGGTTCTTCTTGGTTCAAGGGTATCATTTGGCATGCACAACTGCTATGGCTACTAGGTGGTTTGTTCCCAGTCCAACACCCCTCCCGCCTTGGGTTCAACTGGAATCCGACCTAGTGGCAGATACAAATCTGCACTTGCTATTACACCCCCGGGGTCGGAACCGGCATATGCTCCCCCCCTTAATAGCAGAAACCAAATGGGCGTGGCACTCGCTTATGACTTTAGCCCACACACCTCGGGATGCCCAAGCACCTCCATGGCTCTACACTCCTTTGTGGCATAATCAGGCCTTGGTAGTCGACGATACTCCCATACATTGGCTCATGTGGGAAACCCAAGGCATCTGTTACATACAGGATCTTTGTGTCCCTGGCTCCTCGGTACTGATGTCCTTTGAACAAGTCCAACATAAATTTCACCTCTTGAGCAACAACCTTTGGAAATTTCTTCAAATATGCAGTGCTATACCAGCCAATAAGGCCCGTATGCGTTCAGAACCCAAATGGAACTGGCTAGCTCACAGGCACAAACCCTCCTCATCTGGAGGTCTTATTGGAAGATTTCATAAGACCTGGAGAGATGCCCAGGCAGACCCTTCAGATGCACGCCATCTGAAATGGATGGCTATCCTGAATATCCACATATCTGAGGACTTTTGGAAGTGTTACTTCTGAGAGTGTCATCATACTTACATGGACACCAAGAGTCGGCTGTTGCAGCTTAAGATACTGCTGCTTTGGTACTGGACACCTTCATCTCTATACTCCCATGGCCTTATACAATATCTAACTGCTGGTGATGTCAGCATCCTGGGGCACATCTACTTCATATTTTATGGACATGCCCTTTGCTTTCACATTTTTGGGAATTTATAACTCAAGATTGCTCCACAGTACAGGGCCTCCAGGTTAACCTTTCTGATCCCAAACTCCTCTTGGAAGATACCACCTCCCTGGTTGCTCTAAGTCGACCCCAGAAGCAATGGGTTGTACTGGCACTTATGGAGGCTAAATGACTTGTACTTATGTATTGGTGTAAATTTTTTCCTCTGACTCACCTCCAATGGCATGAGGCGCTAGCTAGACTAGCCACACTAGAATGCCTATCTTGTACTCACCTATGTTGTATGGACCAATATGCTGCCAGATGGGAAGCCTATCTCCAGTCTTCTCTCTGTAAAACTTCTAACTTGGGCGATAACTCTTCTCTTTCAACTACTTGATACCTTATTATAATGTACCATTAGTCCGGTTTCTATTTGTCTCTAACACTTGAATTTAGTGGAACTCTACCCTTGTACATTGGGTAGTTGCTCTTGGTTAAGCTGCATCCTAGGAAGGTTCATATGTGAATATCTTAAAGTTTGGTTTTGGTGAACATATTTTCACACCTATATGGCAATGTAATAGTTATTGGCTGAATGTAGCTGCATATGGAACATGTTACCTACTTATGAATATGTATGTATGTGACATTATACTTATGTATGGAGTAGAACAAAAATTAAAATTATTCTATGATAAAAAAAAAACAAGAGCCAATGGACACATTTGCCCATTTTCAAAGGCAACTGCTTCAAGCTGTAAAACCAAGATTACATAAGAGGCAATAATGTATAGTAATACAATCAAACAAGGCATAAATTATTAGTCAAAACATTTACAAGTGTCAATAGGCTTGTACTGTGGGTTTATACTGTGGGTGTAGGACAGTAGAAGGCGTGAGCCCATAATAACTGTCCCCACTTCTCAGTGGATGTACTGTAACTACTGCAGTCACATTCCTGAAGAAACTTATCAAGCCTCAATTTGTAGCCAAAAATGTTTGCTGCATATACAATATCCCCTGATAATTGATTCCACAGTCTACTTGATCTAGGTATAAAAGCGTGCTTCCTTAGATCAGTTCTTGGAGTACAGTTCATAAAGTGTCCCCTATGGCCTTTCAAATCATGTTGTCAATCCTTGTACTTTAAGCCCAACTCATTCTTTGGCTTACTGTCCCCCAGTATTTTAAACAAACACAGCAGATTCCCTCTTAGTTTTATTAGACTAAGGGACCATAATCCCAAATCAGCAAGTCTATTGTCACATGATTTAGATTTAGTCCTAGGGATTAATTTATTGTAGCAGTTCTGTGTTCTGTCCTGAAGCTCAGTATCCTTCATAAGGTTGGGGTTCCAAAACTGCGAGAAGTAATCAAGATACAGCCTTATATAAGATTTATATAAAGGCATAGTACAGATTCAGATTTGTTAAAAAAAGATCCCCTGACACAGTTAATTAAGTGATTCATTTTGTTAACCACATGTTTGCAGTGATTACTACTCTTCAAGTTGTTGCTAACCACTACGCCCAGATCCTTTGCATTATTTACTATCTTGAGCCTTGTTCCATTTATGTTGCATATAGACCCCTGTCTCAGGGAGAAGAAAAGGCCAAGGAAATGATAGAAGGCATCCTTAGAATGGCAGAAAAAGAAGAGATAGTGTTGAAGGGGACCTGAATATGCCAGATGTTAACAGGAACACCTTTGCTGCAGCCACATCCAAGAGCAGGGTCATTCTGGATGCCCTACAGGGGACATGCCTCACACAACTAGTGTTGGAACCCACTCAGAAGGGAGCAATCTTAGACCTGGTACTCTCAAATGTGAATGGAGAGAGAGGATCTCAGATTTAGAAGTGGGTAGCCATCTGGGAACAAGCAACCACCAAACAGTGTGGCTCATGATAAACACAGCCATAGAGTCAAGCCATACAAAAGCGAGGGTATTGGACTTTAGGAGGGCTGACTTTGACAAAATGGGAGAGTACCTCAAAAAAGCACTATCAAACTGGCAAAAAGGAGGGGTGGAGGAACAATGGTGAAAAATTAAAACTGCTGTCACAGAGGCAACTTGCCATTGTGTGAAGCAAATAAACAAAACAAAATGAATGAATAAACCACTATGGTTCACAAAAGAGGTGGCGGGAAAGGTTAGGGAGAAAATGATAGCATTCAGGAAATATAAGGAAACACACAAGGAGCAGGACAGAGAACTGTACCAGTTAAAGCAGAAGGAAGCGGGGAAGGCAGTCAGAATAGCAAAGGCCCAAACCAAAGAAAGGATAGCCAACTCAGTTAAGAAGGGGGATAAAACCTTTTGTAGGTACATTAGGGAGTGAAGAAAGATCAAGGGAGAGATAGTGAGGCTTAATAAAGAGGAGGGGGGTGGGCAGGGGTGACAGTGAAAAAGCAGGGATACTGAACCAATACTTCTGCTTAGTATTCACAAAAGAAGAAGAGGGGGATACACCTAAACCAAAGAACAGAAGCACTCTAGATAGGGGGATTGCTACCAGTCTATTCACAGAAGAAAGGGTCATGAAAGAACTCCTAAAACTGAAAGTGGACAAAACAATGGGGCCTGACAGGATTCGCCCCAAAATTCTAAAATAACTAAGGGGAGAACTAGTGACACCACAGACTACCCTTTTCAACAAATCATGGGAGGATGGTGTGGTACCCGAGGACTGAAGGAGGGCAGATGTGATTCCCCTTCATAAAAGTGGGAGCAAAGCAGAGGCAGGAAACTATAGACCTGTTAGTTTAACCTCAGTGGTAGGGGAAAATGATGGAATCACTTCTGAAAGAAAAACTTGTTAAGTACCTAGAGGCCAGCGGGGCACAGGACCCAAGACAGCATGGATTTACAGCAGGAAGGTCATGTCAGATGAATCTAATAGATTTATTTGACTGGGTGAATAAAGTAGTAGAAAAGGGAGGGACTGTGGACATGGCCTACCTAGACTTTAGCAATGCATTTGACACAGTCCCATACAAAAGATTAATAAACAAGTTAGCCAGCCTGGCAGAAGGTCCCAGGATGGTAACCTGGGTAAAAAAAATGACTGGACAACAGGATGCAGATGGTAATAGTAAATGGAGTTCACTCTGAAGAAAGAGGGGTTGCTAATGGGGTACCGCAGGGTTTGGCACTGGGACCGGTCCTCTTGAATGTCTTTATAGGTGACATTGCGGAGGGACTGAAAGGAAAACTATGCCTCTTTACAGATGACACAAAGATCTGCAACAGGGTTAATACAGAAGGGGGAGTGGAAAGGATGAGAAAGGACTTGGCAAGGTTAGAGGAATGGTTGAAAGTTTGGCAGCTTAGATTCAATGCAAAGAAGTTCAAAGTAATGCACCTGGAGAACAAAACCCAGGGGAAGAGTACACAATGGATGTGTGTGTGGGGGGGGTACTAACAACAAAAATGGAAAGGGACCTGGGACAAGCCATATCTAATGACCTAAAGTTAGTCAGGCAATGTGAGAAGGCAAGTAAGGAGGGCTGAGGGGATACTGGGATGCATAGGGAGAGGCATCACCAAGAGAAAACAGGAAGTTGTTATCTCTCTGTACAGACTGTTGGTGAGACCCCATACGGAGTACTGCCTTCATTTCTGGAGACCCCATTTCCACAAGGACATAGACAGCATGGAGGCAGTCCAGAGGAGGACAACTAAAATGGTAAGTAAGTAAGTCAAATTTTATTTGTACAAGGTGCCCTTCCATAGCTCAGGGCACCTTTACATCATACTCAAACAGATTAAAACATATTAAAATAACACGACTGATATCAGCACATAAAACTTAAAATCCTAAGTTCTTTCAAAGGCATTTCTAAAATGGTGTGTCTTAAGGGAATTTTTAAACACTTCTAGGGTCTGCACCAGAAGCCATATGAAGAGAGACTAAAGGAGCCTAATATGTATACCCTCAAGGAAAGAAGGGAGGGAGGGACATGATAGAAACTTTCAGGTACCTCAAGGAATCAACAAAGTCCAAGAAGGTAGCATCTTTCAGAAAAAGAGAGGTGCAAGAACAAGGGGGTATAATTTGAAAATAGAGGGTGGATGGCTCAGGAGCAATGTGAGGAAGTATATTTTCTTAGAGAGGATAATGGACACATGGAATGACCTTCCTGAGGCAGTTGTGGAGTCAAAAACAGTGGGGGAATTCAAGAATACATGGGACAGACATAAGACAATTCTAGTGTGGGGTAGGATGTAGTAGGCTGTTGTTTAACTAGGTTCTGCAGCTTATCCATCAGGTAGGGAAATGGGCAGACTAGGTAGGCCAAGTGGTCCTTATCTGCCATTAAAGTCCATGTTTCTATGTTTCTATATGTAGTACTCCTGCTTCAAATTGTTTTTGCCAACGTGCATGACTACACATTTTCCTAAGTTAAACTGCATGCAATTTCTCTCTGCCCATTCAACAATGTACTGTAGATCACTGGTCATACTGGACCTAATAGCACTAATATGATTTCTTAGAGTAGTTGCAAAGGAATTATATTTCATCAAAGTTCTGTTGTTTCGAGTAACAAATTCCAAAAACTATAAATTTGAAAAGGAGTAGAAGAAATCAATCATGTTTGTCTGACATGATCTCTCCCCCGCTCCCCCCCACACCACCACCGTGAATCTGTGCTGCCTTGGGTCTTGTAACCCACTGCATTCAAGATACTCTACTACCTCATATGTTGGAAGTGTCTCCATTACCTTCTCCACCACTGATGTTACAATGACTGGCCAATAGTTGCCTGCTTCCTCCCTGCTTCTGATTTTATGAAGCATGACTACCATGCCTCTCAACCTCCTGCCTCATAAATCAGGGACAAGGCTTAAAAAAATCAGGGACAATGGACCAAAATCAGGGACACATCTTCAAAATTGGAGATATCAACCCAGGAAGCTGGTAGAATAAGGGGCTTAGTGTAAAATACATTTTCTAAGGAAAAACAAGTCTGTGTCTTTAATGTTTGACATTATTTTGTGCTTACAACTCCCACCGTTTGGTCATGGAAACACAATTTTTAGGATGGACACAGTAAACTTTTGAGGCAAAATCAGGGACATCCCTGAAAATCAGGGACAGTTCAGAGGTATGAATTGACTACACTTTCCCTCTTCCAGTCCTCTGAAACCACTCCTGTTTCCATGAGTTATTGAATAGGATTATAAGAGGTTCAGCCAGTACCTCCCTGAACTCCTTTGGCACCCTTGGGTGTACCCCATCCGGCCACATAGCCTTATCCACTTTCAGATTTGCAAGTCCTATCAGGACTCTTTCCTCCATGAATGGACTTGTGTCTACCTACCTCACAGACAATTCTTTATTAAAGTTCTTGTGTGTTCCTGTGCTCATTGGTGAAGAACCCAGCAGTCAGGCCCACTGCCTGCCTTGCATTTCTGCTATTTAGTAAGTGGTATACAATCTCTAACATGCATGGTTATTGTTCAATATACAGTAGTGCCCAGAAGGATCAGACACCTGATCCTGCAGAAGTCTGCCAAATTTTGCAGAATTCTGCAGGAAACAGTACAGTTCTGTGGTAGTTGTCATGCAAGAAACTGTTGCACACTGTGACACTGCATCTGATACTAGCAGATACCACTGTATTTATGTCTTTGGTAGCTAAAGACACATATTGGAGTATGACTGCATGCCCTTTGTGTTTTGTCCCTTACTTCAATAAGGTTTACTTAATATGAATTTAAATGGACTATTGCTAGTGACAGGACATGCAGCTGTGTCTATGTTTGGATGCTGGCCCATATCGGTTCCATGTCATAATAGTGAGTGCAAAATAAAGATCGTTATTATGGCGAGTGTATATCTCTGAAAAGCAAATCGGTGATATACACTTCCAGGTGACCCAACATCCCAAAAATAAAACAGTATTTTGGGGAGGGGCTGCACCCCTGTGCCCCCCTCGTGGGGTGCTTTGCCTCCTGCACCCCCTGAATATGGATTCTCAGCTCCAGAGGGGTGCATGTCGGGGACAGGACAAAATCCTATATCGCAAAGAATTCAGTGCCACAGCCGTAGGTAGTGGCAACATTTCTATGCACCTGGTCCCGAACCCTGTACCTGCTGTACCAGAGCTAGCCACCCACACCACCACACTACATGGCTAGCTCAGTGGCAGTAGACACACCAGTCCCTCAAAACCCTTCCCTGTCCCTCCCCTTTCCCTCGATATCCCCCCCTTCCTGTCCGTTCACTACCCTCGCATTCATGTAGGATCACTATCCTTGCAGGGTTGCCCAAGAGTATAGCGCCCAATATAAGTCGCCGTTTTGACATAGCGCCCATATTCGGTCATTATACTCACAGTATACCCCCATATCCCCAGGAATTTCACAGTGATAGGGAAGAGAGAGCAACTGAATCAGAACTGGTTTGCCCATCCCTGGATAGCTTGCTTGACCAAAACAATAAAATACAATTCTATGTTTTCTTTAACTTAGGTGATCCACTTGAAAATCCACCAAACTGGATTTTATCACATCACTGCTATCCATGTTTGGCAGGATTTTCAAAAGTCAAATTTCGGGAATAAAATGAAAATGCGCTACTGTTTTGATGCTATTTAATTTTGCCTCAAAATAGAAATTCACTGTCTGTTCCAGTATGGTTGCTGTACAACCAGGGAGGTCCATTTTGACTTGCATACTTCAGAATCACATAATGGTGACCGCTGTCAGCTGAGTGTATCATGAAGGTAAGGTCATCCACTCCAAGAGTGAGAGGTACAAAAGATGTGGGCCACCCAACATCTGTACACTGACTGTTGGCCAATGAAGCAGCAGTACTGCCACCTGTGAAGATAGCAGTTTGTCTGCTCTCCAGGGTTGAACAAAGGTATATACTGTACATGGAGACACCAATGAGCTGGATGGGGGATGGGGAAAAATAATGGTGGAAATGGTGGAAAAAGAGAGAGAAACATATGAGTTGTTGAAACATTTTCATATCTTTCACAAGACATATTTTTCAAGTCTTCTGTCTTTACCAGTATTTGGTGACTTATGGAAAAACTTTGCCACAAAGGCTGCAAAGTGACAAAACTGCAATACATGTAATGCTCCTCTCTCAGATGAAATGTTAAAATTCAATCTACCTTTTCTGTTTCATCAAGAAGATTTACAATGTAACTTGGTTTAAGAACAATTGGTTCACATTTGGCAAGAAAAATAGAAATCTATTATGTATTCTGCTGGTGCTCCACCTGTCTGTACACTTTAGTATACTGACCCCCCGCTCGTGTCCCTCTTCAACTTTCCCTTCTCATTGCTGAACTGTATGAACCAGTCCAATACCTTCTCATAGCTCTTGTCCCTAAGCATAGAAACATAGAAACATAGAATCTGTTGGCAGATAAGGACTATACAGCCCACCTAGTCTGCCAATTTCCCTGATTACTGCTGCAACCACAGACCCTATTTTGATCTGCATCTCTCCTGCTCTGCACATCTCCAGGGTACCCTTATGTCTATCCCATGCACCCTTGAACCCCAGTATTGTTTTCATCCCCACAATTTTTGCTGGAAGGCTGTTCCATGGCTCCACCACCTTTTCAGTGAAAAAGTACTTCCTAAAATTACTCCTGAGCCTTCCATCCTTCAGCCTCATATCATGTTCCCTTGTTCTTGTGCAGAGTTTTCTCTGAAATATGCTTTCCATCTGTACCCTGTTTATTCTCCTAAGGTACTTGAAAGTCTCTGTCATAGCTCCCCTCTCCCTTCTTTCCTCCAGTGAATATATATTGAGGTCCTTAAGTCTTTTCTCATAGGGCTTTTGGTGCAGTCCATGTACCATCTTCGTTGCCCTTCTCTAGACTGCCTCTATTTTGTCAATGTCCTTCTGGAGATGTGGTCTCCAGAATGGACACAGTACTCCAGCTGAGGCCTTACAAGTAATCTGTACAGTGACATCACTACCTCTTTCCTCCTGCTTTTTATGCCCCTCCCTATGCACCACAACATTTTGTTTTCTCTCCCCACTGCCTTTTCACACTGTTTGGTCCCCCTTCATATCATCAGATATGATAACCCTCAGGTCTCTCTCCTGATTTGTGGTAATCAGAATTTCCCCCATCCATCTTGTACCCCTCCCCTAGATTCATGTGACCCAGGTGCATGATCTTGCACTTTTTATCATTGAAACTGAACTGCCAGACACCCAACTACTCCTCTAATATGCTTAGGTCCTTTCTCATTTTTTCCACCCTTCTGGTGTGTCTACTCTGTTGCAGATCTTTGTGCCATCTGGAAAGAGGCACACCTTTCCCTTCAGATGCTCTGCAATGTCACTAATGAAGACATTAAATGGGAGTGGCCCCAGCACTGACCCTTGTAGCACCCCGCTGGTCACCTCCCTCTCTTCAGATTTCATGCCATTTACCACCACTCTCTGAGTCCTATCCCTTAGCCAGTTTCCACCCCACTTTACCACGATAGGACCCACTCCCAGGCTCCCCAATTTATTTAGCAATCCCTGTGCAGGACAGTGTTGAAGGCCTTGCTGAAATCCACAAAGTCCACATCCTCTGCCCCTCCCTGATCTACCACCCTGGTTACCCAGTCAAAGAAATCTGTAAGATTCGTCAGACAGGACCTTCCCACTGAGAATCCATGATGCCTTGAATCATGTGCCCCGCTATCCTCCAGAAACTTCACAATCCTCTCCTTAAGTAAGAACTCCATTAGAGGTCAGGCTTACAGGCCTGTAATTGCCTACCTCCTCTTTGCTTCCACTCTTGTGAAGAGGGACCACATCTGCCCTCCTCCAGTCCTCAGGTACCTCCCCCCGATTCTAGAGATGCGTTGAAAAGGGTAGCCAGTGGTTCCACCAGCACTTCGCTGAGTTCCTTTAGTACTCTAGGGTGGATCCCATCTGGCCCCATTACCTTATCTGCTTTGATTTTCCAGAGTTCTTCTAGGACTCTTTCCATCGTGAATGGGCTTGTGTCTACCTCCCTTCCCTAAATACCCCACTTAATGAGATCTGACAGCCTGTGCTGGATGGACCCGGTTAATCACTTAAATGTCCATTCTGAACTATTGTGACCAGCATGGGATACAGTACTCTCGGTGTAGTCTAACCAAGGCCCTCTATACAGGAGGTTTACCTCCCTTAACCTGCTCATTACTTCCTTGTAAGGCACCCCAGCTTCATGTTTGGTCTCTTCACTGTGCAGTACATTAACTGCCTGACTTTAGCTGATTGTCTATGTGCAGCCAAAATTCCTCACCCATGGGTGTAGTGCCTTGCACTTCTCAGTGTTAGATCTAAGTCCCATTTTCCAACCCCTGCAGGTACCCTGCAGTGCATACTTTCTCTCTGTATTATCCACTCTTCTTGTAGGTTAAAGATAAGGTACAACAGGGTGGAGGGGTGGGTAAGGATGCCAAGAGATGGGTATAGCATCAGTAACACACCTACATGAGCTTCACATTAAGCAGACTCAATAGGCCTTAAGGTCTTTTTCTCCTGGCATTTAGTGTGTTCATATATGCCCACTTCCACCTGGTTTATCTTTGGGTAGGTTTAATCTGAGCCTCCTATAATTGGGTTCACCACAACATAACACAGACCATCTTAGGGTAGCTGGTTCATCCACTGGGGTGTCAAACAGACGAGGCATAATGATGAGTCCTGGTGGGATGAAACACGTGTCTATATCTTCTGTTGGCACCCTATACAAACTGTGTGTGAGGCCTTTTGGCACAATTCATTTCTGCTTAAAGCTGAACCAGCATAATATTCTGCGGTGATTTGCATATGCAGCCCATGATGCTTTGCATTGTGGAGGCATGTGTGATTTTGTATTTCTTTAAAACTTGGCTTCCCAGCTAAATGCCCTTTGGGGTAACCATTGCCTTAGTGCTTGCACACAGAGGTTCTTTGTCAGTTCATTTAGTAGCACTATCCCTTGGCATCTCTCCTCCTCCCACTGCTATCAGCTTCTTATATTTGTCCAACCCCCCCCCCAAATCCTTGCACCATTTTTGCCTCAACTACTTCCCTTGGCAAGCTATTCCACCTGTCCACCTCCCTCTCTACTAAGAAGTAATTCCTCTCCTCATACCTCTCCTGCTCTTGCTGTCAGCCAGTTTGTATTCATGTCCCCCAGTGCAGGGTTTTTTTCATTGTATTTGAACAGTTTTTGACAATCTACCTTGTTGATTGCTTTGAAGGACTTAAATGTCTTTATTTTATGAGATTCTCCCCTTTTTTTTCTGGCCTCAGGTGAGTATAAGTTCAGTCTGTTTAACTGTTTCTAGTAAGGCCTTCTCTGTGTGCCATGCATTATTTTGGTGGCCCTCCTCTCTACTGTTACCAAATGCCCCTGTCTTTCTTAATATAAGAGCTCTAAAACTGTACAGAGTAATTTAAGTGTGGCCTTACCAAGGATCTGTAACAGGGTAGGATCACCACCTGCCACCTGCTGGTAAAGCCCAGCAACCTGTTGGCTTTAACATATGCCTTATTGCATTGGGCTAAAGGCTTGAGGTTGTCACAGGACTTGATGAAGTACTGATAGACTACATTTCCCTCCCATCTCTTATGCAACCCCTATGTACCCTTTTTGATGAAAGCAGTCATATGGGTTTGGCACAATCTACCTTTCTTAATGGCCACAATGGACATTTTTTTATCTAGGTCAGATTATCAAGATCTGAGATTCAGGAATCTATGTCATTCATATGGTAAATGTATTTGTTATTTACTGTATTTAGGCACATCCACTCAGATATTGATCCCAGAGTGTTCCATGGACTGGTATCAAGTTTAGATAAGACACGATGGACTGAATTTTCAAAGACTTGTGACACAGCCTTCCACAGTTGTGCTAATTGCAAATGACTGTTACACCACAAAAATGTTGGTATAAATTTATGTCGCATGAGCCACAAGTTGTGCATCAGCAATGATGCATGCATAATTTTTCCACTGTAAAGTGAGCCAAGTGTCATAAATGTGTCAACATTTTTGAAAATCACAAGCAAAAATCTGGGCAATTTGCAGTGATGTAGCTGCAGCAGAACAATTGCCACAAGTCCTGTGTCCTAAGCTTTGAAAATTCTGGTCTATACGAATATGAACATTTGTAAACAAGGGTTCTCTACATAGTATATATTGGAATTGTGTGGATGGTGCATTATCTCATTTGCCAGGCTATGTGACATTTCAGAAAGTGCATTACCCAAGGGTATTCATTACTTTTAGCGATGACAATTGATTCAGATAGTACACTATCTGCTCCATATTTTTAGATATTTGGTTCAGTCACCTATTGAAAACAGTATGGATGGTAAAGTGCATCTGTACAACCCTAGTATACAGACTAGAAAACTGGAAATGATGTGGTTAAATTAAAGTCTGATTTAGCTATGTAATAAAGGACAGAAAGTATGACACTTACTGTTTCCTTGCACCACACCTGTATCCAGACAGTTCTCCAGCAAAGTCAGATCAAAACCTCTGGTAACAGATAGGCCAAAAGGCAAGACTTATTCCAAAAACAGCTTTAAATTGCTGGTGTGGAAAAAATAGGGCACACACAGTGTAAATGCCTGCCACGTATGGCTAATGTTGCTTGCCTATGAGGGTGCTTCATCATTTCCTGGGGATCTGAAGAAAAGATGGTGCTGGCCCACACCAGCTGACAGTAGACCAGTAACCATATATGTCCATTTCAGAAATCTATCACAGTGGTCTAGAGCCAGCAGGGGCAGGCCTGTAACATCTTAATTTTGCTTTCTCAGAAAATAACCAAAGTAAAACTAAACTATTTAGTCTATTTTTTCCGTACAGTCGTGATACTCGGTAAGAATGTCTTCCACATCTAAAAAGAAAACAGGAATCAGGATCAAACAACCAGCTACATCAGCAGTCTATATAGAACATCATCAATCATAAAATGTGTTTTTTAAACTGGGGAAATTCTGAGGCCAAAGAGGACTGACAGTGTCTCATTAAAGCAGCAGAGCGTGTTAGATGGTGAAACAAATTCATCATATAATTGTTTAGCAACAATTATTTCTGTCATCCTTAGACTAATTTATCAGTGTATTTTGTATATATTTTTAAGACAGCTTTTACAGCTAATACTGTAATTAATAACTCACGTCTTTAAAGATAGCCACTACTCACATTTTTTACAGATCTATGACACTAAGGATTCCTGTTGAATATGCATACTAGATTCATATTGTAGGCGTATTAGGATGGTACTGCCCAGGTTTTGGATTGTAAGCAGTACAACACTGTCCCAAGATATTTAGTTTTTCCATGGCAGGTATGCACAGGATTGGGAACTTGTAAAAACATCTAATTCGTGTATCTTTATTTAGGAATAAAAGAAAATGATAAGACAAATGGGTATATTGATGCTTGTGACAGAAAATAAATAAATAAATAATTGCTGAAAAAATTACATGAAGACTAACATATACATCCGCATTAAGTGAACTATGAGGTACAAAGTTTCACTTTTCATGTAAATACCTTTAATAATAGGAAAACAGAATGTCTTGAACTGAGCTTCAAAATTTGTTGAATATTGATTAATTGATTTATGTGGCTGCCCATTGTGATTTCTATTTATGGTGACCAGAGACTCTAATTAAAATAATCTCTACTGTATGATAATGATGCAAAGTCTTTATATATCTCAGTTCTGGTGCATCTTGCAACTTCATCTTGTTTAAGAATTTTAGATCTATTGCAATCTGTTACAAACTGTGTTTGATTATTACAGGTGAAATAGGCACTATCTGATTTCCATCATTGGCCCTGTTTAGCACTGTTAGAGATTACATGACCTCTTATGGAAAACTGCCACTGTGGGACATAGGCATCCAGACCCAAACCCTCTAGATAAGGGTGAAAACTCAGTTTCATTCTGCCTATGCCATAATTTGCTAAGACTCTTCCTTTATCTTTCCATTGCCTATTGTTGTTTCATAGGTATAGCCAATGGGGGCTAGGCTGAAACCCCTTCTATCTTGCTTTTGTTATATTTTCATATTTTATTTTTTGTACAGCCAAACAAAATAATGGGATTTCTTTTCTGGAACCCCCAGTTCTAAATCCTGAATGCACCTCTTTTGAACTTTTTATTCTACATTAGAAAAACCCTGAATGAGAAATGCGTCACAGATATTTATGAATGTGAAAAACTTTTCTTCACCTTTTACATTCTAATGGCAAATGTTGAACAATAAAAATATATTTACTTACTTACTGGTGAAATGTATTAGAAAGCAACAAGATATTTTTTTATCAAAATTAAATGTTCGTATTGCAAAAAGGGTGTGACCAGTAAGTTTGTGTTGTCATTACTTTTCTTTTCCTGACCTTTTTGATGCACACCACTGAGACTATGTCAGTTAGGCCACAAACATTTCTTCAATTTGACACCCAGACCATAAAACATACTAGGCCAGATTTCCAATGAGCAATGCATGGTTTGTATCAAGTCTTGTGTCAACCCCATTTTTTGACGCAGCTGCACCAAATACCTTTTTCACAACTGCACCCAATTTTAGTACATCGGGCACAGTTATGACAGTTTTCCCACTTTACAGCAGCTTGCACCAAATATTAGGTGTAAGCCCTGTAAAAAGGGATTTATGTGATAATGGTGAAAGCCTAAAGGCAATCGTCATTATTGTGAAGCCAGAGTGCCAAAAATCTATTTCGGCACTCTGACTCCACGGCACACAGCAAAACAGCACCAGGAACTTGGTTTTTTAAATGGTTTATGCAGAGGGCTATGCCCCCAGCACCCCCCATAGGGGTCTTTGCCCCCTGCACTCCCTTACTTAAGGATTTTCAACTTTGGGGGGGGTGCATGTTGGGGGTGCAAAACCATGTAAAAAAATTCAGGCCAGGCACAACAAAAAAAGCACCAGCAGACAGACCAGAACCCAGCACCCTGCTCACTAATGCTGCCAACCCACCATGCCACTGGGCCAGCTCAGCAACCCACCATGGCACACCACCCCTCACAATCCCTCCCACTCTTCACTCTGTGCACTTGCTCCCCCCCTGCAAGTATATATAGTGACATCCCATCTCTATATTCACTGACCCCCCCATCCGGTCACCCAACCCTGACGATAGCCCCAATGACATGTGCCAGGATTGGGTCGCCGTTACTGCAGGTGCCCAATCACTGACACCCATGTCATGGGCTACTGTGAGAAGGATACCTGGGATTGACACAAGCTAGACCAGCAAAAAAGCTGCTTTAACTTGTGACAATTGGCACACAAGATAGAAAATCCTGATTGCTGGCCAAGAGAGTGCTACAAGTCCTGTGCACCAAATGATCGGCACCCCAGCAATTTGTGACATTCTTGGTGCTTTGAAAATCCAGCCCACTGTACTTATTGTCTTTTTTAAAGCATGTGATTTCAGCCAATAGTGACTTCATTATCTCCTTTTTCAACTAAGTGGTTCCATTTGCTGTGTTTCAGTGAGATAACTATTGTGACTTGAATGACATCATGATGCTTGCTATAGAAGATTGCAGTGCTGAATGCATAGGTCAGAGACAGTTGTATGAAAATATTATGCAGTGGCACATTTAAAAATTATTTGTATTTATTAAAGATTACGTAGTTTTACTAAGTTAATGCAGAATGTACTTTATGTGCTGTTGATCATTGTTCTGGCCCAGAATCTCAGAACCCAAATATGTTCATCTTCCACACTGACCAACTTTGGTGTGGAAATACTTTCAGTGTGCAACTCCACTTGCAGGTGCAAAAATGTAGCTTTCGCCTAGGCAAGTTACAAAAGCTAGCACAGAACAAAGATTGCCTTACTGCAGGTACATGATGAGACTGGGACATTTTTTTAAAGGGCATCTTGACTCCTACTGTGAAAGCATCCACAATGTTTTCTCCTAGTGTCACCCCTCTGCCTTTGCCAAGCCTCACTTTCACTGTGGAGTGTAATCAATTCTGATATACAGTATGTTACTCCCAAGAGTTCCTGGCCATCAGTTTCTATTAGTTAGAAACCATTAGTTTCTAGCCTGGGTTGATTAAGACCTTCATTTAACAAATCCATTCTAGTCATCATTCATTGTTTTGAGCTCACATCCCTGTTATATCCTTGCATTGGGTATGCAGTACCACACACTGATAGTGGAAAGGATCTGACACTGTTGTGACTCTTCTCCTCTGCTGTTAGTCTAATAGGACATCCATTCCTCTCTCCAAACTGGCCCTTTATAATCAACAAATTCACTGTATTCATACAGTTTCTGCTGGCTGCCTTCACTGAGGATCAGTTCCAGCCTCTGAATACAGTACAAGCTCACACATGGTTACCTCAGTGTAAAGTGCCCTATTCTCCTCTACTCAGTATTTCTTGCAGACTATATGGAGATCTGTGTAGCATGGCAGTCCACCCAGTCTCCCTCATCTATAAGAATATTCTTGGGAGACAAGCATGTTGTGATCTTGTGGCAAGTATTACATTTGTGGTTTTGAATTGCCAGGGCTGCAGCCAGACTACTGCTGGTCATGCCATTGGCATAATTACCATATCTGAAATCTATATTTGCTCCATAAAGGGGGTGGGGGGGTCAGACACTTTTCTGTTCTGTCCCTGATAAAACCCTCTGCTTCTGAATGACTCCCTGCTTGTCCCCAGAAATGACTAGCAATGTCCTTTAAGTCTGATGAGATTTACCCCTTTCCAGCAGTGTTGGACTGGCTAAGAGCTGCTGGGGGACTGCTTGGATGGGGGAGAATGTGGGACCCAAGAGGTGAACTGGACATGGGGTGGTAATGTCATCAACTTGAGTCACTCCCCAATTTTCCACAGGATCCCCAAGAAGAATATCAAGCTCTTCTCACTCAGGAACCCCCACCAGCATTACAAGGCCTAATTATAGAAACATAGAAACCACGTGAGGCATGCATTATTCTCTTAAGACTACATGTCCTGTCATTTGTCATCCCTTACATATTTTTCTATATCAATACCTCTATGTGAGTATTTAATGATGTGTTTGCAGTGTGCTTTGTCTAAGTGGAGCATATGATATGGATCAACTAGCATGGGGTTAGGGCATTTGACCATACCCCCGTAGGCTGGGGTATGTGTGTGAAGACCATGATGCAGGGATGCTGCTTCTGCATAATATACCACTACAGGTTTGTATGTGCTGCACACTTTTGTTGGAAGAATGTGCCATCACTGTAATAGCAATTCACCCCCCAGTGTAGTTTATTGGCCAAGGATTCACATGTGTAGATATCTGTTTTCATGCTGTGGATCAGCATTAATAGGCACAAACAATGAGTATGTCTGGAAACAGCCACATGCAGAGAGACACTGCTATGCATTAAGGTGTGTGCACACCACACATTTACACATCATGTTGCATGCACAGTAAAATAGTGTCTGGCTGATTTCCTTGGCTTTCAGGAGACATAAGGCATCCAGACCCTTTGTGGATCACATCCTAAGTGTGTACAAGAGGTACATTTGCATCAGTCTGTGAGGTGGCTCAAAAGCAAGGATATGAAGGGGACCCTGTCCTGGATCATTTTGACAGTATTTGATAGCCTGTTCTGGCTTTCTAGTTTAATATGCTGCAGGTGAAGGCTTGCCTGCTGCAGAATGCATTTTGTGTTCAGAACAAAGCACAGGGATTGGCTGGTTCCACATAGAGGAAATGATTGATAGCTTAACCAAAACACGCTGGTGGTCTAATACACTTTGTCAAACATTCTGTGGAGAAAATGCATTTTTCTCAAACATCTTAAGTCACTTTGTTGGAATATATTCATTGCTGTCAAATGCTTTAATCTGTTTTGTTGACAACATGAATTCTATCGGCTGCCCAAAGCCAGCTTGCCAATAGAATTAAATTGTCAAACACCTCACGCCAATAGTCAGTACAAAAATTAGTTTTGTCAAATTTCTGTGTCCTTTATTTTGATGTTTTTTTTTTGTCTGTCTGAATATAGAATTGAATACGATAAAATTAAAAAAAAGTTAAGCATGGGATGCATAGTGTGCAATACGACAGTGGCCAAGATTGCTTTCATATTTAATAGCTAAATGATGGCCAAAGCAAACTGCTGTTAGCTAAAACTGGTCTTACTGTGGTGATGACACAAAAGAGCAACAGGTTAAAGGCTGAGTAAAGAGGGCCAGTATTTAACAGGTGGCCCACAACATTGAATTTTGTTTCATTTATTTGGAAGAACTAATGAGAAACACTAATTTGCAAGCTCACAATGATGTGTATCAATGAGGCTATCACTAATGAATCATTTGACACGCATCATTGAGTAGCACCCAATGCATCCCAACTACCCTTGCTATATTTAAAGAGCAAGTAGAAAAGATATGATATTTACAACACTTATCTTTCTAATCAGTATTTCTATTTTTTTTCTACTTTCTTTTGATATTGGGCTGAGAAAATGTAAGATAATGCAATATTTATTTCACTTTGTTTTAAAAAAGATTTTGACTGTTTCCAACTGATAACACTGTCTGTTGTCATGCTAAAAAGTATGTTAAAAGCTATGAACCAGTAGAGCAGTTGAGGATAATCAAATGCATTTTAGGCCTTCTTGGCAGACTGGCAAGACCTTTTAAAAAGACTGGAATGAGAACCTAAAAATTTTAACAAATGCATTCTGTGGTTAACTCTCATAGTTGTAACATGATTGTGAAAGTTCATACTGATGTGCAGAGCTGCTGTTTAATCCCACCCATGTGAAGTGTCCCCCATCCTCGATGTAATTGCACAAATGGGCCTGTCCAGTTGTGACCCTGTAAAACCATTTGCTAGGTGCCTCCTGCATGGGCCAATTGGATTTATTGGGTAACTTTCCAAAGTCGACATTGGGTGCCATGTATTATCCCACAAAGCTACTAAACTCAATTTTGGAGTAGGGTTAGTATAAGCCATATAGGGAACTGCATACTGAAATCAATGCAGCTGACTCCAAGGGCTGGTGCCACCTGTACTGAAGGTTTTTCACACACACACTTGCCTCATGCCCCATTTGTCTCTCCTCATACCTCTAGCCTTTAGTACTGTATGTATTATTTGTTTCTTAGATATCCAAGTCATTCACTGGTGGTCAAGAAGTTGTGTGTGTGTGTGTGTGTGTGTATGTGTTTGTGTGTGTGTGGGGGGGGTGTGTGTGAATTTGCAACCCACTGGAGGTCTCAATATTCCCGCAGGCCTGTGACAGCTAGTTTTCATTACTGTATTCAGTTATTTAATATATTTTGTGTACATTGTTTCTTTGTAAAGCCTACAGAGCTCCTGGGATGGATCACAATTCTTACTTGTAGATACCAGGGGCCAGGTTTTCAGATGATCAGTTTTTACTAAAGTGTAAGGTTGATGAGATCTGTAGTTGTGCCTTGTCCAAGGCTTCTGTAATTTAGAAACCTTAGGCCATTTTGCTTTCTGTAATCACTTTCATTTTCCAGTCTTTAGTTGTACAACTGTCCAGCCCCCCCAAACTGTAATTGTTCTAACCATGCTTTAGAAGATGCTACCCAAATTGATTACATACCAGAGAAAAAAATTACAAAATAGTACTGTGGTGATATACGGGCTGAGCACTGGCCAGTGGGAGACACTATAGAAGTGTTTACAACTGAATAGGGTGTAAAATACATCTTTTCTGATAAATCTTCAAGATAAATATTATGCATAATTACAACATGTAACCCTACCTATGGAATGGGGTGTGTCTAAACATTTCCAGTATACTTGAAACTTAGTCTTAAAGTCTCCCCCTGTTACTTTTTAACTGCAAGACTTCAAGCTACAGGTCCAGATGTCTCCCAGGCCCAATCATTTACTCTTAAGCAAATCCCTTTGGGTTGATCAACTCATAGCACACCCCTCCTAACTGTAGTTCCAGTCCCTCCAAGAACATTGTCTAATGTTCCCCATGCATCTGAGAAACCCTCTGATTTCTCTCTTTTAAAAAGCAGCTGACACCATCAGAACAACTTTAACAAAACACAATATTTAAACACAGTTAGGCTTGTATTTCACATTAGTTCTGTATTCCTCCTCCCCATTATTTATTACTGATGTAAACTGCATGAACACAGGATATTTGCTCCTGAACAGTTCATCTGTTCCTATTGCTTTCTCCCTACCTGAGGTTATAATGCACTCCTTGTGACATCACAGTTACTCCCATGGCAACAGATTGTGATGTCAGAACACATGACTATGATTTGAAGTAGGGAGTAAGCTAGAAAGGCAGATGAACTCTAAGGAATAAAGATCATGTAGTCATGCAAATTTTATCAAATAAATAAGGTGGAGGAGACATCTATAGAATAAATATAGAACGCAAGCTGAATAGTACCTAAAGATCATGTTTTTCAAAGTTTTCTTTGCGGCATCAGCAGCTCTTTAAGGCTGACAGTGACACTCAAACACAGGAACCAATTCCCATCTCTCTTTCTCTGTTCTCTCTTTTGATACTTACATCAGCATATAGAGACAGAATTCAGCTCCCTGCTAGTTGTTTTCTCTTTTTTGATACTTACATTAGCACTCAGAGACATAGTCTAACTCCCCTGTCACTTTCCCTGTTCTCTGTCTTTCAGAGCTTACCTCAGCACTCTGAGGTAGGATCCAACTCTCCTGTCTCTTTCCCTGCTCTCTCTTTTGAGATTTACATCAGCATTCAGAGACAGACACCAACTACCCTGTCTCTGTTTTTAATTTTTGAGGCTTACATTAGCACACAGAGACAGAAACTAACTCCCCTGTCTATTTTGTTATTCTCTCTGGAAAGGGGAAGAGAACCCTCACTACCCTAGGGTGAGAAACCTCTCATCACTTCCTTAAATGCTTCCCTTCTTCTATGACCATGATCTGGGACACAGCAACCCCTTTCATGCAAACCTTAATTTGCTAATTGGCATTCTTCCATGTTCCATCCTAGTATCTCACTTGTGTTCTTGGGAACAGGCCAAATATAGTAATCATTTCCTTTGAATAAACAAGGTCTTTGAACTGCTGACCAGTTTGATGCTAGGCAATCCTAGGGAGCACAACTTATCCAGATGCTGTTTCCTAATCACTTACCTAAACCCCAAAACTCATACTGACTTATTTTCAGATTGTAAATCCTAAGGCTTATGTCCTACCCACTCTGTTTATTCTTAGCAAGTGAAAGAATAACACTGCTCCCACCCAAAAAAAAAGTATTAAATGGATATTATTTAACTGGGGTAATGATTAGGGAATTTGTTCCATTAAACAAAAAGTAAATATATTTTAAAAGTTTCTTAAAGGGAACTATCCATCCAAAGCTCCACTTAGTTTTGTTCAAGTCCCCAAAGAACCCCGGAGACCATAACAGTTGCAGGAAACCACCATGTAACACAGATGAATGAAAGGATCTGGGTCTCACTACACAGAGGATGATCTGGATAGTCATGAATTATTCATAACCTGTGGGGCCCAAGACTAATCTCCACATGACAGAATGTAAAGCTCCCAACCTACTGATCCTTATGTAATGAGAAGTATTGATTATCTGGGAGTACTCTGCAGCTGGATTGGGGACAGGCTTGTACACGAATGGAAACTCAGCACACAGCAGGAGAATGTGGAATATAGATTTTCTCTAAGGACTGAAATATCTCAATACATTCCGGGCCATTTTTTGAAAAAGAACAATAAAGACAGTATGCTTTCCAGGCAGCCCTCCACATCAGAGAACTGAGAGGGGGAACTGGCCTCACAAAAATGAGGGGCGGGCAAGCAAAGAGGATGAAAAAGCATTACTGCAGGGTGCTTCATTAGCATAACCACCAGCACCCTCTGCATCCCCTCCACAGCATGTAACTAGTTCTGAGAATTGCACGGAGTGCAAATATGCCTCATGCTTGCACTGACCTGACTGTCTGTATAGAGGCATGGGCATAGTGGAAGTGAGTGAGAAAAGAGTTTGGGAATGCCACTGTGGGTGCTCCAGGGTGTTCGGAATGTGTGGATGAGGCACTCTGCAGCTTTTGCTGGCTCTTTGCATACAGTGATGTTGTCAAAACTCCTTTGTGAATTGGATCCTTAAAGTCAGTCTTGTCTTTAACTCCTGCTGCACAGCAATGTCTATACCTCAGTTTGAGACTTGAAATGTATCCATGCTTCACTGCCAGAATGTTACTCCTATTCATGCTAAGTAACCCTCAATGATATTCTCCTCCAAGAAACAGGTTAGTCCTCTTTTCAAAGCCTGAATGGTGCTAGTTTCCATTATTTCACTTGACAGGCTAGTCCACATGCTAACCCCCATCTGTGTGAAGTAATGGTTTCTGATGCCCCACCCCTACCTAATTTGCATGCTCCCTAGTTCTACATGCTTTCACTAATGCAAGCAATTGTGCATGCTCCATCTTGTCTGCTGTACCTCTTTTAGCATTTGGAGCACTGTGAGCATGTCCCACGCTCTCCTCTAGTTTAATTTCAGTATATCCTCATAGCCCATACCCCTCAAGCCACAAATCAGCTTGATGGCCCAGTTCTGAGAACTCTTTGTTTGAATATTGTTTTTTATTGACTTTTCAAAGAACCCAAAGAAATAAATACAACCATTCAGAAGCACTATAAATTTGCACTGGTGTGGCAGCGATTTTACAGTGATACTTGTTACCAGCCATTCAGTCTTCTCTTTCTGCTTTCCTAAACTCTGGAATTTACTTCCCTTAAACATTTGCTCTGCCTCTTCCAACCCCACCCTCATTTCTCTTCTCCACTCACACACCTTCCCCTTCTGCCACTGTCTCTAATGCTTAGTTTTGTTGCTGACTGCAAACATTCTGCAACTGCAGTTATGTATATTGCACTTATTTCTATATTCCTGGACTGCTGACACTGTATGTTGCACTTATTTGTTACCTCCCAGTACTTTTGTACTTTGGTAATCTTCTCACTGCTTATTCACTGTGTTAGTCAATCAAATCAGATCAAACTTTATTTAACCAGGCATCAACACCATTGAGCAGGCTCATTTTCAAAGTGGTCCTGGACATAGAACAATACAATACATAGACATAGCAATACGAAGATTGTTAACATCAGCAAAATACGGTGCAAGATTGGATACAAAATACTTGAGTCTGTCATGAGTACTCTCAATTAGACATTTCCAAAACAATAACAAATAGAATAAAGAGGTAAGATAAGGTAAAAAACTATATACAGGATATGGCCTGCAAGGGGATATGTGAAGGCAGAGAAAGGGAGTGAGAGGCATGGAGTGGAGGGGGAACTGAGGGTACTGGAAAACCCAAAGGGATGAAAAAAGGTGACATTCTAATGGTTGTTAGAGCGGAGACATCGATAACTGAAAAAACAAATTACCTATAACAGCTACAAGGAGTGCATTTCTTTTTCTCCTTGTTGAAAGTGAGGGCCATCCTGCCATTTGGTACAGAAGACAGTGATGAGTGAGAAAAGACAGGTTAAAGATGAATGGTAAAGGGTGTCAAGTTTATTTAGCACTGTAAGAGGGCAATGATTGTAGAGGAAATTGGCATAATCGAGTATGGGTAGAAAGGTGGTTTGTACCAATCTCTTTCTAGCTTCTGTGGTAAGCAGATGTTTAATATGATAGAATAGGCAGAACCGCTGTCTTAGCTTTTTTGAGACTTCATTTAGATGGCATAGAAAGTTAAGTTTGTTGTCCAGCCAAAACCCTAGGTATTTAAAAGTATCTACTGAATCCAGGGGTTTACACAAGAGCGTTTGTAACGATGGGATGTGTGTGGAACCAGAGTCTGCTTTTGGAGAAAGAACCATAGATTTAGTCTTTTTAGCATTGAGAAGGAGTTTATGCTTGATAAGACTATGTTGTAGGGAGGTAAAGACTGGTTGTAGGTCTTCATAGGCTGTGAGAAGTGAAGAGTTTGAGGCATAGAGTACTGTATCATCAGCAAATAGATGCACATATGCTACTTGCAAGTGAGAGTCCAAGTTATTGATGTAAATAACAAATAGAATATGGCCCAGAATGGAGCCTTGGGGGACTCCTCACAATAGGAATTTCTGTGGAGACAGGTCACCTGCTGATTTAACTTGTTGCAATCTATTGGAAAGGTAACTAATGAACCAATTGATGGCAGAGTTGTCAAGGCCGTTATTTGTCAGTGATGTAAGCATGACGTTATGATCCACGGTGTCGAAGGCCTTGCTGAGGTTGATAAATAGAGCAACTATGTGTTTTTTAGAGTCTAGGGTGATTTGCCAGTCAGTAGTTACTTTTACAAGAGCAGAAGTGGTACTGTGTTTGGCCCAGAACCCGGACTGGGCAGAGTTTAGGAGATTGTGCCGGTCCAAGTGTTCTCTGATTTGAGTATTGACTATCTTTTCCAGGACTTTTGAGAGGGTGGAGAGTATAGTCACTGTATATTCACTGTATTATTCACTGTATAATGCACTATATTTTCATTGTATTTTCACGTACTGTATATACCATGCACTGTCTGTGCTGAAAACTGTAGTTTTGAATCCTAATGTACTCTCTGTATTTTACATTGTGTTCTACTATATATATGTTGTGCCCATTTTCCCCTTCCCCCAGGACACATCTGGAAATGAGCTATTTGATCTCAGTATGTTCTTTCCTGGTGAAACACTTTACTACATAAATAAATAAAATTAACATTCCACCCAGTTTATTCATTTTATAAGCAAAATAAGACACATCAGGTATGAACTACATTGACCTAGCTTCAATGCACCCCTGGACATATGATTAGATCAACATAATGCATGCACCATTCTGTCATTTTGTTCACAGAACACAATGTCAGAAATTTCAACAGGTTCATAGAAGAAGCTGCCTGTGTTAAGTTTCTAATCTCTTGCTTAAAGAAAAAGTTATAAAGAAGCAGAAATGGCAATATAACATAAGCCCCTAAAGTAAAATGTTATGTTTTTTAAAAAATTGTGGCATTTTGTGATAAATTTTGTTGAAGACATTTCCATAAAGATTGCTAAGCCATGCACCTGACATGCCACTGAAGAGGAATGGAAACGCTGGTTGAAGTGGTTATATGGTAGTATTTATAGGAGACTTTATATTAAAAGGTAGCCAGAGAGTAAGATGATGTTAGTGCAGGTACTGTAGGGTGATTTGCCTGCCTGCAGTACAGATCTAGTGAGTGTGATCCCTAGACAAGCATTGCAGCTAGAAAGGGAAGCTGGCTGCTGTTGTCCACATTTACATACTGTACATGACGTATGGAGAACAAGTCCTGAGGACATGAGTATACCATTTACTAAACTAGGGATGTTTCTAAAAGGAATAATCCTTATGAGGTGGCCATTTACTGAACTGGGGATGTTACTAAAAGGAATGGAATCCAGAATGACATTCTCTAAAAGGAATGGAATCCAGAATGACATTCTCTAAAAGGAATGGAATCCAGAATGACATTCTCTAAAAGGAATAGAATCCAGAATGAAATTCTCTAGTATCCATATGATTTTTGGGCCTGTGAGGAATGACAGCAAACTATAAGGCAAACTAACTCTTCCTAACAGTCTGCAGGGAGAGGGGGGTCTTCTTTTATTTAAATGCTAGAAGGAATTCTGTGTTAAGGGGGTACTAATCCGGAGAATGGACAGGGCAGTTAGTTGTGATTTAAACTTAAGTTTACGGGAAGCAAATAGTGCAGGGGATCATGACTGACAAGAGTTAGATACTTCCATGTTCACCAATAGGAGGATAGCAGTGCTAGGTAGTTCAAGAATATCAGACCCTTAGCTGAAACAAGGAAGCACACAGATTTGACAGTTCTCACTTGATATTATATGGTAATCCCTACCAGCAAAATGGTGTGCCATCAACACAGCAACAGCATTATGATGTTGGCCATGGGTGCACTGCAACCAGTTCAACACTCACAGTGCTGAACTGGTTGTCAGACTGTAGTACACCCACAGCACCGCACCAGTTTTGCCCTCCCTTCCCAGTAACCCCCCCCTTCGAGGTGATGATTTAATATTTTTGGGTGGTGCAAGGGCAAAGCCTAGATGGGCCCCAGTACTTTGGGCACCATGGCAGTCAGGTGGCACAATTGCCACATGGTCACCACTGGCATTTGTGTGTTGCTGTAATGTTGGTCACCCATCTGGTTTTTGAACAAACATGGTGGAACCCAGCACAATTGCCTAGCCCAAGACCCTAGAGCACTTAGAAGCTCAGGACCCAGAGGCACTCACAGTGACTTGGTGGGGGAAGAAAATAATTGAGATACTAACAAAGGATAGGTCCAACAGGCAAAGAAGTAGGTGAGTCTCTTTAAGGGAGGGAGTTACTTTGAGGAACAAGGAGGATATTAGGGTGACACACAGTTCCCTCTAGCTAAAGTCTGTAGCATGTTGGTGGCCAGCTGCTTCTATATCTCTCTTGGAACTAGTGACCACATTCTCACACCACTCTGTTTTAATAGCCTGGCCACTGATAAGTTTTGGATAGTCACGAGTTCCTGGATTCTTTTTATATGCTGATCTGTATTACCAGCACAACAAAAAACACGGAAGCAGTCTCAAAAGTCGCTCTCCACATGGGAATGCAAAGGCAGTGCAGGATGGATCAAGCATGAATAAAGTGAGCTGGAAACTGGCTGTGTGGCTTGTCAGCTTCTGGGAAGTTCTAACAGAAGAATATGACTGCCTCACCCCTGCTTAATTATAACCGAGCTAATGAGTGTAAGCTGGAATTGCTCATTTGTAAAGATCAGGAGGTTAACAAAGGTTGTTTTCATAAAACCAGATGTTAATTCTCACACGAGAACAAAGCAGCTCATTTTCTATTTTTGTTAATTTGAAGAACTGGTCCTAATTGCAGTACTTGCCAGTACTTACCAGTGACACTGTTTAAAATTATCTAAAGCTCTACACATGGTTGAAGGTTTGCTAGAGAATCTCTGAACATTCATAGAGATGGGAAGGTAGTGCTCTCTCTCTCTTCTCTTTGATAGCTATATATATGAATTGGGACTATGCAATAAACTGCAGTGGGGTACCCATATTTAAGCAATGTATCTGAGAGTCAAACCTTACAGATGAATAATTTATTCTAGCCACTTATAAATTCTAAATTAATATACAACAGTCATCTCCATTTTGAACAGATCACAAAGTGACCCTTTACCAATGGGAGATTTACTGACGCAATAACCAAGAACAGAACAGTGGCTTTTTCCTGCACTCAATACAGAGCAGTGAAATCAAACAGAAATGGTTAAATCTTCATAAAAGTTTTGCAAATAAAAAAAAACTAAATTTGATACACAATGGTCTGTCTTAGAATATGCCATTCATTATCACTTGGGAGGGGGAAAGAAATACTGTACATATGGCTCTGGCATCAGTGAGTTATTGTCTTGCCCTTTATTTCTGAACAGAAATGGCATATTCTGAGTCAGGCCATTGCATACTACTTACAGAATTAATAGCTCTTTTGGATTTTCTATAGATGTTCAATATGTGCTACTATATCTCTTATGGTAACATAGAAACATAGAAATTGTTGGCAGATAAGGACCGCTAGGCCCATCCAGTATGGCCATGAGCCCTATACTTACACTCGATCTATAGAGTGGTTTCTTAATTTTTTTATGTAAGAGAACCATGAGGCAAAGATGAGCAGTTCTGGCATACAAAAGACTTGATCCTTTCTGAACATCTATCATGATTTGTCTAGAGCTGGGGGAAAGGGCTAGCCATACATTATTTTCTTTGGATCTGCAACAAATAAGTTAAAAATAAACTACTTTACATAAACTAATTTTACAATACAGTATGAGTAGACTGATTTTGCAAGGGAGAATAGACGTTCCTTATTGAATTAAATGTAGACTGTGCCATTGTTTAACTAACATGAACTGTCATGATAATGTGCTCTATTCATTTGTGTTCTTTATCCACTGGATAACCATATTTGCTCCTTTCTACAATATCTGTTATTTTGTAACCTTTAAGACAGTCTGTCTTATTGGCTTTCAGTTATATGATGAGCTTGCTGTGTGTTATATAGTAACACTCAGTGATGTGTTATTAATAGCATGCAATTTAAAAAGATTGCATTCTTAGATACACAAAAGGCTTAAACAGCAGTGAAATGAAGCACAAAAGCAAATTTGCTCATATTTTTTTTAACTATAAACAAATTTCAGAGATCTTCCAGGTTTACTTACTTTGAGGTTCAGGTTTCAGTGGGATATAAATACATCTCAAAATGTTTAATGTTCAATATGTTTCTAATAGTAAAGTGTGGTTGGCCCTACCTTGTTTTGTTTCTCATGTTCAAGTTTCTAACGTTTTATTAGGATACCATAAATATGCATAAAATATACATCTATAGCATACATAAACATTTTAAAATTTGTAAAATTACATTCAGTGAAATTTAATTAGAAGGAGCATCTTTATATAATACAACATATTTACCTCAGAAACTTTATCTAGCTAAAAATAAAGAAAAAAGACTGGTAAACATTTAATCTTGGGATCTGGTAATTACATTTTTCAAACAGAGATTATGTTTTTTGTGTTGATCTTGCAGCTACAAATTGAATAGCCTTGTTAGAGAAATAGGTTGGATCTGAGACAGGGAAGGCTAGGGAGATGAGTTGCCTGAGGGGTGCCTCAGCAGGAAGGAATGGGGAACAGATCCTGCAGACTGCTAGAGATGTGGGAACTGGAGATAACTGGAAGTTATTAACCATCTTGGAGCAAATGGCCTGCTGAAGAGAGGGTAGGGGAACTTCAATGTGCTGGGGAGGGGCCTCATGCAACTAGCAGCACAGTGGCAGTCTCTGAGATGCTTTCAGTGAAGGGCAGGGTGCAGGCAATTGAACTCTGCACCAGGAACCTTAATGACTGGCTGAAGGCATGGTGCACAGAAGAGGGCCTAGGATTTATCAGGGACTGGGGAACAACTTGGGAAGATGGAGGCCTTCTATATGAGGGAGACAGCTTGCATCCTTCTGGAAAGGGGACTACAGTGCTCAGTAAGAGGCTTAGAAGCTCATCGACCAACATTTTAACTAGCCAGAGGGAGGTGGAAAAACCAAGGTGGCATCACTTGCCTCTCTAAATAGTAAGTAGAGAGATGGGGGAGAGAGGAGATCCCGAGGGGTGACTCTACCCCAAGGGCAGCATCGCAGGGACTCAGTGAGAAAGAAAGACAAGGAAAAAGGGGTAAGGGAGAAAAGTGGGGAGAAGGGACAAAAGTAGGGAGAAGGGAGAAAAGTGGATCAAAGAGTAAAAGGAACAGGGTGGGTCAGCAGTAACTCCAGGTAGTAATATGGACAGTCTGGGATGGAAAGCACAGGCAATAGGGTGGAGGGTGACAAGGAGTAGAGAACTATGTATGCTAATGACTTTGAAACAAAATCTGTGACTTGGAAGTTATCATGGAAGAGGCTAACCTCGATCTAGTGGCCATTACAGAGATGTGATGCACTGCACACCCAGACTGGGACATGGCCATACCAGGCTACTCACTTTTTAGTAAAGACAGGGTAGGAAGAAAGGAGGAGGGGTGGCACAGTATCTGAGGGATGAAATAAAAGTCACTGAAGTTCAGGTACATCAAGGTGAGGAGGGTCTAAAGGTGCTCTGGGTCATCCTAGAGGTGGACAGTGTGACTGCTATACAGGCAGCAGTAGTTTACAGACAGCTAAATCAAGAGAAGGAGATTGATAGGCCCCTAAGGAGGCCATCATCAGGATGGCAGGAAAGGGGGAGGTGCTGATAGTTGTAGATTTTAATGTACCAGAAGTGGAGTGGAACTTACCAGCTGCAGCTTCAGCAAGGAGCAATGCCATCCTAGACACCCTACAGGGAGTTTTTCTCAGGCAGCTTGGAAAAGAACATATTGGAGTGGGGCAATGTTGGACATGATACTCAACAACAGGTAAGCATTGCAAACAATGCTGTGTGAAGTCCTCTGGGTACCAGAGATCACTGTACAGTGCAGTTCATTATAAGGGAAGGAGATCAGGTAAGCCACACAAAGACAAGGGCCCTGTATTTCAGGAGGGCTGATTTCAAAGAAATGGGAGACTGCCTCAGAAAAAGTCTTGAGGGGAAGGACAGCCAGGGAGGGATGAAGGTGCAGTGGAAGGGAATAAGGGAGGGTATCATTAGAGCAATGCGCCTCTGCATCAAAGATGTAAGGTAAGGCAAGAGGAAAATGAGAGTATTATGGTTATCCAAGGTGGTAGCAAAGGCAGTAAAAGAAAGGCACAGCTTTCAGAAGGTACAAGGAAACTCAAAAGAAGAGGACAGGAAAATGCACCAGACCAGGCAGAAGGAAGCAGAAGGAAGCAGGAATGGCAGTTAGGAGAGCTATGGCACAGGAAGAGGAAATGATTACTATAGAAGTGAGGAAGAGGGAAAAGACTTTTTTTTTTCCAATACATCAGCAAGAATAGAAAAGCTGGGGTGGGATTGCTAATGAGGATAAGAAGGGTCGAAGGGGGAGACTGTGCAAAACAACACTAGAAAAAGCTGACATTTTGAGCAGGTATTTTTGCCTGGTTTTCTCAATAAAGGGAATGGAGGGTGGGCCATGAGGGAGTAGTATAAACATGGGTGGGATGAACATAATATCATTTTCAGAGGAAAGTGTACTGAAAGGACTTGCAGTGCAGAAAGTAGATATGGCTATGGAACCAGATGGGATACATCCCGGGTACTGAAGGAGCTTAGGGAAATGTTAATTTCTTGACCGACAGCCTCGTTCAAAAGCTCACTGGAAACAGGAGTTGTTCTGGAGGATTGTAGAAGGGCAGATGTGGTCCCACTGCACAAGAGCAGCAGTTGGGAGGAATCTAGTAACTACAGGCCAGTTAGTCTAACTTCAATGGTGAGAAAACTAATGGAAAATCCTACTAGAAGAGAGACTAGTAGATTGCCTTGAAGCTAATGGGTTGCAAGACCACAGGCAGCATGGGTTTATGGGGGGATGGTCATGCTAAATGAATCTAACAGATTTCTTAAACTGACTGACCAGAGAAGTAGATTAGGGGAGGGTAGTGGATGTAGCCTATCCAGACTTCAGCAAAACCTTTGACATTGTGCTGAACAGAAGGCTGATTAGAAAGTTGACCAAATGAGTGGAAGTTGGAAGGGGGGAAGTACAGGGGGGAGCACAGGAGACACTTCTTCACTGAGATGGTGGTGGAACCATGGAATGCACTGCCCAGGAGTCTGGTGAAAGAGAACACAGTGGAAGGAATCATGAAGGTTGGGACAGGTACAGGGTGATACTGAAGCCAGGGAAGACCACCTCTGGGGCTGAGGGGTGGAGGAGCGAGCTCCCAGTAGCTTCCGAGCAGACATGATAGACCATGGGGCCTATTCTGCTGGCTTTTACTATGATACTATGATGAACACAGAGAGACAGCGGCTCAATACAGCAAATAATCACAAGCGGTGGGTACACTTATCCAGGTATAGAAACACATTTAGGCACAGAGCTGTAAACACATCAGGTAGGTCAGCACTCCAAAGTAGCCCAGTTTTACAGTTTCCACAATAATGTGCATCACAGATGGGCCAAGACACCTTTGTAAATTTCAAAGTCATGAACTTCACTTTATTTATGTAACCCAAGGCAGAAATAACAGGCACAAATGTTCAAGTTCCAGGTAGTGCAACATCAATAGGATAAATTACATCCAACATTTGGAGCAAAAACTGAACAAATCCAGACAGCAGGAAAATAATCTAACTTTTTTCTCTTTCAATCCACCATGGGTTCCTTTTAACCTGGAACACACCTGAACAGCACCTGACCCCCTATCATTTCAACTTCACTATGACGTCTTCATCAGAGTGGAGAGGGTCAGAAAGGTGTACTCTTAAATACTGTCTTAAAGGTGCAGAAGCCCTTAATATTAAACACTAATTGAGAAAAACTAACATAATAATTAGTAGTAAATAGTCCCATAACCTGCAAATACCCAAGAAATAGTTAAAGCATCATTGAAAACCCCATAGTACAAATTGTATAAATAGAAATGTATAAACAAAGATATAAACATCATTATTCAAAAAAAGGAAAGAATCCATTTGCTTGGTCAAATATGATAATTAAATATGCATACAAAAAACAATGTATGAAAGAACAAAAACACAGCATAAATAGATCCTCATCTTATTTCAGAAAATATATACAAAACATACTCAAGCATGAAATGGCAAAATGAAATCATACATCAAATAAACAAGCAAATCAGAGCAGCAATTCAGTATGAAATATGTTACAGTGAATGCAGTGATATTTTAATTAGTCCATCGGGAGATAATGGGCTGGATATTCAAACTGCGCCATTCTGTGGCGCAAGCCCTTGCGCCGCTCAAATAAGTTGCGCAGGGGTGTGGCCAGGGTGATATTCAATGGAGTTGCGCTATTGAGCAACCCTTTGAATATCGCCTCTAATAGTTACAGCCACTGCATGGCACAGTGGAACTTGCACCACCGCAAGTGGTCAGAGTGGAGCATTCAGATGTGGTGGCACAAGTTCCATTGCGCCATCGCCAAATTTCCGATATTCAAAGGTGACATGCAAATGGGGCCATAATTTATGCAAGGCACACGGGGGGCCATTTGCTTCTAATTACGGCCCGATTTGCATGCCATTAGCATGCAGGTGCGCTGATCCCCGTCGACTTGCGCCTGGCACCCTGCCAGGCAGCAGCCATCGGGGACCGACGCCCCCTGAAGCCCGATCACGGGCATGAAGTAAATCCCCCCCACTAGCCAGATTGTGGGCAGAACTCACCCCCCACCCCTCAGTAGCCTGATTGCAGGCAGATACCTCCCCACCCCGACTAACCCGGTCATGGACAGAACACACTTCCCCAACTGGGCCGATCGTGGGCAGAACGTAATGAACCCACTGGCCCGATCATGGGCAGAATGGGAGGATAACCCCCAAAGACCAATATCCTGGTGGTCCAGTGGACCGCAAGCTCGATCACTGGCATAAGGTCAAACCCACCCCCAAAGTCCAATTTCCCTGGTGATCTAGTGTCTCTCACCCCACCCACCCACGGAGCTCCCACCACCCCACTCCCTCAGCCGGCGGGCGGTAGCACCCCACCCGCCTGCCGCCTGCTGACCGCCGACCGACAGCTCAGTAGGGCTGCATGCCCATTGGTTCAGAGCAAGAGCCAATGGGCGTCAAATACATTACAGGAGTCCAGATATGTGAATGAATTCATTCACATATCTGGACTGCTCAGTGATGGTGGTGTTGCATGCCCATTGGCTCTGCTCTGAACCAATGGGCGTGCAGCCCCACTGAGCTGTCAGTCAGCAGGCGACGGGCGGCAGGCGGTGGGGTGCTGCCGCCCACCAGCTGATGGGGAGCGGTGTTGGGGCTCTGTGGGTGGATGAGTGGAGTGGGGCCACTAGATCACCAGGAAATTGACTTGGGGTGGGTTAGACCTATGCTCGCTGATCGGGCTTCTGCGGGTCCACTGGACCACCAGGATATTGGTCTATGGGGGTTGAACTCCATTCTGCCCATGATTGGGCCAGTCAGGGGTTTCCATTATGTTCTGCCCATGATCGGGCCAGTAGGGGGTTCATTTACATTCTGCCCGAGATTGGTTAGTCGGGGGTTCATTTACCTTCTGCCCGCGATCGAGCCAGTCGGGGTTCATTTACATTCTGCCCGAGATCGGGCTAGTCGGGGGGTGTGTTCTGGCCATGATCAGGCTAGTGGGGAGTGGGGGAGTGTGTCTCGCCCATGATTGGGCTACGGGGGTCGACACATGCCTGCAATTGGGCTGCAGGGGGGGCACAGGGAACAAGTGGAGGGCCACCCACAGGTGGCAGCTGCTGTGTTGCGCCCTTCAATGCGGAAGCTCACCTATGGGTGGTCCTTGACTTACTCCTTTTTTTTTTGGCTCAAAGTTGTGCAGGCGCAGGTAGGGGGCTGCGCCTACACAACTCTGCACGGCTGGCTGAATATCAGGCAGTGCAGTTTATGCATGGCTCCTCCCCCTCCGGTTGAGCATGCCTTCATTAGCATTGCGCTGTTGCTCAGCATGACTTGGGAGGTGCAACTGCCTCCTGCTGAATATCACAGAATGGCGCAATTTTGGACTTGCGCAGGCACAACCCTATTGCGCATGGCGCAACCCTTTTGAATATCCAGCCCCATGTCTCTAATATTATAATCTAATATGCTTCATGGCGTTGACGTTTTTGTTTTAAACTCCTCCATCTGCTATCTAGTTGTACTTTCTACAAACCCAGGTATCTAAATGCTGCTGCTGACCCACACCAGGCTTCCATAAAATGTTTAGCCATGGTATATTTTTCATTACCTGTCCGTATAGCTATTTTATGCTCAGCTATTTGAAGTTTGAAAGCACATTTTGGCTGGCCCACATACATACGTACAGTAAGCCCACAGGGACAGAACAACATATAGATTACACATTCCCTATTGCAATTAATGAACTGTTTGATTTGAAAAACTTTGCCATTCTGGGGTGTGCGAATGAGTTGGAATTAGTGGTACTATTGCAGTGCACAGTGGCCGCATTTTTATTAGTCTTCTGGTGGTTTTGGTAGCCACTGATTTGGGTTTGTTTGTACAGGGAGATGCACCTGGACCAAAGATTCTCATAGATTAGTATCTCTCCAGTAACTCACTCTTGGTGGTGTATTACTGATGTCATCATATTACCTGTTACCTTTCAAAATGTTCCAGTGTTTTTCAACAATATTGCTAATGCACTCTGCTTGAGGAAACTATTGAGTGCAAAACATGGGCAGGTTCACTTCAGTCTGTTGCAGTTTACCATTTAACAGGTTGTCTCTTGTGGTACTTTTAGCAAAATCATATGCTTTCTGAACGTCACAAGTGGTGTATTTCCTGGCTGCAAATCTTTGCTTCAAGTCCATACTATTAGATTCAAAATCTGTATCATTGCTATTTGTTCTGCGCATTCTCAACAATTGACCTTTAGGGATGTTGCAGACTAAGGTCTTCGGATGGCAACTGTCAGCTAGAAGTAAAGTATTTCTTGAGGTTTCTTTTCTGTACAGTCATGTTTTTAAGTCTTCATTTTCTTTAAAAATATTGAGATCCACAAAGCTTATTTAATTTTTATTAGATTCCAATGTAATGTGCAGATGTGCATTAAAATTATTTATATATGACAAAAATGCAGCAAGTTCCAGTTAATTACCTCTCCATACCATGAAGCAGTCATCAATATAGCAATGCCATGTGATGGCTTTATCTCTAAATTGGTAAAACTGAGAGTCAAAAATAAATTGGCCCTCCCATTAGCCCACATATAAGGTCGCTAGATTGGGGGCAAATGTAGTACCCATAATTGTCCCATTTAGTTGAGTGTAGTATTTAGCATCAAAAACAAAAAATTTGCATTCTAGCACTAGACTTGCACAGTTACCAATAAATTCTAATGGCGGGGTCACCGAATCTGACATCCAACTGATTTGCACTAAGACTACCTTCGTACGGAATGTTAGTACATAGACTCTCATTGTCTAAACACACTAAGATGTTGTCAGTATTCACTTTAATGTCTTTAAGAATTCTACACATATGATTTCTGTCCATAACATGTGATTTCAGAATTGATACAAACTGTTTAATATGATGGTCGATGAACTTGGAAAGTTGCTCAGTGGCTGAGTCAATAAAGGATACAATGGGTTTTCCTGGAACTGGGGTTTGATTTTTGTGAATTGTAGGCAGCAAATATAGTGCAGGTTTAACTGCTTCTTTAACTATGAGGTAGTCAGCTTCTTGTTCTGTAATCCAATGTTTTTCCACTGCTTCATTAACAAGATTGGCAAGCTGTTGTTTTATTTATGGGGTTGGGTCACTCTTCATGCATGCATAAAAGTTAATATTATTTAACTGTGTTTTAGCTTTAGTCACATACTCCTCATAGTCCCAGACAACTACAATACCACCCTTATCTGCTAGTCTGATAATAATACCATTTACAGTGGCGTGAAAAAGTATTTGCCCCTTCCTGATTTTCTCTGTTATTGCATATTTGTCACACTGGATGTTTTCAGGTCTTTAGACAAAATGTAATATTAGATAAAGGGAACGTGAGTGAACAAATAACACTTGTTTTTTTTTACTTATTTCATTTATTTAATGAAAAAAGTTAACCAACACCAACTGGCACTGTGTGTTAAAGTAAGTGCCCCCTAGTTATATCAACCCAATTAAAGGGATAATTAGTGTCAGCTGATTGAACACAGGCATGATTACAGCCAGCCCTGCTCAATATAAACCTCACTTATTTTGACCCTTACCATCAGAGTCATGTTGCCAGCACAAAGATTCAACAAGCACATTATGCCACGATCAAAGGAAGTTCCTGAAAAGATCAGAAAAAAAGCTATTGCTATCTATCAGTCTGGAAAGGGTTACAAAGCTATTTCTAAGGCTCTGGGACTCCATCGAACCACAGTGAGAGCCATAATCTCCAAATGGAGAACACTTGGAACAGTAGTGATTCTTCCCAGGAGTGGGCGGCCTGCCAAAATTACTCCAAGGGCGCAGCGTAAAATCATATAGGATGTCTCAAAGGATCCTATAACAACATCCAAAGAACTGCAGGCTTCTCTTGTCTCAGCTAAGGTCAGTGTTCATGACTCCACAATCAGAAAGAGACTGGGCAAAAATGGGCTTCATGGGAGAGTAGCAAGGCGGAAACCACTGTTAACCAAGAAGAACATAAATGCTCATCTCTCATTTGCCAAGAAGCACCTGGATGATCCACAAGCCTTTTGGAAAAATGTTCTATGGACAGATGAGTCCAAAGTGGAACTTTTTGGACGACATGGATCCCATTATATCTGGCGTAAAGCAAACACAGCATTCCACAGTAAGAACATCATACCAACAGTCAAACATGGTGGTGGTATTGTGATGGTGCGGTGATGCTTTACTGCCTCAGGACCTGGATGACTTGCCATAATTGAAGGAACCATGAATTCTGCTCTGTACCAGAAATTCTTAAGGAGAATGTCTGGTCATCCATCTGTCAGCTGAAGCGGAAGCATAGTTGGGTCATGCAGCAAGACAATGATCCAAAACACAAAAGCAAGTCCACATCAGAATGGCTGAAAAGAAGTAAAATTAAAGTTTTGGAGTGACCTAGTCAAAGTCCAGACCTAAACCCAATAGACATGCTGTGGCAGGACCTGAAACGAGCAGTTCATGCTCGAAAACCTACCAATGTTACTGCATTAAAGCAGTTCTGCGAGGAAGAGTGGGCCAAAATTCCTCCACAGCGATGTGAAAGACTGATATTGAATTATAGGAAGCGTTTGGTTGCAGTCATTGCAGCTAAAGGTGGCATAACCAGTTATTAAGTGTAAGGGGGCAATTACTTTTTCACACAGTGCCAGTTGGTGTTGGTTAACTGTTTTCATTAAATAAATGAAATAAGTAAAAAAAAAACATGTGTTATTTGTTCACTAAGGTTCCCTTTATCTAATATTACATTTTGTCTAAAGACCTGAAAACATCCAGTGTGACAAATATGCAATAATAGAGAAAATCAGGAAGGGGCAAATACTTTTTCACACCAATGTATCTCTTTAAGTTCTTCTTTAACAGTTTGTTCATGATTTGTCACATTTAGAATATGATTTCTGTAAGGTGTCTGAAGTAGTTCATCTATTTTCATTCCACTATATTCATGTAAGTTTGAAGTGTAGGAGTAGTAGTAGTCAGACAAAAATTAGATGTGTTTCAAAGATTTGAAGATTCATGTGTACTATTATTTTCATTGTCAACTATCACATTGTTATTTGTTTCAGTGAAAAAGTCTTTTAATTGCAGGGTTCGAAAAAGTTTTTGTAAATCCACCTTAATATTGAAAGTATTAGGAGTATTGGATGGCACAAAGGACGAACCCTTTTAAATGACTGGAATCTATTCATGTGAAAATTCTTTATTAGTGAGGTTTATGACCTCCAATTCATATTCCTGTTCCTGGGGGATGGTGGTACTTGGTAATTCATGACCCACTGCTGCCTGCCTCCTCTTCCTCTGTTCCTTCTGCCATTTCTTCCTCCTTTTTCCTCTCCTCACTTATTATCTTGACCTCCTACATCTTTGGATCTCATCCCTTGTCATAAAAAAGGATCCCTTGATCTGGCATTTTGTGGTCTAGTATAATCGGTGTTAGATGTATTACGGTCCATACCCAATGATATATCGCTATCCCTTAAATCCTGTGGCACAGTTTTGGTATAAAATCTTCTCATCTTGCCTTGCCATTTGTAAATAGTTCCATCTGAATAGTCCCTGGCATCTCTATCATGTTTATGTTGTTTATACACTTTAAGTTCATTTTTAAATGTTTCTATTTGTTGATCAGCTTTGCTTTTTAAGTCTCCTAGCTGTGCATGTTGTATTCATCTTTGCCTCAAGTTCTTGAATCTGTTTAATGCATCACACTCTTTTTTAGCTTTTCTAATAACTAATAGAATTAAATCAAGGCTGAAATAAGGCAAGTTTCTATTTATGCTGTGTTTTGTTCTTTTGTGCATTGCTTTTTATGTGCATATTTAATTATCATATCTGACCAAGTGTATGGATTCTTTCCTTTTTTTTGAATAATGATGTTTACATCTTTGTTTATACATTTCTATTTATACAATTTCTGCTATGAGGGCTTTCAATTATGTTTTAACTATTTCATGGTTATTTGCAGGTTATGTGAATATTTACTACTAATTATTATGCATATATTAGCTTTTCTCTATTAGTGTTTAATATTAAGGGCTACTGGTTTCATGTCGGGAACATTGCAGAGGAAATATCATGGGCAGAGCAATGCAGAAGCAATGCCACAAACAACAACATCATGGCAGACCAAACAGCCCCGACTGCGTATGCCGCAGAACCCCAGGCAAAGTGTAGTACCACAGCTTCAGCAGTGTAGGCACACAGAAGTCACTGTACAGTGATGAGATGCCAGCAATGGCAAAACTGGAAGTCCATCAACAGGGTGGCAGAACAAAGAAGGCAAAAGAACTGGACACACAGAACAGGCCAGAGGATGGCCAGACATGGTACAGAGCAGGACCCATGGTGTGAAAGGCATCCGATGCACCGAGGGAGGAAGACAGTGCACAAGGTGACATATGGTCCCCTGAGAAGGGGGGAGACACATCGCAGGTGAGCTATCCACAGAGACATCTGGTAGGGACCTACAACACACATGGAGGTGCAATGTCCATAACACCATCACAGAGCCATATGGGTGACACAGCCATGGAAGGGGTATGCGGCACGTGGGCAGAAGGGCAGTGGGACAGGGGCAGGAGATGTCCACTAGGATGGGACACCTGAGCACACAGATGCACCACACACAGCCACAAGGGAAGAGGGCCACACAGGGGTAGCGGCACATCGTGCAGTACAGGGACCAGTGCTGGAGCTGCATGGGCAAGCAGTACACACCATGTGTGCCTTGGCCATGCTGACAGACACCAGGCCACACATAGGGCAGGGGCATGGCAACACATCATGGATAAAGTGCTAATAGAGCACACATGTGAGCAGGGTGGGGTAGCCAGGGCAGGTGCGGTGCATCACACACCCAGCAGTGGGACTATAAAGCAGCACAGCACACAGACTGCACTGAGGTGCATGGCATATCTGTGCAGAGGAGCAACACTGTGTGTGGGAGGAGCATGAACAGGCCACTGTAACATGTAGAGATGCAGCAAATTTAAAATCCGCCTATAAAGTGAACGCGAAGTGACCACTTTGCATTGGCAGTTTGCTACATGGAGTGCCCCATAGGAAATGCTCACTTCGCTTTGTTATTATTACTTCGAGTTGTCATTCCACTTTAAACATGAAGTAAGGTGGAGTGACAACAATACTGGCAATACCCCATCCACACAGTCACCAGAATTAATATGCATCCCCAAAGTGCTACTGTCTTGTGTCCAAAAAACTCCCCAGTACAGATGAAGTGAAATTAGAGCATAACAAGAAATGCAAAGTCTCCCAGAAATAATGGCACACTCAGCCATGCATGCAGTGGTCACAGAGTCACCAGAATTAATGTGCATCCCCAAAATGCTACTGTCTTGTGTCCAGACTCCAGAAAATTCCCCAGTGCTGATGAAATGCTGCTGTCTTGTGTCCAGAAAATTCCACAGTGCTGACAAAGTGAAATGAGAGCATAACAAGAAATGCAGTCTCTCAGAATTAATGGTGCACTGCAAACACACAGGCAGATTAAGATTGTGCTTCACACTCAAGGGATGCATACGAAAAGGTACATCAACACCTAACCAGTGCTCACAAGTCACAAATCCAGATCTGGAAAGGAATACATTTTGCCAGTTGGGGGATTAGTGCATGGCAGTAACAATCCACTACCAGTAAAGATACCACAAAGCAGTATAAAAAATTAATGCAGGTGCAATGGTTAGCAGGTACACTATGCTGCAATTACTCTATGGCACAATAAAAGGTGTCTGATTTAATGGCACACATTGTACACACACACACACACACACACACACACACTACAGGTAATGCATAACAAATTGAAAACCTATAGTAATATAACCAAATATTTTAAACAGAAAAATTATACACTGCTGCACCACAACAATCAGCAAAAAAGTCAAGAATTACTTAAAATATTACTGTGTGCACATTAACAGTTATACAAGAAAAATATAACCAAAACAGAAAGACTGCCTTTTTCTCGCAGTTAATGTACCTACACCACAAATACACCCCTTCCCCAAAGCACACTTCACAGTACACAGACTGACTGTTCTAAATTAAGATTCAAAATCCACACACAACAATAATCATGCAATGATATGAGCGCAGAAGGGTTTCCTAGTAAATTCTGAGCAAAAATAAATGACTCAAAAAGGCATTTTAAACAGCTTTTAGAGATTTTCAATCACAGAGCTCTGAGAGCAAACTGTCTCCAGCTACCACTAAGCACACACTACCCAGGCCAGAACTGAGGCTGTGCAGAACAATTTAGAGCCCATGTGACCTGCAATCCCACGAATCACTGCAGAATTGCATTTGGAGCTCAATTACAAGGGGAAGTGAGGCAAATTACATTGATTTCAAATGTACGTCACCTTAAAATTGGTGAAGAAGTGGTTTGGGGAAGGCAGAATAACGCAAAGTCATTGGTTTCAATGGACTTTGCATTCCTCATTATGAAACAAAGTACTCCACATTGAGGAGTACTCAGCTGGGTTCCACATTACTCCATGAATCACTTTGTGGAGCGAATTGGGGTCACATCGCTCCACCACTACTTATAGTACTGTAACTCACATGTTGTACAGGAAGGAACGCGAATGCCTATGGATGTACTTCCCCGATGACCTGCAGCACAAAACTCCCCAACTTAAAAACACGTATTAATGAGTACAATGGTGGGGTGGTAAAGCCTGGACACATACTACAAAACAGGCTTACAATACATGCAAGTAACTAGAAAAAAAATTAATGTTCTGATTCGTGACGTGATCGTGAACCGTGATTTGTGACTGCATTTGTGACCGTGATAATGAAGAAAGTAATTCAGTGTCAATGGTGTGAATTAACCAATATGAAACTGTATTGGGAATGTGAATGCCTATGGCTGTACTTCCCCAATGAGCTGTATCTTAAAACTCCCCAACTTAAAAACACTTATCAATGAGTACAATGGTGGGGTGGTGAAACTTGGAGAGATACTACAAAACAGGCTTACAATACAAAGGCACAACACCTAACCAGTGCTCACCCACCATCAGAAATTCAAATCTGGAAAAGAATACCTTTGCTGGTTGGGGTGGGCTGGGGGGGCAGTGTACTGCACTGCTGCAGTGACAGTCACTATTACTAGTACCAGTAAAGATACCACTAAGAAGTACAAAAATCACACAGCTGCAGTGGATAGCAGCTTCACATTGCTGAAATTACTATGTGGCACAATAAAAGGTGTCTGATTTGATGACACATGTCACACACATACTCACATACACACTAAGTAATGTGTAGCAAATTGAAAACTTCAGTAATATAGCCACATATTTTAAACAAACTAAAATTATGCACTGCTGCACCGTAACAATCAGCAAAAAAATGGCAAGAATTATTAAAAATATTACTGTGTGTACATTAACACAGTTATAAGAAAAAAATCACCAAAACAGAAATAACTGTCTTTTTCTCCAAGTTAATCTACCTACACCACAGATAAGCCCCTCCCCAAAACGCACTTCCACTGTCTCTCAGTACACAGACTGAATGTTGTACATAACATTCAAAATCCACACACAAATAATAAACACTCGATGATATGAGCACAGGAGGGTTTCCTACAATCGATGAACTAAAGTTTCAACAAAAAAAGACTAAAAAAGGCTTTTTTAACAGCTTTTAGAAGGTTTAAATTGCAGAGAGGTCTCAGAGCAGACTGTCTCCTACAGCTAACAATCTAGAGCTCATGTGATCAGAAATCCCATGAATCACTGTAAACTTCACCATTGGAGCTTAAAAACAAGGCAAAGTGAGGCGAAGTACATTGTTTTCAATGTACTGTACTTCGCCTTAAGAATTGGTGGAGTAGTGGTTTGGGAAGGTGGAGTAACCCAAAGTCATTGTTTTCAATGGACTTTGTGTTACCCATTATAACACAAAGTACTCCAATTTGTGTTGCTAGGCACTCCACAAATTCATCTTCATTCCCTGAATCACTTCATGGAGCGAACTGGGGCTACTTCACCCTTCTCTAGTAACATGCCACTGCAGTTTGTGAAAAGCCAAAAAGGGAAGACTGTACTGCAACATTACGGCTTCCTGTTTTACAAGGAGTGCAACCTGACAGACAAGACCTATTGTATGTGCATTGAGTTTTACAGGGCAAAATGCCCTGAGCATGTCCACACCGCAGGGGATAAGGTCATCAGGGTGGTGAACAGCCACAACCATGTCCCTGACCATGGGACCATAGGTGTCCAGGAGGCCATCACAGACATTAAGCAGAGGGTCCTACAGATGATGGAGACACCACACCAGCAGGTAATGGCGGCATGCTGCAGCACCATAATTACCACCATGTCTGGCAGACTGCCCAGCATACACCTCCTGAAAAGGAGTGTCCGCCTTGCACGAATGGCTGCATGCCAGCCACCACCCCTGCCAACATCACTAGAGGACCTCACGATCCCAGAAGTGTACGGTGTGACACACAATGGTGCATGGTTCCTGCTCCATGATAGTTGTGATGCCACCAGGGTATTGATATACACCACTAGCAAGAACCTGCAGCTGCTGTCACAGTGCACTGCATGGTATGTGGATGGCACATTCAAGACTGCACCACCACACTTTACTCAGCTATACACCAGCCACCATGGGGAGCAATTCTACACTATAGTGCCAACTGTGTTCCTCCTGTTGCCAAACAAGACAGGAGTGACATACACCAGGGCATTCACTGCAGTGAGAGAGCTCTGACAGGACCTCAAGCCATCTGTGATAGTCCTGGACTTCGAGCAGGCTGCGATCAAGTCCTTCACCACAGTTTTCCCAGATGTCAGTCAGAACAGCTGCTTTTTCCACCTGTGCCAGGCCCTGTGGAGGAAGGTCCAGGAGGTCCAGGAGGCCTTGCACTGTGACATCAATGATGAGGACTTTACACTCCATGTGTGCCTGTTGCCTGCCCTTGCCTTCGTTGCTCCAGGGGAGGTGTCCACCATCTTCAAGGTGCTCAGGTCATTCAAGTTCTACGTCACACATGATGAGCTGTTGGCACCTATAGTTGACTACTTTGAGGACACATGGGTAGGGCAGCCCATCCGTGGTGGTGTCCACAGCTGTCCCCTGTTCCCTGTTGACCTGTGGAGCTGCTATGATGTGGCCAGGACTGGCAGAGCCTGCACAAATAACTCTGTGGAAGTGTGGCACCATGCATTCAGCACACTCATAGGTGCATGCCACCCTAGCCTGTGGAGGTTTATCGATGCCCTGAAGGAAGAGCAGTGGTTCAATGAGCTGAAGATAGAACAATGTATCATTGGGTGCTATGCACCACCATCACTTAGGCAGTTCAGGGACATGACAGAACACATAGAGCACATTGTTGGGGAGTACGGCACCAGAACCACATATGAGTATCTACACAACATCGCACACAATTTCCAGGTGCAGGTCTGACCAGGAACATGTATGTGGCTGTGGCTGACAGCCATGGCACCCCAGCCACCATGACAGTTGTGGTTGACCCATACCAGCAGCCCTTACTGGGTCCACTGCATGTGCCTGTGACTGCTGAACACCAATACTGTGTGTCACCAGCTACACCTGGTGGGGTGGGGTGGCTTTGCAACCGGTGTGGGGTGATGAAGTACTATGTATCAGAGGGGGGATTGCCTGTGCTGGTCTGTGGTTACTGAGCTGTCTATGGGGGGGGGGTTGTGCTGATCTGCAGTTGCTGTACTGTCTATGGGGGGGCACCTGAGCTGATCTGTGGGTACTGAGCTATCTATGGGGTGGAATGCCTGTGCTGCTGTGGGGATATTGTGCATTCTATGCCGGGGGTGCCTCTGTTACTGTGGGGGTTGTGCAGCACCACTGCTGAGTGGGCTGCACCGTGTGGTGCGAAAGTCCACACGCCAGCTGCAGTGGGGTGGGTGAGGTGCACCCCACCTGTGGTGGTCACTGCTATTGCATGTCCCTGTGGTGGCTGCAGTGGTGCCATGTCCATGCCTTGCACAGGGACCGTATGGCATCTCAGGAGTGTGTGGTCCATGCAGCACATGTCTGTGTCTGTGCTGTGGTGGCATGGTATGCCAGTCACTGTTCTGTGCACTGCCCGGTCATGCATTGGTGGAGAATGTGTGCCATGTGCACTGATGTTGTGTGCTGGGTGCATCGGTATTCTGTGGGGGGGGGCACTGTGTGTGTGTGGTGTTGCTATGCACTTGTGATGCTGTCATTAAACAGCGTGTGCAGTACTGTTTTCATGTCTGGTGGTCCATTTGTTGCAGCTCAGCCAACAGGGGTATATGCTGGTCACACCTTGCTTTTGGGCCCCGGCATGCTGGCATGAGTCATGTCCACTGCAGCGCCATGCAGTTGTCTTGTTGCCCATGTCTGTTGGGGCATGCCACCACTTTGCATGGCACTTGCTCATCCTGTGGCCGTGTTGGCCAGTGGCTGTGCCATATCCACATGCTTGTGTGGGTGGCAGTGTCTGCCTGCACAGCCTGATGCCCCTTGTCTGCCTGTGGCACAGGTGCATCATGTCGTGTCTCCCATGGGTGTGGTCCAGGTGCATCGTGGACAGACATTGTCACCTGGGGCATGGTGCCCTCCCCACTGTTCTGGCCATGTCCCACACATCCTTCTCTGCTATGTGTCATGCAGAGTGTGCACGTTGTGGTGGCTCGCAGTGATATCTGGCTGCCGTCCTCTTGCACAGTGGTCTCACGCCCACCGGTGGTCAATCATTCACTATCCATGGCCTCGTTTTCTTCTGGCCACCTTGGCCATCACTGTCTGGGGCCTACCCCATGGGCATCCTTGCATGGTTGCAATCAGGGGGGGGCATGCTATCCTCCCACTGGGGTGCCCGGCCCTTGTTGCCCCTTCTCGTCTTGCTCTCCTGTGCTCTGCATGACCACCAGTGCCCCCTGCTGTGCTGGTGTTCTCGTGTGTGCAGCGCCAGTTGATTTGCCCTGTGGGTGTTCTGCCCAGCACTTTTAGTACCTGTCTCATGGCGTGCAGCAGCATTTCTGGTGGTAGTATGCTTTCCGCCTTTGTTTCAGCAGCCGCTGTTTGGCCCTGCGGTCTGCATCCCTGCTCTGTTCCTGCCCATGTTTGGTTGTGCCAGTGGCATTTCAGGCATGTGGTGTGTCATCTGCCTTTGCTTTGGCACACGCTTTTTGCACTGGCGGTCTGTGTCCCTGCACTATTACTGGCAGCATTCTTTTGTGCCTGCGGCATTGCAGTTGGTGATGTTCTTGCCGCTTTGTTCCTGGCTGCGATGTTTTTACCGCACTGTTCATGTCCCAAAGTGGGCTACTGCACCATTAAGACAGTATTTAAGAGAGCATCTTTCTGACCCTCTCCTCTCTGATGAAGGCATCATAGTGATGTTGAAACTTTAGTGGGTCAGGTGCAGTTCAGGTGTGTTCCAGGTTAGAAGAAACCCATGGCGGAGTGAAAGAGAAAAAAGTTGGTTTATTTTCCTGCCATTTGTATTTGTTCCGGTTTTGCTCAGTATGTTGAATGTAATTCATCCTATTGATATTGCACTACCTGGAAACTGAACATTTGTGCTTGCTTATTTCTGCTATGTGTATAACATAAATAAAGTGAAGTTCGTGACTTTAAAATTTACAAAGGTGTCTTGGCCGATCTGTGATGCACATTATTGTGGAAACTGTAAAACTGGGCTACTTTGAAGTGCTGACCTACCTGCTGTCGGAACTTGACCAATTTGGGGGTTTGAGCCAAAATGGTAAGGTGGCTTTGCAACTGGCTGACAGATAGGAGGTGGAGGGTAGTGCTATATGGCACACACTTTAAGGATGTGGGGGTGACTGGCAGGGTACAACAGGGTTCAGTGCTGGAACAAGTACTCTTCAATATCTTCATAGGAGACAGTACAGAGGAACTGGAGGGGAAAGTCTGTCTTTTTGCAGATGACACCAAGATCTGGACAACCAGGAGGGAGTGTAGATAATGCACAGGGAACCAGTAAAATTAGAGGAGTGATTGAAGGCATGGCAGTTGGGATTCAAGGCCAAAAAGTGCAAAATCATGCACCTAGGGCACAGGAGCACTTGTTCTGAGTATAGGGTGGTGGGGATGTGTTGGCAGTGACAAGGCAGGAAAGGTATCTTGGGGTTATTATTGCATATAACCTCAAGATGGCAGCACAGTGTGACAGGGCTGTGTGTAGGGCTAGTGGAATTCTGGTGTGCATAGGAAGGGGCCTCACCAGCAAGACAAGAGAGGTGATGCTTCCAGTGTGCCACTCTCTAGTATACCCCTGAGAGCAGGGAGGACAGCCCACCCACAAATAAATGCTGGCAAACTCACAAGAGCATAAAATGAAGCATCTGCTGACTGGAGATGAGGTCAAGTAAGCTCAATTACAAAAGCAGGTATGATATGAGAAGCACTTAAGTTACATTTGATTGAAAACTTTGTTCAAGACAGGAACCACTAGTGTTCTGATGAAGTGGCAAAATATAGCCACAAAATATCAACTAACTTTGGTGGATAATAAAGATTACAATCAAGCATTTTACAGGAGTTGATCCTTATTTCTTTGTGTATCCAGTACATAGGAAGCGGCCTCACCAGGAGGAGAAGGAAGGTGGTGCTTCTGGTATATCAGTGGGTTACATGACCTGAGGCAGCATAGGTTCACAAGGGGAAGGTCATGTCAAACAAATCTGATAGATGTATTTGACTGGGTGACAAAGGAATTAGATCAGGGTGGGGCAGTGGATGTGGCCTACCATGATTTCAGTACAGTTTTCAACACCATTCCACATAGGAGACTAGTAAACAAGCTGGGTAGCTAAGGAGATGGTCTAAAGGTGGAAAACTGGACAAGAAATTGGTCAGGAGATAGGTGACAGAGGGAGCTGGTAAATGGAGTTCACTCTGAGGAAGGGAGAGTGATCAGTGGGGTACTTCAGTGATCAGTGCTGAGACTAGTCCTCATTAATGTCTTTATAAGTGACATTGCAGAGGAGCAGAAGGGGAAGGTCTGCCTCTCTGTGGATGACAGCAAAATCTTCAATAGGGTTCACACACAGGGGAGGAGGGGGAGAATGGGCAGAAACCTGAGAACTCGATGAATGATCAAGGGTATGGCAGCTGGATTTCAATGCGAAAAAGTACAAAATAATGCATGTAGGGCACAGAAACCCAGGGGCAGATTACAAAATGGGTGGAGTGGTACTGACAACTACCAAGCAGGAAAGAGACTTGGGGTAATCATATCTGATGACCTGAAGGTGGTCAGGCAGTGCAGCAAGTCAGTTGGCAGGGCTAGTGGGATGCTGGGGTACTTAAGGATAGGTTTCACCAGCAGAAAGAGAGAGGTGGTGTTGCCTTCATATAGATCACTGGTAAGACACCACCTAGAGTACTGTGTTCAGTTCTGGAGATTCACAAAGCCCCTGGAATGAGACAAGGTGCTTGCAACAAACATGAATGATGCAAATGGCACCTTGCACCAAAAGATGCCCCAGGAGCTATTGAGAAAGGCAGCCTGCATCAAACGCAGCCTTGCATGCACCAAAGGTGGCTTGCACCAGCCTTGCCCCAATAATGGTCTGCAGCATGGCGCTAGGGGGCTTGCGGCAGATGCAGGCTGCCATATCTCCATTTTGGTATTCCCAAACCCCCTCCAAGAGGGCAATATGTTAAGTATGCTCTTAAAACCAGCCAGGCTATCTATGGCACTTAGAATGGCTTCTGATCGGGTTTTGACAGTTGCGGCAATATGTTGCAGCCACCCCCCCAGCCCTTACTGGTAGTCCAGCAGAACCTCCACCCCAAGACCTGACTCCCCATATTACATAAAACTCCCTGGTGGTCTAGCGGACCCATGATCAGCACCCCAACCATATTTATTAAATAAAAAACATCACTGGTGGTCCAGCAGGCCTGCCTAAACCCCAACCCCCTGTCCTATATACATCCAACCTGGTGGTCTAGTGGACCGCCACACCCAAACCCTGTGAGCGGTTCCTCCACAACCACCCTGCTCTCCCCAGTCCCATTTCCAGGGCAGCACCTGGCACAGCCCTCCACTCTCCTCCATGGCTGGGTGCCAACTGAGCTGTCAAGTAACAGATTGTAAACAGTACCGTACATATTGTATACAGTCTGCTAATTGACAGCTGATTTAATTCTTAACCCAGATGAAATGAGCGCTGGAGCTGTGCAAACTGGCTCTGGAATGGGATGGTGGGGAGTGGGTGGTGGGTCACTGCCTGGTAGGGGTCCCACCAGATCACCAAGTTGGATGTGGGACACTGCCTGGGGCCCGAAGACTATTAGGTTGAATGTGTATAGTAATTGGGGATTTGGGCTTGGGGGGGGTCTGCTAAACCACCAGGCATGTTTTTTTATTTAATAAATGCAGTCAGGGTGCTAATCACGGGTCCACTAGACCACTAGAGGTTTTATGTATTGACTGGGTTTAGGGCTGGGGGGGCACAATAGCTACTATGGACTGCTACCGATGGTGCTATTGCCCCATGGCTGCCCTGCAGCTTGTGGCACATCTTTCTGTTGTGCTTTTGGTGAAGCTTTCACCGACCTTTGTGAATCAGGCCCCATATATCCAGAAGGACATAGAGTGGAGGTGGTCCAGAGGAGGACAGTTAAAATGGTGCAGGTTCTACATCAAATACCTTATGAGGAGAAACTAAAGGACCTCAGTATGTACTCTCAGGAAAAGAAGAAGGGGAAAAAGATATAATGGAAATTTCATAATATTTCACGGGGGTAATAAGGTACAGGAAGGAAGTATTTTCAGTAAGAACAAGGGAACATGTGAGGAAGCTGGAGGGGGTAGATTCAGAAGAGCTGTGAGGACGTACTTCTTCACAGAAAGAGTGGTAGATTCCTAGAACAGTCTTCCAGCAGAGATGGTGGAGCCATGGGAGTACAAACAGCAGTGGGGTTCAAGAATGTATGGAATAGTCACAAAGAAATTATAGTGGAAAGGAAGGGGAGGAAGCAAGAGCTGTAGGTCAAGTAGGGTCTGTGGTGATAATGTACGTAGGGAAAAATGGGCAGACTGGCTGGGTCAAGTGGTCCTTATCTGCTGTCAAATTCTGTTTCTATGTTTTACACTCTCGTAACCCCCATCTGACTGTGTCCACTTCTGAGGACCAAATCTTAGGAAAGATATAGACAGGGTGGAGGTCATCCAGACAAGGGCAACCAAGATAGTCTGCAAGGAAAGCCCTATTAGGAAAGACTGAAGGAATCACGTTGTGTACACTCTGGAAGACAGCAGAGTGAAGAATGATATGATCAAGGCCTTCAAGTACCTCACAGAGATGACTACACAGCCTCTTCCAATAGAGAATTAGCTTCAAGAGTAGGGGACATGTAATAATATTGGAGGGGGAAAGTTCAGGCAAGATGTGAGGAAAAATACTTCACAGAAAGAGCGGAAGAAGTGACAATTGTAGTAGAGTAGGGCTAGAACAGTGGAAGGCTTAAAGCATGAGTGAGATAACCACAAAGGCATAATAGTACAGAAATAGGGAGGGAGAGGATCTGTGGACACCAGTTAAAGTCTGCAGAGGTGCAATAGACAGGGAACCCTTGGGCAGACAACGTGGGCCTAGTGGTCACTTTCTGATGACAAATTCTCCTTTTCTAAGTAGCAGGTTGTCTCATGAATGTAGAAAGTAATTTTCCTCTTTCAGTGATTAGTAAAGAACAATCTAGTAAAAGATGAACAACATTTAAGATCTCATCTTGATGATAGGGGCAAATAGAATAAGGTACATTAGCTTGCCATTTAAACATCAACCTTTGGTCCCAATTTACAAGAACTGGATTAACATAAAGCCTTCCTGTGTGCACTCTTGTTATAGAAGATTAAGTACTTCTTTGTCTCAAAGTTCAATTTATTTGTGCTTAATAACATACAGAAACAGAAATCATGAACAATGCCAGGTCATTTTGAAGAAAACTGTACATTATTTTTTGGATGGCTTCATTAACAAGCAGTCCTATATTTCAATTCTGGTTGCAGATACTTCTCAACCCTATCATTTTTTTAAGATGCTGTATTGTCTGTCAATGAAACCATATATAACCTTTTTGCAAAGTGCAGGCATGTTCCATATATTTTCTATGCATACAATTATTATCCATGTTTTTCATCTTATGCCAATATTTTACAGCTTGTATGAGCGCTCTTGTTTCTGTAGATAATGAGCAGCCCATGTCTTCCCATATCACAACACTTAAAGTGCATATTGGAACACCAAATACTATTCTCAAAAATGTATTCTGTGTAATTTCTGTCTTTTGTAGTTTTGTTTCTCTATGTCATTGCCCGTCTGTCTAGGTAATATTAGTTTCTAGTATCTGTCAGCCATTATCTTTAATGTGGCTGTGTTATTCTTGCAATACTCTCTTGTACCCTCTCCCGTGTGTCACACCTGTAAAAGAGCCTTTTTTTCACATTTACAGAAGCAAAATACTGTACTGTGACTGCACTTTAAATTTGTATCAAAAGTTGTGCTTGTGTTGAATTTAAATTGTAGTGTGTCTGCACTTTATTCTGAATCAATAAAAGTGACTGTGTTATGCTTGCTACACCCTTCTGCACCCCCCCCCCCCGGTTGCACCTGGCCACCTGGTCACCAGTTTTCAAATAAATAAATACTTAAATCAGTCAATCAATCAATAAATAATCTGGGCATGAGCTGGGCTACTCAGGCAACCCAGCATTCCCAACCAGCTTAGATGATGGTTAGTGCAAGGGGAAAATATTGAAAAATTTATGGACATATATTGTACAAGAGTTAAATAGCCAAACCATATATACTGATAATGAACACTGAATAAGCTTTTCAAGTAAAAATGTAAAGGAAGAAACATGGCTGAGTGCATAAATGCTGGAAAACAGAAATAGGTATGGGATTAAAAGCAAGCAGGGAACATCATATGTAGGGAAAATGTATAGAACAGCACATAGAGATTGAGTCTATCCTAAAATGATAAGTCTAACAGGAAAAGGAGTAGGTGGCTCTCTGTATAATTGTGTGCATGGCAGTGTTGGCACTAGATACCAAAAATAGTTAGCCATTTCGCTAAACATCGTATTTTTTCATTAAGTCACAGTCCTCTTTTATTTTAGCCATTTAACATAATTAGCCATTATGTTAATGGCTACCTCCTATCATGGCATGAAAACAGCCAACAGTGGCTAATTAAAAAAAATTAGCCATATTATTTTAAAAATGTAAAATAGCTCAGTGGCCAATACATAGAGACAACACTGGTGTGTAGTATTATTGTTTATAATGTGTTTGGGTTAATGACAATGAAACAGATGCATGTACGATGAGCTCAAAAACTGACCATTGCATTGTGCCTGTCCTGAAATGCCATGAATCTGAGCTGTCTCATTGTGTTACAGTTGGGAAGTCACTTGCATTGCCAATAATACAGGTTCACATCTAAAGCCCAGGGCACCACAGTGGGAAAACTCCTTCTCTGAGGTTGGTTTAAGTGAGCCTTCACTGTGGCAGTGCCCACTGTGACTACAAGGAGCTTCATGCTGGCAGGCCTTGTAATGCTGGTGGAGGATCCTGAGTGAGAAGAGTTTGTTATTCTTGCAAGAAGTGCAAGATAATGCACATAGGGAACAGAAACCCTGAAGCCACCTATAGGTTGGGAAGGGAGTTGCTGGCCGTCACAAGGGAAGAACGGCAATTGGGCATCATCATCACAGATGACCTGAAATCATCCAAGCAGACCACTAAAGCAGTAAGTAAGGCTAGGGGGATGTTGGGGTGTATTAGTAGGGGTATCACAAGTCGTAAGAGGGAGGTAATAATCCATCTTTGCAAGACATTGGTTAGGTCCCATCTGGAGTACTGCGTGCAGTACTAGAGGCCACATCTTCACAAGGACATTAACCAAATTGAGGCAGTCCAGAGAAGGGCAACCAAATGGTGCAGGAACTGCATCAGAAGACATATGAGGACAGATTAATGGAGCTCACTCAATATGTATACCCTAGAGCAAAGGAGGGATAGAGGTGATATGATTGAAACATTCAAGCACCTTAAGGACATTTACAAGGTGAAAAAGTCTAACATGTTTCAATATAAGAAAAATGAAAATTACGTACCTACCGTAATTCTTGATCTTCTTGGATGAGTCTCCACCACTCATTCACACTAGTGGGATTAGCGCCGGAGGCACTAGGACCATCGGGAGCAAGCTTTTGCTGGAGATTACGTGGCAGATGGCGCCCTTCAAACCTACGGCGAACATGGCTTGAGCGGCAATGACTATCTTGGCGACACCCTCCAACCGCCTCAGTACCTTTTACCAAGGAGGTGCAGCGAACTAACGAAGAGTAAATCTAACTTAAAAACGGACATAAGATAGTCCGCACGACCCGTGTAAGAAGGGTCAGCAAAGAAGTCTTCACGGCCTAAAGATTTGAGGGAGTGAAGAATCAACAGCGGTGAGCTCGGGATGGAGGGGTAGAATGAGTGGTGGAGACTCGCCCAAGAAGATCGAGAATTACGGTAGGTAATGTAATTTTCATATCTTCCTGGACATAAGTCTCCACCACTATTCACACTAGTGGGAGAGTACCAAGCTGATAATCCCCAAAAGGGCGGCAGGAGAGCCAGAGCTCACGCGACTAAGATAAAAGTCCATTAAGGATAGTTCTGCCGAATGCGGAATGCCGCCTGGCATGAACATCCAGTGCATAATGCTTAACGAAGGTATGCACTGAGCTCCAGGTGGCGGAGTTGCAGATATCTGCAATTGGAACATTGCGAATTTCCGCTAGGGATGCCGCGACCACCCTAGTAGAGTGAGCGTACACTCTACCTTCTAATTTACTTGAGCCATGGAATAGCAATGTCAAGGCATGCCACTAACCATGATGAGATGCATCTGATAGCGACAGGATGACCCAGCCGGTGTCGCTGAAAAGAAACAAACAGTTGCTGAGTCTTATGAAAATTCTTGGTTCTATCTAAATAGAACCGCAAGGCTCTCTTAACATCCAAGGAATGAAGAGATCGTTCCCCTTCATTTTGGAAATTAGTGAAGTAAGAGGGAAGTACCAGAGGTTGGTTTAGATGGAATTCTGACACAACCTTTGGAGAAATTTAGGATGAGTACGGAGAACTACCTTGTCTTTATGGAATACAGTATACGGAGGGTCCGTAACCAGGGCATGTATCTCAGAGACCCTGCGGGCTGAGGTAATGGCACCAGGAAGGCAGTCTTCCAGGTAAGAAATTTTAGCTCACAGGTAGCTAGGGGTTCGAAAGGCTTCCGAGTGAGCATGTCCAGCACCAGGTTAATGTCCCAGGCTGCAACTGGATGCTTAACAGGGGTCTGGTATGAAGAATTCCAAGAAATCTCTTCACCATAGGTAACTGAGCCGGAGTCAAGGAAGAAACCGCTCATGGAACGCTGAGATGGCACTAAGGTGAACTTTAACTGTGGAGTACTGGAGACCTGAGTTTGATAGGTCCAAAAGATACTCAGAATCTTGTCAGGAGGACAGGAAGAGATTCAAGAGGACTTTGCACAGAGAAAACGTTTCCATTTGGGCGTCGTTTTTTGGCTGGCTTCCGAGCAGCAGAAGGATGTCTGAGACTCTACAAGAGCGTTGAACCGATTCACTTCTACCTCTTCAGGAGCCAAGCATAAAGGTGAAGTGATTTCAGGTTGATGGACCAACGAACCCTGAGTCAAAAGATTGATTTGCAAGGGAAGTGGTCTCGGAGAGGCTGCCAACATACTGTTGAGTAGAGGAAACCATAGTTGCCAAGGCCAGGAGGGAGCAATGAGAATCATTTTGGTCCCCTGAGACTCGAACTTGAGGAGTACTCTCTGGATTAGAGGAAGCGGTGGAAAGGCGTAAAGAAAGCGTTTTGTCCACCGCAGCCTGAACGCATCCTGACAGAAAATGCCAGGCCCTGGATTTCTGGAGCAGAAGAGGCAGTTTTGCGTTGAGTGGGGATGCAAAAAGGTCCAGGTCTGGAGTCCCCCACTCTTCGAACAGTGACCGAGCTACGGCTGGATTGAGAGACCACTCGTGAGGGTCTGCCTCCGTTCTGCTGAGGTGATCTGCTAGGTTGTTTTGTATACCTGGCAGATAAACTGCTTGAATCAGAGACTTGTGCTCCAAGCACCACTCCCACACCCTCATTGCTTCCCTGCAAAGGGGATAAGATTGAGCACCGCCTTGCTTGTTGATGTAATACATCACAGCTTTGTTGTCCGTTTGAAGGAGAATGTTCTTGTGACAAAGGACATCCTTCAGAGCTCGGATCGCATAGAGGACGCTGTCATCTCCAGGACATTTATGTGGAGATGAGTTTCAACTGAGTCCATACACCTTGAGTGTGGAGGGAGGACAGTGAGCTCCCCATCCCATTAGCGTGCGTTGTGGTGATGGAGATCTGATGATCCGGGGAGCAAAGGGAATCCTTCCAGGAGATTGCTCTCTGAGACCACCAGGTGAGAGACCTTGAAGGCTCCGTCACCTTGATGGGATAAGACTGGGGTGAGAGGTCGGAGACCACTGAGTGGAGAGCATCCATTGGGTGGTTCTCATGTGCAACTGGGCCAGGGTACAGTGAACACCGAGGACACCATGAGACCCAATATGTGTTGCATCGAGAGAGCTGTAACCGATTGGTTCTCCCCGATGTAACGGGCCATCCGAAGGATGTCGAGTCTTCTGTCCTCTGGAAGGAAAGCCTTCGAGGAAGAGGTGTCTAGATGCGTCCCTATGAAAAGGAGCCTCTGGGAGGGCTGCAGTTGTGATTTTTTTAAATTCAGCAGAACTCCCATGGACGTAAGAAGATGAGAAGTCGTTTGCACGGCTTCCAAAGTCCCTTGGCTGTAAGGGCTTTAGAAGCCAATCGTCCAGGTAGGGAAACACTGAGTCCGATCTTCTCCTGAGATGCTACCATGAGAACTGCACAACACTTTGTAAAAACTTGCGGCGCAGGATAGCCCAAAGGGCAGGACTCTGAACTGATAATGCTGACCCAAAGCTACAAATCTGAGGAACTTGCGATGGGTCGGGTGGATGGGGATATGCTGGTAAGCATCCTGCATATCCAGGGAGGCCAGCCAGTCGTGCTGATGCAGCAAGGGTAACAGGGTACCTAGGGAAATCATTTTGAATTTCTCCCTGGGGAGAAATTTGTTTAACTTTCTGAGGTCTAGAATGGGGCGCATCCCCCCAGATTTCTTTGGAACTAGAAAGTAAAGGGAGTAGAACCATGTGTTTCGCAGATGCGGGGGCACCGGTTCTATTGCTCTGTTGTTTAGAAGGCCCTGGGTCTCGGCGGTGAGGAGGTTCGACTTGAGAGGCCGACAACCTGGGTTGTCGTCTGGGAGGACAATTGGAGGGTTTCCAAGAAATTGAGAGAATAACCCTCGCGAATTATCCGAAGGACCCATTTGTCCGAAGTTATGGACTTCCACTGGTTGTAGAAGTACATCAGACGACCTCCCACCAGAGGAGAAAGTTCCACCTCGGGGCTCCACCTGAGGGCCAAAAGATAGGAGCCATCAAAAGGCAGTGCTATTACCTGCTGCTGAGCATCATTCGTGAAGCCAGAAGTATGCAGCCAGGAATGGCACCGAGTACAAATACCGCGGCCGCTGAGCGAGAAGCAGTGTCGAAGCGCCCATGCGGCTTTGATCTGTTGGTTATTGACTCAATACCTCTAATAACGGGTCAGAAGAAGCCTGACTCGGAGTACGAATCTGGAAGAGCTTCAACCATCTTTTTGATAGAGTGCCACAGGATATACTCATACTGAGAAAAATAGCCTTGATAACTGGAAATACGCATACTTAGAGTGGAGGTAGCAAAGACTCTCTTACCTAATGTATCAATCTTACGAGACTCTTTGTTAATAGGTCGAGCTGTAGTAGTTTGAGGAAGAACGACCTTGTCATTCTCTGCCAGGACTACAATAGGATCCGCAAAGGCTTAGGATGCCAAAATAGGACGATCCTTGGGAGCTGAATACTTCTTATCAATGGATTTAGCCACTGAGGGAATAAGAGCAGGATTATTCCATATCATTTGAGACAGCGTCTCGAAGGAAGGCTGGATCGGAGGAGTCAAATCCGTAGGGATCTCCGAAGCATGAAGATACTGGAGTCTTAATATCTTCCCAGGATCGATGTCTGTAGTCTGGAGAGAAAGATTGGATCTCAGGTTCCTCAACAGAGACTTAAAGGACAGGTCCTCGACCACAGGCTCTGTAGCAAAGAAAGATCCTGTTTCCTCCACTTCATCACCCAACCGAAGGTCTGGGTCAGGCTCAACATCTTCTCCTGATGGTCCAGGAAGGACTGTTTGGACAGGAAAGGAGTGAAAATTAGGAGAGGAGGAAATAGCAGAGAAACAAGGAGAGTCCCTGAGGGCCCCCGGCGCCGAGAAGGCAAAACGGGTTGAAAATGGCACCGTGGAGGGGCATGGCGCCGAAGAGGCACGCGGCACCACGAGAGTGCACGGCGCCACCGACGGCACCGCCCGACCAAGCGGCACCACCAACGGTGTCGCCAGACCAAGTGGAGCTGCCGACGGCGCCGCGAGACCACGTGGCGCCACAGATGACACCACAAGGCCCAGCGGCACCGAAAACAGTGCCGACAAGCCAACAGACCCCGCAGAGGGTGCCGGGAATGCCCCAGGAACCTGGAAAGCTAGAGAAGGATAAAAACCAGGAGATAAGGGCATCGGTGTGGCCCCCTGTGCCGCAGCCATGTGAAGGGGGGAAACACCTAATCGCGGAGTCGCTGGCACCGAAGAAGGCGCCGCGCGACTAGGAAGGTCCAACCACCCTACCTGATCGCCGGAGGAGCCCGAGGGCTCCATGGCAACCGAGCCAGGCAGAAGAACCAACCTCCAAGCCCATTGCTCCATAAGAGCGGCCCACTGATGAAACTGCTCATCTGGAGCCCTACCTATAGGCGAGGAGGGGCTCCGATGTTGAGGACGACGGTTACCGGAACTTGGCGACTCCGAAGAAGGAGACCGCAAGTAGCAACGATAACCGACCGTCGGACGCCAAGACATATCAGAGGGCGACCTCGAGATGCTGCCTTCTTTTGACCAGTGGGCCCAAGAAGAGCTCGAGGCCGAACGGTGCCGAGAATGCGACCGTTTATTTTTATGCCGACAGGGGGACCGCCCATCCCCCCGGGCATCGGACTGACCGTTGTCGGAACCCCGCTGAGGAGAAGGAGGCTGACCGGACCCAGCCCGGCTGACTGAACAGCTTTCATACGAAGTCTCCCTACCGTCACCTGACCTGCTCATGGTTGACTCCGTCCAGTAGAGACTTCTTCAAGTAAGTTAAATTTAAAATATTAGAAAAATTTAATGAAAATAGAATAAAACTAAGCGATACTACTATCATGATGATGTTACAAAAAAATAAACTGAAAACTATGCGCTAGTTTGAAGTTTGACTCCTGACAGGCGAGCGACGTTGTCACTGAAGCGCACTCGACGGCGGGAAAAAAGGAACTGAGGCGGTTGGAGGGTCGTCGCCGAGATAGTCATTGCCGCTTGAGCCACTGCTCATGGCGCCGTGCCTCGTGGCGCCATCTCTCGCGCCGACCCTCCAGCAAAAAGTTTGCTCCCGATGGATCCTAGTGCCTCTGGCGCTAATCCCACTAGTGTGAATGAGTGGTGGAGACTTATGTCCAGGAAGATATAGCAGGACAAGAGGACACAGCATGAGATTTGAGGGAGGGTGGTGGATACATGGAACAGCCTACCTCAGGAAGTGGTGGATATAAATTCAGTGCAGGGCTTCAAACAGGCATGGGATAGGCATAAGGGAGCAATACAGATGAGTATGAATAGATAGGCCATTGACAGAGCAAAGGCCAATGACACATTCATAAGGTAGAAAAAGAAATGGGCAGACTGGATGGGCCTTGCGGTCCTTATCTGCCATCAGCATCTATGTTTCTATGTTTCTATGTTGGTTGTCAGGAACAAGAAAGAGCTGAGTGTAGCAACCACCTAAAAAATGCAATATTCCATTATGGCCGAACACCCCGGAGTGTGATATCCCATTTAAAAAATGGGCTTTCATTTGTTAAAAAAATGTACTTCTGGTGAGGTGTGTGATTGCCAGCATATAATCAAATGTCATGTGACATCTTTCAACCAGTGAGATTACAGGATTATTTATGGCCCATTTTAAAAATATTATGTACTGTAAATGTCTGCTTAAGTAGTAGGAATATGTTGCTTTTTGTATAGTGCCTTCCCCTTGCTCAGAGTGCTTGTACAACAACAGAGTGTACATGAAACAATAATTAACTTGCACATTAAGCTACACACAATCTGAAATGAGGGGTCACAGCATCAGGGATAATAGATTGGAAAGCATATTTTGATAAACCGTATACATAACAGGATAAAATGCTATAGACAGTAAAGAGAGTGAACAGATTTCATCAGGACACTAGATTGCTAGGCTACTAAATAACAAAAAAACCCTGAATAAACAAATGCAGAATCTGAGGTCAGATGTCTGCCTTAGATCCCAGATAGTAAAATTGGATAGTTGGTATCAGACTGGTTGCTAGCTGATAGGATCCAGTAGTCAGATACCAACAGTATGTAATGCCATCTGGTATCTGAAAAAATATATGGTATTCGATGGTATCCAGTCGCATCAGATACCATCCAAGCAACTTTACTTACAACACTGCAAGCAATATAGAAAGTCAGGATTTTGCTGAGATACTAGCTCATTTAGGGCTTTATACATGAGTACAAGTTACTTGTAGAAGTCTGCTGCCCCTTACCCCTGACCTCCAGGATTCTCTTATGTCTATCCCATGCATTCTTAAATCCCGTGATTGTTTTAGCCCACGCCACTTCCTCAGGAAGGGTGTTCCACTTGTCCACCACCCTTTCTGTGAAGAAATTATTCCTTACATTTCCTCTGAATTGCCCTCCCTCCAACTTCATCCTGTGCCTTCTAGTCCTGGAACATCTTTTTGCTGGAAAATATTGTTTTTCTGCACCCTGTTCCTCTCCATAAGGTACTTGTTTGTCTCTATCATATCCCCTCTCCATTCTCTCCTCTGGCTCCCGGGAGTACATATTCAAGTCCTTGAGACTGTCCTCATAGGACTTGTGATGTAATCTTTGTACCACTTTTGTTGCCCTCTTCTGAACCTTCTCCACCCTGTCTATGTCCTTATGTAGGGAAGGTCTCCAGAACTGGACACTGTACTCCAGGTGGGGCCTCACTAGTGTCTTGTATGGTGGAATTATGACCTCCATTTTCCTGCAGGTGATGCCCCTGCCTATGCATCTCAGCATCTTATTAGCTTTGCATGCCACCTTTTCGCACTGTTTCCCTACCTTGAGGTCATCAAGAAAGATAACCCCAAGGTCCCTTTCCTGCTTGGTGCATGCTATATCCTCACCCCCCAACTGATATGTTGTTCCAGGGCTTTTGTGCCCCATATGCATTATTTTGCACTTTTTTGTGTTACATTTCAACTGCCAAACCCTTGACCATTGTTCAAGCTTCTGCAGGCCCCTCCTCATTCTGTTTATACCCTCTGGCTTGTCCACTCTGTTACAGAGCTTCATGTCATCAGCGAAAAGGGAAATTCTGCCTTCTAGGTCCTGCACAATGTCACCGATGAAGATGTTGAATAGGACCGGTCTCAGCATTGATCCCTGTGGCACTCCACTGGTCACTCTTCCCTCTGTGGAGTGACAGCCACATACCACTATCCTCTGTGTCCTGCCACTCAGCTAATTACCCATCCACCGCACTACTGTCCTGCCCACTGCTAGGTGATGCATTGACCAATCATAGTCAATGCATCACCTAGCAAGCACACATAACATATATATGATGGTGGGCCCATTGATGTTTGTCCCCATCTACATGATGTGTCACATCTGGGCCTGTCACACAACTTTGACTGTTGCCCAGATACTGGATCTGGTGACTGGGCTGTAGCACACCATGGGCACCTCAGCACCCCACATGGCATGCTGGGTGTTGCTGGGTGAAGCTGTGGCACTGCCAGACATCCTGGATGCATTACTTGATGATGGTCCACCTTATGGATGCAGCTGGGTGCCAGCCCAGATCAGGTCCTAGCCAGTAATTTGGGTCCCTGTCTGTGGGGGGATCAGACTGGTTACCCCAAGTTGATGGAACTGCTGGGGCATTGTGTGGCCTCCCCTCAGCAGCACAATAGTGTCCATGTTCTTCTGAAGCATTGTAACGACAGGTGGAGATCACCATCACTACAGTGTTCATAGTTACAGTTGTTGACACCTACTGCCGTGCAGTACTGTACAATTTATTCACCTGCAGTGGTTCCACCACCCTCCAGTGCACCCCATCCTGGGACAGGTACCAACGGTCACTGTATGACCTTGGGCAAGTCATTTAAACTCTCAAACCTCCAGTCATCCCAGCTGTGGAAAAGGATAATAGTAGGATCTCACTGGAAACAAGATGTTGCATCTCAGTTGAGCTATCCTGGGCAAATAAATTGTCAACAAAGAGGGTGAGAGTCTGAAGCAGTTATGCACCATAAGACATGGGCTTTGGCTTTGTAGCCTTGGTCTTCCCCATTTTGGGATCAAATGTTAAATCAAGCATGTGTATGAGCTGACCAGCAAAGGGCCATGTACCTGCCTCCTCAGTATGGTCACTGTCAAGAGAGCAGACAAAACACACATTGGAACTTAAAGGAATATAGTCTTCCAAGGTACCCTGATTAGTGGTGTCTACACCTGATGTGAGGGCAGTGTGGTAACAACTCGTGTTACACTTATGACAATGCAGCACTCTCCAAACAACTACAGCTGCCAGAGCACTCACCACTGTCAGCTGCATTGGGATTTGTAACAGTTATCATTATACAATGCATGTACTGATAAGCATATGAGTGTGTAGGCTATTTTGCTCTCTATGGGCATCCAGTGACCTCTGACATCCAGCTGTTAACTTAGTGTATATTTATTTATTTATTTGATTTTGATAGCCACGTAGGCTGTCTGAGACTTATGTCGCATTTTCAGGAGCAACTGGGAATTAGTTACATACAGTAAATGACATTCACTTGACACATCAGGTACAAAAAATGATATGTGAGACTGTGGGCCCGGTTTTCAGAGGGCCACTAGATTGGCACATGCTGCACCAATCCACAAGTGTGGCAAACTCCAGGTGTGTCAGGGACCCTGCGTCCGAATCCAGTACAAATAGGGTCCCTGCACCTAAGTCCCAAGAGTTTCTCCAGTCAGAGGGTTGTGGCAAAGCTTTGGTGCACTGGAGGGGTTTGACGGAGAGTCCTGTCAAGCCCCCCCCCCGCCTGGCACAACCATGGCCCAGACCCACAATATTGGGGGGGGGAGGCTGCATGGTACGCAGCAGCCCGCCTGGTAGGGGTGCCATGCAAGTAATGGACAGTATGGGCATGGCAGGATGTGGGAGGTTACTGTGGTGGCACCAGGGCAGTTGTGCCTCGAACTGTGCAAGGGAGTCATGGACTGGGTACTGGAATGTATGCTGACATGGACCACGACCTGGACCCCTTATGCTGCCAGCCTTGCCAGCTGTCCTACATTATGCCACCTCCCTGACAGGGAGTGACAGTCCCTGGTGGGACAGGATGAGGTGCTGCTGTTGGTGAGAGATGTAACCTGCGCAGCACCACCTGCACCAATGCACAGCCACAGGCACTGTAATAGTCACAGCAGGCGTGATGGGCACTCCAATTGGCAGGTGCCATGATGAGGTCTGGCAGAAAGTATGTCAGGGAGGTGGCATGATGCAGGACAGCTAGCAGGGATAGCAACAGCAGGGGGTCCAGGACATTATCTGTGCCATCATAATTTCCAGTACCCAGTCCATGGCTCTGTTGCACATTCCAGGGCATGACTGTCCTGGTGCTACCAGTGTACCCGTCACACCCTGCCATGCCCATGCAACCCACTACTGGAACCCCCACTGGTCAGTCTGCACTGTACCATGCAGCCCCCCCCAACATGGCTTACACCAGACATGTAGCACAAGAGCTGTTAGACCAGCTCATGGCTGGTCTAACTTCATCCTTGAGTTGCAACCACGGTAGGGCTTCAAAAATCCAAAACAAGGGGATGCTGCAGCCCCTCTGTGAAGCAAGCCCCCTAATGACCTGGTGCACTGGCACTCGTGGTGAAAGGGTAGTACAAGGCTGCTTCAGAGCATGGCATCCAAATTTCGATGCAGCCTGAATTAAAAAAATGGGATTGATACAACATTTGGTCCAAGGAGCTACTTGCGTCAAATCCTTTTAGCGCAAGCACCTTGAGCCAAATATCGGCTTTTGAAAATCAGTCCTAGTGTGTCAATTGTAGTAACAATTGATTCAACAGTCATGCGTATGAGCTGTGACTAAATGTCCATAGTGGGCCAAATATGTGACTGATGTGTGACATACTCAACTGGTTTTGAATAATGGCAATTGCTGGTTAATCTGCAACCCAGACCTCTACACCCTATCCTACAGGGCACATGGGTGGGTACAAACTGTAAGCACGCCCTCTGATTCAGGCATGTACTGTCACATTATACTTGATAGGCTATGATATCAACAATTTTGTTATGTACTTGCAGGATGAGAACAGAAGACTTGTGCTGGAGATGAAGGACATGCTCAGGGACGGAAAGCTTAGGCTGGGCACCGTTGGCCATTCCTGATAGATGGCACACCTTTTCTTCCATTTCTCAATATCATACTGGGGAATGATGTATACAGGGACTGCTATAGCCAAGTGTTGTCACTTGTGAGATATTCTGTAAGTTGGATCTCACAGATTGCTACAGTGTTGCTGAATGTGTTCATTGAGTGGTATAAACACTACATGCTGAATTAATGTATATTGTTAAACTTGCTGTTATTGTGACTTGCACAAATCAAAAGCTGTAAATTATAGGGAATCATCAAAAAAATTCATCATCCCCATTATAAATGAAAACAAGTTAGTGGATAACAAGCAGCATGGGTTTAGAGATAGTTGCTCATGCATGACTAAGCTAAATATTGTCTATGAACAGGTTAGCAAAGGTCTGGACATGGGTATACAAACTGATGCAGTTTGTCTTGACATACTATTCAAAGGCATTTAATTTCATAACAGACAGGGCAATAGTGTATAAAATATGTGGAATGGAGTTTCGAATTCATATAATTAACTGAATAAAAATACTGCCTCACCAATAGAAATCAAACGTAACAATTAAGGGTAAACTATCTGACCAAGATGTGGTGAGGCTCAGCCAATCAGGTTTTGCTATGGGTAAATACATCACCATTTGTTCATAGTATTAGGGATTCTTACACTGAACAGTGTGGACACTCTGCAGCACCAGGAAACTGTATTCTTCCTTTACAGGTCAACAAAATGGTATTTTTTATTGAGATGCTTACGGGAGAAGAGGGAGGTATGGATCAGAGGGGTGTTGGGAGGAGAGGGTTGCATTTACCACTGGGGTCTAGTCATGTGGAAGGAGACAGAGGGAATGTTTTTGGTGTGTCGATGGGGGAAAGGTATAAGTTATATGACGAGAGATATAGTCAGCAGTGGACTGTGCTGGGGAGAGGAGGGGGAATCTTTTGTTCAGAGGGTTACAGGGTGGGTTACCTGACAGGAGAGGTTAGGAGTGATTTGTAGGATGATGGCATAGTGGGTGGGGGGATTATAAATATTGGCAAAAGTTGTTTTTTTTAATAAAAAAAGTTTGGAGAAGCTAATGCAGCAGTCAGGAACTTGGCAAAACTTCGAAAAGTGTAATGTTCCTGACTTCGCACCAGCTTTGGGGAAAAATTTAAACTTTGAACATCTCTTACATCTAAGGGGCTATCTGCTTCTCCTAATGATTGCTCCCTGTAAATTAATGCTGTTTCAGCAGGGGTGCACAGGTCTGGCTGATGAGGGACTGGTTCTATGTGATAAGGGCGAATTTGGCATGCCAAACGCCCTTATCGCAATCCCACATCGCCAAAATTCAATTTCAGTGATGTGGAATCCCAGCGTAAGGAAACTCGGTGCAAAAAACTTTTTTTTTCTTTTATTATGGGGCTTGCCACACCCCCTAAATTAGGATTCTCAACTCTGAGGGGGCATGTTGGGTGGGGGGCATCTCGTTACAAAAAAAAACGCTGTCTCAGGCTGGACGCAACAAAAACTACTGGCACCCCGTCATGAACCCTGCATCCCCACCAAGCCAAGCCAGCACCTAGCCCACCATTACATGATGCCAGCTCTCTGGAAAACTGCAGCACCACCCCTCACATACCCTCCTGCCCCACATTCGGCAGGCTCGCTCCCACCACCCAAGCATGCGTATACACGCGTGACATTCTGTTGTCTTTTCAAAGCCCACCCCATCCAGTCGGCAACCCCAAACCCCCACCATCGGGGATCTACCCGAAAGTGGGTCACCATTTCAGCAGGTGCCCACTTGCTAGTGCCCCATATCATGGTATATCTGAGGAACCAAATCCTAACAATGCTGCTAGCATTACATAACAGGAAAAGTACAGGTTTTAAAAAAAATTAAAAATAATTACCTTCTTGTTTCGATTGTTCCTGCCATCCTCTCATAGAGTTAAGAAAATTAATCCTATTGGCTAGTAAGTGAAAGCCCTGTTGGGAGACAGTAGCAGTTGTTTTGAATAGAGATGTGAGAAACTGGAAAATTTCCCTCAGCGAAATATATAGTGTAATTAACGCATTTTGCTAAATATTTCGCTGGCCTAAAAGTGAAATTTTGCCCTCTGTTGTGAGCAAAATTTCATCCCCAAGCTTGCAGAATTTAACTAGCAGGCAAAATTTCATCATCCGCAGTGAAATTTCACCTTCTGCAGAAGTACTTTCACCTCCTGCGGTGAAATTTAGTGGCCACTGGCCAAAGTTCTCCGTGGTGTCTAGTGGTCCCCCCGCCCCCCTCCAGCTGCTCACTGGGCCAAATTGTTTTTCCTTGGTGTCCAGTGGTCCCCCCCAGCCAATCGCCATCCATAATTTAGTTAGATAGGCACCCCCCAAAGTTACCTTGGCCCCTGACCATTTGTTTTATTTAAAAAAAAAAAACCAAATCCTTGGTGTCTAGTGGACTCCCCACCCCATCATTAGCTACCAGCACCACGACCACCAGCTCCCCAGTACCCGATTGGGCCACCGGCACAGCCCTGAACTCATCCACTCCCAGCAGCCTGACTGAGCATGACTGACCGCTTGAATGAATGAGCGGTATGTGCTCATTCCTTCAAGCGCCAGTTGTGTTCAGTCAGGCTGCCGATCGTGGAGGTGGAGTGGAGGGTTGTGCTAGTGGTCCAGTTGGGGTACTGGAAGGAAGTTGGGTGGGTGCTGCTAACTAATTATGGGGTGGGGGTTGGGGGTCTGCTAGACACCAGGGAGTTGGAGTTGATTTGTTTTTTTTTTAATAAAATAAATGTCCGGGGGCCAAGGTAACGTGGGAAGGTGCCTATCTAATTAAATTATGGCCGGTGATCAGTAGGGGGGACCACTACACATCAGGGAGTGGGGGTTAATTTGTGTGCGTTGGGAGGTGCTTACTGACATTTGAGGTGGCTGGTGGTGGCGGGCGAAATTGCAATTTTTCCACAATTTCTCCAGCGAAATTTTATGTTGCTGCCTCTCTTATTTAAAATAGCACTGAAAGACTGACCATTCTCATTTTGTGTTTTGCTATTCTTGTTCCTTGTGTTTTAGAATGGCATCTTTCCACCTTTGTAACACTGTACATTCCATTTCCATCTCTAACTAGATCTTATGTTAACACTAGCTGTAATTCACTGCTTTACTGCTTTTCCTATTAATTATTGAAATATATTTACATAATCTACTCTTTAATATACTGTAATAAAAGAAATGAGGCTGAGCCATTATATAATCTCATAAAAACACACACTTCTGCATACATTGGTGCGCTGGTGTGGAACCCTGCCTACTCACTGGAGACCAAGCATTGGTCAAATGCCAAGCTTAAATTTACTGAAAAACTGGTACCACAACTGGGCTAAGGCGACAGGCAGATTCTGTACAGGAAGTATAACCTGAACTGTGTAATTTGTATTGTAACACATGATGCAACTCAACTATAGCATTATACTACTCTGTTTTCCTTATTACAGCATTTATATTAGTGACTTGTGAACCTTAAAGAAGGAGACTACTGTAAATAAGTATAGACTCAATGGTTTGTAAAAACCCTCTTAGACTATAAACACAATGTAATATAATAAGCGCATAATGTCCACTACAATCTGCATTTTGCTACCACCAACTTGCCCAAGATACCCAGAACTAAAACAAGAATCAGTGAAAGAGCTTTCTTCTACCAGACCACTTAACTATGAAATAAGCTACCCCTTCTACTCAAAATACAGTAAGCCAAAATATGCATGATCCACTAGATCACTGGGTTCCCCAGTGGCCTAATGGATAAAACCATTTCCTTGTTAACCAGAGACTGTGGTATCAAACCCCATCTGAATGAAAAACTGGATTGGAGCTGGCAGTATAGCCTAGAGTTTAAAGTAACAAGCTACAAATTAGCTTGGTACATCCAACAGGCCTGGGTTTCATTCCCACAAATTCCACTTGCATACTGTGTGACTCTGAATAACTCACTTAACCTCCCCAGTGCTCCCAGGTCATCACTGAAAACAGGCACTTGTGCCAAGCGGGCCTTACCTGGTTAACACAGAATTAAAAAAAAAAATGCATGATTCAAGAACTGGGTAGTAAAATACTTTAAAGATATGTAACTGCTTTGGAAATGGATTTATTGTCATCCCTTTTGTTTATTCTAGCCTCATAATCAGGAAAACTGTATTTGCCTTTTTCTATTTTTTACAGCGTTGTCTACAGTTTTTTACTTGGGCAACTGCATTGTTTCCCCTTTGATTTGGGTCATGGCTGGAAGAGGATCCATGTGTCTTTCCACATTACCCGGTAGTCACCAAAAAGCAAATATATTCATTTGCTCCCTTGCTATTCTCTTATTGACCGCATAAAATCACTCAGTGATGCTATACACATCACCTTGCTTGATCAGATGTCAGTCGATAAGCTAGTAGGTAACTAGTTTTGCAGGGTGAGGGAAGCTAATTGAGCAGCCATGATCATCTGATTGTCCCACACATCATGGATCGGCGTTGGGGGCACTGGGGCATTGTGCTTTGACTTGTCAATAAATGTCCATCTAAATGTTAAATCAGGTAGGGTGCAATTACTGTAAATATGATGCAAGGCAGAGGGAGGGAGGCGAAACTTCTTGTTTCTATAATTGGTCATGATTGGGGGTGCATAAGTGGCACTAGTTTTTGTTTATGAAATAAGGGGACTACTGGAGCTTAATGTTGGAGATGGGGTTATAACTTTAAAGATGGTGTAGGATGGGGCTGAGAGGACGAGCCCTGTCCTTTTTTTTCCATATAGATTTTTATCCCTGTTTTTGGGATATGACAGGCAGAGCCCCCCCCCCCGTGGGGCTTGCATCTGGTCAGTCTGCGTCCCAATCACCAGAGTCACAGCCAGGACCATCACAGAGCCTGCCATCTCTGTTTTCTCATCACCCTTGTTGTGGATGCAGGTACGCACATGGGACACATGCACACTGTGTTCCCAAAATACCCTCCCTTCATACTGCCCATCATCAGACACTGCAACCAGGCCTCCACCTGGTGGCAGTCATGTGGAGGGGGTGGCAACATCCCTCCCTGGGAGGAGAGATCTGTCTTGTGGCTGCTCAGTCTTGCTCCCCCCTTCCCCCAGCCAACCCCCAATGACCTAGGGCCCATTCCTGAATCTGGGTCACAAGTGCGGCATGAGGTGTGGTGTCCAGTGCCTACCAGGCCAGCCAAGCCCTGTCCTTTTGGGGTATGGAGCTAGTTGTTTTAAAGGACTAGTCAGTATATACATTGTTTCCAAATCCCTGAGACATCTGACTTCTGCTGTACTTCTTTTAGCCAGGAAAAGCAAGCAAAACCACATTACCTTATCCTAAAGGATCTACACTGGCTACCAGTTCAACAGCACATCCATTTCAAAAATGCCCTCCCAACCTACAAATCCCTTCTTGACCTTGTACCCGCCTATGTTTCTAAACTACTTAATTTCTTCTCTCCTTCTTTTCCCTTGACTGTACTTCTAATGCTCTTTTTTCTACCCTCTTCTGCTAACCTCACGTCTGTTGTTAACTGAGCTTTCTTTTCCTATGCTGCAGTTACTTGTTGGGAGAACCTCCCAAGAGAACCCAGGGAAGCCAACCATTATGATATACAATTTTTAAGTCATCTTTGAAGCCTTGTCTTTGTTCTAGGCTTTTGCTTCATAATTTTATCCTCATCGCTGTATTAATTTTCTTTTTCTTGGCTTCTATTGTGTTTTGTACCACACTATTGAGAATGAAGTTTGCCAGATGAATGGTGTTATTGTTGCAGATGACAAACCTATTATCAAAATAACAAGACAGAAAATGTTTGCTATGTCACAATGACAACATAGGTTTAATATGACATTATTCTTTACTGAACCAATAATGTGCTTTGTATCAATATGATTCATTCTTACAGTGGAATATGTTTTGTTATATTTTTCAAAATGCCATAACATGTTTATAAAACAAATAAACAGAGCTCCAAAAGAGTGCTAATTTGAAAAGAGGAAAAATATGTGCAGTATACAGGAAACAATACACACAATGGCCTGAATCAATATGCCATTTATCTTTTTTTGAGGGGACATGATGACCTTCGTAATTTATTCAGTCCTTTCTCCTCCTCATTTACAAAGATAAAGGTATATTCTGACTCATGCCGTTGAATATCCCGGAGTTATTCCATTTTTAGAAAGTGCTTTATACTGCATTAAGCTGTATGAAAGATTTGGGTGCCATATGAAATAAAATAACAGCGCATTATGTTGTACTGTCCCAGATTTCAGATCTAGTTACAGTACAAGGAAGTTCTTTGCTGGGATATACGTAAGCAATAAGACACGACAGGGTGTGCATGGAACATATTTTACCACATGGTCATGGGTGTAATAAGGCATGAGGCCACAGGCCGAGTGACTTTAGTTTCTGGCCGTGGGGTAAAATATGTTCCATGCACACCCTAGAGTGTCTTATTGCACTTATAAAATTGTCTAAGTTTTTTTTTTTACTTTAAACAGTCAGAAAAAAACGTTTAAATGCTTAAAAAAACACATTTGCTTATGGTAATTTATGATAAAACAGTTCTTCCATCTCTTGCATAATGACCTCATTATGCATGTGCTTTACAAGGTTTGTCCTGTGTAGGCATCAGTACTAAAGTTTGTTGCTAGCATAATGAAGGTGCACTAACCCCCAGTGTTTTTTGGTGTCTGTGATGGACAGAAGAGAGAGAGAATTATTATTTAATTTTGTTGTTATTGTGTTTTATGGATGACAGCACGGGAACACAGGATTAAGGCATGGGGAAACTGCAGTAGGAGCCAAAAGGGAATTGTAGCAGCGGCAATGAAATGTCAGAAGAAACATTTTTTTTCTGTTAGGTAAAAACTTTGATTAATATATTATAAGATTCCCTCAGCATTTGTTAGGTTTTACAGGTATCGGGGCAGGGGTGAGTGACTCAGTGCGGCGTTGCTTGTTTAAAAGAGTTTGCAAGTACACAGTGGGGGCCATCATGTCACAGAATGGGAAAATATCAAAACTGTCACAGAGTGGAATGGCAAACTATCAGTTTGCAGGATGGGATACGGGAGAACACTGTAAGTACTTTTTCAGCTGAAAGGAGACAAAAGCAAGGAGCTAGATGCATCAGAGTTTCCATGATCTACTGCAAGTGCAGGACGAGCCGCATTAATGAGTAAATAAAATGGCGGCATTTGAAAACTGAACATTCCAATGGCACACTGATTTTTTTTGCCACAGTGGTCATGGTTTCCAGCACTTGTTTTAACATGTGCATGGAACATATTCCATGCACAGCCATTAGCCAATCAGATTGTCAGAATAACCCTTGCCATTTTATAAACCATCATAAACTATAATCCAGCATTTCCTAATCACAATTTATTTTTTATTGTACTGGAAAAAGTTACTCTTAGTCATTCACAATCCAGTCACTGTCCAGTTTTTCTGTAATAACTGTACAGTGGACTCAATAATGGGATGGTGGCACTGCATTCTGATTGGCTAAGGACAATAATGGGATAGTGACTCTGCATTCTTATTGGCTGCTGTGTGTGTACTTAACCAATCAGAGAGCAAGCCCAGTTTACCCTCCCACTTCAACATGCAGCAGCCAATAAGAGAGTCTAGCAATGCTACAGTGCTTCTGTGATAAACAGTTAATGCTTTCTCACAGACACACTGTAGAACGACAAACAGATCTGGCAGTTTATTTTTTTCCACTATTATAGCAATAATATCAATAGTGGTCTGATTTTCCTAGGCAATAAATGGACCAGGGTATTTGTCCAGTTATTACCTTGTAAACCCAGACCACTATGCTATTATCATTATATTATTTATTTAAAGATTGGTAACTTGGAAAGGCACACTGAGCCAGAGCTCATTTCCAGGTGGGATTCGGGGGAAGGGGGATATAGGGTACAAGGAAAGGCAACTTTTATTTCTTGGGCACCCAATCCCAGAGGCTCTGGACGCTGTACAAACACAAGCATAAAGTGGGACAGTAAAATAATAGAATAATACAAAATAAAAAATGTAATTCAAAGAGTCAAAAAGACACCAGGCTACACAGTACATCATTACAAAATAGGAATTAAAATAGCAGGAATAAAACAGCAGGCCATAAATAAAAGCACGTACTGGTAATTATTAGTTACTTGTATCAGGTGGGAGAACCATGAAAGATCTATGTCTGGGAATGCTAAAGCATGCAGGTGGGTCTTTATGCAGGTCTTGAAAACCTTGACTGAAGGAGCCTCCCTGACAATTGGTGGTAGTGAGTCCCACAGGATGGGGCCAGTGACACTGAATGCCCTATCGCCAGCTGTATTTAGCCTCGTCCTGGGAACCACAAGTAGGCCCCTAGAGGAGGAGGGCAAAGCGAGCAGACAGGAACAGTAGGTGTAAGGAGATCAGACAGGTAGCCAGGGCCTAGTCCAGGTAGGGCCTCAAAGGTGAGCAAGCCCACCTTAAAGAGGACCCTCCACCTGACTGTTAGCCAGTGCAATTTGCACAACACTGTGGTAACATAACTGAACTTAGAAACTCCAGTCAGTAGCCCAGTGGCAGTGTTTTGCACCAGCTGTAGCCAGTGGAGGGTGCCTCCAGAGACCCCGAAATAGAGTGCATTACAGTAGTCGAGCCTGGAAGTCACAAAGGCATGTACCAGGGTAGGAAGGTCCTCAGGTGGAACTAGGGGTTTGATCCTAGTGATATTCCTGAGATGATAAAAGCTGCTTTTGATGATGGATGACACCTGGGGTTCAAAATTCAGCTCGTCATTGAGGAATATGCCCATATCGTGCACCCTAGAGGAAGCCGTCAAAGGTGTAGGCCCCAGGAATAAAGCTGTTGCCACACCAGAGGCAATCCTATCACACCTGTGGTTCGAATCCACTACCAGTACCTCCGTCTTGCCAGGGTTTAGTCATATCCAGCTGGAGGACATCCAGTCATTGATCTCGGCAAGGCAATTATTTAGCACATTCACAGTGTTGGATGTCCAAACGGCAAAGGAAAGATACAACCGGGCATCATCTGCACAGTAGTGAAAACCCATGTTGTATTTCCTAATGAGCTCACCCAGGGGCAGCATATACATGGCAAACAGCACTGGTGAGAAGACTGAGCCCTGAGGTACTCCACAGGACAGGAGGCTTGAGGAGGAGGAGAAATTCCCCATCACCTCCCGTTACCTCTCTTTTACAAGATAGGATTCAAACCAGCAGATGACAGTGCAGGTTAGTCCACAGTACTCTCTAAGGCAGTCAAGCAACACAGCATGGTCCACCATGTCAAGTGCTGAGTAGAGATTGAGGAAAATGAGAACTGACCCCTCTCCTCTATCTGTTGCCTTGAGGAGGTCACTGTACACCTGAACTAATGCCGTTTCAGTGCTATGCCTCCACAAAATCCAGACTGGAGTGGCTTATGGATATTAGAGGCCTCAAGGTGCTCTTCATGCTGTTGCACCACAATCTTCTCTACAACCTTGCCTAAAAAGGTCAGGTTGGATGTGGGACAGTAATTATCCAAGATGTCAGGATCTAGAGATGATTTTTTCAGGACTAGTCTCATCAGCACCTCTTTTAAGGAATCTGGGAAGACCCCCTCCAGTAACGAACATCGGGCAATCAAGGTGAACCAACCAACCAAGGCCAACGGAACTAACACATCCCATCAGGAAGCATGTTGAGATCGGGTCCAGTTTGCAATATGTGTGCTTTAGTTCAGAAACAACCCTGATGACCTCAGCAACCTCCACCAGTTTAAACACGTCCCAAACAGGCAAAGTGCCACTGCGATGTTCGTGGCAATCCCTGTTGGCCATACTCAGGCTCACTGGTGGAACTCCCTGCTGGATGGAGAACACCCTGTCAGAGAAAAACTGAACAAACTCTTCACATAGAGAGTCCAAAAAGGCTTTTATTTGGCTGTAGACAGACTGGATGTAACAGTCTGTTCACAGTCTGAAAAAGCATGGCAGGTTGGTTCTTCCCTGCGGCAATCTCCCTAGACAGAGATTCTGCCTTCTTATGGTTGATTGCCCCTGATACTCACAGTAGTGAGCATGCAGGACCAGTTTATCCTCTTCTAGTCTGGATTTCTGTCAGCGGTGCTTTAACTTCTGACCCAGAATATTCATCACCTTGAGCTCCCCATCATACCAAGGTGACCTCAAGTGAGAGGATTTGGGTCATACACAGACTAGTGTGAGGGCATCGAGTGCATCGGACATTGACTTGTTATAGGCGGCAACTGCATCATTCTTTTCAGAACTAACCAAATTAATCTCCAACTCTAGTCCTGGACCTGACAATATAAGCCCCAAGTTCCTGAGAAATACTGCACATGTAATCTCCCATCGCTTGTCTATTATTTACAACCTGTCATTAATTGAGGGACATATTTCCCAGGACTGGAGATCTGCTACCGTGGTCCTGATCTTTAAAACGGTTGATAGAGGGCTGCTGGAGAACTATAGGCCGATCAGCCTGACCTCCCATTGCTGCAAGATCATGGAGAAACTGATCAAAAAATGTCTGGAGGAATTCCTATTTATCAATAACTTAAATGATAATCAGCAATATGGATTTACTAAGGAAAGGTCCTGTTGCATAAATCTAATTAACTTTTATAATAATATTAGCATACATTTAGATAGTGGTATACCATAATATGTTATTTACTTAGACTTCTCCAAAGCCTTTGATAAGGCATCCCATAATATATTAATTATCAAATTAAAGGACAAGGGCATTGATAGCAGTTTAATTAGATGGATCCATTGTTGGCTCAATAATCAACATCAATGTGTTCACATTAATGACAGGTTGTCTAAACAGGTTCAAGTTAGCAGTGGTGTTCCTTAAGAATCAGTTTTAGGGCCTGTATTGTTTAACATCTTTATATCAGAAATGGGTAAAGACCTACATAATAATTTAAGCAAGTCTGCAGAGGATGCAAAGCTGGGAGAACAGGTCATTAGCCTCTCTTAACATTTCTCCCTAGTGCAGGAGTTGGGGAAAATTGAATCTTGGGCAACACAAAATGGTATGACATTTAATGTCAACAAATGTGTGACTATGCACTTTGGACATCGAAACACTAAACCCTCACATATTAAATCAAACCATACTAAGAAACTCATATTTAGAGAGGGACCTGGCTGTCCTTGTAGATAATAAGCTTTACCGTATCCTCTCATTACACATCTGCATCAAAAACTGCAATGGGTCTAATTTCTAGGATAAGGAGTTCTTTTTCCACTCGAACTGAGCAATGTGTTATCCCATTACATAGGACCTATGTCTGTCCTCACTTGGACTATGCATCTCAATTCTGGTCTTCGAACCTGATTAAAGATATAAATAGGGTGGAGAGAACCTAAAGGTCCGTCACAAAAATTGTTCCTAGATTAAAAAACATGACATATCAAGAGAGGTTAAATAGCACTGGGTTACTCAAACTTAAGACATCAAAGAGGTGACCTTTTACTTCTACACAAGATTTTACAGAGTAGTGATCTGATGAGCAGCTTTGGATTTGTTTACAATAATTCTATGAATACCACTAGATCACATAACAGTAAATTATTAGTTCTACGTGTTAATACAAACAAGAGTGGTCACTTTTACACGGTAAGGATAGCTAAAGTTTGGAATAAATTACCAGCAATGATTGTTAATATAAAGGATTTTAACTCATTTAAGTCTGCTTTGGATAATTTATTTTATAATAAGCAAATATTGGTCTAATTCTGACCTACCAGTGTGGGGGACATTCTTGATGGGCCTTGTGCTTTCTTATGTCCATTAAAACCTAGTAAACCTAGTAGCTCCATTCACACATGCAATACCTACACTAGATGGCTCAGTTGCTACCAGAAATCCCTCCAGAGACAGCCCCCTCAAATTCAGTGAGTAATCAACCAAGGAGTACAAATGCCAAGATAATTAAGGTCATGAGAATCGCAGGTAGAAAAATATCAATGGGATAATTAAGCAATAAGGCACAACAAGGTGAGTGTTATCTTGTAATAATGTCATTCCTGGGGTAGGTTGCTTCCACCACCCCAGGAGTGATGTTATTACACAATAACACACACCTTAGAGTGCCTTATTGCAATTATACAATGGCTTGATGTTATACAAAATAAAAAAAAAAATGTTTAGTAGATTTTTTGGGTTTCTGAAGAGACAACAGTGCTAGAAAGCTCCAATAAAACAATACAGTGATGTTATTGTGTAATAACGTCACTGTCTCAGGCACCCACTGACCAATCAGAATACAGGAAATTTCCTTGCCATTGTATAATTAACATTATGAACTGGCACCCAAAAAAATGGACAAAGCTGACTGACCAAGAGGTCTTTGAAGCTGTGATGATATCGGACTACATACTCACAGCTTCAAAAAAACTCCTTCCAACAGCCTCCTGACCCAGAATAAATCCACCTGACAGGGACATTTCTGACCCATAACAGCAGGAGCAGCGAGTCCTTTTCAATCCCACTTGACTTGCAACAACAAGGGCAAGGGTCAGACTCATCTTTAGAGACCCCCCCCTCCAATCACCACAATACAATGGACATTCACAACAAACTGCTGCACACCATTCAAGATCCTGTTTCCACAAACTGCATTGCTGCTGATCGTGGAATCTACATAAGAAAAATAAACATCTGCCATGTGACTGTGCCAGCTGCTTCATACGTACGAAAAATAGCAGCCAAGAAGACACAGCAAAAGAAAATACTGTCCAGCCACAGCAAGAAATTGTGTAACTGCACAGAAAAAAGGTCTCCTTGCCTGCCGCAGCAAGCAATCCACCTAATTACAGAATGGAGGAAACTGCTACACTACCACTACACTGAAACACGGAAGTGGCTGAGCGGCAACGGTTATGACCATCCTCGGCTGAGAGAGACCTGCTGCCGATAAGTAATTCATACAGTTACAACTAAATAGAAACATCCCTGGGCCACCAACACTTAAACTTTGTTTAACTTTTCTCCAGCAACTGTCCGACCACTCACCTCAGCTTTACTTCTTCAGGGGATTGAAGGTGCATGAGCAGAAACAATGCACAAATACCAGGCATTTATTCTTTATGTTTTAAATGATGCAGTCTGCCAAACCCAACATTTCACACAATGCATGACTATGGGGGTGGGGTGGGCAGCAAACCTGACGATTCTCAGCCAGCACTACAAGTATTGAAGGGGAGGCACCAGGATGAAGGAGTCCCAGACAGCACTAATGAAACCCTCTTTGCACTACTAAGCACTTCCTACAACCACAGCACCACCTGCTGACTACAACCCACAAAGTACTATTTTATCAAAGTGTATTCTTATGATTACCTAAAAATAATGTTGCACATATTATTAAATTCTTTTTTCCTTTTTTATTAATAGAGATGTTCACCCAGTTCATAATAACAATAATGCACTCCAGGGTGTGGTATATCATGGGATAGCATCACTTCTTGTGTGCATGAGACACTTGGCCTGCGGCCTTGTGCCTCACAATGCATCCGAGGTGTGACAATATCCCATGATATACCACACCCTATTGTGCATTATTGCTATATTATACTATACCGTAAATGCAATCTTGTAACCTCATATATTATCAAGAATGCCACATATCTTTTTTTAGGTGGAGTACTACACTGACATGTGGAGGTTTCAGCTTGAATGCCACCATATTCACTGGCTTACTGTGGTGATCATGAGCAGAGAACATTACCATTTTCAGTTTTCCTACTGTATCTATAAAATTAAATAGGCACTGGACACCCACTAAAAATGAGATTACATGTCAGTTGGGTTACCCTGTACAAATAAACTGTAAAAACCAAAAAATATATACATTCTAAAAAACAGATGCATTTGTAGGTGGTGTGGTTAAATCATTAGAGCACAAAACACTGAAACTAGAAGATTACTAATTCATAGCCCACCACAAGCATTCACTCACTTGGTAACCACGTGCATGATACTTGACCTCCCTGTGCTTCAGTCCTCAGAGCAGCTAAATTAAATAGAATCAGATCCAATCAGTAGAGAAGTTAAAATGCTGCATTTAAAGCTATTCAGATTCAGCTTTAGATGGAAGTACATTTAGTGATTCAATTTTCCTATTTAAGATGAATGTGCCCATTATTAGCTTTAGAGGCTAATTTCTGTGTGTGTGTGTGTGTGTGTGTGTGTGTGTGTCTGTGTGTGTGTGTTTTCTGTTACCTCCTTGGACACCTACTACCTACTGCAGATCATCTACATGAGACCTAGGTTGGGTGTACCTCTGAAGGGATTACCATGGCTACTATCCCCAATACCTGACTGCTTTCTCATTGAAGCCCCTGGGTGAGTAACTACCCAGGAAGGGCCTCTGATCCCTGGCTGGAGGGACATCCTTCATGGCCAGCTATTTGAGTTTCTTGCCGAGAAATCAGGATCAGTGAAATAAAGATGAAGTGGCTCAGAGTCCAGATGCCCCAAATGGGAGATTGGCATGGCACTGCCATGTGCAACAGGAAACCATTTTAGTGTTCCTCCACAATCCCACCCCTTAAAATGCAGACTCATGTGCATGTGATGGCACACCGGTAGCCCTCACATGTGTTTTCTCCACTCACGTGCACTCCTGGCTATGCTAAAACTTGAAGTAACCAAATGACAGTTGTGCTGTGACAGACACTAGAAGAAGAAGAAGAAGAAGAAGAAGAAGAAGAAGAAGAAGAAGAAGAATTAGCATTTAAATAGCTCTTTTCATACACATAGTATTCCAAAGCATTTTACAAGCAATGAGAGACTGGTAGTAAAGTGACTGAATGTGTAGGGGCAGCCATTTTGCACACCAACACCCACACACAGCCTTGGATAATTGTACAAACTGTTTTTTTTTGATATGGGAAGAGAAATGTTGGCAGGACAATGGGGGAAGTCCCCTACTCTTGGCAGTAAGGGAAGCTACTGTTGTTTCGGATGGCAGACCAGGAGACTGCAGATCATGTCAGGCTGCAGCAGGCTGGGGAATGGTCCTCCACCCTGGTTGGTTTTGCTAAGGAGGACAAGGAAATAAATAGCTGATCTATCATCGAAAATATTATTTTGCCTATTGAAGAAAGTATGGATCTCAAGGACACCTGTCACACTATGGAAAATGATGAGGAAATCGATGATTCGATCCTAGAACAAGAACTAGCTGAAAAGAAGGCTAAATTACTTCAAATGCTCACAGGAGATGAAGCACTGTAGAATAAACGGAAAGAAGATTTAAAAAAAAGAACCGCACATGCATTGGCAAAGATGAACATTTCTTTAGCTCTCCCTATGTTAAGTGAGGAATCATCAGACAAGAATGGCCCAAACCCTGCAGAGGAACAATCTCAACAGCTGCCAGCTGTGGCAGATGTACAAGCTGCTTTTTCTGTGTCAAATGCCACTCCAGGAGACTTGCATTGGACTCAGCAGAAAGCATTATCAAAAACCAGATGGATTATATCTAAAGATGGAAAATGGATCCCTGTTCCCAAATGGGACAAAAATACCTTTTCTCAAACATCACCAGAATAGTGCCCACCAACTCTAAACCAGGTACCTGCACCTTTTCAATCAAATAAAGTTGAAACTGAAGGCTTGCCTAAAATAACTAGTAATGTGAACAATGAAATAAAGAGTGAAACTAAGGATTTACCTGTCGAAGGATCCCTAGCAAACCCCCAAAATGGTGACCACTCAGGTCTCTTAACATACAAACCCTGTGTCTCCTATACAAGGGGATTCTGTACCTCAATCCACACCTATTGCTGCAATTGAAAATGTAACACTTGGCTCTCCACCTCCAATTTCGGAGCACAGGGGCCCAGCGCAACTCTCAGGTCTGCCACCACTGGATTAGAACCCCCACCACCACCACAGCATCCACTATTATCAGAACATTTCCATAAAAAAGAAGTGGCTCTTAGATGAAATGCTGTACGTATCAGATACAAAGGCGGTCTTGAAACCAGACCAGATAGACAGTATGTGAATGGAAAACTTTCAAAGGAATCACTACATTTCTCTTCAACTGAGATGTTTGCCTTTATTAATATGTCTAGCGAGGACAATTTTGATGTGAGTTTTGAGACACCCCATGCGCTAGAAAAAGTTTGGTTAAGGTATTACCAAGAAAAGTTTTCTCCCCTTTGGACACCCTTTCTTGTAATCCCTCTTACCAAACCGTTAATTAAATTCGTTACAGTCATGTTTTGAAATGAGGGGATTCATGTCAAAGTTATTGTAGACTGGCTTCAGCAAAAATGCAAAGTTCTCAGTGCCCCTGAGGCCATCTTGGATGATGATCTGTTTTGGACTGGAGGATGGAAATTAAAAGTCAAGTTGAAACAAACTGAAGAAGGGATACATTACATTCCTAACTCTTTCTTGTTAGGCTGACACAGAGGCGTCTGTTTTTATGCAGGGCAACCTTCTGCCTGCTACAAGTGTGGGGCTCAAACTCACCTATTAAGTATATGCGATAAACCCAGATGTGACGACTGTGGTGAAATCGACCATAAAAATATGCAATGCGCTAACCATATGAAATGTGACTTACACTTGGTTGTACTTGGTATTATACTTGGTTAATTTAGACAAAGTAAACTAAGAGCCCATTAAATTATCTTCCCACTCCATGTGGGGTTTTATAGGGCCATTTGTTTAAGGATCAGGAAATCATCTAATTTACTCTTGAATTGATCAAAAGTAGTAGCAAGTACAATATCGCTTGGTAGGGAATTCCATAATCTAGCCATTCTTATGATAAAGAAATTGGATCTTTTAACTGTATTTACCTTTGGAATATTTAGTTGTCTAGAGTGCAGTCTTAGTCCTTTAGATAATAACATTTTGCTTTTTATGCCACATTGCCTCATAAGATTTGAATTCTGCATTATTTTGTACATAAGAAACAAGTCTCCCCTTATTCTTCTTGTCTCCAATGTAAACAGTTTTAGGGCTTTTACCCTCCAGCTATATTCCCTATTTATTAATCCAACTAATGATTTTGTCATTCTCCTTTTCACTTTTTCAATTAACTTAATATCCCTCTTAAGGTAGGGGCTCTGCAGGGGGGATTCATAGTTGAGGTGAGGAATGACATTTGATTTATACAATTTCATTGGACCAAGATTATCCTTTGTTAAAATTGTTTTTTTGATAGTTCTTATTAATCTATTAGCTTTAAGTGATATATGATGGCAATGGTCAACTGAATCAAATTTTGTATTCACCCAGATTCCCAGGACTAGTTCCTTCTTAGACGATTTTAAGGTTTTACCATTCAATTTATATTTATATTCAGGATTTTTCTTACCAAAGTGCAAACTGAGCACTTAGCATCATTTAACTCCATTTTATTACTCCTGTCCCAATTTTCAATTTATTCAAGATCCAGACAAATTTCTTTATAACTCTTCAATGAATCCACCTCATGCCCTAACTTGATGTCATCTGCAAATTTGGAGATGACACTCTTAATTCCACTCCTCATATCACTACTATACAATGAAAACAGTGCAGGCCCAAGAACTGATCCCTTGGGGACTCCACTGGTGACATACTCCTAGTTGGATCTTACATCGTTGATCCTGACAGACTGAGTGCATCTGTAAGCCAATTTCTAATCCAACTAACAATGACTTTATTTATTCCTATGGCGTTCAATTTAGTCATTAATTAATAACGGGGCACAGTATGAAATGCCTTCCTAATATCCAGGAGGATGATATCGGTTGAGATAATGTCATTTAAGTTATCACTTCACAGAATGACACAAGGTTCATAATACAGGGCAATCCTTTACAAAAAACATGTTTGGAATGATCTACAAGATGTAGCACATCCCTCACACCTTTAATGCAGTTTTTAATAATCCTTTCCATTAATTCAGAACAGATGGAAGTTAGACTAATTGGCCTATAATTAGATATGTTGGAACAGTCTCCTTTTTTAAAGATGGGAACAACTACAGCCCTTTTCCAATCCTCAGGGATCTCTGCTGTTTTAAGTGAATGGTTAAATAGCAATGTTAATGGATGGGCAAGCGATTTTGCTAAGTTGTTTAAGGACAACAGGACTTAGATTGTCTGGGCCTGGAGCAGAAGAATACTTCAACTTCAGTAATTCATTCAGCACTTCTTCTCTGAGAATTTGGATAGGGGGAGAATCATTTATAGTACATACTGGAGTAGAATTTGTAGGTGGGTTGAAAATAGAAACAAAGTACTGATTAAAGGTGTTTGCCATTGCTATAGGTTTGGTAATCAATTTACCATTCTCGGATATAGATGCAATAGTTTTCTTAGCATTTTTATTAGTGTTAATATACTGTAGGCATAAAAACATGTCTTTTTTCCAAGGCATATAAGCCTCTCATGTCTTTTTTCTGAGCCAGTCATAATTCTAATTTCTTTTTCTCCTTTCTTATTACTTTGTTTAATTTGGATTCTTCTATTTTGTAGAGTTTCTGATTTCTGTCTTTTTTATATACCTTTTGAAGAACTTGTGGTTTCTATGTATTTGTTTCCTAATGGCTTTGTTTAACCATAAAGGAATAATTCCTTTTTTATTGTATTTTTTCCTCATAGGTACGTATCTCTGGGTCAAATCATGGATGATGTTCTTAGTTTTTACCCACATGTCGCTAGCTTTTATTCCACTGAGAGTAAGATCCCAATTAATTTGATTTAGTTTGTTAAATATTTCACTCCACTTGGTGTGTTTATAATCAGGAGTTACTGTAGGTAAATTATCTTTCAACCTGAAACAATTGATTTGACATTCTACCATATTGTGGTTGCTAGATGCAAAATGACTGATAACCTTTGCACCAATAATATGTTTAGAACTATTAGAAATAATCAAGTCCAGAATATTTGAATCCCTAGTTGGTTCAGTCACAAGTTGATCACATCCACATGATACAAATGTATCCAATAGATCCCTTTCAAATTTGTTCGTACCCTACAGAATGTCTCAATTAATGCCAGGTGCATTGAAATCACCAACAATTAAGACATCTCGTAGTCCTGTGGCAACCTCTATTTCTTGTAAGATAGCATTGATAGTGTTCTTATCAAATGATGGGGGTCTGTAACATACTCCCATAATTAATTTGGGGGAGAGCAATAAATCCAAATTATGTGAAGAATTTGGCCATTTTTTTTAGCATGCCCTTGGGCTGCAAAAAATAAGACAAATACAATCAATTCAGACTTACTAATTCAAAAAGCACAAGCCACAGAAACAACACATGAACAGAACTTGACTCTGCATAACAAACCAGATAGTTCCATTACCCTGAATGTCCAAAGAGGAAATATTTCAGACAGTACTATCCAGGACTCAGATAATAAACCTAGGCCTGAGAATGATGCATTCATGGCACAATCTGACATACTTTTACAACCTTTTTGCTATCAGGACCCCCAGTTAGAGGACTCAGTGGAGGGTCCATATGATATGCCACCACTGAAAGAGTGATCTGCACCTTTAACCAGGAGACAGTCCACTAGAAAACTTAAGACTGACCCTGACCCACCTAGGGTGGAGACTGAAAATAGCTTTTCCATGCTGGCCAGCTCAAATTGGGGTGACTCTGATATGGAAGAAGTGGGGGTCTGATACTACCTCCCAGACCTCCGAAAATCCTAAAACAGAAGTTAACAAGTATTAAGGGAGAAAAAAGAAAAGGAAGAAAAAGAGTTAAGATACTATAACATTGTCATAATTTCGGAATGCACTGTTTTGCCTCAGTAAATGTTTGTAGTCTACTAAATTACAAAAAGAGACAAACAGTCTTCCAATACTTGCATGATCAAAAAATTGATTGTTGTTTTTTACAGGAGACTTGGATGTCATCATCAGCACAAATTAAACTTTTTCAAGCAGAATGGTACTGGGGACCCTCCTATTGGTCCTTTTGTTTGGATAGGGCAGATGGGGTGGGTATATTATTTCAGGGTAATTCTTTTCACGTGTCCAAAGTAATAGATCTTATTCCTGGAAGATTATTCATTTTGAATGAGATTTGGGGGTATAAACCATGTAGATGTATTACGGTATATGGCCCTCAGTCAAAAGCTGACAGGGTGTCCCTTCTTGCTACCTTACAACCATTCTTAGTTACAACAAGAACCATATTTTTCATGAGGGGATTTTAATTGTAGCATCCACAATAAGAGCAGCAGTCAACTGGAAAAAAAGAAATATTGTGACTCCTATGCATTAGAAAAATGTATCAAATTAGTAGACCTAACAAACTGTGCTGAATATCAAGCATCAGGACCCACTTTTACTTATAAGAGAGGGAAATTTATGACTACCGTAGGCTATTTGTTTCTATCAAAGGATGTTCAGGTGGTTCAGCTGGACATACTCCCATCATGATTCACTGATCATATCTTAATCAAAATCTCAATCCAGGTAAAGTCAGACAAAATTCCTAAACAAAATAGATAAAAATTAAATAACTCAAGCAAGGTAATGCACCTGGGAAACAAAAACCCAGGGGAAGAGTACACAATGGGGGGTGAGATACTAACAACAACAAAAATGGAAAGGGACCGGGGGGTAGTCATATCAGATGACCTAAAGGTGGGCAAGCAATGTGAGAAGGCAGCAAGGAGGGCTGGGGGGATACTGGGATGCATAGGGAGAGGCATCACCAGTAGAAAACAGGAAGTTATTATCCCTCTGTACAGACAGCTGGTGAGACCCCATCTGGAGTACTGTGTGCAGTTCTGGAGACCCAATCTCGCAAAGACATAGACAGGATGGAAGCTGTCCAGAGGGAGGGCAACTAAAATGGTGCAGGGTCTGCACGGAGGACATATAAAGAAGATAGACTTAAGAACTTAATATGTATAGCCTCGAGAAAAGGAGGGAGAGGGGGACATGATAGAAACTTTCAAGTACCTCAAGGGAATCAACAAAGTCCAAGAGGCAGCATCTTTCAAAAAGAAGTGTGCAAGAACAAGAGGCACAATTTGAAGATAGAGTGGGGTGGCTCAGAGGTAATTTAAGGAGTATTTTTTCACAGAGGTTGTTGGATGCATGGAATGGCCTTCCGGAGGAGGTTGTGGAGTCAAAATCAGTGGTGGAATTCAAGCATGCATGGGATAGTCATAAGGCAATTCTGGGGGTGGGGGTAGGAAGAAGTAGGCTGCTGGTTAACTAGGATCTGCAGCTTATCCAGTAGGTAGGGAAATGGGCAGACTGGGTGGGCCAAGCGGTCCTTATCTGCTGTCAAATTCTATGTTTCTATGTTTCTATGTTTCTTTCACACTTCTCAGTACAAGCAGGAATTTCAGGACTATTACGGGCTAGAGCTTCAGTTTTTGATTTGTATGAAGATATAGGTAAATGGTGGGCAGATACCAAGAAAGACATAAAACAATGGTTTCAGAGGTTTGGTAGGAATAACGAATTAAATAATTGTTTTGCATATTTAAAACTCTGATCACAACTGCAATATTTATTCTCCCTAGTAACCATATCTAGATAAGATTTTTCATCTCAGATTAACAATCTAAAATTAGAAATAAAAAAATGGCAATATGATAGGGCAAGTACTATTAAAGCAGACGTGGAATATGGTACTCAAAAATCCCCTATAGGAGACCAATTCGAAGGTTGTAAAAAGCAGAAGGAAGCATTTTCCTTTTCCTGCCCCAAAAATGAGAGAGGGCAGTTAGTATACACTGAGGGAGAGTTATACAGTGTTATTGTGAGCCATTTAAAATCATTCAAAATGGAACAGGCACCCTTGGAATCAGAAATCAATTCATATCTATCCATAACTCTATAGCCAATAACCCCTTGTGTAGGACAGGATATGATAAAACCCATCCTAGCATCAGAAAAAGAATATATCACTGGGACATCAAAAGCAGGAGCATTTCCAGGGAAAGATGGGCTACCATATGAATTTTACAAAGCCTTTGCAAAAGAGATAACTGTATGTTTAGAAAAAGTATTTACATACTTCTTTAATAAACGTCTGGTTCTCGAATATTTTACCACAGGGCTTATGTTTTTATTTAAATCAGAAGACAGGCATGACATTCTGAATTGTAGACCCATAAGCCTCCTAAATGCTGATTTAAAAATGTCACAGGCATTAAATTTGCATCTAAGGGCCACAGCCAAAATCTTAATTCACCCCTCCCAGTCTTGAGGCCTTCCTGAGTAAAAAATATAACATTCACTAATGATAATAAGGGATCTGACAGAATTTTACACTTTTTATCAAAAATCTGTAGTTCTTCTGTTACTTGATCAAATCAAGGCTTTTCACTGAGTAAATCATTCATTTTTATTCATCGCCCTAAAAGCTTATGGAATACTGGCTGAGTTTATTCATTGGTTGCAGTTATTATATACATTTGCTACTATATGTCTCATTATTAATGGTCAAATCACCTCAGAGATAAAAGTATCAGAAGGTGTCAGACAGGGTGTCCTTTAAGAACCCTGTTGTACATCTTCTCCTTAGATCCAGTTATTAGGAGATTAACTCAAAACACGCAACTACAAAGTCTTTCTGGGGGAAGTAATGGAGACAAAGTTAAGGTTCTAGCATATGCTGACAATACTAACATGCTAAAATGCCAGCAGAATAGGCCTAAAGGTCTTTCGTGTCTACTTGTTTGGTCAGCCCTCACCCTGGGAGCTGACCTTGCTGCCCCCCTCGCCTTCTCTGGCTTCTCCCTTCCCAGTTCCGGATATTCTCGCTGCATTGGATTTTGCTTCCAGAACCCTTCCCCTGTACCTGTCCCACCCCCTCTTGAACCCCTCCACTGTCTCTGCCTCCACCAGCCCCCTAGGCAGTGCATTCCATGGCTCCACCACTCTCTCAGAGAAGTAGCACCTCCTCCTTTCTCCCCTGAATCTTCCCCCCTCCAGCTTCCACCCATGCCCTTTAGTGGCCCCCTCCTCCTTCCTTCAAAGCACCCTGACTGCTCCTCCCCTATTTACCCCCTTCATGTACCTGAAGACCTCTATCATGTCCCCCTGGTCCCTTCTCTCTTCCAATGTGCACATATTTAGCTCTTCGAGCCTCTCCTCATAGGTCCTGTCCCCCAAGCCCCAAATCATTTTGGTTGCCCTCCTCTGGACCCTCTCCAGGAGTTTAATGTCCCTCTTTAAGTGTGGCCTCCAAAACTGCATGCAGTACTTGAGGTGCGGCCTCACCAAGTAGTTATACAGAGGGAGTATTACTTCCCTCCTTCTGGAGGCGATCCCCCTAGCAATGCATCCCAGAATCCTGTTGGCCTTGGCTACTGCCCTCCTACAAGTCTCCGAGTTGTTCATCTTGACATCCATCACCACCCCCAGGTCCCTCTCAGCCATAGAGACTTGTAGCATCCCCCCCCCAGGGTGTACACTTGGCCCGGGTTTCTGGGCCCCAGGTGCAGTAGCTTGCATTTCCCTGCATTGAACCTCAGCTTCCACTTTCTAGACCATCTTTCCAGAGCCTCCAGGTCCCCTGTAGGGCCACCCTCCCCTCCTCCCCATCCACCACTGCCCCCAGTTTTGAGTCATCCACAGAGACTCATCTCACTCCTGATATCTGTCCTAATGTCAGAGACATAGGCATTGAACAGGAGGGGCCCAAGGACTGATCCCTGTGGGACCCCACTAATGACCCTTCTTGGGGATGAGACTATCCCACCAGCTACGACCCTCTGGGTCCAGTCCTGGAGCCAATTGCCTATGCATCTGATCATCTGGTTCCCTACCCCCATTTCTCCCAGCTTATCCAACAGGCCCTCATGAGGAACAGAGTCAAATGCCTTGCTGAAGTCTAGAAAGAGGAAGTCCACTGGTCTACCCAGGTCCAAGGCACTCATCACCCAGTCATAGAACTCCACAAGGTTTGTCTGACACAATTTCCCCAGGATGAATCCATGTTGTCTATCGTCCAGGCACCCTGACTTTTCCAGGTCCCCCTAGCCTCTCATTGACAATGTCCTCCATCACCTTGTCCACCACTGATGTCAGGCTGACAGGCCTGTAGTTCCCTGCCACCTCCCTTGATCCCCCCTTGTGGATAGGCACTCTATGCACCACCTTCCAGTCCTGGGGCACCCACCTTGTCCTCAGAGATATGGTGAAAAGCACCACCAGGGGTTTCTTAAAGAATCCTAATGGTATACCTATTTTCGTTCAAGAGATGCAGGCATATGCAGCTGTCTCAAATGCCCTGCTGAATGTGAAAAAAAGCAAAGGCCTATGAATTGGGATCTCATCCCCTACTCAATCTCTACCAAATGAACCACTTAAAATATTTGGTATCACTTTTGGTCCTCAAAATGTACCTCTTCTTAACTGGAAGTCAGCTAAAACCACATGTGAAAGCAATGTCCAGAGGTGGAAGGGATGGACAATGACTAAATTAAAAAGAGTACAATTTATAAAGCAGTTCTTAATTCCTTGTTTTTTATATATTGGAATAATCTTCCTACCACCAGCTGCTTTAGAGAGGCAATTGTATAGTTGTTTTTTTTTCAAATGCTGTGAGGCAGCAGATTAAATCCCATAAAGAGGGCATATACATATCTACCCAAAGACAAGGGAGGTTCAGGAATGTGGATCCAATTTTTTTTCATACCTTTTTTTATTCCTAAACACTTAAGTTAGGTTTTACCCCCTCAGAAAATTTACCACATAAATGGATATGGAATAATCTTGCACAATATCCCCCCCACCCCCAAGTGACACCTCACCATCGGATTCCTGAGTATCTAAAACCTTCTGTTCAGAAACTATATAAATGGGGCATCTCCAAGTTTCAGATTATACAACATTCAGGGCCACAATTATATATATTTACTATGATGCTAACTAATCCTTCTGAGCCTGAGCTGAAAAACAGCCCCTCCCCAACAAAAGAGATGGAGTTTTGGCACAATTAAATAATAAAAGGATCCCCCAACACATGTGGGAAATATTATAGGCTCTTCTCAAATGGAAGGTTAAACATTCATGGAACTAGTAAACACAAGGCCCAAGAAGATCATTATTGCTCTTATACTTCCTGCTTTGCTGAGGAGGAAATTATGGAGCATTTTCTGTTAAAATGTCCCCATGTTATACCTTTATGAAAATATCTAGCAAATAGATGGAATCTCTAGTGGTTGATAGGGCTTTCCTATGATATAGTTGTATTAGGAAACTACCTTCCTATTCATAATAAATACCACAAGGACACCTTAGCTGTATTTTTTGTTGTTTGAAATTCTATTTATGACAGGCTAGATATCAATGGGTTCTTCAGCAACAAGCTATGTCTCATGAAACATTTAGCAAACTATGTGTATCAGCATTACAAACTATTTATGATTATGATGTCTCTCGCCATCCCCAATCAAAAGTTAAAATGTGGGGCAAAGGTTTCTCATTGTTTACTAAATATAAATTACATTGGAACTCTATGAAACTAAAGTAAGTCTGTCAAGATCAGAATTGATCTGATTTTCAGTACAAAATGGGATTCATGGTATGTCTTACGCTAAAAATTAGGAAAATTAAAAATTGGGGGCCTTTCACCAATAGTTTTTTTGGAGTGAGTAAAATGGTTTACAATAATTAGGATCTTGTATGTGAGATAACAAGAGACTCCAGGAATTAGGGGATACACTTATTTCGATTATGATTTTTCTCTTTGCGTTTATATATCTGTGACTATGAGTACAGTATGTTTTGTATGATTTTGATTTAATGTGTTTTTTCAATAAAATCTCCCTACTCTTGGCTGTAGGGATGTTCCTAGCCATCTTGCTGCCAGTCAAGATGGCAGACCTCAGAGGTGGAGAGAGGATGGAGGTGGTGGAAGCAGAGGGAATAGCCTATTCTTCTATTTCCTTTTCGCAATAGCCAGGCAGAAATGATGGAAGATATGGAGCATACCAGTGCTTTACCACATCCAGAGATAGGGGGTGGAAAACCTGGAATGGAGCATAGGGTAGAGGCAACAGCACAGCTTATTACATTGGAGCAGATTAACATGGAAGATGACAAGCTTGTAAAAGAGCTAGAAACATAAAAACAGTAATTGGTCAAAATTATTGATGAGCAGGAAGGTGTGCTAAAATACTGAAAGAAGCCAGTTTTAAAATCATTAACAGTCAGAACACAGATGAATACAGAGGAGGAGAGGCAGAAAATTGCAGCTGATTGTGACAGCTGTTGATGCAGGAGCATCAAAGGTCCAAGCCGCCAAACTGACAACTACCAGGCCAGCCCCCAATTCACTGAAGGACAAGGCAGAGACTCAGAAAGAAGACACAGAAAAACTGTCCAGTTTAAAAATACAAGTGAGTAACTTTCCTCCAAGAATGATAAAACCACTGACTTGGCAAACAAAATTAGCATCTGCCCTTCCTTTGCTACAGGTGGTAGCTTTGGAGAAAAAGTAAAATGAAAGAAAATACACAGGTAACTAAATAAAATAGAACAACACTGTGACTAAGAAGAGTGAGCACAGGACTGCCCACAACTAGTGTCGGAAACCCCGAATGGTCTCCAGAGAAGGCACTCACAGAGGCAGGGTGGGTAACAAATGAGAGTGGAAAATGGAAGCCCGATGTAACTGATCCCATGGTGCAAAAATACAATGAAGCTATTCCCTGGAGACAGCAGCATAAAATAAACTTATTGACTATACCCTCACAGGATATACAAACAGCTCCTACTGTCCAGAATACAGGTGCATGTACAAATTTAACTCCTGCAAAGACACAAATTGTAGAACTACCTGTTGTTACTGAACTGGCAATACATACTGAGGGGCAGGAAGCAGATAAAAGGGAAGCAGAAACACATAGAATGACCCTGAACCCTCTACTTCCTCTTTAAGTAATAAGGAAACACTCAGAAAGTTTGCAGAAGTTTTTACACCATGGGGAGAACCGGCCCATAGAAAAAATGCAGTTTGGTCCATCTACAAAAAGGAGGACTACAGAGCCCCTGACTGAGTTTATACAAAAACACTTATAAAAGATTCAATTCAATTTTTTGCACTGGAAATATATGTGTTATTATACACCCGAGATGCAAATTTCAGCATATGTTTTATGTTTTATGTATAGCAGGACTTGGAAGATTCTGCACAAAATACAATGCCTTGAAGAATACCTTACTACTCTTTTCCCCTGTAAGCTACCGACTGTAACAAAGGAGGGCTGGATGCTAATGTTTTTGCCATGTCAGTGGTTTGGAGGCAGTACAGTGCAGTGGTTTAAGGCTCTGAGCTACAAACCTGGAGACCTGGGTTTGAATCCCACAGCCCCACACTTGCGTACAGTGTGATTCTGAGCAAGTCATTTAACTTCCTTGTGCCGCCAGGTTGCACCTGGAAACAAGCTTTGGCTTAGTGTGCCTCTCCTGGTTAAACAATTTGCCCCCCCCCCTTCACCCATGATCGCCTTTCCTTGCAGTCCCATTTAAAAAACTAACTTTGGGAACAGTTACTGTATCATTTAAAAACAAAGGGGTGAATATTTAAAACATTTTGTATTGGTTGGGTAAGCAATGTGAGGTACTAGACACCAATACTCCAATAATAGACTCTGAACAAATATGGACGGGGGAAGGAAAATAAGGGTGAAACTGTTGCACACAGACTTAGGGGTATTGCATTTAACAAATGTATTTTTGGGGGGACAGGACTGTGGTACATTGTTTTACTAATAACAGCCAAAATCCTTTTTTAAGTGTGGGTCACAGGCACATTTAGGTAATGCCTGTAATACCACTAGATGCAGCCATTGTTTATAATATGGACATCTGTCAACAAATTGTAAAAATTATTTTTAATGCAATCTGCGAGAGCAGCAGGAACACTCACATACAAAATGCCCTGAGCATTCCATGACAAAGAGGGGGACCAGTTCCTATTGCAGGAGACATTAGTTACTCAGGCACAGCAACAAGGAGCAGCACAGGCCTCAGAAAATAGGTTGGAATATCTCCATGCTACCTCCACAGCACAAGCCATGAACACTGAAGCAGTGTAGGAACCGCAGGAAACCTCAAAAACTGAAGCAGATTTAGAGGAGAGGGACATACAACTGAACATAGAGCTTGAAAATTTCCAGAAAGTCACAACCAGTGTAGCTCCCTCTACAGCTCAGGTTTTAGCAGAGAACACTATATATACTTAGACAGAGGACCAACAGCCTATGGAACAGACCCCACCCCCAATAGAAGGATTCAAGCACTTTTTTTTTTTTTGATGTTATTTTCTCTCCTCGGAGCTCTGGCTACAACCCCCGCATTCTGTCGTTCCCCCGGCGCCATCCCCGGACATGAGACCCCCTCCCCTCTGTACCCCGCGACTTACCCTTCGTGGCAGGGTGGTGGGGAGTGACTCAACCCACCCCAACAGATCCATGCCAGGGAGGCGCCCTCCAGGAATGGCGCTGGGGAACGACATTGTGCAGCCGGGCTCCCATTTTCTTTGTTTTCCTCCCAGCGGGCATGGCGTGCAGTGACACCAGTGACTGAGTGCGTGCACACTCCCGTGCGCGCGCTAGTCAAGCATCTGCCATGTCCCACCCTCCCTTGGCTTGCGGCTGCATGCTGTCGATCCCCAGCCTCTGCTAGGGGTCAGGCAAGCACCGGCCACCCAAATCCCCCCACCCCGGAGATGGAGAGCAGTCCTCCGGATGCTCAATCCATCTCCTCCCCATAACCCCGGCAACCCATGCCGTTCTGAACATCGCCGGGCATGGCGAGAGGCAGCGACCAGCCTCAACCCTCAGCGCCACCGGCCGCCAGGATTCAAGCACTTTGATCCAAAGGGAAAAAGGAAAGGCCCAGAACTGGGGGAAAGTCACTCAGAAAGACAAAAAAAGAAAAGCCCAGCCACTATGCCATACAATAACAGGTATAGTATACCAGCTAGCAAAATGGAATGAGGGGAAACAGATACAGAGGAGGAAGATTCTAAAGTCCCCTCTTTGCAATCATCCCAAAAAGATCATTCTTCAGATATGGAAGAACTTAAAACTGAAGGTTTTGTTGTACAAAAAAGGAAAACTAGATCTCAAGGGAAAAACAGGAAATGAGTGCACAACACCTAATTTGTCAAATTGGCCACAATTAAAATATCTGCTCTCACTGTTAACAGCATACAGAGTTATAAAAATTGTACAACTGTTTTGGCTGCCTTGTAGACTTTAGATAGATTATATTAATACATGCTACTAAAAATACCAAGTAAACCTAGCATGCAGATATTAGACAAAAGGGCCTTCCTTTTGGTCAGTGGGAGTAGATATGTGTGATGGGCTGGGAATTCTTTTTAATGACAACAGACTTAAACTAAAAAGAATGACAGACATTTTGCCATGTAGAGCATTGTCTTGAGATACATCTTTTCAGACTGCAAGAATAAGACTCATAACAACTTATGCCCCACCGACCAAGGCATCTTGGGTGGGATTATTCAGTGAAATACAACCTTTATTGCATGTGTCGTCGAGGCACAGGTCAGGAAGCATACGAAAACTAGGAGCAGTTTCAAAATTAGCAAATAGTATTTTATTTTTCTCAGTAACAGCAAAATAAAAACATACAAATTATTCAGTATAACTATTTACAAAGGCAGTACAAATAGAGAAAACTAAATACTTCTTCTGAGGGTAGATCCAGAAGCAAATGATTTGATACCTTTTAATGGACCAACATAGATGTAACAACAAGAACAAAGTGCTCTAGCTTTCGGACCAACCAGTCCTTCTTCAGAAGCTCATGGCAGTTGTTTAGAAAATACAATACTTATAACAGCTAGATAATGCAGAGAAAAACAGAAAAAAATCCCCATTGGTTTAAAATACTCATTTAAAAAAAACCAGAAGATGATGTCAGAGAAGTTTAACAGTACAATACTGCCCTCAGTCCGAATGAACCTTGGGTTCAGATGTGCTAGAGTGCAACACACATGCAAAGAATCCTACTGCACATAAATTTAATTGACATAAGATAACACTGCTGAAGCAAATAACTCCCAAATCAAGCCATGAGTGTCACAGTCCAGTATAAGGATGTGATTACTGAAAGGCAACCCCACTTAACAAAGACAAACTAAGATAGTTATAGGGCTCATGAAATTACAATGTATGCATTAAGACAAAATTACCAGTAAAGTTGTCTAAAAAACATCAGTGCACACTGTGTGATGTATAAAACATAGCTGGACATGCCACCAGCTGTATTCTCCAAGCTAAATAAAAGGCCCAAGAAATTACAAAAACCTCAGGACTATATAAATGATAATTTAAATATAAATTGATAATACTAGTGTTAAAAACTCTAGTCGAGGAACCTCAAGGAATTCAGACCATGCAGCCTGATATGTACTGATGTCAATATATACTGAGAATGTAGCAACTTCATGTACCACAAGTGTCAAGGGAATCTGAAAAGAGATAAAAATGTAATTTATCTCCTCCTGTTCATACAAACAATACAACCTAACCCACCCACATCACAATAATAATGGGTGGGGAAGACTATAACAAGCAGATGTTGTCTCTCTCTCTCTCTCTCCCCCCTCCTTTTTTCTCTCTCTCTCTCTCACACACACACACACACACACACACACACACACACTCAATCTCTCTCTAGTGGAACCTATATAAACTTCAGTCACTGTAATAGTTCCCCAAAGGAATACAACTTGTCATGAAATCCTGAGTAAGTACTACAATATTAGCCTAATGTAAAAGATATGTGCAGGACCCCAAGCAAATGAGATCACACATCCCAATATGTACAGAGTTACAAAAATTATATATAACAGTATAAGATAACACTCCTGTATGTACACTAGCAGGCTGGGTAATCTGAATATGGTGCAATGAGAATCAATCTCCCCACACCCCCAACAGGCATAAAAAAAAAAAGTAAGGAGAAATTCTTTATGTGTGTGAAATAAAAATAGTAACACATTATAACTCCATATAGCTAAATAGAGACTTACCTAGAAGTGACAGCAAGTTCCACATCTGTTATATCACATACCTCACAACACATACCCACACATACATACACACCGCATCCACATCTCACATGCTGAAGTCCTATAATATGTCAGTTTGAAGAAGAAAAGGTCTGTGGATGTTAGTTTCTGTAGTGTCCCATAAAGCCAATATCCAAGTTCATCCCATCTGCTACCATATTGAGATGTAAAATAAGTTTAATCTCAAAAGCTCATCTCTGTTGTGTGTTTTGATTTCCTTTTAAAACCATTACTGACATATCTGAGACTGAGTGGTCAGGCTGGGAGAAGTGATGCCCACTGGTTTTCAGTCTTCCTTGCTGTAATAGTATGTCTGTGTGGGTTCATCCTAGTCTGGAGCTGTTGGCGTGTCTCTCCTACATAACCTGTTTGTGGACATCTCTTGCACTGAATGAAATAAACAACATGTCGTGACATGCATGTTAACTCCATGCACCTGGAATTGTCTGTTTTGTGATGTAACCACACAGTCTGAGGTAGAAATGAGCCCACAAGTCTTGCAGGGCGTCGATTGCAGAGAGTCGTGTGCCATTGTGTGACATGGTATTCTGTTCGGTGAAAGTTTGCTCCTAATAATTAGGCTGGATAAATTTGGCGGTTGTTTAAAAGATAGTAGTGGGAGTTCATAAAAATACAATTAAGGGTGTCATCCTCACTAAATATTGGGTGGAGATCTTTAATAATCTTACATGAGCGTTCAAGGTCTGGATGATATGTGACTACCAAAATGTATCCTTTCTGTAGCTGTCTTTTCTTTATATTGAAGTAGTTGTTGTCTTGGTACTTGCATTGCCCATTCTGTTATCCTGTCAATTTCCTGGAAGAGTGTCCTGCTCCATAAAGGTGTTTTTCAACATAGCCAAATGTGTATCTCTGTCATCCTCATTTGAACAAATACGTTGACAAGAAGTGCTTGACTGTATATGACAGATTTTTTGTATGGTTTGGGTGATTACTTTTCCTGTGCAGGTATCTCTGTCTGTCTGTTGGCTTCCTGTAAATACATGTATGTAAGGTTCCATCTTAATGATGACTGTGGTGTCCAGAAAGTTAACCTTGGTGGTAGAGTACTCCAAGGTAAGCTTTATAGTAAGGTGGAGATTATTAAGTTTGTGATGAAAATCTTTGAGTGCATCTGTGCCTTCTGTCCAGATGATAAACAAATCATCAATGTAACGGAAATAAGCCAGTGGTTTATTGGGATACTGCCTTAAAAATCCTCCTCCAAGTCAGCCATAAAGAGATTAGCATACTGTGGACCGTTTGGTGCTTGGCGCTGTTCCATGGTTTGAACGTGTTTGCCATTGAGTTGAGTTGTGTGTCAAAATGGATGCACACTTGCCCTGGAGGCCGGAAATCAGAGGTTATGGGTTCAGTTTCCAACATCTGGCACTTAGATTAATATCCCAGTACTGACACTGTACTGCAGCATGAGATCGGTGCTGTCTTTTGGAAGAGATGTTAAACCGAGTCCCATCTGCCTGGATTGGTGGTAGTTCAGGTGGATGTTAAAGATCCCATGGCACTTATTGAAAAGTGTAGGGAATGTCTATTAAAACACAAATAAATATACAACATAGCATCGTAGTCAATTTTCAAAACAAAAAACAATTTACAGCAAATCAAAACAGAGTGACAAAATATCAAACATGAAACCCAAACCGCTCACACTATTTTACAGAAGGACTCAGAGAAAAGAAAACAGATTATACAGAGCAAAAGGAAATCAAAAAGAATCCCAATATAGTTCCTATATTCCTTCAAGAATTTTCCTTTCTCCTTCCTTAACGACGATCGATATGGCCTAATACTTTTGGAATAATTCCTCAGGAGTAAGACAACGCTGTTGAAAAAGGAACCAACATCTGGTCTGCCATACCCAATACAATATAATACTAGCAACAATGTTCAAAGAACTAGAATTACATTTGGACCATGAAACAGGAAATAAACCAAAAATAAGGCTCTCTGATCCCACTGGCACCAAACTTTATCCCAAAAATGACAACGCCTACAAAACCAAAAACGAAATGAAAGGACAAGAAAATATAAATGGGACATAGTTTCTGTAAGATTTGTACAAGAACCCTGAAAACAATATCTATCTAATACTTGTTTATGTTTCTGGTTATCACGACATTAATTTTCCCATGTGCAACTAACCAGGCAACATCCCACAGCGCCCACAGGAATACGGGATCAGTTAAACGGTTTCCAACCAATGTCTTTCTGCCGGTGAAAACCCTGGAAAATGTCCTCGAAAAGTGGGATTCTACTATAACTGCATACAATTGTTTCCGGATAAATCTTTAATCATTTTACAAATACCCATGTTTTTAACATGTCAAACACTATGACCCAATCCGCGGATAAAACATAGTTTCTTTTATTTTTATGGAGAAATTCCCTTACTCCATTCCTGAAAGATGTCATTAAGTGACTACTAGTAGCAGAGGACCCAAAGCTGGAAAGAGTCCAAAACTAAAGGCTTCAAATTGGTTGAAAAAAGGAATAAAAACACAATGGGGTGAATCATATTAACCCTCCTGCCGGTAAGGTCGTGAATAAAACGCTATGCTTGATAGGATTAAGACGGCTGCCCCAAAAACAGGAAAAGAAAAGAAAAGACTAAGAAGAATGTAAAAAAACATCTGGGTAATGGAAAACATATTGCTATGATGAAAAACAAAGGTATAAGTTATCTTGCGTTTAATCAAAAAAAAACGTTTCTTTTACTCCAAAATCCACGAATAGCCACTAACTATTTCTCTCCCTTGTTCAAACAATATCTCCCAATTATACTTTGCCAGATCTGGAACTCCAAAATAAATACCTAGAGTTTATGTGGACAATCCACTAGTCTAATACCCCAATAGAGGAAAATACTCTATGGAGGAGGCCAAATTCAGACACACACTCTTTTGCAGATTCAGACTAGAACCAAGGATTAATAGAAAACACCGTAACACCTTACATAACAAACGACCTACTGAAACAGTGGGTACCAAGACACACATATCATCCGTAACAAATCACCTTTTGCACAGTATAGCCAGGATGAGGGAGACCTAAAAGCCTAGGTGATCTATGAAGCAACCTAATAATAGGATCCAGTGCTATTACAAACAATAAAGGGCTTAGGGGACAACCTTGTCTTACTCCCCGACGAATATAACAAGGGGAACCAATCCTGCCATTAATATATGGTCTGACATAGGCCAAGGAATAGCATAAGCTAACCCAATTAACAAAAGTTTGTGGGAACCCGAAGGCACTAAGTGTCAACCAGATAAATTCTTGTGAAATTCTGTCAAAGGCTTTGGAAAGATCAAAGTTAAACAAATATCCGTGTAGAATACCCTTTTGTCCTTGGGAAAACAATTCTCTCAATAAAAGTAAAGCATCATGGATAGACCTACTGGAAACAGAGCAATACTGAAAGGGGAAAGCAAAGACGGTAAGAGTTTCGATATCCTGTTACCCAGTAATTTGGAAAAAATTTTATAATCCGTGTTTAATAAGGTGATTGGTCTCCAATTCAGTAAATATTCCTGTCACCTTTTTATAAAGGAACATCAAGCCTTCATACATTTGATCGGTCAAGCATCTTCGTGTAGGAAGGCATTAAAGACAGCTAAAAGCTGAGTCGGCATAAATTTCCATAAAAATTTATAAATTTCTGCTGATAAACCGTCTGAGCCAGGAGCCACCTTGTCTCGAAGACTCTGGATAATTTCTTTCATTTCATCAAAAGTAAAAGGTTTGATAAGCTCATGTTTGTGATGCGATGATAAGGTAGGTATATCCACTGCCTGCAGTAAAAATGACATAGCAGATGACTCAATAACTGGAGTTTCAAATGTATGTTTCACAAATTTTGTAACACAATTCATAATATTGTCTTGCCCTTCACAATATTATGCTGATCATCCAATAGTTGAGACAGTTGTTTACCACTAAATTTTTCTTTAGTAACATCAGAGGATTAAATTGGTATCGGTCCCAGTAGTCCGAAATTTCTGTTCAAAAGAATAGACCTTTGCCTATCATATTGTACCTTAGTTAAAGCAGTTTTACCTCCTTAATATGAACCGAACAATCAGAGCCATGTAAATAAGAGTCAGTGAACAATCGTAATAATTCAGTGCGTAGTAGATCAGAAGTATGGTGTCTGGTATCAGCTAAGAATCTGGCATAGTGTTTAAAATAAGACATTATAGTTAATTTTGTATCAGTCCACCACTCGATTACAGAATCGTAAAGAAAAACTACTGTAAGTCGATCTGAAAGTAATGCCAAAAATCTATGCGAAAATTCTGAGTCAAGGAGTAAGGATGAATTAGCCCGCCAAACTCCAGGACCTTGTGATAAAACTTCCCCCAACTGGATTTGTATCCCTATTAAATTGTGATCCGAAGTAGCCATAGGTACTGTAACGCCATTTACCACCCCAATAGTTTTTGAACATAACCAAAAATCGATTCTAGAAGACAATTTGCCCTTTGAAAAGGTAGGCAACAATGACTGAGCAAGGACATCAATTAAATTCATGTCTGTTATAATAGTACGTAAGGCATGGGTATCGCAGTAAGTCTTCTTATTAGGAGAGATTGCCAAACTAGTATTAAAATCCCCACCCCACAAAACAATCCGATTCGTAAGCAAAAATGGTTTAATTAAGCGAAAAAGCTGAACTCTAGCAGCTTTTTGTTGTGGCGCATAAATGTTAACAAATCTATATGGTAAATTATACCATAAAATATCCAACAATAATACCCTTCCGGGAACCAAATCTACTATTTTTTGTAAAATAAAGTTAGAGGAAAGAAAACAAATTCCAACACCAGAACAAAGGTCCTGCCCTAAGGACCAATATGAAGGCCCGAAGCCCCATTCTTTTGAGGCTATAGTCACGTCTTCGGCAGTATATAATCTAACATCCTGTAAAAAATAAACTTCATAATCCAATTTATGCAAAGCTGCAAACGAAGCTGTGCGCTTATAATTTTAACGAATACTATTAACATTAAAGCTAGCTATGTGTAAAGAAGTCATAACCAAAAGAAAGGAAAAACCACTGTGAATCGAAATACATCATTTCTTTTTCTTCGATTTAACAACTTTCTTCTTTGAGATGATGTACTGGGTTGCCATAGGAGAGGGGAGAAAAGGGAATCCCTAATTCTTCTTCCTCCATAACATCAACTCTCAACTTTGTAAAGGATCATAGGTGTTAGATACTGGAATGGTTAATATGGACACAGTGTCTGGTGGTTTAGTGGAGCGAGTCGCCTAGCAAGTGGAGGGGGTTCTACCAATTCGGTGCTCACTTCCAACGGAGGAGAAGAATTTGTAGTAAGGTCGGAAACTGAATCACTATGGGGAATTAAAGGTTCCTTCAATAATGGAGTTTCTAGAGGTACAACAGGATCTGAAGTATTAAATTTTAGGCAGATCAGGGTTAAGGGAAGTAGTATGGGAAACAGACAATAAGTGAGCAGTATCCACGTGTTTGGTAGGAGGATTTGAGCTTTGGGGGGTCTAACAGTAGCTGAAGAAGTTAGCTATATAGAATCATGTTCAGTATAGTCAGATGTATTATGGGCCGCCCATGGACATGCTGCATAAATATGAGGAGTCACCGCAGAGATTGCAAGTAGGTGGGACCTGACAAGAGAAAGCTGAATGACCTAACATTCCACAAGATGTACATTTCACTTGATCACAATCATAGTTCAAATGAGTTAAAGAGCCACATTTGTAATATGCACGGTTGTCCTGGATAAAACAGAACACCACGATCCTCCCAAATAAAAACAATTAGGGAGATGCTGAACTCCATCCTCGGTTATTTTAAGTTGTACATTAATTTTCCATCCCCAGTCCAAAACCCATTATCATCAAATAGGGCACGTGGTACTCCATTCACTGTACAGCGTTTTTCCAACCAATATACTATATCCAGAACATTGACCCTTCATTCAAACAAAACAGTAATAACCTTAGCAGTTGGTTTAGTGATTGGAATCACCACAAAATGTTTCCAAGCAGGGTCTGTACGAGCAGTGTGATAAGCAGCCCAAAATTTATCAAGTAATGCAGCTGAACGAAAGGAAACATCAAAGTTGGAATCCCTGAGGAATGAATAAAGGCATATACCTCTGAAGGTCGAATACCTAATGAGTCTATTATTAAAGACTTGCCACAAAGTTCCGATCAGGAGGAGGTCCATACCTCCTTTGTAGTGAATTCTTGCTACCAAAGCGTTTTCTCATTGGAATATCCGTGGAGTTTAAACAAGGAAGCATAGCTAGCGGCCGTGCATGCAGCAGTTGAGGGAGCCATTAATTGTAACACTCGCGGGTACCAGCATGTGCAGTAGCATTTGTAACTGCTAACACTGACCTGTTGGCATCATTTCAGGAACCACAGCAGCAGAAGTCACTAATGTTGTAGCGTTTTCAAGTTCCAAGTCATCTTGATTCAAAATCAGTAATCCAGCTTCAGGTGCCACCGAATCAGGGTCCCGAGAGTCGACTGCAGCCAGCGGAAATGACACGGATGCATGGTCCGACCCTGAAAACTGACTCCCTGCAACAACCTGTGCTTCCAAGACGTCCTGCTGGCATTTCGGTCCTATTCCCGGTAACGGCAACTGGGGATCCGGGATCCAGGCGTTCGTGGTCCGTATCCAGCCGGCCTGCTCCAACGCTACCTCCGGAGACCAAGTGGAAAGTCAAGCAGAAAAAGGAAAGGAGTCATCATCCAGGTCAGTGGCAGGGACTCCCGCGGTCGAGTCGCTCGGTCCAGCAATTCCTTGCATAGCACTTTTTTTAACCAAACCAGAGGAATCAACCTGACCATTGTCAGGACGCTTTCTTTTCTTGTCATCCTCATTAACCATATTTAAAGCCACGTCAGACAGTTCCCGTCCTTCAGCAGCCTCCAACATAATAGATTCTTCAGTAGGTGGAGTATGCTGTACAATTTCCATGTCTGCTGACATGGATGAGAAGCACCTCCTCGAGTGCTTCAACTACCTCCATAGAACCATCACCGACCACCTCCATTGCTCTCCGGCAGCTGAGACATACTGAACCTGGTCCAGCCGTCTCAGGGGAGGGGCCCCCTACCTCCAGAGTAGGGGAATTTCCCCGGTGTCCAGCCAAATTTCCCTCATTCACTAAAAATACCACCAACAGTTTCATTTGGTTCAAGGTCAGTTGGCATTCATCTGTATCTGTATCCCCTCCCCAGGTCATGCCTGAAAATAGGCAGGATTTGCCTAGTGCACTTACCCGTCAACAAAACTAAAAAAAAAAAAAAAAAAAAAAGGAACCCACTAGCAGGCTGTCATTCTTGATGTGGTGCTCAAACTCATGAAAGTGGTAGGAGGAGTGAAGGTAGAAGCCATTAGGTCCAGTGACCATATCTCTATATGGTTCATCTTGGACCTTGGAACAAGTAAACCTTTATCAAAGGCTGAAGTCCTAGATTTTAGAAGAGCAGACTTCAATCCGGTGAGTGAGCTGGTCCAGGAAATGTTAGCCAGAGTGGACAGCATCAGGGATATGGAGGAGAGATGGGGGGGGCAATCAAGGGGCCATTCTCAAGGCAACAAAGTAATGCATGAATATGGTAATCAGAAGAGCAACAGGCCAACATGGTTCTCTCAAAAGATCAGGGAAGTAGTGAAAGCTAAAAAGAAGTTTCTACTGAATTCAGTGTGGCGCTCATATGTGAATGAAAAATACAAAGCAGAAGAGTCTGTTCCAGGAAATGGCCTACAATCAACTTCCAACTCCTGGAAATAAATCACACTTAGTATGACATTTTTCTGGTTTTCTATTACCCAGTAGTGTCAGCACTGTTGCATAGTCAATGCTTAAAGTTAATTCTCCTCCTCAGGGCAGTAACATTTACAGTACTAATAAATAACATAACTTTAAAAATAATGTCACAAATATATTTCATTTTTCTGTATTATTAGCACTGCTTCAATAGGCTATACAAATTATATACTCCTTGAGCCCTATGCAATAATATTCAAAATCAGGCACTTGTTCATAATTAATATCATCGTTTGCTCTATTTGTTAGGTACAATGTTACTCTTATGCACTGTTTATTTTAATGATTCTTGTAGTGAGATATGGAGCAGGTGGATTCTCGTACCTGATCCATGGGTTGCCTTACTTTCAATGCACATCCTTTCAGTCATAAATTCATTTTCTGCAATAAAAAAAAAACTTTTCAAAATGTATTCTTATTCAGTTATATATCAAAGAAGCTCTTAATTGTTACCTGTCTATTAACACATTGTTCGCTTGTAAATTAATAAAATTATGCTTCTAATATAGTATTCTCCTGTATCTCATTCCTCAGATTTTCTGACATGTTGCTGTTAAACCATATTCTATTACTCATTCCAATTAAAGTTTGAAATGGAAACCAAATATATTTGTACTTTCAATTTCCAAAGAATGTGCATTGTTGGTATAACTTGGAGAAATGTCTCAGTTTTGGCTCTGAACAATAGGAGCTATATACTAAATTGTGTATTTCACCGATTGCTTAAGTTCATATTTTAAAAGTCAGTTAAAATATAGTATATGTTATCACAAGTTGTTCAAAGTATTATTACCCCCAAAGCAGGTATTCCTTTTACTCCCTCTAACTTTTCCCTCTGTAGTATTGCAAACTCACTTGTTGGAGAGCAACACTTACCTGGAGCTCATCAGGCATACGCGGTGCCTTGTATGACAACTGACAAAGTGTTTCTTTGTATTAACTTCTCAGCCTGCAGTTCTTATAGACAGAGGCCCAGATATTCAAAGGGTTGCGCATGGCTTAACAGTGTTGCCCATGCACAACCCAGTGATGCGCCCGGCCAGCGATTTTCAAAGGAGAAGGTGCGCACTGCACAAACCCGACTGCTACCGGAGTGCATCAGTAACGTATGCAGGCACAGGTAGGGGGCATGCCCATGCATAACCTGCATAGCCCGACATTCAGCCCGGGATGTGCAGAGTCATACATGTACAACCCCTACCTGCGCCTGCACAAAGTTAAGCCAAAAAAAAAGGTACAAGTGATGGCCACTCACAGGTGAGCTGCCGCATTGCAGGGTGCAACACGGCAGCTGCCACCTGTGACCCGAGTTCCTGCCACACCTGGTGGCTCCCCATGCCCCATCGTGGGCATCCGTGTGAATCCCCATCCTATATCCCTGGTGGTCCAGTGGACGCACTCTGCCTGATCGCGGGCATCAGTAATATAAACCCCCACGTCCAATATCCTGGTGGTCCAGTGGACTTCTAAGTGCCGATCGCGGGCATCAAGTCTCTTCCCCCACATCAATATCCTGGTGGTCCAGTGGACCAATCGCCTTGATCATGGGCATTGGTAACTCATAGCCATACCCTACTACCCTGGTGGTCTGGTGCCCCCCTCCCTACCCACCCACTGAGCCCCTACCACCTGCTTCCCCCCGTCAGCCGGGGGTGGCAGCACCCACCCACCTGCCACCTTTCTGTTCACTCGACCGACACCGTAGGGTTGCATTCACTGATTCACAGCGTGAGCCATCGGCATGCAGTCTATATCAGGTATACATGTTCAGATATGTGAATGAATTAATTCATATCTGAACTGAGTAGTACGATATGGTTAGATCACTTCATTGTCTCACACCTGTGAACCAATGGGTGTGCAGCCGCACTGGAGCTGTCAGTCGGTGGCAGTGGGCGGCAGGTGGGTGGGTGCCGCCGCCTGCTGGGCTGACGGGGAGGTGGTGGGTTTCAGTGGGCGGGTGAGGGGGGGCTACTAGACCACCAGGGTAGTAGGAGTATGTTATGAGTTACAGATGCCTGCAATCAGGCAGTGATCGGTCCACTGGACCACCAGGGATACTGGACATGGGGGGGTTATATTACTGATGCCCACGATCGGGCAGAGTGTGGTCCACTGGACCACCAGGGATATTGGATGTGGGGGGGTTATATTACTGATGCCCGCGATCGGGCAGAGTGTGATCCACTGGACCACCAAGGATATAGGATGGGAGGCTTATTCTTATAGACAAATGCCCATGATCGGGCACATAGCGGTCCACTGGACCACCAGGGATTTTGGACAGGGGGTATTTCTTTTAGACAAATGCCCATGATCAGGCTGCAGGGGGCGTCGGTTCCCGATGGCTGCTGCCTGGCAGGGCGCTAGGTGCAAGTCGTCGGGGATTGGTGCACCTGCATGCTAATGGCATGCAAATAGGGCCATAATGAGATGCAAATGGCCCCCTGTGTGCCTTGCATAACTTATGGCTCCATTTACATGTCCCCTTTTGAATATCGCAGGTGCTGTGCATGGCGCAATGGCACTTGCGTAGTGCATCTCCATGCTCCACTCTGGCCACTTGCTGGTGCAGTGCCACTGTGCCATGCACAGTGGGGGTGGCCAGGGTGCGATATTCAAAGCTGCTGTGCCATAGCACAGCTCCGTTGAATATTGCCCAGGCCACACCCCTGCACAACAAAGTTGAGCTGTGCCCAGGCTTGTGCCACAGCCTGGTGCAGTTTGAATATCCGGGCCAGGTTGTCATAACTCCATTGTCATAAGCATGGGGACATCTTCAATAGGTGATGTACCAGTGCATGCCAAACTGCACAGACCTCCCAAGGCAGTGTGATACTTCTCTCCACTGTTAGAAACCACCATGCACAGGTTTCTATTACATGTTATTTGTATTACATGCACTTTGCAATCAGAGCACATACTGGGATATATGGGTTAGCCTTGATCCCTGTTTATTCAGATTGGGCACCACTAGGAGTCATATTATAAATCCAGTCCCATGACCTTAAATCTAAAGTATTCACATATAAGAATAGTTCATTTTTATATCATTTACAGAGGCCTGAAGGACAAATATACTGGACAACATGCAATGCTGGGGTTTGGGGTTGGGATGACTCCCAGAAAAGGTTCTAAAACATGTACAAATTATGTAATGGAGAAATATACATACTCTATATATTCCAGTTCAGAATATATATTGTGTAATAATTAATGTGATATGAATACTTCCAGACACTTCACACATAAATGATGAACAAACAACATGATGGAAGTGCGAATGGCAGGACCAGTGACATTAATCATTCTCTGATGTGTTGGAATATAAGAAATGTAGTTAGTGGTCACATGTACAGTTGCTACACTACACCATTCATATTATGTACTTTAAACTCATATTGCTATTAAACACATTTTGAGCATACTTAAACCATTGAGAGTCAGTCCATTTCTTTATTTAGTCCATATTTTCTTTCTGCTGCCTTAAATTGATCGATCCATTAGCCTTCTTTGTACAAAACAGTTTCTTCTCTCTATTCCTAGTAAATCAGTCAGTAAATCTTTTATTCATAAGAATAAGGGAAGCATTCAATTGAGCGTAGCTCATTTACAATGAAGTCCTAGTATCAAAAGACAAACAAACATCGGTTTCAAAGAACATAACAGTCAACATTATTAAATTGCAGTATAAAAATATACAATATACAACAAGGAGCAATATATATATATAAGCAATCAGGGTTAATAAATGTCACATTGATTGCAATAAAATTGACTACTGGCCCATCCCAGGTACCATTTATTCAGATCAGAAAAATAGATTATCTGATTCACTTCCCTTAGACACTCAAGAATTGTATTCCATGAGGTCATCCCTCTGAAAGAACCAATGACTTGCCAACATTCAAATTACATCTGGGGGTTAAATAATGTAACCCCTGGGCAGTTCTAAGATTATCTTTCATACTTCTAGGAGGAAATAACTGAGAGACATAAATTGAGGCCCCTTTTTCCAAATTTGGAACATAAATTTAAGGAGATGAAGATTCCACGCTCAGAGAGCCTAAGCCAACCCAGGCTGTTAAACCTCTATAGAGATGTGGTACATGCTCCCATCCAAAGAATCATAGAATTGGTATGGGGTGATTCTCCTGAATGAAATGTATGGCTACAGGTGATTTTCCATCAGCTCTACTGATTTTACTGTAGTATTCCAAAAATCATTTTGTAGTCCTCTAGTGATCTGGCCTATAGCCCAGATTACATGGGCACTTGAGTATGAAGTGTTAATGAGCTTCCCAATGCTACTCACCACTAACTGACTGAAGCCTTGAAGTGATGATCACTCAGCCCCCCTGGCACTACTTGATTTCACTGGCACTCAAGGTGTTAATTGGCTGATAGATGCTACTGCCTTACCTAGCCTTCCTTACGGGACATAAACCACATTGTGGCTACAGTAAGTAAAAACCTAAAAAATGTTATGAGTGAGCTGAAAATCTTAAGTCACAAAACAACCCCTGTGTGCCTGAGTAGTGAGTGCAGTGAGTAATGAGATATAGGGTCAAACATGTTGGTGCTTACATTTTTTTCATTGCTGGTGGAGTTAGTGTCACATGCATCTCAATGTTTTACAGAGGAGTGGGCACGCTACAGTTTGCACTTTTGGATGCTGGCAGATTCTGGCACAAATGGAGTGTTTTTTTTCTGTGTAGAACACACCCTCCTTACTAAGATTTGGCTGTCAGATACAAGTATCCAAGTTAATGTAATGTAAACTTTTCCCTTTTCCTTGCATGTGGTTCTCATTTGTTTTGCCAGTGTTTTGAGTGCAGCCGGTCAGCAAGGAATGGAGTAGCTCAGAGCAGCTGGATAACAAAAAGCAAGCAAAAATTATTTATGGGCAGTCAGACGAATGATAGGTGTCAGTGTAGATATCTGGGGCCTTCCTTCACTGGTTTTATATTTTGATCTCACTAAGTGTTACAGAATAAAGGGTGTGCAGATGTCCATACACTAATTCTAAGATGAAGATAAAAAGGCAACTTCCTATTTTTTTTTCTGCAGGCACTAGTAGTGTATGTACTAATAACTGCTCAAGTCATGTAAGTTACAGCTGCAGTCAAAGCTTATTGTCATCAGGTGACTTGTCATAAAATATCAGTCACTGAGTCTTAATGTGCAGTGGTGTCATTTCTGAACCATAGGGGTTGCAAAGCCTCATTTCCACAGAATCATAGAGGCTGAAAAAACTCCCCACCCACCAAGTTCATATAATTTAACCCTAGTGAAGCTTTGTTTTAGAGATTCATGAGGGTTGCAAGAGACAGGGGTTTCAAAGAAATCATAGGGGTCTCAACTGCAACCCCTGTCTAACCCCAATGAAACCCCTGACAGTGTACTAAGAGACAGAAGTCAGGAGGAAGCAAACTTAAAGGATTTATCCTTTAATGTTTGCAACAGCTGCAGAATAAGTGGTACATCTGAAACAAAGCTAGCTAAAGATGGTACTTCAGGAGAACAGAAAGTTAAAAACCAAAATCAATTTAGCTCTAGTGAGTGAAGTTGACAATAGAGCAAGAACTGTAAATAATCAAATTCCCTCCACTCAATCCAAAGGAACTCAGAATACAAACAAAACTAAAATAAAAAAGCCAAAAGGAATTTAGCCTAGTTGAAAGTGAGATAGCAGAGGGCAAGAACAGAACTGCTTGATCGGGGCATGCCAGAAGAGAGAGAGAGAGAGACTGAATACAGTAACAGTAACAGAAGAGATCCAAAACTGTTGCCAACCCTGTGTCTTACTGGTGTGCCAAAACTGAAACATGAATAAATCTTATCTGTTGAAAATAACAGTATCTGACCTAACAAAATCCATCATGAGAGATAAATTCATCTGCTAAGATCTGTGTTTTGTATATAGTTATAGAGTCAAACCCAACTCAGGGAAAATTTGTGATGTGGTGAGAAATAGAGAGTTAAGATAGCACATTTTAGATGGGAAACACCATTTAAAAAAAGTCAGGTGGAATTGATGTATCCTTGCCCTTAGAAACTAGAAAAGAGGAGTCAAAAGAATCAAAGGAAATGGGAAAGGAGAATAATATAACCGCACCACTCCTAAAACAAATATAATAAATGATAATCAGTAGATTATAGCAAACATTTCTGTCAAGACAAAAGGTTTCTTCTGAACTCTCACTTGAGGGAAGTTCAGAGGATGAGATCTGTATTAGGGGTAGGTGAAAGAGAGGTATAAAAAGCAATAAAAGTGTAGTGCTAGATTTTGATTAAGATCATGGAGTTAGTTCTAGCTTTTCACCAAATTCTCCAGTAAAGGAGGTGGACATTCTTATGGAATCAGATCTAACTTTAAACAATAAATATAATTCACTGCTACAGTTGTCAGATTGAAGTTTTGTAAAGGACGATCAGCCATATATGAAAACCGAAGTTTCATTTTTGTCATGGAACATATTGAGGCTTCGGTCCAAAATTTATGATAATGCATGGTTACAGTTTATTGCAAAATATAACATAACATTTATGCAGGAAACCTGGCCTTCTTTTTCTGATAAAAAAAATAATAGATGGCTATAGACATTTTGAAGTAACTAGTAATAAAAAGCTTGAAATGGGTAAATGCAAAGGTAGATTGGGAACCCTCATTTCACTATGTCTGTATGTACAAATGGAGCACTTCGCAGTAGAAAGTGACAGATTCCTATTGAACATCTAGCATGATAAGGGAAATAATCAGACAGCACTTCTAAATTGTTATATTCCCCCAGCACCTATGACTGGCACACTTGATTCTATATTCATTCATCTTTAAAAGGTATTAGAAACCTAAAGAATTACAAAAAAGTTAAAAACTTAATAATAGCAGACAATTTAAATGCATGAATTGGAGAAAAAGTTGAAACTTATAATGGAAATGCCATCTGGGGCATAGATAAACATCTGTCCATTCCTATGAGCATTTCTGAGGAAAAAAAATATCAGTCAGACTGTTCTATATTGTTGACATTTTTGTCACACAATAATTTAAGAGTACTGAATGGTAGGATTAATGGAGATGATATTGCTTAAGGAACATTTATGTACATAACAAAAAAAGATGGATCTGTTATTGTCTTCTTCATCTTAAATGTTTTTCAGTGTCTTCTGTAATTACTTTCAAAGTATTAGAGGATTCCTGTATTGACCATTTACCATTTTATCTAAAACGGAATATACTAGCAAATAGGAAGGATGGTAAAAATGAGGATCTTAAGCAGAATATATGAAAATATGGAAATAAAAAACTGACAAATGGTAACATGGGACCCATTTCTGCCAGCAAAGATAGAAGAGATCTATTCTACTGAAGAGGCAAATGAGTTAGAAGGGGGTCTTCATGTCACTATCTGACAATAGTGAAGACCTGTTTCAGGTCTCTGAAAATATCCAAAACATGTTCAGTAATCATTTAAGATGTACAGCTAGAGACAATCACAACAATATAATATCAGGGGAATATTCCATGGTTTGATAGTAAATGTCAGCAAACTAAAATTGCTATGAATAAGGCTGCTACAACATCACAGAGGGTGTGAAGTTTAGTTAATAAGGAAGCCTATATGAATATGAGAAGAGAACAGACAATAGGTCTTTGTTAGTAAAAAAAAAAAATCTATAGAGAGAATCTCTAGACACTTTTCAGGGTGGAATATGGACACATGCCTATTCAGGAAATGTATAGCTTTTGGTGATAAGGAGCACAGAAAGAACATAGAGGATTTTATTTCTCCCTTAACTTGGATGGATTATTTTAGTAATATTTAAAAAAAAATAATAATAATAATTCTGCATTCAAAAACATTTCTCAAATGCATAAAATGTTTTGCAGTCTGAGGACTCATGCTTTTCTGCATCATATATGGAATTCACGACAGTAGCAGTAGTAATTACAACTATCAAAAGATACAAAACTAATAAATCACCTGGGTTAGAAAAATGCCAGCTGAAGTTTACAGACATACTGTAATGTAACATGGTGGTTGGAAATTTTAACAAAATTATTCAGCTGTATTAACTGGTCTAAAACGTCCAGGCTTTATGGCATACATCATAAATTATACTGTTATATAAAAGGGGTCCACATGGAGATCCTGCCTCGTATAGGCTTATTTCTCTGTTGTGACTGGCACAAAAAAAAATTCTCTCAAATAATTTTAGATAGACTTCAATACTGGATAAATACAAATAATATAATTAATCTTAATCAGTTTGGTTTCAGAACATTCGTATGTATATTGTATATTTCTTATTGATTTTGTAATACATAAATATAGACTATGGAAACATTCTTCTCTTTATGGTATTTTTAGATGTAAAGGGAGTGTTTGACAATCTTAAAATAGAAATCCTCTGGTCAGTCTTGTCTGAGAAGGGTACTGATAGAAACTTGTTAAGTTTAATCCAACTATTGCATAAAGATACAGTGTTAAAGGTCAGATATAACCAAAGTAGAAATGTTAGGGGCAACGTACTAGTTGAAAAAGGAATGAAGTAGGGCTACGTCTTAGCCCTAATCCTTGTTAATGTATACATAAACATGCTGATCAAAGTCATATCACAAATTGAAGCAAATTTTCCAAAAATAGATGGTATAAATTTAGAGGTAATAATGTATGCAGATGATGCAATATTTATTTCTAGAACTGCGGTCAGTTTATAGAAAATCTTAGAGTTGGACAAAATCTTACAGTTTAGGAATTTGAAGTTAATGCCAACAAAACTAAAACTATGTGATTCATAAAACTATGCAATTCTTAAAAACAGTGTAAAACAAAATACTTCTGAAGGTCCATGGAGTCAAGAACAGAAGAGATTGAGTCCTGTAAATATATTGGCATTTTGATTACTAAAACAAGGAAAGCCTGGCATCCTTGCATAGAGTCTAAAAAGAAGGAAACCAGATAAGCAGTGTTAGGCATTTATACATTTTGCAAACCTTTCTCAAAAAACAATTACTTCTCTGCAATGAAGCAAACTTTCTTGGCACACATTTCTTCAAATATTTTGTAAGCAGCTGAGGTGTGGAGATTTTAAATTTATATAGAAAATGTTGAACCAGTTCAAAACAGCTTTATAAGGTTATTATTAGGACTGCCTCAGATAATGCAGGCAGAGTTTCTTAGATTAAAAACAGGTACATTTCCCCTAACTATATTAGCTTTTAAGAGAATGACAAATGTCTGGAAAAAAATGGTAACTCAAAATTAAAATATTTTAATTAATGCTTGTGGGAAGGAAATATTATATTTGTCCTCTTTTCAAATCCATTATAATTCTTGGCTTGCTGAGCTACAGAAGAACTTTAAAAGGATGGGATTAGAATCAACCTTTGTGAACAAAGTTCTGATATTGACTTGTATGCAAAAAAAAAATGCAATTATAAGACAACTGGGGCCTGATATTCACAAATGCACAAAGCAGAACACAAAAAATTGTGATCCACTATGCAGTAGCCCAAGTGTGCAAAGATGCTATATTCAGTGGAATAGTGTACTGGCACTCTTCAAATGAATATAGGGCCATGTCAGCCCAGCGCTAAGCCACTTAGCACTTCACTGACATGGCACCCGAAATACGGCATCACAATGGCTTGCTCCATGCAAAATTTCCACTATTCAAATGGCCCCATGCAAATGATCCCATCGGGTATGCAAGGCACTAAGGGGCAATTTGCATGCCCATTATGGGCTCATTTGTATGGAGAGCTAGGCTGGTTTGCGTGGTGCAACCCACCTCATTGCCCAATCCCAGAGTAGCTATCCCTGGTGCTAGTGGTTGCCCCCTCTCCCTCCGATGCTACCCTGTAGGTCACATACATAATTCAGTGGTATCCAGTGGTCCCTTCCCCAGCAGCATCCATGCCAGTAGTCGGGTGTCCAGTGGTCCCTCTTCCACCTGATGTCGGCCTGATGTACAGCTTTAATGCTCCCTGGTGTCCAGTATTCCCTACCCCACCTGATGTCCACCCAATCTACAGTTGTAATATTTCCTGGTGTCCAGTGGTCCCTCTCCCCACCCTATGCCCACCTGATGTGCAACTTTAATATTCCTTGGTGTCCAGTGATCCTTCTCCCACCTGATTCCCATCTGATGTACAATATTAATATTTCCTGGTGTCTAGTGGTCCCTCCCCCCCACCAGATCCCTGTCTGATATGAATAAGAAATTGCCTTTTGCAAGGAAGTCCCCCCACAACAAAGCCCTGGCCCTGTTCCCTAACAGTGACCTGTGTGTCCCCAAAGTCGGTCCCTTGATGGTGGTGAGTGGCCCCCACCATGCACTGAAAACCCACCCCTCCCAGTCCCCCACCTGACTATTAGTGCTGTGGTCACTGGCAGAGAGTGAATAGCCCTCCACACCACCTTGGCCACCTGCCATCTGACAGTAGCAGGGATATTGCAGGTGCTTGCCATGTAAATAAGCTGTATGCTCCTGCACCTGTCAGATGGTGGGTAGCCAAGGTCCTGTGTGGAGGTCTGTGTCATTCACCATCCAATGATCATGGCACCAATAATCAGGTAGGGGGAATGGGGGTGGGTTATCGGTGCCACAGGTGGAGGGCCACTTACCACCACCAAGGTATGGGCTGTGGGGGGGGGGTATTTATTCCGAGGTGGGCTGATGGAATATTATTTGATCATGCAAAAGCTGTTTTTTGCTTAAAAATCATGGTGATTATCTCTAACATCATGACCTTTTGCAAGTGAATACAATGTTCATTGTTAATCATCCAGCTCAATTTTCACCCCCCTGCACCCTTCAGGTTCTGAAGCTGCATTCCTGAATTTGTATTTGAGCTATGAAATATAAGTGGCATATACAAATGGCATATTGAATGAATAGCCCTTTTTTGTATTAAATGCTTGTTTATATGATGCTCGACATTTAGCTGCCACCCTCCAGCACCAGTCTTATGATATATCCCTGATTCTCGATCAATGTTTTGCCATGAATCTAAATAGCAAACAAAAGTGGTACATTTAAATAATGGAATTTCTCAGAGCTACGCAGTTGGGAAAATTCAGAATTCACAGAATTGCAACAACATTTCATGAAATTCCACTAAATTTCACGTAATTTCATCAGACTTTTGTGGAATTTTTTTAAATTTAATAATGTGATCATAACTTGGCTGTTGTTTATGCTAGAGCTCTGAAATTTGGCTCCTGCACTCTTTGGAAGGAGGGCCAGTAGAGTACAAATATCATGAAATTCAGTTGCATAGTTTCAAAGTTATAGGTGCTCAAATTCTGTCATTTTATTATTTGTGCAGAATTTATTGAACATTTTTATCTGCATATACCTCAGCCGTCTATTGGGTCAGAGATCTTAAATTTGGTATGATTCCTTGATGATAGGTTTTATAACAATGTGCCAGGTTTCATGAGAATAAGATGCATCATCTCTAAATTATACATGCTCAAAATCTGTCATTTTATTTTTTGTGCGAATTTCGTGAAAGCATTTCATCTTGATATAACTCAGACGCCTTTGGAGCTAGATATGTGTAAATCAGCATGACTAACCTTGTTTGCAATGCTTATAAAATGATCTAAATATGGAAAGAACTGGATTAGAGATTTTTTAATTACTGGGGTTCAATACTGTACTATGTAAATATTTGCAACATTTTGTGAAAACTCTCAAAAATGTGGAGGTTTGTAACTTCTCTGCTCTTGCAGGGAAAGACGTAACATTTGACATGCATATCCATAGTCAATGTATCCTGGTGTCTAACACAGCTGGATAAACTGGTTTAGCAGTTTTAAATTTGCAATAGAAAAAAAAAATATTGGTAACATTTTCTTACATATTTATGGTAACATATAGATGCAGCATCCAGAATTATTTTGTGTAATTTAACACTAACAGTGCACATATCACTATTTCATTTGATAAAGCTGGGCTGAGCTTTTTGCAGTCCTGCTTTTCCTCTATGGGTGACTATTCCCCTTCCCCTTCCCTTTTGGCATAGTCAGATTGACTCAGTAGAACTACTGATCCCACTGATATCCTCTTTGTTCTTTACAGTGACAAACTCCCTTAAAACGTGAGTCACCTAATCCTTTTCCTATCGACCTACTCTGTTGGAATAGTCAAAATTATTCCTTCCTGATGCCCCAGACATTGTCTTCCCTTAGTATATCTTTTTGAGTATCTCTAAGTTCCAGATTTGCATATACATCAGGCTCACTGGATCAGAAATTTACTGGATGTGATCCTTATATATCCTGCATTTAGATTGGAATTGTCAACATTCTGTGCTTCCTTGCTCCAACCTGGGGGTTTACCACTGTTGTGCTTCCCAGCTCAGCTGGCCATTTCTTGGTGAAACTGTGCATCTAATTCCTGAACCTGGTGACCCCCTGCACTACCTGCCTCTCATACCCCTATCCTTTAATTAGAATTATCCAGCTAAGGCTGAGCGAAATTAGAAAATTCCAGTTTTATGGAATTGTCATGAAATTCTACAATTTTCACAAAGACTCATGGGATTTGACTTTAAGTACAGATGTTATTTTTCAATTTCTAGCAGCAAGCAATTAATAAAATTGATACACACTGCCTACTTGTAAGGTCTAAGAACCTGCCAAATTGAATGGTATTGCATTCTCTAGTTTTAATGTTTAAGGGGTTTATAAATTTGTAGTTTACATTCTTGTAAAACTGAATTTTTAAATGTTGTGAAAGTTTAACTACTTTTAATTCAAACCCATTTAAAGCTGAGCTTCAAACCTGGAGACCTGGGTTTGAATCCCACAGCCCCTACTTGCATACCGTGTGACCATGAGCAAGTCACTTAACTTCCTTGTGCTCCCAGGTCACACCTGTAAATAAGCTTGCAGCTTAGCATGTCTCTCCTAGTAAAAAAAAAAAAAAAAAAATAGCCTTGACTGAAAATGCTCATAAATATTCATGAACTGGGTGTGACATTTGTGATACAAAGTTAGATTTGAAAGGAGATTGGTGCTCCTGGCATATATATGTATAGACTGCACATTTAAATTAATGCATGTTTCAAGGCTGATATATTCTCTGACGAAGCCCCTGATTGGCTGAGGTAAAGCATTAGGAAGATGGACTTGTTGGCACCTGGCACCTAGCTCACCTGTTTGTGCTGCTTTTGATGTTATCAGCTATGAAATAAAAATAACTTTTTTACTACATCATTTTGTCCTGCTATTTGAGGCAAGGGGTGAGTGCCCTCCATCAGTGCTTTTTGAATTAATTGTAATTTGGGAGAGGAACCAGCGTCCCAGTGCTCACCTCTCTAGTGACATTTAAAAAAAAAACTTAAAAGCAACCTTCCCCCATAACAAACATCATGCACTTGTACTTAATGTTCTGAACTTGCCTCTGATGTCTATTAAATTCCTTACATATTGACTTGTAAAATTCCACATTGCAGTTATGTCTACTTGATGCAATTCTTTCATATTCTCCCGTAAAATTCCACATTGTAGTTAACTAATATTGCATTGTCCTTCCTATGTATCCCCTGCTGTATCTAAGTACCATTGTTATGTAATTGAATGTTGTATTTTATGTAACTAATCCCTCATCGCCCCTAAACAAGGGACACTTGTCTTAGCGGGCTTACCTGATTAACAAAATTCAAATAGATAAAATAAATAAACTATTCAAAAATGTATGTTTCTGTTAAACAACAAACAGATGAAAGCCATTTTTCTGTTGCCAAATTTGCAAAATCTGCCAGTTATCTATTAAATTCATATAAATAAACTGCATAGTGCTGTCCATAGGCATTTTTTTTTTAAATGATTATTTATTTATTTTCCAAAGAAACCAACATACAAGCACACAAATAACCTGAAACAGTGCACACCCCAAAACTGGCTGTGCAAACTATATACATCCCTATTTACAGACACACGGGATATCACTCCTCCCATACTAAACTCAACTCCCGGAAGCTCTCAATAACCCTGATAATAGTAGCCTCTTCTCAAGCTCCAGCTTCCCCATAATAACACTCATCTTGTTAACGTCCAAGCCGCTTGGTTATCTGTCCTTCCCGAGTGAATATCCAGTGTGACCCCAGAAAGAGAGAGAGTCCCGCCCCTGACAAAACTATAACCTCAAAAATTCCTCCTCATCCAGCCTACATCTCTATCCATCCACATTATGCTCTAGCCCTAGATAATAAGTATACCAACCCATGCTATAGGGGATTTTCATGCAAAGTTGGACAAGAAGAGATAAGAGAAACAAAGAATCCTAAATCCAACTGTACCTGCCCGTTGAGATGACCCACAATCCATTACCTAAACCTCTACTAATCCCCATCTGACAGACAGCTCTGTAAGCTAACGCTTGTGTTCTACAGTGAATAGGCTGCCTCTAACCTTGCCCACCTTTTACTGTAGACCTCCTGCCTACCTTCAGACACTAGATGTCTCTTAATCTTGGCCAAGGCCCCAAGCAAATCCTTCACCCATTGTTCATAAGAGTAAACCTGGCCATCTTTCCAGTGTTGCACAATAAATGCTTTAACAATCGACCCATTAAAGCAAGATGAAATCTGGTATGACCCTTCCGATCATCGAATAGTCACCTAGCATGCAGACTTCTGGAATTAGATATCCTGTATAGCCTAGCCTGGGGTCCAGCACCTGTCTAATCTTATTCCATAAAGGAGAGATTTTGTCACAACTCCATAGGATATGAAGCAAATCTCCTGATGCTCTCCCACACTGAAAACATAGATCTGTCTGTCGTAAACCCCTAGAACAGAGTTTAGCAGGGGTATAGTATATGTTATGAACCACATAAAACTGGATATTTCTATGTTTAGGAATAACATTATATTTGGTAGCTTCCCAGATGCTATCCCATTCTAACCTAGAAGTCATCACCTTGTCCCAATAAGGGACAGAGGGAAGGGCACTCAGAAATCTGGAATTCAATAGCAGCTTATATACACAAGAAAGTGGGCTAGCTCTATGAGCAGCCTCTTTCAAACTTCCCCACGAGAGAAAACTCTCCGTAAAATCACCACTCCTCCCCCGAACCCTGACAATCATTTGCTTAAGCTGTATCCTTTGAAAGAAGGGCAGGCCATCACATTGTGGAGGCAGAAGAATTCTCTCCACCTGCTGCATATCCCTCAAGCTAAGACCCTTCAAGTATACATTCCATCTCTGCCCAAGCACCATGCCCCCAATGGTCAAATTGGGATTTCCCAATATAGGCTGATCCCTAGATTTCACTTGGCAACCTTTTTGAGCTGGTGTAAGAAACCGCCACCAAGCCTCCATGGTTTTCCTGATTGGATTTCCTACTCCTATTTTGCCCAATCCATTTTGGGACCCAACATATATTAATGAGTCAGGGGAGCATCCCCTACCCCTCAGCAGTTTCTTCTCTATTTGTAACCAGGCAGGGCAATATTTACCCTCGTAGACCTCTATCGCCCATGGAGCCATCAAGCCCAACTGACCCGCCACATAATAAGCCTGGAGGTCAGGTAGTCTAATGCCTCCCTTCTCATATGGCCTACATAGCATCTTATAGTTAACCCTAGCCAGCTTGCCATTCCAAAGAAACCCAGTTAACATTTTCCTAATTAGCTTAAACCACTTTATAGGGATAGTATATGGAGCTAATGAATCGGGTATAGCAGCCTCGCAAAATATTCATCTTGATAATACCTAGACGTGCTGTAAAATTTAAAGGTAGTTTGTTCCACCTTAAGATGTCCCCGAAGTCTCCGAGACAATTCCCCCATATTAGCTTCAGCCAGATGCCTGATTTGCCGTAATCCAGATTCCCAAGTACTTCAACTTATCATTGTTCCACTGTACCCCAGAGATGCAAAGTCCACTTTAAAGACATGTGGCGTCAAGGATAAAATTTGGGTTTTAGTGAGATTCAGCTGTAGTTTGAGACCCTAGAGTACCGATATATTAATTCTCTAACTGTCCGAGAGCTGGAGTTGCTTGGGTCCCAAGTAGATGGAGCAGTATGTCGTCATAAAGACTGAAATTTTTAGCTCCAAATCTTCCACCCTGATTCCCGAACCCCGACCTCCCTATTAATAGATCTTAAGAGGGTTCTAAATAGATGTTAAACAATATCGGTGAAAGGGACCCCTTGCCGCGTACCATTATAAGTTGAAATTCCCTTGAAAGATAGCCATTACATAAAATCCTAGCTGTGAACGCGCATATACATTTTGATACCCTTAATTAACCCCTTCGGGAATCACATCCTCTCCAATACAGAGAACAAAAATATATGCGAATCTCGATCAAATGCCTTTTCGTCTAGAGATCAAGGCTAGAGGAACCCGGGAATCAGGAGCCTGGTTTATAATATGATGTATCTTCCTAGGCATCTTTTGCGCCTTCCCGGCATAAAGCCTACCTGCTCCTGACTAATTATGCTCGGGGCCACAGCTAAAATCCTATTAGCCAAGATCTTTGTAAGTATCTTAATGTCCTGATTAATTAGAGCTATGGGCCTATAGTTTCCCATAACATCCCTGGGCTTATCTGGTTTAGGTATTAATGTTATATAAGCTTGGTAAATGGTCAATGCCCTCCCGCATTACAGTATGGAAAAACTCCTTTAGGATAGGAAGTATAGTATGAATATGAGTTTGATAAAACTTCGCCGTTAGACCATCAGGCCCTGGAGATTTACCTAATGGGAGGGACCGAACCACCTCTAAAATTTCAGAAGACTTAATAGGGGCCTCAACTCCTAGCCAGACTGGGATCCACTATCGGGAGTTGGATTCCTCCAAGTATTCCTAACTTCCTTTTCCCCAGGAGCACTTTCTTGGTATATCTTTTCAAAAATGTGGCAAATGCCTCAACCATGTCTTGGGGTCTGTCACTAGCCTCCTTCGTGTGAGATCGAAGAAACAGTCCTGCTGGCCTCCACTCCTTAATCCTTGATGCCAAAAATGCCCCGAACATCCCTTGCAAAAGATATTTAGCCTTAATCTTATTTAACCAAAATTCAATCTTCCGGTACCAAATCCCTGACAGCTCCCTCCTTAAGCTTTTGAGCTCCCTATCTATTTCTTCCGAGAGCTCCTCCTGCTGCGATAAAGAACTTATTGCCCCCTCCAAAAACTCCTCTTTCACCTTCCTAAGCAGCTTCACCTTGGTAGCCAAGGTTTTAGCAGCCATGGAATATAAGAATTTACAGGTAGGCCAAGCTAGCCTCTTATCCATCAAAGAGGGCAACTGCACTCTAATAATTTCCTGAAGGGCCCCGTCCAGTTCATCCCTTCTCTCCTCCACCAAGAAAAGCCAATCCTGAAGCCTCCACCTATAAGGCCTAGGAGGTAAGAACTTAGGTTCCCATTGCATCTGGATCAGAGAATGGTCTGAAAAGGTCCTACCCTCTGTCTTAAATGCTCTGACCTCCCCTAACGCCTCCCTATTTACCAAAAAATAGTCTATCCTGGTAAGGCTTTTATGAACTGCCGAGTAGAATGTCATTTGGAGACCTCCTGTGAAAAAACTTGGCTGGGTCTGTCAGACCTGTAGCTTCAAAAGCTTAGCCAGCTAATTGAGCCTAGACCTGGGGCCTTTGAACCCCGCATCCTGTCCTCCTTATTATCTAAACAAATATTCCAGTCACCCGCTAATATCAGTGAAAGTGATGGAAATGCCATGATATTCTCCTCTATTGAGGCAAAAAATTCAGGTTCCGGGGGAGTTGGACCATATATAGAGGCTACCCCTACTGCCTTGCCGTGTAAAGTGCCCAAAGCATAGATCCCCCTGCTGTCCTGTCGAGTCAGAACTTGGGTCACCTCGAAAGGGCAGGACTTATTAATTAAAATCACCACTCCTCCAGATGCTCTCTTCCTACCCACTCCATATACCTGACCCACCCAACGTTTCTTTAAATAATCTAACTCCTCAGTCAATAAATGTGTTTCCTGGAGAGCTACGATATGAGCCCCGCTGCTCCAGATATCATCAGGATGTTAATCTTTTATATCGTCCTCAAACCCTTAACATTCCATGAAATCATGCTATACAAAACCATCTGGCTAATATGGGCTAGATATAGGATCAAAGACAGAGCCTTTTGAGGCCTGCTTTCCAGATTACCTGATCAGGGACTCTCTCTTTCCACCCTTAAACCCTCCCCCCACGACCCCGGTCCCAAGACCGAACCACTTCCTGCTGAGCCATGGATGAACCGTTTCCTAGCCCCCGATCCCACTCAGTGACTTCTTTACCGAAACCGGCCCTTTAAATCTTTCTCAGACCCAGATAGTCCTTTCCCAATTAAGTAAACGAAAAAAAAAAAAAAAGGAAAGAAAAAAATAAAATAAAACATCAGTGCCATGGTGCCCCCACCTAACTACTAACATACTCATTGCCAAACAAAGGGTGGAATAGCCTTGTTCCCACTCCCCAAAACCCAGTCCCCTAGATGGCGGTCCATTAGTCCATCAAACAATAGGTTTCAGGCAGCCCAGTCTTTCCTCTTTTCTTCTTTTCATGTATCTATTCCTTGTTGTCCTTTTCTGTCTTCTTCCCCTACCCCCCTTTCCTTCCCTGGGAGGAGAGGATAAAAAAAAAAAAAAAACATAGTAGTAAAGCGCCCTCGGGATTAATCCCAGAGCTTGCCAATGAATGTCTCAGTTCATGCCGCTCGTTAGCTTGACCACGTCGTTCTCTGTAAGCGATCTTTTCTCCCCCACAAGTCCTCTTCCCCACAGGGACGAAACTTCATAGGAGATCCCAGTCAGGTTGGCGATTTGAAGAGATCTGGCAGGTCACTGCGAAGCCCCTCCAGTGCATCCTTGGCTGTTAAAAATTTCTTTTCTCCAGATGACAGCCGCACCATAAGGATGGCAGGATAAAGAAGACAGAACTTGATCCCTGCTAAATAAACCTTCTTCTTAATATCATTATATTCTTTCTGCTTTTCTCGAATGCCCGGAGTTAAATCCTGGAAGAACCATAATGAAGCCCCATTCCAATGCAGAGGTTTCTTTTGCCTAGACAGCTGCAGGACATGAGACTTCTCTTTATAGTGGAGAAACCTCATAATTATAACTCTAGGCCGAGCCCCCGGAGGTGGGGTCTCCCGCAGTGCTCGATGAGCCCTTTCCAGGTTGTACCCTTCCCCGAAGGGTGAGGGGCCGAACATTTTTAGTAACAGGTCCTGAATAAAGGAGACACAATCTAGACCTTCAGCCCTTTCTGGAAGCCCTGCTAGGATGAGATTGTTCCTTCGATTCCTCGCCTCCTGGTCTTCCAATCTCTCTTCCATCCTCCTGAGTTTTTTCCTGATCGTCACCACCTCTTGCTCCAAGGAGGAAACCTTTTTTTCCTGCGAGCAGATTCTGGCCTCAGCGTCACTCATCCTTTGGGCCAGCGAGTGCAAAGCAGACTTAACTTCTGAGAAGTCCAGCACCAGTCCCTGAAGCAATGCTTTAATTTCTTTAATGTCCTCCACGCTATCGCAGGGACCCCCCTCTAATGCCACTTCCTCCCCTGGTCTATGTTGTCAGGCGAGTGAGGCTTGGGGCGTTTTGATGCGGGGGAACGCCCCACCAGCGGTTCCTTTAAGTCCGCTTCCATCACTAATCGAGCTCGGGCCCGGCATGCAGCAAGCTCCTCTGCGACAATTGGCATCGCTCTTAATCCCCCGCCGATATCCCGATTTCACCAGACGGGGGGGATAAGTAGAGGCACCTGACGACACTCCGGTCTGTCTAAAGCTTTAAAAAAGATGCCAAAACCGGCTTTTAAACCGAAAACTGCTGCTTGGGTCTCGGAGGAGCGCGGAGCACGTCTTACCCGAGCCGGCTCATCACGTGACTCCATAGGCATTTTTTAAATGGCTATGCATTATCTTAATGCACACTCTGCGTTTTAAGCTTTATTCTGTTACTCTTTTTTATCAGTTTGTTGAACTTTTATGTGATTTACACGTTTGATGCAAATAAATGGAACTGAACTGAACAAAGCTAGCAGGCAGCTGTCACTGCAGATGTCCACAGCAAAAGCTTACCTCTTTCACACATACACCCACAGACACTAATTCTATAAAGAAAAAAGGCTATTGCTTATTTATTTTTTTCCAGCAGCAACAGTCGGTAATAGTAGCTACTAGTTTTATGCAGCAACAGATACAGTGAGAGCTTACAACAGTCAGCCGACCTGTAAAAATTTAAGTACACAGTTGCAGTATGCCAAGACAAGAATGCTACAGACTGTCGGAGTCAGAAATCAATAACATCTTGAAAAAGATAAATACATACTGTAGATAGATAGATGGGTGGATGGATGGATGGATGGATGGATAGATGGATGGACGGATGGACAAATGGATGGACAGACAGATACATGAGAGATAGGGGGAGAGAGAGAGAGAGAGACAGAGACATACAAACATATGAAGAAGCCAGCAGAAGAAGGCCACTTGGTCTATCAAGTCTGCTCATATTGCAGGGTTCACAGCTTGAGCTAATGTCCCTGCTCTCCCTCCCCACCCCTCCCATCCTCCCTACCCATGATCCTTACCTTCCCCTATGGCTATCCCAGCCTCTCTTAAAGCTGCCCACTGTCTTCAATGAGATGACCTCTTCTGGCAGTGCATTCCAAGTGTCCACCATCTTCTCTGTGAAGAAGTGCTTCCTTACCTCCCTCCTAAACCTCCCACCTTCCAGCTTAAGACTGTGCCACCTTGTGTTATGGTTAACCACTCAGCTTAAAGAGACTCTCCTTATCAACCTTATGTATTTCTTTCAAGTACCTACATTTTCCAGTCATGTCCCCCCCCCCCTCCTGTCTTCCAGGGAGTACATGCCCTCAGTCTCTCCTCATATGCCTTGCCCTGCTGACTGGCTGTCATCTTTGTAGCCCTCCTCTGGACCTTCTCCAGCAGGTTAATGTCCTTTTTGAGGTGTGGGCACCAGTACTTAACTCCATACTCTAGATGCAGCCTTACCAGTGACCTGTACAAGGGCAGTATAACCTCCTCTCTCCTACTACTAATCCCCCTAGCTATGCATCCCAGCATCTTTTCTGCCTTTGCAGCTGCTTTCTTGTACTGTGTGGAGTGCTTCAGGTCACTAGTGATCATCACTCCCAGGTCCTTCTCCTCCTCTGATGTAGATACTCGGACTCCACCCAGGTAGTACTCTGTCCTAGGATTCTTGGCTCCAATATGCATAGCTTTGTATTTCTTGGCATTGAAGCCAAGCTGCCAAATACTGGACCACCTCCCCAGCTTTTCCAGATATTCTTGTAGGTCCTGCATCACTTCAGCTGAGTCCACTCTACCACATTTTGCCTTTAATGCCATCCCCAATGTCATTGATGAAGACATTGAACAACACTGGGTCCAGCACAGAGCACTGTGGGACAGCACTGGTTACCTCCCTGGTGCCAGATAACTCTCCCCCCACAACCACCCACTGGGTTTCTGCCCCTCAGCCAGTTTTCCACCCATCTAACCATCTTTTCCCAACTCCAAGATCCACCAAATTCCTGATCAACCTTTTGTGGGGCATACAGTCAAGGGCATTGCTGAAATGAAGATAGAGTATGTCTACCACTTGGCCCCTGTCTACTGTCTTTGTGACACAGTGAAAGAAGTCAATCAGATTTGTTAGACATGATCCCCCCCCCCCCATTAACCCATGCTGCCTCTCATCCTGGAGACCATGCTCCTCTAGATATTACACCAACCTTTCCTTTAGTATGATCTCCATGAGCTTGCCCACAATGGAGGTCAGACTAACTGATCTGTAATTCCCTGGATCATCCTTGGGACTGCTTTTGTGGAGAGACACTACATGTGCTGTTCTCCAGTCCTGTAGTACCACGACTGACTCTAGTGAACTACTAAATAGGTCTGCCAGTGGCCCTGCTAGCTCCTCAGTCAGTTTCTTTAGTACCCTTGGATGTACTCTGATAGAGAGGTAGAGAGATTGATGGATAATACATGGATGGGACTTTTTACACACTGAAGTAGTTAGCAGGTATCTCCCTGTTTACTATTTCTCTGTATATACAAGTGTGAGTCACACTAACAGTAATCATCTAAATGTATTACATAAAATAAAAGATAGAAAAGTCTGCTATTTTTGGAAATGAACCCATAAAGGAGGCTAACCAAATGAAAAGCAACTTGCTCTTTGGGCTCATAGCTTTATTATCTGGCTAGCTCTTGTACTGTAAACCACCCTTACCCATCATTTCTTATACATATATATAAATATAAATATATAGAGGATACATAATGGGCAGGAGTGTGATATGGAAAATATTCTCACTCCTACAGAGTGAGCTCTGGAAGCTCACAGTGGTGAAGAGCATGAGTGAGAGTATCCAGAGCTCACTCTGCAGGAGTGAGAATATTTTCCATAGCACACGATCTGTACATCATGTGTGCTACTTATTTATACAATAGGGGTGGGAGCTTCAGAAATACTGTTATGTTTTCCTGTGTTCTTTTCCTGTTTCTGTGTGCGTTTTGCTCTTTCTTTGTGTGGTCTGAGTGTGTGTGAGTTTTTCTGAATGGGCTGGGAGTCTCAGAAACACTGTAGGACACAGGTGAGTGTCCTTTGCAATGCTAATTGTGTAAGTTGCTAGTAGCAGTGAGAAACAGAAACTTTTTTTGTGAAGCAGTTTCATTTAGAATGCAGGCTATAGTGAAGCTAAGATCAGCATAGTTTTGGGCTGTGAGTCTCATAAACATGATGGGATACAAGTGAGTGTCCTTTGCAGTGTTAATTGAGTAAGCTGCAGGTAGTGAGAAACAAAAACCTTTTTTTGAAGCAGTTTAATTTAGAATGCAGGCTGTAGTGAAGCTGAGATCAGCATAGTAATGGGCTGGGAGTCTTAGAAACACTATGGGACACAGGTGAGTGTCTTTTGCAGTGCTAATTGAGTAACCAGCAGGCCTCAGTGAGAAAGAGAAACTGTTTGTAAAGCAGTTTCATTTAGAATGTAAGCTGTAGTGAGTGAGCACAGTATAGATAAATGGCATTTATCATCATTGTGCTGTCATCCTCATTTATCGCACTCCAGTGAACATATCTCCATTTACCACACTTAGAACCTCCCACCCCTATTGTGTGTGTGTGTGTGTGTGTGTGTATATATATATATATATATATATATATATATAATATCAATAAGTAATCAACAGCTGCAGGCTAAGTAACATTAATATGCCAATAAGAGAGGACAGCTTTTTATGGAAGCAGGGTGCATTTAAAAATTAAATGAAGCACTTTTTATCACTCTAAAGAAAGTCTTTCTTGCTTCCTTTGTTCATTACCAACAGCGAAATTGACAACCTTTGTGGATTGTGGGAAAGTGGTTGCAACTTGTGCTGGCATCTGATTTTCTTTGATTTACTTGTTACCGCCAAGCACAGTTCCTGGGTGCAGGCCTGAATCTTGTTTACAAACCTATTGTGTGTGTGTATATATATATATATATATATATATCAAAAAGTAATCAACAGCTGCAGGCTAAGTAATACTAATATGCCAATGCTGCAGCAGGCAGCTGATGATGATGTAAATAATAAACCATGACAGAGTGTGCATTATAAGATTTTAATGTATGCCCCGGGGTAAATGAAAAATGCATTATTCACGTTTCTTTTTGTGACAGTTTTCAAATTTAAACTCTTTGCTTTCCTCCACGTTGCCGTGGTTTTATTTTATTTTATTTTTTTTATTTCATTTTTGGAATTACAACTTTTGAGCCAATGGGCTCTTTTACAAAGGCTTCATGTCATTGACAACACAACTGTACTTAACCAAAAAGACAAGCAGTGGCATTTAAACAACAGTACAAACAAAAGGCATTGCCGCTGTAATATCAATGAGGGTAGTAAGTTGAATACACAGCAGGGGGACACAATGTCCTCCTCCTGAGTCCTGAAACAGCCTGTGTGCGTGTGTCATCTTGAGATGTGCTGTTGCAGTGTCATCTGAGCAGTGGGTAGAAAGTGTCTGCCAGTTGGCACCATGACAGTGCTCAGCCCTTGCTAGTTGGCACCTTGGTGGCATCCTATATAAAAAAAAATAATTCTTGCTTTTCGTGGCAGCTTTCAAATTCAAACACTTCACATTCCCCCAAGTTGCAGTGGTTCCTTCCTCATCCTGAATCCTGAAGTAGCCTGTGTTTGTGTCATCCTGAGCTGTGTGTGATTTGGCAGTGGGCAGCAAGAGTGGGCCAGCTGGCAGCGAGTCTTTGACTGGATTCTCTGTTAGTCCCTAGTGACATCCATTTAAAAAAAAGTCAAAAAATTCCCTCAAGTTACTGAAGTTCCTTCCTCCTCCTCCTCCTCCTGAGTCCTGAAGCAGCCTGTGTGTGTGTGTTGTCCTAAGTTGTACCATTGCATCGTGATCTGGGCAGTAAGCAGTAAAGCTGACAGTGAGTCAGTGCCTGGCTTCTGGTAGTCCTTGGTGGCATCCTACATAATAAAAATAAAAAATCTCCACATTCTGCCAAGTTGCTGAAGTTCTTCCTCCTCTCCTCCTGAGTCTTGTAGCTGTGTGTGTATGTGTGTGTGTGTGTAACTCTGTGTTGTACTGTTGCAGTCTGATCTTGGTAGTGGGCAGCAAGTGTAGGCCAGGTGGAAGAGAGTTTGTGCCTGGCCTCTGGCAGTCTGTTGTGGCATTCATAAAATAGAAATAACTAATAAAAAAAAACTACCATAAAAGATATCATACAAACATAGAAACATAGAAGTTGATGGCAGATAAGGACCGCAAGGCCCATCCCGTGTGCCCATTTTTTCTACCTTATGAATGTGGCATAGGCCTTTACTTTGTCAATGGCCTACTTATTCATACGCATCTGTATTGCTCCCTTATGCCTATCCCATGCCTGTTTGATGCCCTACACTGTATTCATATCCACCACTTCCTGAGGTAGGCCATTCCATGTATCCACCACCCTTTCTGTGAAAAAGAACTTCCTCACATTACCCCTTAATCGGCCTCCCTCTAATCTCATGCTGTGTCCTCTTGTCCTGCTATTTTTCTCATATTAAAACATGTTAGACTCTTTGACCTTGTTAATGCCCTTAAGATATTTGAATGTTTCATTCATATCACCTTTCTCCCTCCTTTGCTCTAGGGTATACATATTGAGCTCCATTAATCTGTCCTCATATGTTTTCTGATGTAGTCCCTGCACCATTTTGTTTGCCCTTCTCTGGACTGCCTCCATTTTGTTAATGTCCTTGTGCAATTGTGGTGTTATCTGATGCACAGAATAGTTTCATGGGCAAAAATTACTTATTTTGACTGTGCAGCCTGCCAAAAATTCACAAAACATTAATGTGAGGAAGGCTGACTTGGTGAAGACAACAGTGCAGCATTCTGCATTATGGGGTACTGGTTCCAAAAACTGTGCACATTGGGACAGTGCCACACATGGACAAGGCTTCCCATTATGCCATGGATAAGTGTTATACACTCACTGGTTTCATGGTCAGCGTCTCCTCCAAAAATATTTATTTAGCCTGTGTAGACCTGGCAAAAATTCACAAAACATTAATCTTAAGAAGACTGAGTGAAGGCAACAGTGCAGCATTCCACAGAGTGTATGAAGGCTACCGGTTCCAAAAAAAATATTGGCTACAGAAGCGCTCCCCTTCCACCTCATCCTACTCCTCCTCCTCTGTCTTTAGCCCAGCAAAAAAATGGCTTTGTAAAAAGGGGAAGGTTGATTTTTTTTTTTAAAAGTGAGCATCAGTACATTTTGGGTCAAAAGGCATGTTGGTGACAATATTGCCAGCAGCACTGAAAATTCTCTCTGAGTATGTGCTTGCAGATGGACAACTGAGGTGTTCAACAGCTACAGTACCTGTGTTAAAGAGGTTCAAATAGTCTTTTTTGGTACTAGAGGAATAGAGATTTGTCTCCTTCTGCCAGTGGCACATTCTCATCCAAATAATACTGCACCATTTTGTTTGCCATGCTTTTTCATCAAGCCATAATCAGACAGTGGTTCCCAGAGTGGTTTATCATCATTTGCTGTCTTTCTGGGGGCTGCTGCAGCAGCAGCAGCAGTAGTTGCAGGCTGACTTGGAGACAAAATAAGTAACTCCTGTGACGTTCAGTAGTAGCAGTGGAATTACTTTGGGATCCTCCTTCTCCCCTTTCCTCCACCTTGCCTTTTAGTGCAAATGGAAAGAATAATGAGTGTTGCTGTTATGCTCTATTTGTGTTCCTGGTAATGTTTTGTGCCACATGTACAGAGACCAGGGGGATAAGCCAGGCATTGTAGGACTGCTGATCTTTACTGCATTCTTGTGCATCAAAGAATGTCTCAAATGTGTCTTTGAACTGAGGGTCCAAGAAAGTGACCACGATATGGTGGTCATCTGTATGCATTTTAGAAATGCATGTGTTATTCCAGAATCATGCTTTTATCCTATCTACTAGATTCAGAGCAGTGGTATCCTCTTTGGGCTCACACTGAGTCTTTATACGAAGAAGTCTTAGATTAATGAGGGCAATGAGGGGGAATGCTTGGCATAGGCCAGCTGTATCAGCACTTACCACCCTTGTGTCCTCTTCAGGAGGATGCTGGGGACCTTCACAAAGGAGACCCACCAGAGGGTGGCATGGGACCCCATAGGGGAAGGAAACAACTCCTGGTGGGGGACTCCATTGATAGGAGGGTAGAACTGGGGGAGGAAGGGGAGAGGGAGGTAAGGTGCCTGCCTGGCGCCATGGCTTGGAGGGATAGGGAGTGAATCCTCAGGATTGCAGGAGCAGCTGCATGGGGGAGGGAGCTGGACATCATTGTCCACCCAGGGACAAATAACCTGGCTGTGAAAGGGATCATTGCAGTGCAGAAAGAGTTTGGGGAGTTGGGGAAGGGCCTTAGACAAGTAGCATGCACAATAACCTTCTCAGAGGTGCTGCCTGTCTATGGCATGGGTGAGGCTAGGGTGCTCCACACAATGGGATTCAATCAGTGGTTGAAAAACTGGTGCAGAGCTCAGGGGTTTGGTTTCACTGGGGACTGGGCATCCACCTGGAGTGAGGCAGGCTTATACTGGCATGAAGGTCTGTGTCTGTCCAGGAGGAGAACCAGGATCCTAGGTGATAGGTTTAAATGCTTCATTGACAAGCATTTAAACCAGCAAAGGGGGTAGGCACTGGAAAGGAGCATGGAATTCCTAGCCCCCCCCAAAAAAAAAATCAAGGTAGTTAGTGAGGTAAACACCAAGATAGAGACTTCGACAGGGAGAAGGGCAGGGCTAAATGGAGAAAATGACAAAGGCAATAAGGACAGGGATGGGTCAAAAAGGGGTAAGGCCATCAAGAAATGGAGAGTAATGAGTACCAATGCACGTAGTCTGGGCAACAAGCTTCCTGAACTGGTGGCCTTGATGGAAGAGGGATGCCTGGATATCGTGGAAGTCAAAGAAACATGGTACACAGAGAACCATGACTGGGATGTTAACATACCTGGATAAACAACCTACAGGAGGGACAGGGAGGATAGGAGAGGAGAGGGGGAGGAGTAGCTCTCTATGTAAGGGTAGAGATAAAAGCAATGGAACAAAAGAGTAAACAGGGAGGAGAGGAGGTACTGTGGGTCACCTTAGAGACTGGAAATGGCACCACAATCCACACAGAGGTTGTATAAAGACCCCCATCTCAGGGGGCGGGAATGGACAAGGATATGATAGAAGGCATCCTTAGGATGGCAGAGAAAGGGGAGATAGTATTGATGGGAGAACTAAATATGCCAGATGTTAACTGGAGCACCTTTGCTGCAGCCACATCAAAGAGTAGGGCCATTCTCGATGCCCTACATGCCTCAGACAGCTAGTGTTGGAACCCACTCAGGGGGAACAATCTTAGACCTTGTACTCTCAAATGGGGACAGTGAGAGGATCTCAGATCTAGAAGTGGGTAGCTATCTGGGAACAAGTGAACACCAAACAGTGTGGTTTATGAGAAATTCAGCTGCAGAGTCAAGCCATACAAAAGTGAGGGTACTGGACTTCAGGAGGGCTGACTCTGGCAAAATGGGAGAGTGCCTTAGAAAAGCACTAGAAAATAGGCAAGAAGGAGGGGTGGAGCAACAATGGGGAAACATCAAAACTGCCATCACAGAGGCAACAAGCCTTTGCATGAAGCAAATAAACAAATCAAAATAAAAAAAAAGCCACTATGGTTCTCAGAAGAGGTGGTGGGGAAGGTTAGGGAGAAGAAGATAGCATTTAGGAAGTATAAGGAATCACAGAAGGAGCAGGACAGAGAACTGTATCAGTTAACTCAGAAGGAAGCAGGAAAGGCAGTCACAATAGCAAAGGTCCAAACTGAGGATAAGATAGCCAATTCGGTTAAGAAGGGGGATAAAACCTTTTATAGGTACATTAGGGAGTGTAGAAAGACAAAGGGGGGATAGTGAGGCTGAATAGAATGTATGGTGGTGGGCAGAGAGGGACAGTGAAAAAGGGTTCTGAAAGAACTCTTAAAACTAAAGGTGGACAAAGCAATGGGGCCTGACAGGATTCTACCAGAATTCTAAAAGAATTAAGGGAGAACTAGTAACATGACTGACTACCCTTTTTAACTAATCATGGGAGGATGGTGTGGTACTGGAGGACTGGAGGAGGGTGAATGTGATTCCCCTTCACAAATGTGGGAGCAAGACAGAGGCAGGAAACTACAGAGCTGTCAGTTTGACCTCTGTGGTACAGAAAATGATGGAATCACTTCTGAAGGAAAGAATTGTTGAGCACCTAGATTCCAGTGGGGCACAGGACCCAAGGCAGCATGGATTCACAGTGGGACGGTCATGTCAGATGAAGCTAATCAATTTATTTGACTGGGTGACCAAAGTAGTAGACAAGGGAGGGGCTGTGGGCATGGTCTACCTAGACTTTAGCAAGGCATTTGACTCAGTTCCACACAAAAGATTAATATACAAATTAGCCAGCCTGAGAGTGGGTCCCAGACTGGTAGCTTGGAAAAAACATTGGTTGGACAATAGGAAATAGAAGGTAATAGTAAACGGAGTCCACGCTGAAGAAATGGGGTTTACCAGTGGGGTACCGCCGGGTTCAGTACTGGGTCCAGTCCCTTTAATGTCTTTATAAGTGACATTGCTGAGTGACTGGAAGGAAAAAGTATGCTCTTTGCAGATGACACAAAGATCGCAACAGGTTGATACACAAGGGCGTGGAAAGGATGAGAAGGGACTTGGCAAGGTTGGAGGAATGGTCAGTATGGCAGCTTGATTCGATGCAAAGAAGTGCAAAATAGTGCACTTGGAGAAACAAAAACCCAGGGGAAGAGTACACAGTGCGAGGAAGGTAGTAACAACAACAACAAAAATGGAAAGAGACCTGTGGGTAATCATATCAGATGACCTTAAGGTTGGCAAGCAATGTGAGAAGGCAGTAGGAAGGGCTGGGGGGATACTGGGATGTATAGGGAGAGGCACCACCAGCAGAAAACAGGAAGTTGTTCTCCCTCTGTACAGACAGTAGGTGAGACCCCATCTGGAGTACTGCATCCAGTTCTGGAGACCCCATCTCAGCAAGGACATAGACAGGATATAGGTAGTCCAGAGGAGGGCAAGTGAAATGGTGCAGGATCTGCAAGAGAAGCCAAAGGAGCTTAATATGTATACCCTTGAGGAAAGGAGGGAGGGGGGGACATGATAGAAACTTTTAAGCACCTCAGTGGAATCAACAAAGTCCAAGAGGGTAGCATTTTTCAGAAAAACAGATGTGCAAGAAAAAGGGGACACTATTTGAAGCTAGAGGGGGGATGGCTCAGGGGCAATGTGAGGAAGTATTTTTTCACAGAGAGGGTGATGGATGCATGGAACCACCTTCCTGAGAAGGTTGTGTGGTCTAAAACTGTGGGAGAATTCAAGAATACATGGGACAGACATAAGGCAAATGTTGTTGGGTGTAGGAAAAAATAGGCTGTTGGTTAACTAGGATTTGCAGCTTATCCAATAGGTAGAGAAATGGGCAGACTAGGTGGACCAAGCGGTCCTTATTTGCCATCAAAGTCTATGTTTTTATGTTTCTATGTTTCAAAGGCTTCACCACAGTATAGAGGGTCTCCATCAGGTGCCACTGATTTCTGCTAATGTGTACCTATCCCTTGCCAATACCATGCTCAACGGCATACTGGTGGCTAGCCTTCTGTTGTTCTACCAACTGTTCCATCATATTATAAGTAGAATTCTATCTTGTTGCCATATATTGTTTTCAGGTGGTGTAGGGGAAAGTGGTTCAACTTCTGAATATTTCATAACATCTTCTGTGCCTTTATAGAATGGCTAATATGACTGTAAACTTTTTTTTACCAGTACACATGTCTGCACAGTGGTTCCTTCCTTATCTAGGAATCCCTGAACTACCAGATTATACATTCAGCAAAATGTGCAACATGTGTATAATCCTCATAGTCAACTGTCTTTACAATGTTCTTTGCATTACCTGATACTATGAAACCTGATGTTAATGAGTGTGGTGTCAGCCACTCATCAAACCATTGCTGAAGGAAGTGTAATAAGATTTCTGCACAATGGTCATTGTCAAAGTGAGCAATACATAAAGCTGTCTGATTGCGGAGGCTGGGGGCCCAAGTGACTTGTAGCTACTGCTGCTGATGGAATTTAACCCACAGGAGGAGGAGGAAGAGGAAGAGAATGAAGAGGGGAAACTGACCCAATGCACAGCCACTGCCGTGTGATCAGTAGTCTGACTGCTGGTCCACATGTCAGTGGTGATGTGAGTCACTAGAACAAATTATGTTTTTCAAGACACGTGACACAGTCTTGTAGACACTCTGATACAAATCAGGAAGAGCCACTGTGGAAAAATAGGTATGACTGGCCACTTAATATCTTGGCACTGCAACTAGTATTAGCAATAGAAAACTTGCATTGCTCACAGAGGAGAATGGCAGCAAGTATGGGGCTCTTGCTAACTTTTTTGCCTCTGGTCTGTTGGCTTTACATTTCTGTCCCACATGGACCCAGTTAGTGAGAGTTGACTTACTGAGTGCTCTTTTTTCCTGGACATGACTGATGGCTCCTATTTTTATTACCTGTGGGGGTGGAAGTAACTGGGGATTTGCAGCCCCATGGAGGTGTGGGAGTCAATGGGGTAATGAACTGCTGAACAGAAGATGCTGAGTTGGGTATCTACTACCACTTGAAAGACTTTATTTATTTATTTATTTACATAGAAACATAGACACATAGAAGTTGACGGCAGATAAGGACCGCAAGGCCCATCCAGTCTGCCCATTACGAGTTTAACCAGGACGGCATACTGAGCAGTGCTGCTCAATTCCAGATGCGACCTAGGGGTCAAGACCCAAGACAATAGTACAAAACACTAGTTACAGAGTTAATACAAACAGTGCATGGCCATCCTCCGTACAGACAATACGGCAGATAGATACAGACAGTAGGAAGACTGAATACATGATACATTTTAGATGGTTACATCTGAGCTCAGAAACACAATTTCAATACATAATTTGGCATTAGCTATAGCAAGAGCAGCTGGAGGAGAAGGCGATTGTGATGACTGGGGTTGGGTGAGTCTCTTATATCAGCTGGCAGGGCATTCCATAACTGTGGGATATGGTAATTGAAAGCAGCCTGACCTTTGGTTGTGCGCATAAAGGGGACATGGAGGAACCTGGGGTCAGTGCGTCTGAGGGAGTAAGTGGGGGGGTTGTTGGGAGAGGGTAGAGGTCAGGTAGGGGGGTAGGGAATGGAACCAAAATTTGGCTGCGAACCTAGCACTATGGGTTAATCTACGGTCTTGGAGGGACAGCAGGGCTAGGGAGCTATATAAGGAGCAGTGGTGGGTTGTTTGTGGACAGTCAAGGATAAATCGACAAAAAAAGAGTGGAAAAGAGTGTCAAGGTTGGCCAAGGCAGAGGAGGGAGCGATAGTACAGACTATATCACTGTAGTCGAGTACTGGGAGTATCATCTTTTGGACAATAGCATTCCTAGCAGGAGAAGGGAGGCAGCTTTTGTTCCTGTATAGGGCACCGAGTTTAGGGAGAAGTTTCTTGTGTATGGAGTCAATATGAGTGGTGAAATCGAGGTGAGGGTCGAGCCAGATGCCCAAGTATCTGGTGCATTGTTCCAGTAGGGACCCATCCAGGGTTTTGAAAGGGGGGCAGGGGGCTTGGCGGGAGAGTCTTTGCTGTGAGACGAAGGTTAGCGACATAGTTTTTTTAGGGTTTAGGAATAGTTGGTTTGAACGGAACCAGTCCTGGATGGCGTTGAAATCCTCCTGTAGGAGATTTGCCACTATGCATGTGGAGGGGCCTGAGGCATACAGGACTGTGTCGTCTGCATACATTTGTGTGGAAGAGTGGCGACAGGCTGATGGTAGGTCATTTAGGAATATGGAGAAGAGCAGTGGCCCTAAGACTGATCCTTGGGGGACGCCGGCAGTAACTGGCAGGGAGTTAGAGATGTGGGAGGTGACTTTTACAGCCTGGTGTCTGCCCACCAGGTAGTCGTGGAACCATGTGGTGGCTGGTTTGGAGAGCCCGGCTTCAGTTAGTTTGGAGAGGAGCAGAGTATGGGAGACGGTGTCGAAAGCCTTGGCTAAGACTATAAAGATGGCAGAGGTGATGTGGCCTTTGTCCATACCAGTGAGTATGTCGTCAGTGATTCGTAGCAGGGAGGTGATAGTTGAGAGGGATTTATGAAAGCCAGATTGGAAAGGAGTGAAGAAGGAGGAGGCATCCAGATGGGGAGAGATTCTTCCTCTTCATCCTCTCTACCTGCTACACCAGCATCTTTCCTCATCCAGCATCTGTGACTGCTTCCACTAGCCCCCCTACCAGTTTACTCTGCCCTGCCTCTTATCAGCTCCCTGCATTGGCACGGTCCCTCGCCACCTCTACCCTCCCCCTACACTCCCTTCCTCCACCTACTACCCTGCCACATAGTGGCTTGCTGCTCTGGTCTGGCCACTCGCCACCTCCAACCACCCCCCCACTCCCCCCACACCCTCTTCTTTGACAATGTCCATGACTGCTGCAACTCTCTTTCTCACCTCACCACCTCCCCCTACCCACTACCAATGTAACCCTCTCTAACCTCCTTTCCTTCCTCCTACTAATCTCTCCACTAACTATTCTCTCCACTAACTTTCTCCCTACCTTCAACCATTCTCTCCGCTAACTTATTTTATACACAAACCAAGGGTATCTTACTCTCTATTGTTTTGTCTTGTATGTACAAATCTGCTTGTATAAACCACTGTAATTATTGTACACATCTTATACTTTCTGTTGTTTAATCCTTTGTAATACTGTCTTCCCTCCCACTGACGCAGAACCTTTGTAAACGAACCCCCAGCTCAAAGGTGTTTAATCCTAGGTCTTAATAAATAAATAAATAAAATAAAAATACCTAGTCTCTTAATGTTCTCTCCCCCTGGCCATCATTATTAGCTTCACTGCCTGTGGTGCTGCTGCTGCTGCTGATGCTGTACAGTACATTGACGTGCCTTCTCACACTGAGATCTGTGGGACTTCAGCAAATGTCTTTTCATGGTAGATGTTCCCAGTCTTCTTCCCGCCTTAACCTGACTCAATCTGTCTTTACATCAAAGACAAACTACATGTGTCCATGATTCTTTGACCACGTAAAAGAAATCCCACACCACCGATGTCATCAGTTTGGCCTTTCCTCCTGGCAGTCTCTGCTATTGCCTACCCATCAGACTACTGTGGCGTACATCCACATCATCACCCTCCTCCTCTTCCTCCACCAGTTTGTCAGGGTCAGGGAATGGGTCTTCTTCCTCCTGCCCATGTGTCCTGGGCCACCAGTGTTCCCTGGGGCTTTACCTGCTGTCATTTGACATGTTTGTTTTTGTTGTCTTTCTCCCTGTTGTTTTGTGGCTTCTCTTTTCTTTACCACTACTTCTGATCTTTTTTGAGAGCTTATGTGCACCTGCCCCAAGTTGAATTCTCACCTGTTCCATCTCCTCCTCCTCCTCTCCAGAACTGCTGCTTTTATTACTTTTATAGGGTATATAATCATGAATAAATGAAATGAAATCAAATTAAATCTGTATCTCTGACTCAATGCTCTGCCAAATCACTTTGATCCTCCACCTCTGTCTGTGTGACTACCTGACATACTCCTTTCATAGTCCTTTTTTCTACAATGATGCTCATGTTGCAACACTTGCAGTGCCACTGTGAGTGCTTCCAACAAGGTGTGATACTTTATGGATTGTTTAATCACTACTGTCATTTTCCTCTACACTTGTAGTTCCCACTGAGGCAGAGGGTCTCTGAATAAGCCCACTCTGCTTTGGTTTTTCTTTGATGTGACTAGATCATCCCATGCTAGCATCTCCTTGGCCTCTCTGTTGCTCCCTTTCTTAATGCTTGCTACATGACTCAACCACTTGGGTGATGGCATGATTAATGTTTTGTGAACTTTTGTAAGGTCTACATAGGCCGAATAAATCATTTTGGGGGAAATGCTGCCCAAGAAACCAGTGTGTACAACACATCCAAATCTCCATGGTATAAGAGGAAGCCTTGTCCATGTGTATCAATGTCCTAATGGACACACAATTTTTGGAACTAGTAGCCTGTTCTGTGGGATTCTGTACTGATATTTTGTGGGCATACATAGGCCTTACTAACCTTTTCATTTTGAGTTAGCCATGTGTTTCTCTTTACTACCAGTATTGTCCATGTTTTGCACTGTCTGAACGGATACAATTTTTGGAACCACTACCACTCAATGTGTGCCACTGCATCATCCTGCTACTTTGGGTGCTTCATCAGCCCAGTGCATTATGCTATTTCATTTTATATTATTTGCTAATGATTTTAATGGTCAAACCAGTGCTAACTAGTCTGCCAGTAAGAGAACTTGATGAACGTTACCTGGTTTGATGGTCAAAGTTTGCGTGGTCAAACTTTGGGAGGTTCACACAGCACCATTTTAAACTGGGCCCAGCTTTCTATTACACTGTAAGCAAATGGCAGTGTTCAGTGGGCTGTCTGAGTTTATTGCAGAGCTTTGAGGGAAGAACTCCTGCTGTCTAAATTCAGCACTTATTACTGCTACTTAAAGTAATATTTGTGTTTAAATGTAAGCCTTATCCCTCACAACACGGCATCAAGCCTAAGGAGTTTATGGTCAGGGCTGAATGCCTTGGCACACTTATGGGGGGAGTCAATGCTGGGGAGGGTCTCAGTCAATTTTTCAGGGTGTAAGAGTTGGAAGTTCCTACTCAAGATGGATTCACATACGGGGGTGAGAGGAAACCCTTATCTTGTAATTGATTGCTTGTGGGAGAGTTGTCTTGGTTAATAAATGTTAGTAAAGTGGTGGTTTAGGGCATTGGCTATAATCAGATTGGTAATCAAGGGGTTGGTTAAAATAGATGATATGATACAGGTAATGGGTGTCAATGAAGAAGCTGTTGAGGAAATCAGTGATACCAACCCAGAAATGCTTGGGGTACAGCAAAACCATGCTGGAAAAAAACACTGACTGGTAGGATGATGTCCAATCCCCTGCAGGATCTGCACTGCTAACTAGGCACCCACCTTCATACCAGTTCCTGATCATGTGAAGAAAGTTGTACTCCTAGGGAACCCCCTCATACTGAGGTTCTATTGAGCAGTACTGGCCAAGAGTCCAATGAGACTGATCCCCACTACTCAGTGGCAAAATTATAATTTCACACCTGCTTATATTGTCTTATCCATATGGGGTTTGAATTCTCCATCATTTTATTTGTATTTCAGTTATTAATGTGGGAAACCTATTCCATGGACCTGCTATTCTTAAGGTTGTTTATGGTATTAGGGGGCTTGCTAAGGGGAAACAGGAGACTTGGGTATGAAGTAAATAGGGAAGGTGGGTGATGGAACTAGGGTCTGGCCAAATGGGCACTAATTGGCAGTGAACTGGATAAACAAGGGATTAAAAAACTCACTGCTGTTTAAAAAGCTGATGATACTATTGGGAAACCTTTTGGAAGCATAATATTCAGGCACAATTCAGCTTGTATTTCATATATCTGGTATACATGTTTTCCTTCCATTATTTAGTAATGAAGGAATTTTCACAAAAACAACATCTTCATCCCTTAGAGTTCATTTAAATCTATAGATTATTCCCTACTTGAAATTATGTTACTCTGTTCTGACATCACAGTCTGTTGTCATGGGAATACAAGTGATGTCACAAGCAGAGTATTATGACATCAGGTTGGGAAGATGCAACAGGGGCTGATAAACCCTCAAGGAACAACTATCCTGTTTTCATGCATATGATCTCAGTAATAAATACTGGGGATAAAAAAATACAGAGCTAATGAGAAATATAAGCTGTTTTATGTCCAAATATTATGTTTTTCAAAGTTCTTCTTGAGGCATCGGTGGCACTTTAAATTATATCTGAAGGAGGGCAGAAGAAAAGGAAAAAACATGCAGTAAAGCATATAGTACTACAGAAATACAACTACTATGAATCTCAGCAAAAGATTACAACTATTTCTATGAAGTACTTCAATTACAGCACAGTCATTATCTACAGATTACTGATATTCCTGACTGATTTTTAAATGCATGAACTATGGATTTTTTTTAATTTCAAGTTTGTGAACAGAACAGCAGACAGATCCTGACACTCTCAACACACTCCTTCAACTGATAAGACTGCAAGAATCATGCAAGAAACAGCTATAAAATATACATCATTACGATGCTAGTGAAAATTGCACTTTCAACTCAATACTCACTCCCCAAGAATAATGCACATCAAATTATTATGTACTTTAGCTGCAAAGTTTTTTGAAAGTGAAAACAGGCACACTTTTTCTCTGTGTTTTGGAAAGTTAGTAAATGGGAAGTGTGGGACATTTGCAGACCTCTGCATGTATTTCTTCATCTGTTCACCAGCTCTGCCACCTTAGGTTTCTGATTTATGGAACAGTGACTGACAAGTACTCTTTCATTTTAAGGTCACCAAAAAATGGAATGCTCTTCCTGCTCCTATTTAAGATTACATACTTTTGATGCTTTCAAAGCAAACTTAAAATCTTATTATATTGATGCGTCTGTTTGTGTTTTAATCAATGTTTTACTAAGTCATGTGTGTACTTAACATATTACATATTTTGTGTTTGTACCTGTTTTATATGCTGCATATTGTTAGGTTCCCATTGAAAATGGGCATATGTCTGTTTGGGTTGTGACCTAATTAACACATTTTAAATACAAAAAAAAATAAATAAAATAAATCTCATTTTAAGACTTCTCCCTGAAGCTTGCAGAAAGTGTCTGGATGGAGCAGACTATGAGGGTTTTGGGTACTATGTGGAGCACCACAAAAAAGCTACACTATATATTGACCAATAAAGGTTTGGGATTCTTAGTAAGGAGGAACACTGAACTTGGGAATCCTGTTGAGGGTGCCAGTGTCCCTATTCAACAAACTCTCTTCATCCAGCTTAAGGTGGGTTATAAGAGACCACTTGAAGGGTTAAGCCAGTCCCTGAGAGATGTTCTTTAGTGGGACTAAGTCTTGAGCTAGAATGTCTGGAGTTTGTGCTCTCAGATTATTGATTCAATGAGAAGCAGGAAATCTGGAAATGAATATTCATAGAAATGTTCTGCTGCTTTACACAACAATTGGGGAAGGCAAGCTGAAAGCCCAGGTTGGTTGGTGGGTGAGAGAGAGTCTCCAGCATCTCTGGCTGCTGCCAAGCTGAGGGAGTCTGTGGTCTCAGGGACGGTGGCAGGGTCACCGGGTCTGGGTGGCACTGGTCCCTTCTGTTGAGGTCTTTGAAAACTCAGATTCCTGAGGGGGCCCGAGCATGAAACAAAAAAACTCATGGCCACCAGCAACCAGGAGAAGGACTTGATCAGAAATCCTGCCTTGGGATGAAGGGACCAACAAAATTCAATGGGCAACTGGGATTAGTGGAGGGCCACCCCTCAAGGGAGGTCGCTGGTTTCTTGGCTGAGCCACTCCCATCTAATGCATCCAAGCAAAAGGGCAAACGTGTAAAACACCTTTTCTGTGGGAGAAATAGACCAGGCACTTAATAATGTGTAACCCCCTGAGAAATGAAGAAATGGAACCAGTAATGGTCATCAGGATGAGGGGTTCTGACAAGAGTTAGGGATGGTAAATCCCCACATGAGGCACTAAGCATGGAAGCCTTCAGTAATTGGGCCACTGAGGCTATCAATGTCATGCCTGAATGGAGGCACACACAGCAGAATCAATTGTTCATTTAATTAGGAGTAGATCATAAAATGCTGATGTACTGTATCACACTTGCTGGCACAGAAGACACATACTGCCACCATTGCCACCAGTGTAGTGCTTGCCCTGCCTGATACAGTTCCAGTGTGCAGATGGTCTTAGGAGAGCCAGGGATGCAGGGACTTCAAAAGGAGAAAGGGAACATTGTTTAACAAGGAGTAGCACATTAAGCTGAAGCTTGTTTCCAGATGCGACCTGGGAGCACAAGGAAGTTAAGTGACTTGCTCAGGATCACACAGTATGCACCTAGGTGGCTGTAGGATTCAAATCCAGGTCTCCAGATCTGCAGCTAAGTACCTTTACCCACTCTGCTATACTGCCTTCTCTTCAGCTCAGAGCCTTAATCCACTGTGCTATACTGCCTCCTAATTGGAGCGAAGTTTGGTTTTGATGTAAAGAAGCAGTAGAGTCCCTTTTAGAGCAAAGGGAAGTTCAACCTGGATACAAGTATAGAGTGCAACATAGTGGGCATAGATATGCCTAACTGTAATGGAACATACCAAGGATAATGATGTACAGCTAATATTGAACTGAGCCAGGGGACAGTAACGCCCTTCAAAGCTGTGTAAAATCAGTACAACAAAGAAACATGCATCCTTAATCCCAGCTCCCAGTGAGGACAATTGCTTTTGTGAGTGGTATCCTGTTAGTGGTACCCCAGAAAATGTGTTTGGTTACCGTTGGTTTCCATTCACCCTAACCCGAGGTGGCAAATGGCAAAGGTACAGTGTTTCATGGTGTAAGACAAGTGCCCTTCTAGTGAGTTAAACTTTACTACATTTAAAAGAAGAGCAGTACAACAATGACCACTGAATGACTAAAAGAAAGTCCTGACCAGGGTATACCCATTGGAAGTACAACTCTGAACATTTCAGAGCACTGTGCATAGAATGCACGCAGCAACAGCAACAGCTCTGGTGAATGCAATAACCTGGCTATCCATGCATGCATTGAGTTATAATGAAAACAAACAGTAAACATTAAAGGTTAATAATGATTCCTGTATTAAAGAACACTCCACATGAGAATGTCAGGAGAATTAGCCATGAGCAGGCACCACCAGAAGCTCTGGGTTCAAACAACTAGTTTATGAAATGTTCCTATTTGTGTCAGGAATATTGGTGTGGGTCGTTGAAGGCATATAACAACTGTATGTGATTGTACAATATGGGGACATTAAATAGGGGCCTCATACATTATCATAAAGGTCCAGCTTTTGACTAGTGGTGTAAAGGACTCTCATAACTAGCCACTTTGCTCAGCTCAAGAAGCCATTCCGATAGTGCTGGGAGGGAATTATCCCTCCATTGTCTGAATATAATTCTTTTTGCAGTGAACAATGCTCCTCGGAGCCAACCTACTGTTGTGGTTGGGGTCTCCAGGCTGATACCAGCATCATCTGTGAGGCCTAACATGACTAAGGAGGAGTAAGGTTTAGACCTAAACATACAATGGTTCTACAGGCCTGCTGGATTTCTAATCAAAACAATTGTAACTTCAGACAGGACCATAAGATATAAGAAATATTTTCCATTAAGGAGGTACACCTCCAGCATTCATCTGAGGAAACCAGACCCTATTTCTGGAGTGCTGGCAGTGTTTTATGCCACTTGTGCAAAATCTTGAACTGGGTGAAACAGATTCAAGTACTGTATCTCTCAAAGTAGTTTTTAGAGCTTTCCAATAGGAGTCCCATTCACACTAGGGAAGTGCAATACACAGCTTTTCACTACACTTTACATGGAGCTTCTCCATGGGAGATAGGTCCATAGTACATAACTTCTTGTAAATATGTCTGGCCCTGGAAAGGTTCCCATTACCCATAAAGAGAAGTTCATCAGACACATTTATACTTCCAGACCTTGGGCCCCAAAAGAGGAATTAGAGCATGTCAGAGTTGGAGATATTGTCAGTGTCTACGTTTCCCTAGGCCAAACTCCAGCTGAAGCTGCCCAAAAGTCTTTAAATACCCCTTGTTGGCATCGATTAGATGGGATAGGAATTGGATGTCCCTGGAGGTCCAGTCAGGCCAATTCACAGGCTGGCCTCCAATTGTGAGAGATGTATTCCTCCAGAGCAGGAGGCTGGGTGAACCTCCAGGGTGCCAGTCCAAATTCTTGACTACAAGGGCCCAAACCTTTGCCATGAAACCAATTGTGGGGTGGGTACACAGGCTGGGTGGGATCTTACCATACAGTACAGTGCTTTGGAGATCTCTTCCCAATAGGTAAGTCTCACATACAGCCCATTTGGACATTAGCTTTGATGCCTGAAGAGGTAAGACCTGTGAAAATTACATCAGTATGTGCACCATATGCCTCAACATGAAATCCGGGAAGCCAAGTCCCCCTTTCTCTAAGGGTAGGGCTAGCTTCTTGTTGGTAATCCATCATGAGCTTTCCCCCAAAAGAAGTTAAGCATCTTCTGTTTGGCCTGTCACAATAACTCAAGCTTTATCCATAAGGGAAGATTATAAAGGAAATATTACATTACATAGAGAAGGTTCAGAGGAGGGCAACAAAGATGGTGCACGGATTGCATCACAAGTCCTATGAAGACAGGTTGAAGGAACTGAACATGTACTCCCTGGAGGAGAGGAGGGAGAGAGGGGATATGATAGAGACATACAAGTATCTTACAGGGAGGAACAGGGTGCAGGAAAACACTATTTTTAAGCGAAAAGATGTTCCAGGACTAGAGGGCATGGGATGAAGTTGGAGGGAGGACATTCAGAGAAACATGAGAAAGAATTTCTTCACAGAATGGGTGGTGGACAAGTGGAACACCCTGCCAAAGGAAGTGGTGGGGCTGAAACAATAACAGGATTTAAGAATGCATGGGATAGACATAAAGGAATTCTGGAGGTCAGGGGTAAGGGGCAACAGACTTCTAGGAAAACAAACTGAACTTACAAGCTCAAATGGGCAGACTGGGTGGGCCATAGGCCCTTATCTGCCGGCACTGTCTATGTATCTATGTATTTTTCAGGCCGCCATCATCTTAACCGCCTGGTCTCTGCCCCAGTGCGACAAAGGGAGGCAGCTCCATCTGTTGACGTCCTTATCAAGGGAAGACAATAAGGGTGGTAGGTTAAGCCCACCTAGTGCTCTGTGGTCCATGGAGAAATTTATCCCAAGGTATTGCAAGGAGCACTGGGCCTCCTGGAGTCCCCAGGGAAATCCTGGTTTGTGCCTAGTCTCAGGTGTCAGTGTTAGAATCAAGCAATTTGTCCACATTAGCCTTATAGCCTGACAGGCAGCCAAGTTTCTGTAGAAGGGACAGCACAGAGGGGAAGGATTCTACTGGCTGCGTGAGTGTCAGTAGCATATCTTCAGCATAGGCTAACACATTATGCTCGGCTCCCATCATTAATCCATGAAAACCAGGATGGTTCTAGATGGCCTGCAGCAAGAGTTCCAAGGTGAGAATGAATAAAAGGGGATGCCACGTTCCTCTTCCTAATGAAAAGGGGGGTTGGGCCAATGTGTTGGCCAATGTGATGGTGAGTACCAAGGCCAATGCACCACTATAAAGGGGGTGAGTATGTTTGATAAAAGATGCCCTGAAATCAAACACTGGCAACACATGAAATAACTATGGCCACTCCACCATATCAAATGCCTTTTCAGCATCGAGAGAGAGGTGTACTGCTGAGAGGTGGAGTCGAGTCACCTGCCAGAGAAGATTTATTAGACACTGTGTGTTGTCCATGCTGCATCTGAGCAGGATGAAGCCAACCTGGTCTCCGTTAATTAGATCCAGGCTAGTTCCCCAAAGCTTAGCAGCTATCATTTTGGCACATGCCTTACAATCTGCTGATATTAATGAAATTGGTTGGTAGCTACTACATTGGAGGGGATCCTTCCCAGGTTTAGGAATGAGATTGCTGCTGTTCTCATACATGTGGAAAAGGACCAGGTTTGGGTGACCTCATCTTGGGCAGCCACCAATGGATCTAGAAGGACTTGTTTAAAATGCCTAAAAAATTCAGCTGTGAGGCTATTGCTCCCAGGGGCCTTACATATGACATTATCCGGCTCTTGTAGGGTGAAGGGCTTATCCTGCACCTCCTGGAGTTCTTGGGTTATGCTGGGGAGGCCCAATGGGGATGTGAAAGAGATCAGGTCCTCTTGGGTAGGTTTGTCTTCTTGCCTGTAATTCCTCTGCTGACCTCCCCAGACGTATCCCTGATCCCCGGTATTCTAGACTGCTCCTGCCATTTCCATAGTTGAAAAGTTAGCAGTTTCTCTGGTTGCTGTCACACAATTTTCAAAAAGGTAGCATTGTCAATGAACCTCAGGAGCGCCAGCTAGTATCCAAGTCCCATCCAAAACCAAGAGCTGGGCTAGCCAAGGTCTTTTTCAAAAAAACACTGAAAAAAATTCAGTCTTGCATTTTACTAGCCACCAACCAAGAATGTTAGTGGAGAATATTCCAAAAGGTCAGTTTGCGAGACTGAAAAGGAATTGTAGTGACATGAAGGTATATGAGGAGGGCGCTCAGTTGTTAAAAACACACTGTTTGAAAAGGGGATATAATGAGACTTTTATATATAAGGCAGTGCTATCTGTTTCAGAGATACAAAGAACTCGATACACAGGACATGGGAAAATAACGCAAATTGATTCGAAGAAGGTAAAATGACATTTGTCACTAACTGTAGTGGGCAATCACATTTGGTGAAGAAAGTTATTATGTATAATTTGGCATATTTTAAATAGAGAAGATAAATTACAACAAGTTGCCAAAAACAAGACAAATATTTTTCAGAAGAGGAAAAAATTGGGAGATAGGATTACACAGTTTTTATACTGAGGATTTTTTGAAGCAGGGATTCAGTTACCTAAGGGCACTTTTAAATGCAGGAATTGTAAGTTTTGTGATTCCATTAAAATGGGTAATGATTTTTTTCTGCTGTGAATATAGATTGCACATTTAAAGCAGATAATTATATTGATTTCAAGACGGTGGCAGTGGTTTATTTAGCACTACACACATGTAATAGCATTTATATGGGCAAAAAAAGTTGTAAATTTAAAATGAAACTTGGTGAGCACTTGAAAAGTATTATTATGTTGCTCTACAGCTAGTCACATTCAGGAGACCGTGAGGACCACGGAGGCCTAAAGGTAATTGGCTGCCTACCTTTGCATGCAACTTTGTGTGGGGTGTTAGCCCGCCCCAGCCACCTTCCTCCCAGGGGAGTTCCTTAATTTAAGGACCACCCCCTGTCAAGTGACCCACTTACTTCTTTTTCTAAGTGGCCACTTCTCCCATTGCAGGTTATCTTGAGCCAACACTAGATGGTAGTACAGAGCACTCCTACCTCTCACTGCCCTATTGGCTTCCTCTCCTCACTACCTCTCTACTCTGCTACTACCCCATCCTCCCCACTATCCTTACACCCAGTGGCCCATAGGAGTCGCTATTGTACCCCCTCTCTCACACCTTTTCCACCCCTTTCCTAGGGTCTCTCCCAACCTTGCCAGCCTCTTTTCACCTTCTCTTTTCCACCTTGCTTCCCTGGGAATTGAACCTTGCACCATTGGCACTGTAGTCCACAACCCTGGCCCTGTGCCATCTGGACTGCCTAACCACTGGAAGCCTATTCACCCTCCCTATAGCTCCCCCCTCCTATTTTGCTTCCAACCATGTTTACCTGTACTCCCTTCTGCATCACTGCAACCATGGTACTGCTGCTGCTAATCCCTCTTACTGAATTTTCCCCCACTGACCCTACTGGTGATGCTTCACAGTCTCCATCTCCCAGTATACACCTCCACCCCTGCCCCTCCATGTACAGCCACTGCACTGTCACTGCTACCACATCCCCATCCCTACATACACCCCCAGTACACCCGCACCCGTCTCTACCTTACCTAGACTCACCTGCCCCCTTCCTAGCCATTCCCACGCTCCACACCCTTCCCATCCCTGCCTCCCCACCGGCTTGGACATACATGCCTACCTCACTCCCCTCCCACCAGAGGCAACATCTAGCTCTACTCAGAATGATATCTCTTCTCCTCCTATTATTGGGCAATATCCACCCCAATCAAGGTCCACCCTCGCCCAGCCATAACCACGCCCCACCCACAACCGGGCTGCACATCACCTCTATGAACATATGCAGCCTATTAAAGAAATCTTCTGAGCTCCAAGGCTGGCTTGTCCAGCACCAACCTTATATCCTAGCCATCATTGAAACATGGCTCTCTCAGTCCACCCCCAACTCTTTCCTTGCCACTCTATTCAGGGAGGACAGAACTGGTAATCGTGGGGGTGGCTGTGCCATATATCTGTGTGACACCTTGCAAGGACATGCCTTCCCCTCTCCTTCCCCTCCTTAATCATGGTACTCAAGCCCTCTCCCTTAAAGTCATACATGGCACCTCCCGGGCCCTGCTAATTATCACTGCCACCTATATTCCCCCTTGCCACCAGAACCTTGTCCTCCAATCCTTACTGGAGCACCTTTCCCAACTACCCCCAAAAAACAATCAAATTACGCTGGGTGATCTCAACATCAACTGGGTCTCTAGCTCCTCCTCCCAGGCCAAAGACACCATCACTGCCCTCGACCTTACCCAGATAGTCACCCAGCCCACCTGGACCAACCAAACTAAAGGCACCTCCACTCTTCTGGACATTGTCATAACCAACAGGCCCCACAAAATCACTGGTACCACTGTTCCACCCAATGCTGTAAGTGACCAGTCCCCTATTATTTTCACATGGTCCTGCAAGGCACAAAAACCAGTACTCAAATATATCCACCGGCAATGCCTTAAACCCGGCAAGCTGGTCCAACTACAAGAACACCTTGCTCACTGGGTCTGGTCACCCATCACCCTTGCTCCCGATATAGACACTGCCTTCAATTATTGTGTCCACTCTTTCAACTATGCCTGTGACATTTTTGCGCCCCTCTCCAAATTCATTATTAAAGACCGTGACACCGCCTGGGTCACCCAATTCCTAATCAGCCAACTGTGACATAGCGATAATCTCTGGCACAGAACCATTGACTCAGGCAAGCCCACAGATAGGCAGGCCTATTGGATGGCCAGAAACAAATGCACGTGGGCTACCCACAAAGCCAAAGCGGACTTCTATAGGACTACCCTTGCCTCCTCCTGAGGCTCATCCCAGAAATTCTGGGACAACTTAAAGGAGCTCAATGGGAAACCGTTACCCCCCCCCAACTTAACATCAACGGCTCCATCACCACTGACCCACACTGCATTGCCAACAACCTAAATGCTGCCTTCTCAGACCTCAGCACAGTCCTCCCCAGTAATTTCTTTGACCCTGACCCTGTCCCCTGTCCCAGGGTTGTGATATCAACAAACTTGTTTTACAGAGGGAAGCCTTTTGGCAAATTAAATTGAGATCGTGGCTGGCACCAGGATTAAATGAAAGGTTTCAATTAAGACCATTTTTACAATGATGGGACTCCATATGTTTGTACTTTGCTGACTACTTTTAACTATGTTTGTCTTTGATTGTATGTATTGTAGATATTTACACACACTCTCCTTTTGTCATTATTATTCTCTCCCCTTTTCCTGTACCATATTTTTTCTTCTTCCTCATGTTTTTCCCCTTCCCTTCTTGTTTATTTTTTACCCTATCTTGATCCTGTTTTCCTTCCTTCCTTCCTTCATTGTTGTGTCAGAATTGTTAATTAATAATACCTTATGAGCCAATCAAATTGTGTAGTGGTTCTTTAAGATAGGTGTTTAAATGTGAACCAGTGATTCCAAACCTTTACACCTTGAAAAAGCACTTTTCTTTGGTGTGAAACATTGTTGGCGGCAGGGGTGCCTACCGTTGCTTTTATTTAAATCATTTTCTATCTTTTCCAATGTATTTGGAGTATTGATGCCATTTCTTGGTTATCCCAGCTCAATGTTTTGGTCCCGGGGTGCTCTCCAAATGTCCAGAATGTTTGGCAAAGTTTGAAAAGGGCAAACTCTGCATGTTAGTGTAGGTGTAAGTTGATCTTATATCATGTGTCCACGATCTCTGCCAACACTTTAGGGGACTGACAGGAGGCTGCCCTGTACTTCTCATCCAGTGCCTGAAGGGCTAGCAGCTGCTTCTCTTGATCTTTTGCTAACTGCCTTTTAACATGCGAAGCATAACTGATACATTATCCTGTAATGTAAGCTTTGAGGGCATCTTACCTGGTAGCCACAGAAGTGTCTCCAGGACGGTTAGCCTCCAGAAAGGCAGCAATGTCCTTCCATAGCATTGTACAGAAGGTGGGTTCAAGCAGCATGGATGTATTAAATAGAAATATTGCAAAATAAAATTTCATCTGTGAAATTGCCACAAAATTGGCAGTTTCACCGTGTGAAATATTTCTTGAAATTCCACCGTTCCATGAAATATTTTGTGGGGTTCGAACTTGCAAAATTTTGCTAAAGAAAATTTCACCTGAAAATGACAACATTTTGCCTGTGAGTGGTGATTTTCTATATTCTGAGGTTGAAATTTCACCATTTTGGGGGGAAATTTTGCCTTTCACACCTGCAAAATATTTTGCGAAATGTGCAAATTTTGTGAAATATTTTGCGTAACGAAATTTCTTAATTTCACACAATGCTAGTATTACTTCTCCATTGATTTTTAGAGATGGTTCTGAGGCCATAGACAGCCATGTAAGGGATACTGGGGCATGGTCAGATATGATGTGCCTATAGAAGCCTGAAGTACTTCTGGCACCCAGTGGTGCAGTATTAATCACAGGTCAATACAAGAGTAAGTATCATGTGAATTTGAGAAGAAGGTGCAATATCTTCCATGGAGAGCACCAAGGACCAAATATCTGTAAGGCCCAGCTCATCTGCTAGGTCTCAGAGGGCCTGTGAAGCTGGCGATATTGGGTCTCTTGGTGCCGCACTCCAAAAAAATCATCCAGAATGACATTTGCATCTCCTCCAAAGATGAGGGAGCCCTTGCAATGTGTTTGCATGATCTGGGCCAGGTTGGTATAGAGCATGGCTTCAGTTGAGTTAGTTCCATACATGTTACACATGGTCACTTCCTTATTATCAAGGGTGCCCTGGACTATAATGTATCAACCCTCAGGATCACGGATAGTCGAGGTGACCTGAAAGACAACTTTTTGATGGATGAAAATTGCTACATCTCTACTTTTTGTGGTGCACATGCTGCCATAAACTTGTGAAACCCAACCCATTTTAAGTGTGTTTGTCACCGCCCGGGTAAGGTGTATCTTTAGCAGGAAGGTGACCCCAGCTCCCTCTCTGCAGAGATGATCTATGATTTTCCTCCATTTAACAAGGGAGTGAAGACCCTTAACATTCCAGGGCACCCACTTTATAGGAGCTGTTGACTCACTAGCAGTATATGGAAATAGAGGGTATGTATCTGAGGGTAGAGTTGACTGCCTATGGTCCCACCAAATGGGAAGGCAGGGGCATCACCCAGCATGTATATTATTAGAGGGAGTAGTAGGAAGGGGTCTGGCATAGCTGCCTCTCCTGAACCTGTGGTCAGTGCTCTGAGTCAGACTAGGTTCAAGAACTAGTACACCAACTTGTACAACTACATAAAAGAGCAATTCATAGATCAATCTAAGAAAGAACAAACTTTAGAGCCAAGTGTTAACATCCATCAAGTAACAACATAAAATGCGATGAATCTTAAGACATAAAACTTGAGTATAGAAAGAGATTCGCTTGTGACGGTGACAGAACCTTGGCCTATACTGAGGTGGTGACCCCCAAAGCAGTCGATCCGACTGCCTGGTGCTACCTCCCACATGGAAGTGTGATCTGCCCACTGAGACCATAGACTTCTTGCCCAGCTAGAAATACATCTATGGCAGCAGCAGAAAGAGAGAATTGGGGTGGGGGTGATATATATATATAGATATATACATACCCTAGGCATGGTGCTAAAATATCCAGCAGCTTAATTCACTGATGGAGACTCAGTGCTCTAACTTTGTTATAAGCACCATGTTAGCTGCCTGAGAGCTCATTAAGTAAGAGGTGTATGGTGGTTAGAAGTCCAGTCGGCATGCAGTAGCTGCAGATAATGGATCATCAAAAGACATGCCTGGATCATGCTGCAGAGATACTCACCAAAAGCAGCACCTCATTGTTTACCTCCAGTGGCCAAAGACAATACTCCATTTAGCCCTGCTCCCCAGGGGTTCACTTCCAAGCTACTAGCCAATTTTGAAAAAAGGTGGTTATTGAACATGTTGGCTTGGGAACATCTATATGGGGATCTTCACTGAAGCTTCCATGGAAGTCCTGGTGCCCACAACCAGTCACAATGCAGAAAAGCTGCAGCCAGCATCACCACAGGATGGGGGAGAGTCTGCACATGGGGACTTCCTCTCAGATCCATAAAACTACTAGATAAGTATCTGGCCTAAAAAGGAAGGGAAGAGGTGAGAGAGTTCAAACCCAAGGAGACTTTGTGTAGTAGGGATGTATCAAGGGACAGCAGCCCAGGGAGGTAAGCCTCCATGATGTTAGGGAATGGTGAAATTTGCACTGTCGAGCAGCGCATCCGCTTAAGCATGTGAGTACTCCTGCTTAGCAGGGAAAACCATCCTGTAAAACAGCTCTGTTAGCGAATGGTCAGGTACTAGAAGGAAAGGGAAATCTCACCACTGAAGTGGGTAGCTCAGATTGGAAACAACTACACAGGTGAGGGAAGCATTTGTTCCATAGCAAGATCTTGGTCCCACCGGTCAACATCTGCATCAAGCTCGAACTCCCATAAGGAAGGGAGTATAACAAATCAGCCAGCTACCCAGGGCTGACAGAGTAGAGTGGTAGCAAGGGGTGGCTACTAAAGGAATGGGCTGCAGTGGTTGATTATATCCCTACATACATAATAGCCATCAAGGGTCCAAGCCCCCAACAGTCACAGAACTCCCTTCTCCCCAACAAAACTGTACATATAACAGATTCCGACTTCAGTGTTTGGTACATAGCATGGTGCTTGTGTATACTTATGAACTTGACATTTGGCCTTTCTCTATTCCTATCCTTGGCAGGTAAGCCGGGTAGAGTATAGGGAATAGAAGGCCTAGCACCAAGGGTGAGCAAAGTGACAGAGGAGGAGGAGGAGGCAGGGGAGGATGGTGGGTGATTTTAAAATGCTCCAAGCAGAGCTGAAGAAAGAGGCTGGCTTTTATTGTAGGTGTGGGAGGGGCTATTCCCCCACAGTGAACATCAGGCTTTTAACCCTCCCATTCAATGTTTGGCCCACAGTGTGGTGCTTGTGTATATTTATGAACTTGAAGTTTGGCCTTTCTCTATTTCCAATCTTGGTAGGTAAGCCAGATAGAGTGTATAGAGAATAGAAGGTCCATAAAGGTTTGTTAGTTGTTAGATGATTACCTTCTCGAACTCACGGACAGCATGACCAGTAGCACGCAGGAGAGGAAAAAAACCCTTGTGGAGGAAACCTCTGAGGACCCATAGCAACTGACCTGCTCATCCTCTGGGCAATTTATGAGGAGATGATCCTAAATGGTTGGACTGAAATTACTGATTCTGACTGAATGAAGAATCTTGTTTTCTGAATCTTATCTTCCAAGTCTTTGATGATATGGAGGATGATGAATCCTTGACGCTGAAGTAGAAATCTGAGTCATAGGAATGTTCAGATGGTGAAAGATAGGTTGGGTGTGAACAATATCCAGATTTTCGGTTGTGGTATTGGTAATAAGGTATAGGAGATATAGGGATAATGGCTTAGAGTCGAATGTGGAAGTGCATGAGTTTTTAGCAGGGATGTCGGATTTGAGTACCTGGAGAAGGATGGTGAGATGAAGGGTCTCCTTGATGAAATTTGATGGGTCTTGAGGAAGCAAGGAAGGAAAGGATAATGAGATCCTTTATTTAGGTTAGCAAAGTCTTTGGTTTGAGTGCCAGAAGTAGGAAATTGAGTACTGTGAACTGGTACCGGAAGCTGGAGATGTACTGTAATAAACTGACGCCTAAGTGCTGGAGTAGAATTAGGGAATAAAAGATGATTGAGCTGGATGTTGAAACTGAGATCCAACATTCAATGAGACCATTGGATGCAGAAAACATAGTAGGATGGATGAATGGGTGCAGGAAACCTGAGACAAAGATAGATCAAGATGAGGTAATCAAAATAAATGGTTGTGCTCTAGATGGTGTCACACTGTAGCCCCAAAAGATACCTTAGAGACTGGAAATGGCACCACAATCCATACAGGGGTTGTATTCAGACCCCCATTTCAGGGGCAGGGAATGGACAAGGATATGATAGAAGGCATCCTTAGGATGGCAGAGAAAGGGTAGATATTGTTGCTGGCAGAGCAGAATATGCCAGATGTTAACTGTAGCACCTTTGCTGCAGCTACATCCAAGAGCAGGGCCATTATCGATGCCCTACAATGGGCATGTCTCAGACAGCTAGTGTTGGAACCCACTTGGGAGGGAGCAATCTTAGACCTCATACTCTCAAATAGGGACAGTGAGAGGATCTCAGATCTAGAAGTGGGTAGCCATCTGAGACCAAGTGACCACCAAACAGTGTGGTTCACGATAAACTCAGCTGCAGAGTCAAGCCATGCAAAAGTGAAGGTACTGGACTTCAGGAGGGCTGACTTTGGCAAAATGGGAGAGTGCCTTAGAAAAGCACTAGCAAACAGGCAAGAAGGAGAGGTGGAGCAACGATGGGGAAACATCAAAACTGCCATCACAGAGGCAACAAGCCTTTGTGTGAAGCAAATAAACAAATCAAAATGAAAGAAAAAGACATTATGGTTCTCAAACGAGGTGGCCGGGAAGGTTAGGGAGAAAAAAATAGCATTTAGGAAGTATAAGGAAACACGAAAGGAGCAGGACAGAGAACTGTACCAGTTAAGGCAGAAGAGGGCAGGGAAGGCAGTAAGACTAGCAAAGGCCCAAACATAGGAAAAGATAGCCATCTTGGTTAAGAAGGGGGACAAAACCTATTATAGGTACATTAAGGAGCATAGATAGACAAAGGGAGGGATAGTGAGGCTCAACAGAATGGATGGTGGGTGGGCAGAGAGGGACAGTGAAAACACAGGGATACTGAATGAATACTTCTGCTCAGTATTCACAAAAGAGGAGGAGGGGGAGGTACCTAATCCAATTAACAGATGCACTCTGGATAGGAGGGTTTATCCCAGTCTTTTCACAGAAGAAAGGGTTCTGAAAGCACTCCTAAAACTGAAGGTGGACAAAGCAATGGGGCCTGACAGGATTCACACCAGAATTCTAAAAGATTTAAGGGGCGAACTAGTGAAACCACTGACTACCCTTTTTAACAAATCATGGGAGGATGGTGTGGTACCTGAGAACTGGAGGAGGGTGGATGAGATTCCCCTTCACAAAAGTGGCAGCAAGACAGATGCAAGAAACTACAGACCTGCCAGTTTGACCTCTTGTGGTAGGGAAAATGATGGAATCACTTCAGAAGGAAAGAATTGTTGAGTACCTAGAGACCAATGGTGCACAGGACCCAAGGCAGCATGGATTCACAGCAGGAAGGTCATGTAAGATGAATCTAATCGATTTCTTTGACTGGGTGACAAAAGTAGTAGACCAGAGAGGGGCTGTAGACATGGCCTACCTAGACTTTAGCAAGGCATTTCACACAGTCCCACACAAAAGATTAATAAACAAATTAACCAGCCTGGGAGTGGGTCCCAGGGTGGTAGTCTGAGTAAAACATTGGTTGGACAACAGGACACAGAAAGTAATGGTAAACGGAGTCCACTCTGAAGAACCGGGGGTAACCAGTTGGGTACCGCAGGGTTCAGTGCTGGGTACAGTCCTTTTAAATGTCTTTGTGCATGACATTGCAGAGGGACTGAAAGAAAAAGTATGCCTCTTTGCAGATGACACAAACATCTACAACAGGGTTGATACACAAGGGTAGGTGGAAAGGATGAGAAGGGACTTCGCAAGGTTGGAGGAATGGTCAGAAGTATGGCAGCTTGGATTCAATGCAAAGAAGTGCAAAATAATGCACATGGGAAACAAAAACCATGGGGAAGAGTACACAATGGGGAGGAGGTAGTAACAACAACAAAAATGGAAAGGGACCTGGGGTTAATTATATTAGATAACCTTAAGGTTAGCAAGCAATGTGAGAAGGCAGTATGGAGGGCTGGGGGAACACTGGGATGTATAAGAAGTGGCATCACCAGCAGAAAACAGAAAGTTGTTATCCCTCTGTACAGACAGTTGGTGAAATCCCATCTGTAGTACTGCATCCAGTTGTGGAGACCCCATCTCCACAAGGACATAGACAGGATGGAGGTAGTCCAGAGGAGGGCAACTAAAATGGTGCAGGGTCTGTAAGAAAACCCATACAAGGAGAGACTAAAGGAGCTTAATATTCCCTTGAGGAGAGGAGGGGGGACATGATAGAAACTTTTAAGTACCTCAGTGGCATCAACAAAGCCAAAGAGGGCAGCACCTTTCAGAAAAAGAGATGTGCAAGAACAAGGGGACACAATTTAAAAATAGAGGTGGGATGGCTCAGGGGCAATGTGAGGAAATATTTTTTCGGATATCACGTGTTGCCTCGGACTGTATAGCCATTTTCTCAAGCGCTCCTGCTGTTCCCTCTTCTAACCCCCGATTAAATCCTTAATTTTACTTCAACTTACTTGCTGTCAGGTGATATTTTATTTATTTTTTTATTTAGCTTTTGTTGACCGGGTAAGTGCACTAGACAAATCCTGCCTATTTTCAGGCACGACCCGGGGGAGGGGGATACAGATGAATGCCAACTGACCTTGAACCAGATTAAGCTGTTGAGGGTACTAAGATATTGGGGTACTGCAACCCTAAAGAGTACACAAAATATGAAATTCCAAGGAATTAGTTTACCATGGAGGTGGCAAAGTGCTCAGCTCTGCCGCATCATACCCCGCCGATCACGCCTGAAAAAGGTGCAAAAAAGTGAAGGCCAAAACTACCTCAGTGGCCCGATGAATAACCACAACCACAGAAGCTACTCCTTCATCTCTGGAGCAATTCTTGAATAATTTCATCCCTATAGGGATGAGGGACACTCGCTGATGGAGGAAGTGAAAGGGGTGAGCAAAATAGAGGACCTGGCACAATGCACTGGCGACTGCGATGTACGCATTACATCTTTAGAGAGGAAACTAGGTAAAGTATATCTAGCAATGGCACTTGTCAGGCAACGTGTTGTTAAATTTGAAGCCAAGGTTGAAGACCTTGAGGGTAGAAGACGTCGCAACAACATGGTGGTTATTGGGCTCCCGGAGTGTGAGGAGGGTTCCAGCGCTGTCCTGTTTGCCCAAAAGTTGGTCCAAAAAATAGAAGGCCCTTCTCCCTTCAGCCATGAATATATTGTGAAAAGGCCCTGCATTGCCTTAAGGCCTATGCCACCACCAGGGGCTCAACCCAGGACATTTATTTTCAAGTTCCTCAACTATTAGGAATGTCATCACCTGCTGGCGAAAGTTAAAGAGCTGAAGGAAGTGGGAGGGATCCCCGATTTGCAGTACCCAAGACCTCCCCCCATCAGTGTGCCAGAAGAAGGCTGAATATCACAGTGTGGTGACCAAACTGCTAGCAGCTAATATCCGCTTTTATATGTTGTAGCCCGCTAACCTGCAAGTCTCCATAGAAGGGAAATGGATCTTTCTGGAAGACCCGAAATCTGCAGAGATAGATTTAAAGAAGCTGCTTCTGAATCTTTTCAGCGATGGGTGAGATCCTAATTTGGAGTCATGGGGTGCTGTGTTAAGTATGTCTAGCAGGAGTATTGACTATGCTTGATCAGCATTGCAAAGAAATCTCTGGGGGAAGATGTTCTGTTGTTTTTGTTTCTACCTTGTTATCGTTTTTGATGGACTGGGGGATTCTGCTCCACATGGACATTACTTACTAATTTTAGTTAACCTTGATTCATCAGAACTCAGGGAATTTATGCCGTCATGGGGACTATGATTTTGGTTTCTCAAGGCGTATGACACAATCAGAATGTATTGTGAATCATGTAACTCTGAGTACAGACTGAAAGAACCTGCTTATTTGCAATGTTTTTTTTTCATATATTTTACGTTGAACTGCCTTGTTTATTAATATGAAGTTAATATTGAGGGGTTTTGGGTATGGCACTGTTGAGGGCTTGCCACGTTGATTTCACACAAGCCAATTACCAGATCAGACTTGCCTTTGTCAAGTTTGTGCCAGAAAGAGACAGGCGGGACACCAGACGTAATGGGAGATGCCCTGGTTATTTTGGGAGATTTCTCCCCCTTTTTGTTTAATTTTCCCCTACTGGTGTAAACTGCTGCCAGGTCTCATAGTAGGTCATGTTTACAAGGGGTAGACCTCTTACATGCACAAGGGCTGTTGAAATAAGGGGCACTTACAACAGTAAGCTTATAGACCTCCCCTGTACTACTGTCTCTGTAAGTGATTTCTTGTGCAACCTCAGCTGTAGGGAAAGACATTATTTTGGGGTTTGCAGTATAGGGGACCATTCTTAATCTAGGTAAACTCAGGGTGGGGGTAGGGGAGAGAGGAGAAGCTGCACAGTGGAAGAGTCACGCACTGTAAAGCTCAAGGGAGGAGGAGAGCTTCTCCTTTCAGGTCCTAGTAAGTCATTTGTTTGGAAGGAGGAATATTCTGGGGGCAGATCCGAAGGAGGGGACAGGTTATGGAATAGAGAAGGACTGTTATAGGTACCGAGTGAAAGAGGGCTTTGCAGGAGGGCTGGGGGAGGAGGAGGAGGGGTACAGCTTGACACTTGGGATTTTGGGTATATCACACAGCAAGTTACATAGGCTCGACTGGTCTTTACATTATTCCTGGTTTGAATGGCAGGTGTTAAAAAATTTGTGTCTTGGAATGTACGTGGTTCCGCTCTAAAATAAAACATTACCAGGTGTTGAAGCACATCAGCTTGCTTAAAGGAGGACTTATTTTTCTCCAAGAGACCCATCTTTTGGAATTGGAGGGGACCCTCCTCAGTAGATAATATGTAGGCCAAGTTTTCAACGTAGGGGACATCATCCAGTGTCGAGAGGTGGCCATCTTAGTGGCTAGGCATATATCTTAAATCTGAACAGATTATTGGGGACCCACAGGGGTGCTGCATATTTGTAAAAGGAATTCTGGAGAGAAGTACCCTGATATTAGGCTGTGTATACGGACCCAACAATGACTCCCCACTATTCTTCACTAATTTGTTACAAGCCTTGGCACCTTTTACAGCCTATCCATGTATTATAGAGGGAGACTGGAACTTACCCTTTTCATCTGATCTAGATAAATCAGACCCCAAAAGGCAGGGCCTCTCCCCAGCACAGCATGCTATAAGAGAGTTGGTAGATCACCTGGGACTAGCTGATCCCTGGAGAATGTTATACCACCCTAAAAGATTTCACTTTCCAGTCCAGCGTGCATGGCTCCTCTTCCTGGATAGATTACTTTTTAATCAGCCAGTCACTCCTGCATGGGGTCATGTCTGCAGGGATAACTCCCGGAGTGATCTCTGATCACTCAGTGGTACTCTGCTATCTGGTTTTATCAGCGGATACGCTGCATGACTCATTCTGGAAGTTGAATACTCAGCTCCTCAAAGAGTCTAAAATTGTGGACATTATTACACAAGAAATTGAGGAGTATAACAGGGTGAATATGACTTCCACAACAAGGCCAGATCTTGAATGGGGAGGCCTAAAGTGTGTATTGCAGGGGGTGTTCATTAAGTTGGCATCTTGCTGGAAGAGGGAAAGGGAGCAAAAAGCCCTCTTTTTATTATCCAGGATATGTACCCTAGAGGCTTTGCTGTCCCCTTCTACCTCTAAGGCTGATAGAGAACTACTGGTGGGATTGAGAGACCAATATGGTTTACTCCTTCGAGAGAAAGCAGAATATGCTATCTTAAAAATAGGGGTGAATTATATTGACCAAGGGGAGAAAGCAGGTCACCTCCTGGCATTGAGATTAAAAAAGGCAGAATCTTCTGGAATAGTTCAGAGTATCTGATCCCAACAGAAGGGTGTTCTTTGCCTTGCCCCAAAGAAATTACCGCCGAATTTGCGGGATACTACAAGGAACCATACAAGCCTATGCCTAACAGGCCTACCCCTGGGGTGGTAGAGCAATACCTCTACCCACTCACTCTTCCCAATCTCACCCCAACTCAGCAGGATTTGTTAGTGGCCCCCATCTCAGAGATGGAAATTCAATCCACCATATCTTTGTTGACAGCAGATAAAGCTCCAGGCCCAGATGGGTATTCCCCCCAACTTTTATAAAGGTTTTAGTAAACAAGTGACCCCCTGGTTGAATCGTCTATTTGAGTGGATTTTAGGAGAGAAATCCAATGGATAACTCCCTGTTGTATACTATTCTAATTGTTTTACATAAGCCTGATAAAGACCCTGAGTTGACAAGCAACTACCGTCCAATATCATTATTAAACTGTGATATAAAAATGTTAGTGAAACTTCTCGCTAGCAGACTGAATGGAATACTTCCAGACATTATTCACACAGACCAAGTGGGCTTTATGCAGGGGAGACAGTCAACAGACCACTTCAGGAAATTAACACACGTCTTCTCCACGTCCAGAGATTCTGACGTACCAGCCAGTCTACTATCTCTGGACGCGTAGATGGCATTTGACCACATGGATTGGCAATTCCTGTTTTTAACCATGTGCAAATTTTGCTTTCTGGCTAAATATGTTAGCTAGATCTCATCCTTGTTCAAAATCCTCAGGCTAGATTATACTAGAATTGGATCTTTCAAAAAGATTCTCTTTGAACTCGGGAACTAGACAGGGATGTCCCCTTTCTCCCCTGCTGTTTAATATTTACTTGGAACCTTTATTATTTAGGTTACAGGCTAATGAGGGAGTACAAGGGGTTCCCATAGGAAATCACATGTTTAAGTTATCTGCTTATGCTGATGATGTGCTTCTCCATCTGATTCATCCAGCTAAATCCTTTCCAATTGTTTTGACTATTATCTCAGAATTCAGAGCTGTCTCCAATTATAAAATTAACCTAAACAAGACTACTGTTTTTCCCCTGAATCACAGATTTCACAAACAAATCCGAACAACAGGAATTGGTTAAGTTAAAGGAAGGTTACTTGGAACTGTTAAGGGACAAGGCCGAATTTGCGATTCTTAAAGCTAAAGCAGAGTATTCAGATCAGGGCAAAAAAGCAGGGAGGCTGCTGGCACTGCGGATTAGGCAAATGGAAGTGAATAGGTATATTTTGGCTATACGTTCTCAAATAAATAACACTTTGATAACAACTTCAGAGGAGATAGTTTTAGAGTTTCAGCGGTATTATACTAGCTTATATAGTTTTAAAATGAATTCAGTATCTGATGACAATATTGATAATTATTTGGAGGCATCTGGTTTATCTCTGCTTTTGGAGTCCCAGCAGGAATGGCTGGTTTCTCCAATAATGACTGAAGAAGTCTCTAGGATTATTAAAATCTTGCCCTCCGACAGATCACCTGGTCCTGATGGTTTTTTGGCAAATTTTTATAAAAAGGTTTTAGATCAGTTACTTCCCCTACTAATACCCTTATTTCAGTACATATTATCGGGTGCCCAGATGGATCCTACTTTGTGGGAGGCTCTAATAGTCTTAATTTTGAAGCCTGGGAAGAACCCAGAACTGCCTGCGAGTTATTGGCCCATATCCCTGATGAATCAAGACATCAAGATATTGGCCAAGATTTTGGCAGATTGCTTGGCATTTGTGATGCCTGATCTGATTTGGCCGGAGTAAGTTGGATTCATGAAAGGGCGTTCCTCATTAGATCATCTCAGAACCCTGTCACACGTTCTCTCGGCAACCAGAGACGCTTCATTTCCTGTGGTCCTGGTCTCCTTGGATGCTGAGAAAGTGTTTGATAGGGTGGATTGGAATTTTTTATTTAGGGCCCTTAATGTTTATAAGTTCCCTGAGCTTTTTCAGAATTGGATTAAAGCCCTTTATAATACCCCCTCAGCCAGAGTAATGGCTAATGGTGTTATTTCGGAAAGGTTTCCACTGTATTCAGGAACCAGACAGGGTTGTCTTTTATCACCTTTACTTTTCAATTTATATCTGGAGCCCCTCATTCACCGTTTAAAGCTTTCTCCCGCGATCCAAGGAATAACCATCCAGGGATATGAGGTTAAAGTATCGGCATACGCTGATGATTTATTGTTGCAGTTATCCGATCCGGATAATTCAATACCGGCCTTGTTGGCGACTGTGCGTGAATTTGCTAATCTTTCCAATTATAAATTGAACATTGATAAATCCCTTGTGTTTCCACTTAATTATAGAGTGATAAAGTCAAGTGTTGTAGAATATGGTATGTCCTGGGTGCCGAACTCCTTAAAATATTTAGGAATACAAATTGTTAGGAACCCTGCTCTGGCTCAGAAGTTGAATTTGGATGATTTAGTTAAAACCTTAGGAGTGGATTTAGACAGATGGACCAAGCTACCTATCTCACTCTGGGGATGTGTAAACTTAATTAAGATGAACTTTTTCCCCAGGATCTTTTACCCATTGTACTTGCTTAATAATCGGATTCCCGTGCCATGGTTCCGTAAAGTTAATGCTTTGATAACAAAATTTATTTGGGCTAATAGACAACCCAAGATTGCATTTCATAAACTGGCGGCTCCCAAAGATAAAGGGGGTCTTCGCCTTCCACATATGATTTTTTACTACTGGGCGAGTCACATGGTAAAATACGTTAGATGGATGAAGAGTTTGGGAGAATCAGAATCAGTGGGCTGGTTGCCTATTTGGCTTAAAATATAGTTATCTCTAATTAAACAGTGTGGCCTGTCCCCAGCTTCGTTGTTTTATAGCAGGCTGAATGCCCTCCCCCCCTTGTTGAAATCTACCCCCGTTGCGATTTCGGTCAGAGTGCACTCCCAGATATGTTCATTTATGGAATATGATCATACGGTTGATTTAGCTCAACCCATTGGGGGTAATTCTAATTTAAAAATAAATAATAAGCCGATCTTGTCCAAATGGCTCCCACAATTGGAAAATGCTAAGCTTGCTCAAGTCGTTGTTCGGACGGTTCATGGCTTTCTGTCTCTACAATATTGAGTAGCCTTAACATCCCCACTAAGTCTATTTTTAAAGTATTCCAGTTGAAACACTTGTTAACAAAAGTATTTGGTCCGGCTCCGTCTCAACGCTGTATGAATACGTTCCGGGATATGCTGCTCTCAATGTTTGGTAGTCCTCATTCAGTATCTGATATATATAAAATTTTATATAATTGTAAATATCCGGAGGTGTTTATACCTGAGAGATATTGGGCATCATATTTCCCCGATTCAGAGATAGATTAGGCAGCATTGTGGGTAAATTGTCATAAATATGTTACTCAGGATAGGTTACGTCTTGCGCAATTTCATATTTTACATAACATATATTACACTCCCCAAAAATTATACAAGTATGGTGTCATTGACTCCCCTTCCTGTTCCAGGTGTGGGCAGGTGGACGGTACACCCTATCACATATTTTGGTCTTGCTCTAAGACTTCCACCCTCTGGAGGGATATCCAACAGAGGATGGATCCCTTATTGGGCCTTTCTGACCTTTTCACTCCAGAGGTATGCTTGTTAGGGGATTATACCCTCATTCCTGTGATATCGAGAAGGTATTATATGGCACTAATTTCCTTATCGATTAAGAAGGTTATCCTTCATCACTGGAAAGATGACGTAGATATTCCTTTCTCGGAATGTCTTAAGGAAATATTGGCTAATCTCAGGATGGAGAAAATGGTGGCTAGTCTAAGTAATAGGATGAATAGATATAGGCAAATTTGGGATCCTTTTTACACGCTGCTCTGCACTTAGATTATATTAAAGCAATTTCATAGTTTTGGATGATTCACCGTCTGAGTAATTCGAGCGTGCTGATGGGGAGGGAGTATGGTAGGGAGGGGATTGGGTATGGGAGAGAGCAGCTCCGACGTATGTAGTGAAAACTCTTTTCTGTCTAATGTATAACCTTGTTGGCCATGTTTGGAGCTGTTCTTATACGTATGTATGAAAATTAATAAACTTTGAATTAAAAAAAAAAGATTTTACAAACAAGATATCTCCTCACTGGGCATACAGTGGAGCTTTAAGAGTATAAAGTACTTGGGGCTGATGTTGTCTAGAAATGAGGGCTTGATGAAAAAGTTGAATTTTGAATCTCTCTTAAATGTTATTCAACAGGATTTCAGAAGGTGGCAATCTTTTCCTATATCCCTTTGGGGGAGGATTAGTATAATCAAAATGAATATATTGCCTAGAATATTTTACCCCTTAATATGATAAACTTATGGTTACCCCTAGTATGGTTTAAGAAATTGCATGCCTTTATTTCTTCTTTTATATGGGGGGTGGGGGGGGACATCCTAGATGGGCCTACCTGAAACTGGCAGCATCCACAAAGGCTGGGGGTCTCAAACTCCCACGTTTTGGAATGTATTATTGAGCGAGTCAGGCGACCCAATATTTAAGATGGTTTATGCCCCAGGAAGAGATTGCCACCTATTCTTATATACCAGAGTGGTTAACCCTGGAAAGGGAGACAATTGCTACCTTGGATATCGCTAAAGAGGCTCTCTTATACGTCCCTATTAGGAGTCTTCCCCATTGTGTAACTCTTCCTTGTTATTATCCCTTTGGGCACATAGCCAACTTTGTACGTTCCTCAAATACCGGAATGTCAAAGATCCCAGGCAACCAATAGTGGGTAATCCAAATCTGAAGATTGAGGGTAAAATAATTTCTCTGCTTTAGCTTCCCTTGATTAATAGTGTTTGGGTGGGGGATCTGTTTTCCGGGGGATCGTGTATGGACTCAGGTACCATCATGGCCTTATATTCCATAGATAGGAAACAGATTTTTAAAGTCTGTCAGCTTAGGCACCTCCTGATAAAGATGTTTCCAGGAACAGGGAATTCTGATGGTAACTGTACTTGGTTGGACTCTTTGATTCCAGTATGTGGGAAGCCCCATGCAGTTCCCCTAATATACTCCTGTTTACAAGCAAATATGCTTGACACACAGTGGGGTTCTTCGGTACTGGAATTCTTGTTTCCCAAATTCAGCAGAAAAATTGGAATCCATCCATTTAGATTCTCACAGATATGCTTCTCAAGATAGACTAAAGCTTACACAGTACTGAATACTAAATGATATGTATTGGACCCCCATTAAACTTAAAAGAATAGGAAATAGATGTAAAAATGGTGAGGGGGACCTTGTTCATATATTCTGGGACTGCCCTTCGATCAGGGACTTATGGGAGCTAATCAGGACTAGGGTGGATCCCCTTTTGGGTATTGATGATTTATTCACACCTGAGATCCATCTCTTGGGGGATTTTTCTAAGATTCCAGTTAAGATTCGTAGGTATCATATGGCCATGATATCACTCACCCTTAAAAACTAATTTTGTGCCATTGGCTGGATGCTCATAACATCACTTATGATGAAAGGCTGTGGGACCTTCTACTTAACCTCCATACTGAGCAAATGAAAGCTAGCCTTGGTGGCTCCTTTTCCCACTACAAGAAAATATGGGACGGTCTTCACACCCTATACCTTCTTTAGACTGGGGGCCTAGCCAGAATAAGGAACCTATGTTTACGATATTCTTTGTTATTTCTATACCAGTGTGCCACTCTGGTATTATGATTGTATATACTTCCTGTCTACCATATTACCTGTTCCCCATGGTTGGGGGGTGCCAAGCCGGAGGAGGGCTTAGGGAGGGTGGGAGGGGGGCTTTAGCATGGAGTTGATGTTTACAATGTTTACATCTGTATCAATGCTGCCTGTCCCTTCATGTTAAACAAATTATGGATAATTCAATAAACTTTGAATTTTAAAAAAATAAATATTTTTTCACAGAGAGGGAGGTGGACACATGGAACTGCCTTCCTGGGGAGGTTGTGGGGTCTAAAACTGTGGGAGAATTCAATAATTCATGGGACAGACATAAGGCAATTCTTGTGGGGGGTAGGAATAAATAGGCTATTGGTTAACTAGGATCTGCAGCTTATCCAGTAGGTATGGAAATGCGCAGACTAGGTGGGCCAAGCGGTCCTTATCTGCCATCAAAGTCTATCTTTCTATGTTTCAAAAGAACACAGAATGAAGGAAGCGAACTCCGAGCAGGGAAGCCGTTGACAGGAAACACCACCAGAGCACAAGAGGCAGTCTCAGATGTGAGGTAAATGGTTGAAGAAGGAGCAGGATGATCATGGAGTTCAAGAATGATAGGAGACAGGAGGGCAGGTGGTCCAGGAAGCATCCCGAGCCAATCCAACATCGAGGAAGGAGGGGCAACCAAGGCCAGGCACAATCTATGGAGAAAGCATAGGAAGGGGCATCACAAGTAGAAAAAGGGAAGTGGTTATCCCTCTGTACAGACAGTTGGTGAGACCCCATCTGGAGTACTGTGTGCAGTTTTGGAGACCTCATCTATGCAAGGACATAGACAGGATGGAAGCAGTCCAGAGGAGGGCAACTAAAATAGTGCAGGGTCTGCATCAGAAATCATATGAAGAGAGACTGAGAGAGCTTAATATGTATACCCTTGATGAAAGGAGGGACGGGGGACATGATAGAAACGTTCAAGTACCTCAAGGGAATCAACAAAGTCCAGGAGGGTAGCATCTTTCAGAAAAAGAGATGTGTAAGAACAAGGGGACACAATTTAAAGATAGAGGGGGAAGGCTCAGGGGTAATGTGAGGAAATCTTTTTTCACAGAGAGAGAGTGGTGGATACGTGGAACTGCCTTCCTGGGGAGGTTGTTGGGGCTAAAACAGTGGGGAATTCAAACATGCATGGGACAGACACAAGGCAATTGTAGTGGGAGGTGGCAGGAAATAGGCTGTTGGTTAACTAGAATCTGCAGCTTATCCAGTAGGTAGGGAAATGGGCAGACTGGGTGGGCCAAGTGGTACTTATCTGCCGTCAAAATCTATGTTTCTATGTTTCTATGAAAGCAGATGGCAGAGGACCGACAACAGGAGTGGGCACGCCCAAACATCAACAAGGCAGAAATAGGCAAATGGAAGCAAAAGTCAGTGCAATGCAGGAACAAGAGGACCATGGGTCCAGAAAGCCAGGGACACTGCGATGAAAACATAGCCTGGAAATGGAGCTGCAAGTCATGACTCATGAGCAAGGAGGTGCTAGGAGCAGGGTGAGCCATGGAACATACAGAAAGCATGCACCTGCCACCCAGAACCATGAAGCACCACAGAGACATCAAGTCTCTGCCATAGGAAAAACATGGTGCCATGAACAGAGCATCACAGATCAGGCTGCTATTGGAAAACCAAAAGGACAACATAAAAATGCAGCAATTGCCTGGTGGAGGCCAGCACAGAGTGGATCTGGAACAGGTAAATGATGCACGGAAGGTAGTAAAGAATATGAGAAACAGGCTCCCATCACTGGCAGGTGGGGAAGACTGGACTTTGCTTGATGCCTTCCAGGCAGAGCTAGAGATGGAGACTGTCTGAGGACTGGAATGAAGTGGAAGGAGTAGAGAATGGAGTCGGAAGACATGGACTCCCTTCCCTGGCAGACATGGCAAGTCCACCTTCACTCAATACCCCAACAGTAGAGCTTGGGACAGAGACTGTCTGAGTAATGGACAGAATCAGATAGAGCAGAGAATGGAGGCAGAAGGCAGGGACTCCCATCCCCAGTGGCCAGGGCAAGCTCAAATTTCCTAAATGACCCAGAGGCAGAGCTAGGTATGGAGGCAGTTGGATCTATGGTGGTGGAAAGTATGGAATGATGGTAGACATGGAAATGAGGAATGGCTCCAATCCTCAGTGGATGAGCAAGCCCACTTGAGCTCGATACCTCAAAGGTAGAGCTAGAGATGGAGACTGTTGGACAAACAAGGTAAATGATCTATAAATACTGAAGGTCCAAATCCAGCAGCAGGTCAAGCAGTATAGTAGGGAGAAGGAGACAAGTGTGGTGGGGAATGACACACCCTGGAGGCACCGGTACATAAAGCGAGGAATGGTTAGAAAATAAGTGATTCTAGAGTACCCATGCTGAGTCATATGGTGACCAAGGAAGCCCCAGTGGTAAAGTCTCAATACTGTGGTCCACTTAGTAGTGGCTGGAAGTAAGATGTCTGCATGCAGTGTAGATCCAGGATAGCACCAAGCTAGCAGCACCAGCCAAAAGGAATGGGATGGATAACTAGAGAATACCAGCAGCAAACAAGTAGCAATCAGTGGGAAGTTGAGCTCAGGAGGGGGACCTGGATTTGAGAGAGACAGACTAGAGCAAAAACTGTGAGTCACAATAACCAGAGGAGGTGTAACAGAGAGCATAGTAGTGTATAATGGAGCAAAGCACTGAAGTGCAAGGTCTGCAATTGTGGCAGGATGACAGGGACCCCTCTTCCATTTTACATCGCTAGCAAGCAGCATGGGGGATCAAAGACATGTGCATCAGCAGTGCCAGAGTGCAACAGCAAGAGTTCAAAGGATAAGTTCAGCAGTGCAGTGGTAATGGGGAATGATGACAACTTGAAGCAGGTGAAGACCCAACTGCTGAGCCACCCCAGAGAGAGGGACCATAGGAAACCAGAGCACATGCAAGCCTAGGCCGATGGAATATAGAGCACTCCAACTGAAAAGCTGCTGTTCCGCAGCACGATTATCAGTTCTGTGCAGAAATCAGAGCATCAAGTAGAGTGAGGAGCTGGATGACAATCATGGTGGGTGACGTCACACCCTGGAAGCACTGGCATAGAATGGAGTGGCAGCTGGTAAAGCAGAAATGCCAGAAAACAAAGGAAAATGAGAGGAGACTAGGGATGCAAAGGTAACAGATGAAGGAGGTACCGGGGAACACTAGGAGAATGGTAGACGTGGGGAGGGGAACAGACAAGGGAGAAAACAACAACGGGGGGACAGAAAAGGTGGGGATAGACAAACAACGGGAGAGATGGGGGTGGAGGGGGAAAACAACTAAAGAAGGAGAAAGAGATGAAAAGAAAACACAGGAAGCAGGAATGGGAGGCAACAACAGGAAAGAGCCAAGCCTCACCAACCACGCAGCCGCAGAAGTCCACATCTGTTTCAAAATGCTCCAAGTGGAGCTGGAGAGAGAGGTTGCCTTTTATTATAAATGTGGAAGGATCTATTCCCCCACATTGAACCTTGGTCTTTTAGCCCTCCCAAAAGAAGGAACAGTATTCAAGGATAAAACCAATGCATTAGTCCATACAAACCATGCTAGGGATAAGGGGATGTCAGAAGATACCCCTCTTGGCTTGGTCTGGTTATCCTGCTTGATGTCAGCCAGCCCAAGACAAGTCCCTGCTCTACTCTGGATGTAAACTGGCTGCAACAGTTTCAGCACCAGTGGCTCTATCTGCCCAGGAGTGATTATCATTAAACTGTAGTGCTGGAGGTTTCCCCATTGGTGTTTTGTCTGGGGTTTTCAGCAGTGGTGCCTTGGAGGAGGAGACCACCTGTGTGGCAGTTTTCTTCAGCACTGGCTCACCATTAGAGTCTGTACTTGATACAGAATGTCTAGAGTGAGCCGGCTCGTCGGCGCAGCGGTTGGATTTCGCTTGCTGACATCAAGCGACCCGGTTCGAATGACCCAGCCGCCGGAGGGTCAGCCGGGGAGAAGGATCGGTCCGTGACCGCTCTCCTTCTCCGGGAGTGGGATGGGTAGCATCCAGGGTGATGGGGACCTAAGCGGAGGCCAGGAGCACCACGCTGCCCAGCTCAAAAGATTGTAGGAGGCGGGGCGGATGCTGGGCGTCATTGCACGACCCCGCCTCCCGGGAAAAGAGGAAAATGGACGGCTGCCGGCCACCCTCCATGAAGCCCGCCGCGGCTTTGATTAGCCCCCCCAGGCCAGTCCTCCGACCAATTACGGTCTCTGCGGGATGTCTCGCCCTCTCCATCCCGCAGCCCCACCGTGGGGGGTAAGCCACGGGGTATCGGAGGACCCGAGGCCGATGTGGGGGGGTGGAAGCCGACGGCCCGTGACCGGGCTGAACATTGGGTGGCCGGCAGCTAGGAAGGTGAAAAAAAAAATGCAAATTTAAAAAAAAAAAGAATATCTAGAGTGTCTGGTGTGGTTTCAGGAGCACATTCCAGGGGCCCACCTAGATGCTCGCTGCCTATCCCCTCTTCTCCAGTGTGATCATTTCGCCTTCATGGTTTGCCACTGCATATCAGTATTCACCCAGTCCAAGTGATGGTCATTATAGTTGTAGACATTCCATGCCATCTTTCTCAGGTAACCTGAAAGAGACTGTTCATCTGGCCTGGCTCAGGGTGGTGCATGAGGGAGGGTGTTGGGCCAGTGCTTATTAACATACTGAGAGGTTTCCACCGGGGTGTGAAAAGTGTGTGAGATTCTGTTCCTACTTCTACAAATTTTAGCAGTGTATCGCATCTTATAGGGGATGCCCTGTGCCTGGAGAGCCTTTTTAATGGGGCATACTATTTTCACCGCTGGGCTAGCTCAGGGGAATAATCAGCAAAAAATGGGTCTGGTGCCCCCTGCCGTATCAGGGGAACCCCTCTCCAAGCCAGGGCTAGTATCTATTCTTTGTCTAGATAACAGAGAACTTTAACTGTGAAATATCTTGGACACTCTCCTGGCTTGGGTGCAGGGCCAAGAGTTCTATGGGTCTGGTCTACCTCCAGTGTGGGTTTCCAAGTGTGGCATACTAACTGGGGTATCTCTCTCTCTCTGCAGAAAGCTGACCAGATCGTGGTTATCTGCCCCCTCTGCGAAACCGATCGGGTGGAGGTTGATGAAGTGACTCCAATTTTCAGCATCCTTTGCTCAGACCCATAGAAGTGCCATGAGCCTCTCCAGCTCCTGTATGCATGCCTCGTGCCTGGTGTCCTTGTCTTCTATGTATGACAAGAAGGTCTTTATGTCTCCGGATTTCTGCTGTCAGAATCAAACTCTTAGTACTACATCTGCATAACTCTCTACCCTCTATATCAAAATAAATAAAAAACACAATGAAATACAGTACTGTATTATGAATTTTTAATAAGGGTCAACATTGGGGGGGGGGTTAAGCACCCTAATTGGTTTTGTCATTCCCTTAAATCAGGAATAAGCTTACAGTAGGTCCCTATTCTCATTTTAGTTATATATGTTAGCATCCCCCCTGTTACTCTGTATGGTGGTAGCTATCACCACAGTCAACAGTATTGGACATTATGGTGTGCCATGAGGCAATAATCATTCTCATTAGCTCTCTGTTACCCAGTGCATAGAAAGCAATATCAGCATGCGACATACTGCAACATGGTCTGTAATGGCTTCAGCTGGCATTAACTACAACTGTACTGAATGGTGCTGCTGCTGTCTTTAGCTTATATCTCACTTAGAAATCGTGTTCATAGATGAGTTATTTATGAATGGATTACTTCCTGAGTGTAACTCACAGTACAATTCCCCATGTATTCTCTAATTATGTTCACCCTTAGGTTTAACAAGGCTGCGTCTACTATGTAATGGCCTTTCCCAGTGTACTGTTGGTCTTTTTTTCTGATTCATACCCAAAATGGGTGAAAATGCACAATTAATTTAATGGAAACTGAGTGTACTGCTCCAACAAGAACCTACCAGGTTTTGTCACTATGGAAAGCATTGCTAAACGCAGTCCAGTGGTAATTCTTTGGCTGGCCTCAATTGAGCTGATTCCATTATCAACATGATCTTATTTGTGTCTCTTTGAGGTACTGATAAGGCAAAGATAAAATTTGTTTTAATACTCGGATTATGGATTTGACAGTCTAATGCAAAAGCTGCATTTGCAGGGTTGAAAAGCTTTTCTCCTGTGGCATCTGCATTGCTTAATCAAAAACAAAAGGTCATTTTGGCCATTGCTTTGCAAACACATCAGTGGAGCTGATTTGCAGTGACATCAACTACAAATCTAAAGTTGCATATAGTAAGTCTATCCTGCACTTATTGTGCATTTTGATTTGTTTGTTTGTTTTTCTACCATAGATATTAGCCCTGGGTCTAGTGGATCATATTTTCCAAGGCCTTGCAGCCCATTCTGAAAATCTGAAAATGTGAGCACTAAAAAGACCCTGACTGTCTAGCTTAGGGCAAGTGCCCCTCATAAATGTGTGAGTCTTAGAAACTCTTGCTCAAGGCCTATTTATGTACAGTAGCTCTGAAAACTGTCCCAGCTGCTGAAGCCATATTAGGATGATCTTGGGTATGTAGGTGTCATTAATGCCATGCATTTCACATCAAACAAGCATTTGTCAATGCCGAATGTTGATTGCGTTGGTCTGTTGAGCACGCTCACTGGCCCTCTGTCAGTTGCTCAGTCTGTTTTGTCCAGTGCTGCAGGCTGCTCTTTTGTATTGGGCTCCTGCCTGCGTTGGCACCTTGTTCTGCCCACTAAGAATTCTGCAGCTGTCCCGACAGAACTCCGTTGAGGTGGCTCAGTCCCCCTCTCTCACTCGCTCATTCTGTTTCTCCTAGTGCTGCAGGCTGCCTTTTTGTACTGGGCTCCTGCCTGTGTTGGTGGCTTTTTCTGCCCACAAAGAAATCTGCAGCAGTCCCGACACAGGTCTGTTGAGCCTGCTGACTCCCCTCTCTCACTCACTCATTCCATTTCTGCCGGTGCTGCAGGGTGGCCTTTTGTAGTAGGCTTCTGCCAGCAGTGCCACCTTTTTCTGCCAACAAAGAAATCCGCAGCAGTGATGATAGAGCTCCATTGAGCTTGCTCACTCCCCCCTGTCTTACTCGCTCATTGTGTTTCTCCTGGTGCTGCAGGCTGCCTTTTTGTACTGGGCTTCTGCCTGCATTGGCACCTTTTTCTGCCCACAAAGAAATCCACAGTTGTGCCGACAGAGCTCGTTGAGGTCGCTCACTCCCCCTGTGTCACTCACTCATTCTGTCTCTCCTGGCGCTGCAGGCTGCCCTTTTGTACTGGGCTCCTGCCTCTGTTGGTGCCTTTGTCTGCCCACAAAGAAATCTGCAGCAGTCCTGACAAAGCTCCGTTTAGCTCGCCCACTCCCCTTCTCTCACTCACTCATTCCGTTTCTGCCGGCGCTGCAGGCTACCCTTTTATATTGGACTCCTGTCTGCGTTGCCGCCTTCTTCTGCCCACAAAGAAATTTGCAGCAGTTAAAATACAGCTCTGTTGAGCTCTGTCACTCCCCCTCTCTCACTCACTCATTCTGGTTTCCCTGCCAGTGCAGGCCGCCCATTTGTACTGGGCCCCTGCATGCATTGGCACCTTTGTCTGCCCACAAACAAATCCGCAGCTGTCCTGACAGAGCTCTGTTGAGGTCGCTCAGTCTCCCTGTCTCACATGCTCATTCTGTTTGTCCTGGCACTGCAAGCGGCCCTTTTGTACGGGACTCCTGTATGCATTGGTACCTTTTTCTGCCCACAAAGAAATCTGCAGCAGTCCTGACAGAGCTCCGTTGAGCTCACTCAGTCCCCCTGTCTCACTCACTCATACTGTTTCTCCCACCACTGCAGGCTGGCCTTTTGTACTGGGCTCCTGCCTGCATCGATGCCTTTTTCTGCCCACAAAGAAATCTGCAGCAGTCCTGAAAGAGCTCTGGTGAATTCGCTCACTCCCCCTCCATCACTCGCTCTCTCGTTCTGTTTCTCCCAGTGCTGCAGGCTGCCCTTTTGTACTGGGCTCTTGTGTTGTGCCCTTTCTCTGCCCACAAACAAATCTGCAGCAGTCCCGACGGAGCTCAGTTGAGCGCGGTCACCCCCCCCCACTCGTTTGATCTGAATGTGTTCCAAACAGTGATTTCCCACAGCCACAGTGCTATTCTGTGGCAGGAGTGCAAAAACACATTTTTGCCACGATGTGAAAAATGGCAGCTGTACTGTTCATAAGGAGGTGTGGAAAAATGCCACTGTTGAAAATGTGGCATGAAAATATTACAAAATTGTGAAGTTACAAGGGTGCGTGGAAACAGTTCAACGCACACTTGTAACACAGTCATGTTATGGAGTTTCGTCACCCGATTTTCAACATAGGCATTTTAGGACCTCTGCTCATGAACAGTGCCACTGTCATTTTCTTAATCTGTCCTAAACAGTGATTTCCCACAGCGACCGCGTTATTCTGCGCCAGACCTGTGAAAACACATTTCGGTCAGGATGTGAAATATGACAGCTGTACTGCTCATAAGGAGGTGTGGAAAAATTCCAGTGGTGAAAATCTGGCTTGACAATATTACAAATCTGCGAAGTTACAAGGGTGCGTGGAAAGAGTGCAACGCACACTTGTAACACAGTCATTCGATGGGCTATTATCACCAAATTTTCAACATAGGCATTTTAGGACCTCTGTTCATGAACAGTATCACTCTCATTTTCTTAATCTGTCCCAGACAGTGATTTCCCACAGCGACCACTCTATTCTGCTCTGGAAGTGCGAAAACACATTTTGGCCAGGATGGAAAAAATGACAGCTTTACTGTTCATAAACAGGTGTGGGAAAATGGCAATGTTGGAAATCTGGCGTGAAAATATTAAAAATTCGCAAAGTTACGAGCGTGCGTGCAAACTGCGCAATGCACGCTCGTAACACAGTCATTTTATGAAGTATCGTTACCAAATTTTCAACATAGCCATTTCTGACCTCTACTCATGAACAGTGTCACTGTCATTTTTTTAATCTGTCCCGAACACTGATTTCCCACAGCGACCGTGCTATTCTGCACGGAAGTGCGAAAACACATTTCCGCCAGGATGTGAACAATGACAGCTGTACTGTTCACAAGGAGGTATGACAAAATCCAATGTTGAAAATCTGGCGTGAAAATATTGCAAATCCACAAAATTCACGAACATGCATTAACTAACTGTGCAGTGCCTCTCGAAAACAGTAATTTTACATTTTTTCCACCAAATTTGCAACATAGGCTTTTTGAGAGCACACCTCATGAACGCTGGCACTGTCGTTTTGTTAATCGGCCCCGAAAGGTGATTCCACGTAGCGACAGCAAAATCACCTTTCCGGGTGATTAACACCGTGACAGTTCAAGAATTCATGAGGAGGGGTCCCAAAAACCCCTTGTTGAAAATTTGGTGGAAAAATTCCCAATAATGTCTGAGATATGCAGTAAAGTTGAAAAAACCCTATTTATTACATTATACAGCTTACCAGCATTTCCTCAGTTCGCGGTCGGCTTTGAAGAGTGCAGACGTGTTTCCGGTCCACTGAAGATCGTCGCGCCGAGTCCTAAGGTAAGTATGGGGTGAGGCAGATCGTGCAGTGGGTGGGTGCGAGGTTGCGGGTGGGAGGCAGGCGCGCCGGGGACTGTTCCTTTTTGCAGGATTAAAAACAAACCAGATGTTGCGGGACCATTTTTAATTCGGGGGTATCTGGCACACTGGGGTGGGCTCCCAGTGTGCCAGTAGAGGCTTTTGCTGGGGGCCAGCAGTAGCTGACGGGATTGAGCACCCCATCGGCAAATGGGCGGGGGTTTGCTTGTTGATGAGGATTGGGCAATTCTATCTGCAGGAACAAAAGGGGCTACAGAATGCCGACGGTGAGTGGGCTCCCCATCAGCCACAAAACAAACTGGGACCACTAAAGCCGACAGGGATTGGGCACCCCGTCAGCAGGAACAAAAAGGGAGGGGTTACAGAATGCCAATGGGGACCGGTCTCCCCCGTCGGCAGGAACAAAAGCAGGGGGGGTACAGAATGCCGGCGGTGAGTGGGCTCCCCCGTCAGCAACAAAAGAGCACCAAAGCCGACGGGGATTGGGGCCCCCATCGGCAACTACACATGGTGGGGGGGTTATATTGTTTGTGAACACGGCAGCAAGCCACCACCATGTTCACAAACAATATCAGTGGTTTTACATCTCGCCCTGCAATGACGGGTCGCTCCCTCATTGCAGCGGATGGCTGACACTGCAATGACGAGGCGGCACCTGATTGCAGCGGCTGATTTTTTAGAAAGTTGTGGCACACTGGCTGAACTAGTGTCAGCAGCAGCATCCCATGGCATTGGGGGGTTGGGAAAGCCTTTGCAGGCTGTGGGGCCAGTGGCCACAACAGTTCAGCGCCTCCACAACCCACTTCTGGAGAAACCTGTCACAACATGTTTCTTGCGCATGCGCGCAATCAACATAAAAATGGCCCAAGTTACTTTTTTAAAGGGGGAGTTATTTGCATTGGCATGCAACAACTTATCTACAAACGGGTTATCATGTAAAAGGGGTCTCAGTGGGGGTCTTAACTGCTAATACATGCCCTAGTTGACAATAGAGCAACAGCATTTTGTGGTTTAGGTGTGCTCAGATACTTTTTTCCATGTATTTGCAGAGTAGTCATACTCAGGAACCCCAGATACTCAATATTTAGGGCTAAAATAAAAAAAAATTTTAAAACCTCCCTACTCTGGGTGTCCAGGGTTAGTGACGTGGCCAATTCTGGACCAACACCAGATATTTCCTACCCTTTTTACCTTTCCCAACTGGACTGATTCAAAAAATAATGGAGCTTTGGCACAGAGCTAGGATCTGGCAGCATCTTTTAAAATACCGCCTCCCAAATTCACTCCTGGCCCCAAAATGCCTTTCCATAAATATTGACTCCCCCTCTTGATGCTTGATCCACTATATAGGGTGGCCAATGATAGTCCAAATCCCAACAAGTTTTGTCAGTTCCCCCTCCTTAGCCTGCAGTGCACCTTCCACAATAGATTAATAATTTATGTATTTATTTATTTGGTAATATGATCAAATGACAGCGAAAGCATGTGGTGCATGCCCCTGGGACAGAGGGATCAGTCCTCATCATTCATGACACCAAGCAGACTGACTGGTCAGTCTGTCTATCATCATCAGAGATGTGAACTTCGCCTTCCTCTCCTCCTGGTCATGTGTGCTGCATATTTACACTGTCAGAGGATTTTCTTAGGCTATTGTGGAAGGCTTGCACTGAGTAAAACAGAGAACTTGACCTAGAGTAACTAAATGGAATTTTGACTACCACTCCCCTCTCAAACAGAGGTTCAGGGATCAGGAGGGGAAGGTTTCAGTCTTAAGAAATGATGTTTTGACCCTGGGGTGGCAAGCTAGGGTCTAGAGTGATGCAAAATTATTTTTCTGCAATTTGAAGTTATCTGAAAATGTGCATACATTGCATTTGCAGAATGTAATGGAATATTTGAAACACTTCTTGGAATTCTGCATTGTACAAGGTACTCAGGTCACAGGAAAAACAAACAAGTTGTGGGACAACAAACCCAAATTGCAGTCAATATTTATTTTTTTACAGGAACAAAAGTAAACATTTGCTAGCAAGCATTGCCATCAAGTCAAATAAAAAAAACATCAGTTGCAGGAAGAAGTTTCTTGATTTGTTAACTTAGTAAAATGCTGATTTTCACAAACTTTTTCATTATTCTGCAGACTTTGGCCGAAGCATAATTTTTGGAATCTCACACATATCTTTGAAGGAGGGAGGATTTTGTAAAAGTTGATGTTGGCTCCCCCACATTGTGTCAGTATCGTAGCTATTTAAAATCTGTTTAGGGGAGAGGGGCAGGGGGAATGACTAAAGGGAAGGGAATGAGCAAGGTAAGTGTGGGGTAGCTACAGGACTAGCCCTGGCCATGTGGGAAGGATATATTTTTAATTTTATGTTTATTGCATTATATACAAACCACACAACACAATATTTTCAGTTTTTTCATCCCAAATATTGAATGTCCTGAGTAACAGAACATACTGAGGGCTAGATTTACAGAAGCCCTGCTGCAGGCACAGATTCTGATTTTGGTGTGAGCCTGTGGCAAGGTAAATGCAGCACAATGTGTTGATGCTATTTTCAAATATAATGCCACTTTGTGGCACAATTATGTTATGCGTTATTAGGGCTTCTGTGATGCTACAAGTTGTAACAGGTGTGTTTGATACTTTCACCACCTTTCAGGTAGACTAAAAGAATCTGGGATGCAGCAAAACTGTGCTGAAAGTCCCAGATGCATGGCTGAAAATACAGCACCGTGAATTTGGATCTGAGTACCCTCATTGTTTGGGATATTTGGGAAATTAATGTTCATTACTGTCACAGGCCTACAGAAAAGAATTTTCATTAATATAGAGACTTTATATGCAATGTATCCCAAATCATTTTACCAGCAGTGAGAGTGAGACTGTTAGTGAAGTGAATAAAGACTTTAGTAGGACCCAGTCCACTCATCAACACCCACTCACAGCCATGGATAATTGCCTGAACTGGTTTTATGTGAAGGTGAATGTTGGCAAGGAAACTGGGGGGAAATCCCTTATTGTTATAAAGAGTTCCATTTGTGCTTTGACTTCCATCTGGACACCCTCCAGGAAAGCAGCAGAAATGGGTGGAACCTGGTTTAACTTCACATCCGAAAGACAGCACATCCTGACCATACAGCACCCTCCTTAGTTTTGCAGTGGAGTGCCAAGACATTTGGAGCATGAGCCCAATTGTCTCTGTCTGTCATTAGAACCCACAACCTTATGAGCAAGAGGTGAATGTGCTAGTAACTGAGTCACGTTGATATGGAGCTAGAATGAGCAGAAATGCAATATTGATTCTAACCTTTGGATTGCCAGTTCAGGCTTCAGTTGTTTGTGAGGTGCTGAGCAATTCCTCAATCAGCCCCAAACCTGACCCTCTATAACAGCCTGCACAGGAGGTAGTTGGCAGATCAAGCCCTCCCCGTGTACTGCCCAGACTTGTCAGCTAGCACAGCAGGAGGTGGACCAACTGAGGAAGCATGATTAGGTTCCTCCCTCATCAAAGATCACGAACTGGGAGGTGGGCTGGGTTAAGAAGGTGGGGGATAGATTTTGGACAATGTTTGAGAGGAAGAAATAGACAAACAACCAGATAGGCAGAATATTAATGTGAGCACTGCAAATTAAGAAGTCAGTTGCTCCTATTTATCATGCTACTTGAGGTAGGGTTAGTTAAGTGGTGGCTCTAGTATGATGGTGTCAGGCACTGTTGTGGCTAGCATGATGCCTGATATATATTTTTGGTTTTGGAGGACCAAGGAGGAAGATGGGGGACAGAAGACAACTGACTGGGGTAGGTGATGGGACTAGTCCTGGCCACTTGGGAGATGGGGAAAGGCTTTTCTATAAAGATTTTGTAACCAGTTTTTGTACATGTAACAAATCCCAATTCACAAATAAGTTTTAGTTTCAAGTATGATAATTCTGAAAGTATTTATTTGAAGGCATTTGCACATTCTAACTCTTTGAGTCTTACATTGCAAAATCAGCTTTCATTACCAGAGGACACATTACATTTTCTGATAACTTCTGTAAACAAAATATTTCACTTCCCATTCACGTAGGTGGGGGCACTGTAACCCACACTAGTGTTAAGTCTTTAGCCAGCCTGGGTGGACATCTTCTGTCAACTGAAAAACAGGCTGTATAGATTAAGAGCTGAACCCTGGATGCAAACCAAGCATCCCTTGTCTCTAAGACAGCAGCTCTAACTGTTCAGCTAAAGGGAAATCCTGCAGAGAAAATAAAGTGACCTAGTTCAGAGGAACTGGCAATGCTACTCAGAAAAGAAAGTCAGGGTACAACTCAACACTCGAGAGCAGCCACCATCCCAGTCAAGTCTCATTAAAGATAAACAGAGTTGCAAAAGACAGATATATACAGTGCTCTCACATTTTTTGCTAAAGTAATAGCATTTATTGCATGGTAGCTAGATGTATGGTGCAAGACATTTGATCATCTGACATTGGTCATTTGATGTCTCATGTTTGCTGTAATGTTGACTTGTAGTGCACTTTTTGGCACTATATATTTGCACAATAAATGTGAGATTATGTGTCTTTTATTTTTTAGCAATTATATTATTTTTTCTAAGTTCATACTGGGGTGATGGGTGTTTCCAACCTTTGAGTAATATGCTAAAGTGAAATTCTTGATTTTCCTTCTTTAGCAGCCTGTGCCATTTGACACTGTATAACTGAATGACTAGAGTACTTGTCAGGGATGTGAGCATTAGGAGCAGTTTGATTTAAGATTCTTCAGACACTCTTTTGTGACTTGTTAGGGATGTTGGAATTAGGAGCAGTTTGATCTAGGGCTCTTCAAACACTCTTTTTCTGGCTGTACTGTGTGTGTGGTCATGGGCAGTTCACAACCACAGATTTGACAGCAGAGTGTTCCCAAGTCTGGACTCATCACTGATTTTGCTTGTGGTGTACAGAGCTCATGAAAGGACTATTCAGAGAAATTAGAACTAGGAACAGATTAACAGAGCTCAATATGTATACCCTAGAGCAAAGGAGGGAGAGAGGTGATATGATCAAAACATTCAAACACCTTCAGGGAATTAACAAGGTAAAAGAGTCTAACATGTTTCAATATAAGGAAAACAGCAGGACAAGAGGACACAGCATGAGATTAGAGGGAGGCCGATTAAGGGGTAATGTGAGGAAGTTCTTTTTCACAGAAAGGTTGGTGGATGCATGGAACGGCCTACCTCAGAAAGTGGTGGCTATGAATACAGTGCAGGGCTTCAAACAGGCATGGGATAGGCATAAAGGAGCAATACAGATGAGTATGAATAGATAGGCCACTGACAGAAAAGCACAATGCCACATTTATAAGGTAGAAAAAGAAATGGGCAGACTGGATGGGCCTTGCAGTCCTTATCTGCCATCAACTTCTATGTTTCTATGTTTCTATGTATTTCACTACTTTACAGATGACTTGACACATAACTATATTGTTCTTTCAACTCTGATACAAGCTGGATAATTTCTGAGCTTAGGGTTACCACCTTTTAAGAAGCCCAAATTGGGACATTTCTTACTGAAACATGATGTTTCGCAGGACAATCTGTAACCTTGACCAGTGCAACAGATTTGTTTTCTCTAAATATTCAGAATTAAAACTAAGCATTATAGTTTTTTAGTTGTTTCATTTGTTTCTGATCCATTTAAGATATTTTAGTCAAGGTATTACAGTTCCTGCAACATTTTGAAGAAAGTTAGAAAATATTTTGTTCTACAAAAGGTCAGGACATGAAGTATTTTCATGTTTTTTGCAGGACACAGCTACCCAAATCAGGACCATCCTGCAAAAATCAGGACAGGTGGTAACGCTATCTGAGCTGGTATGGTTTTTGATGGATTTACAGTTATGAATGCCTCAAGCTGGTTGTCCCAAGGAGCTTAACCAGGAGATGACAGAAGTGATATTGGCTTGATCAGGCCACCAGTTAGAGAAAACAAGTCTTGTCAGATCCACCACGGCTGCATAATGAAGTTTATGAAGAAAATGGGCAGACTAGGATGGCCCCTGAGGTCCTTACCTAGTGTGAAATTGTATGTTTATGAGGGTACTGTAGTTTTGAGCTTGCACGTTCATGTCTGATGATGTATTTCCAGACAGTGTCCCACAATGTTCTGTCCTTTATTCTGACTGCTATTCTGTGTCCCTCATTTCAGTGACAAGACAAAAAGAGGTGTGATGATAACTGGGTACCTCCATGTTCAATATCCTAGGTCACTAAAAGGGAGGAACTGCACACCAACATGGCCACTCAATAGTTAACCTATATGATTAAAAAGCACTAGGGTTCACCCCGTCCTCCACCCCCTTGGTCCAGTTAAACATTTTACCCAAGTGCAAGAATTGCTTTAAAAAAAATAATTCATGTTAAAGGCCATATCTGAAATGATGATGTAATGCCACCAGAGATGCCTCAGCTGTACAAACGTTATGCAGCCAGTCCCTGCCCAGAGCTAGACTAATAAGCAGCATGCATCGCAGTCGATGATGCTACGATTCCTGATAAGGCTAGTAGATTGGGGTGCTATGTCACAACATAGAAAAAATGCTTGTATTTGTTCTTCATGTTTATAAAGTCCCCTCAAAGTCGAACGGCAGAAAGAATAAAAATATGGACCTATGATGAGCAGATGTATGCAAGCCATACAGATCTTACCAGCTCCACATAACTACAACTTTAGTTAGGGCTCAGCTCATGCTGCTACATTGCGACTGTGCGAATCGCTCGCTCTGCTCGCTGCTCTGTCTCGTGAGTCAGATGGGAGGGGAGTCAGTCAGATTATTTAACTTGCATGCTAGGCTTCATAGTAAAAACTACAACTCCCGCAGCACTCCGCAATCCATTAAGCAGCTATGCACAACAGTAAATCCTTTCCTATCTCCTGTAAAAAGCACACTAGAAATCCAATGAACTGCTACTGTTTTAATTTAGTTATAAAATATGGTTCAGATGCTCTCCTAAAATCTCTGGAAAGTCCCATGGTTGCTTCAAGGCTTAGTCACGGAACTGAAGTTTTGCAATCGGACAAACAGGAGTGCTTTTGCAGCATAAAAGCTGTAACAGACCCATGCTGGTTGTGGTCCCACATCTTTACCAACGACATCTCTCTGTCTGCACACTTTTCTCTCTCATTACATAAAAAGCTAGTCTCGTGCCACAGAAACAAACTATTATAAGGGTGACTATGGATTTATGTGATCTGTAACTTGCACGCTAGGCTTCATAGTAAAAACTACAACTCCCGCAGTGCTCTGAAGTCCACCTTCTGCTCACGATTGGCTGCTGCTTCGCGGATACTCCCCTCCTGGTGCCATGATACTAACCCTCTCTGGGGACACCGATAGGTGGCGGGTGAGGGGAAAGCAGCTCAGTGTAGGAATGCATACAGGCTGAGAGCATCTGGTATAGTAGATCATCATGGCAGTACAGGCAGCAGCGAAGCTCGGATGGCTCTTGCACCACAGGCTGTCCCGTCGAGCTCCCAGGACAGCTGCAGTGCTCCACATGCCGGCCAGAGGGGAGAGCTGCCTGTCAGTGGGAGCTCCAGAACCGCAGAAGACTGCACAGGAGGTGAGTGACACTATTAATTTAGGCTGCTGTGTCTGGGAAAAAGGGGAAGCTTACTAGGAATGGAGGGTTGGCACTTGTGACTTGTATCGGTAGCTACGCTCTTGCTGTTAAGGGGAGGGGACATGTAAAGAAATGTACAAAAAAAAAACACCCACTGTGAAATAGTGCAGTGCTGCAGTCCATAGGGACAACATGGGCGGATTGCTTCTTGGGGAGGGTCAGGCAGAAGAAAACAGTTCCACAGATGGAAAACATGATGTCAGCCCTTTCTACATGCAAGCGTCTGCAGGGATCCACCCATGCAGCCGTAAAAATGAGGCTTTTGAAGTTGAACTCCCTGCTAGTTCTTGTTGGTGTACCCTTAAGGTCAGTTGTAAAGATCTTCAACCAGCACGTTGTATTAAATGGTGTGCTCAGACCAGAGGATCTGTTGCCAGCAGTTGTGAAGAGCCATTATTACCATCTTCACAAGATTTTAAGATGGTGCTTTATCTTAAACCATGGAGGCTGGCCCACCAGTATTCCTGCCTTCCTCACCTCACACTCTGATAATTGTAAAGTGCTCTATGCTTGATTACCTGTGAATACTGCCTACAGTTGTTGAATCCATGAAGATGTTAGCACACATAACGCTTGTGCTTCATTGTAGTGTAGTGACCCTTCTCCTGTAGCATGAATACCACATAGAACTGTGGGAAGCGACAGTTCAGGAAGTGACAGCTAACAGCAGACAGGTGTGTGTGTGTGTGTGTGTGTGTAAACTACAGGGTGTTTTCAAGTCTGTGGTTGCTGATCATTAGAACTTATGTCAGTTCATTATATTGGTAATGTAGATAGAATCCCAGCCTGTAGAGAAACAAACAACAAAACAAGAAAGAAAGAACAAAAGAGGAAATTATGTAGGTGGAATTGAAAAAGAAAGGCTGTATGAAAAAGACAAATAGGGGTCATGGAAGCTGTTTGCTTGAACATCAGAACCTTAGTGACAAAACAGAGGAGTTTCAGATGTTAAAGGCAGAGGCCCAAATAGACTTAATCACCACAACTGAAACCTGGGCAGCCAACAACCATGACTGGAATCTTGTTGTGTCAGGCTACACCATCTGTAGGAAAGATCGACTGAAGGGTACAAAATAGGGCATAGAGATGACTGCTGACTCATTTATGGGAGTCAAGGAGATCTAGAGTTAGCCTGGATGTAGCTGACATGAATGGAAGGGAGAAAATTAAAAGTGGGCATAGTATATAGAGTGCCAAGTCAAGGGAGAACAAGGATAGGGGCACAGGGAATGAAACTAGGAAACTGCAAGTAAGGGGTAAGGTAGTACTGATCAGAGACCTGACTCTATTAGACGTAGACTGGGCAATCCCGGTGGCCAAAAGCTATGCACAGGTAGAAGTGCAACAGGACTGCTTTCTTGTACAGTAGGTCAAGAAACCTACTAGGGAGGGGCTATTCTGGACCTGGTACTCTCTAATGGGGATTTCATTGTGGATGCCAAGGGAATGAAGCCACTGGGGTCCAGTTACCGCAGTTTAGTATATTGTCAGATTGCCTTGGAAGTCCATCATTCCAACTCAAAAATGAAAGCCCTAGACTAAAAAGGGCAGATCTAGGGAAAACATATGAGCTGCTCAGGGAGAGATTGGCAGAGGTAGGAAAGGCAGTGGGGGTGGAGACCAAATAGGGTATGATCAAGAGGGGTGTAGCTGAAGTGACTGCTACCTACATTACGTAGGTGGGAAAGAAAAGAAAATACAGAAATCCAATGTGGTTTACCATAGAGGGAGGGAAGGTAGTTAGAGCTAAGAGGACAACATTCTGAAAGTAGAAGGGAGAGCAGAATGAGAGCAATAGATGAGAAAATGTAGGAAATCTAAAGGACATCAGTAGGACAGTCAGGATGGCAAAGACAGCTACAGAGCTAAGAACTGTGGAAGGGGTCAAGGAGGGAGAGAAATACTTCTTTCTTATTTTATTTATTTATTTCAGATTCAGAAAAATACCTTTGAGTCATAGACTCATTTACAAAGGTTCCACGTCGCATAGATTAGGTACAAACAAACATTACAACGATTGTTTCAGAGTATAAAGATCAGATCAAGCGTAGCTATATGACAATGCCAGGGAGACTAAGTTTGGGCACTAAGGAGGAAGAGGCAGGCCAGTGGCCGTTGTCAGTGGATAAGGAGAAGGGAGAGGGCAGGATTCAGTTGCAATCACAGGTACTTGTGGACAGGAGGTGGACCCTAAGGTGGGTTTTAAATTGTTCAATTCTTTGTTCATTTACCAGGGAGGTGGGTAGGCTGTTCATCCACAAGGGGGCCCTGTAGCTGAAGGTTCTTTGGAATTAAGAGGTACGACAGGAAGGAATCAAGAAGGGATGGTTGTCTGAGCTATTGGTGAACGTAACCTTAAATTCAGGGTGGATTAATGGGGCGAGCCCAGTGAGGGAGAGGCCTAGGGCAATTTTTTTTTTGCCAGAATGCAGGTGTGGAATTTGATTCTGTTGTCAACATTAAGCCAGCTGGTGTCATTATAACATGAACAGGTATGGGTGGGACGATCACATCCCAATACGAGACAACAAGCTTTGTTTAAGGCGAGATGGAGTCTAACTAGGCTAAGGTGCTTGCCACTCCATATATCAGTAAGCCATAGTCAAGCAGAGAGAGGACTGAGGAAGAGACTGCGATCCTGAGGGCACCAGGAGTAAGGCAGTGTTTTAAGTGGTGCAAAAGCCCAAGCCTAACATTGAGGGCCTTAGATAGGTGGTGAATATGCTTGTGATAGTTAAGCCCTGTGTCCAAGGTGATGCCCAGGTATTTAAAGAAGGCCACTTGTCCCAGGGGAGTCTGATTTGATGTTAGTATTTGAGGGCAAAGCCCCTTCCTGGTATTCTGTGGGTGTGCCAATAGCATAACTTTGTTTTTTATATAGTTAAGAATAAGGCGTTGTGCAGTGAACCAGCTTTCAGCAATGTTGAAGGAGGACTGGAGGGAGTGGTGAAGTTCAAGGGGTCAGGGCTGGAGGAGAAGATGACAGTATCATCCACATATAGTAACAGGTTGCTGGGGCAGGACTCAGGGAAGGAGTTTAGGAAGATGCTGAAAAGTAGAGGTCCCAATATGGACCCCTGTGGGACACCAGAGAGGACAGGAGATTTGTTGGATAGGGCATTACCAATTTTGACCTGTTGAGTCCGGTTCGAGAGGTAGTCAGAGAACCATCCCAAGGCTTCCTGAGAGAGACCCAGGTTGGTCAAAGTGGTTAGAAGAAGGGAGTGGTTGACGGTGTCAAATGCCTTTGTGAGATCTATGAAGATCGCACCCGTGATGTGATCTTTGTCCAGCGCAGAGTGTATGTGTGTAGTAAGTTCAAGAAGGGCCATAGTAGTACTGTGTTCTTTATGAAACCATGTTGTTGTTTGCAGAGAAGGTTGTATTTATTGAGGAGCTTAGTGAGTTGATCAGAAATGATCCTCTCTAAGGCCTTGGAGAGGGGCGGAAGTATGGAGATAGGGTGGTAATTGTTTGCAATGGAGTGGTCCCCACATTTAAATGTGGGTGTGATTGAGGCAGATTTCCACTTGGAGGGAAATTTACCTAGACATGGGGAGCGGTTTAAAATGTGGGTAAGGGGGTAAAGTATCTCGTTAAGGGTGAGCCGAAGGAGTTTCAAATCAAGGAAGTGGGAGCTGGAGGAGGAGTGGCTAGGGTCTGTTTTAAGGTACGGTTCTGCAGACTTAGGAGTGATATGGCACAGATAAAAGGGGGAAGCTCTGAGGGGGGGAGTAGATGTGCTAGGTGCCAGAAGATCATAGAAATTCAGAGGGAGAACATGGCTAAGGTTAGTGAAGGCATTATTGAAGACTGCGGTGATCTGAGTGGAATCTGTGGTCAAGGACCCATTAACCATGACCTGAGTAGGAACCGGGTTTGGGTCCTTACCGCAAATTTCCTTAATATTGTTCCAGAACTTGCACCCAGATCCCCAAGAGGAGGTTAAGGAGGATTTATAGTACTCTGCTTTGGCTTTACGAATGGCCTAAGTGCACTTGTTCTAAGCATCTCTATACTTATGTCTATCATGCGGGAGGCTGGACACATTGGAGAGTTGCCACAATGAATCTCTAGTCTGCATCAAGGTCTTGAGGTGATCAGAGAACCAAGGCGCATGATTGCCTTTAACCATTCTTTTAGTGAATGGCGCAAATATGTCGCACATATTGCTGAAAGACAGGATGAAGAGGTCAAGGGCTCTATCAAGGTCTAAGGATTTAGTAATGAAGGACCAGTCCATGGCCCTGAGGTGAGCTTCAAGTTGTGCCAGTTTACCAGGGCCAAGTTTGCACTGCTCTATTAATTTGGGAGGAGATCTAGGAGCTTTACAGGACCAGGAGCAGAGAACTGGGGAGTGGTCACTAAGAGCATTTGGTAGGACAGAGACACTAGTGATCTTGTGTGGACGACTGGTAAAGACGAGGTCTAGCAAGGAGGAAGATCCACTACGCAGGTCAGATGGGTGGAGGAATTGACCACTTGGGTTAGGTCTTGGGCTGTGGCAGTATCGATGAGCAGGGTGGCGTCCTTACTTAGCCAATTGATATTAAAAATCACTGAGTACAATCATTTCCATATGAGATGGTAGTGTGTCCAGATACGACATTACAGCGCGGAAGGCTTATTTTTTGATCCCTAGGGGGAATGTACAGTGATATGTGTAGTGATATGTAACAGGTTTTGAGCTTGTCCCAAGGTCAGTTTAATAGTGAGAGCCTGTGGTCCTGGAGTCAGCTGGGGAGAGGAGCAGCTGTCCATGTAATATGTCCTTAGTGTAAAGGCGAGTCTCCCCATGCTTACCCTGTCAGTCAGCACGGTGAGGTTGAACCCAGTCAGGGTTACAGGAATTGGGAATCTGGGGTGAGCCAGGTTTCACTGATGGCTATGACATCAGGTTGATGTTGCAAGACCCTTAATGAACACAGGAAAACAAAAAAGGGAATTGTCAGGCTGAAGAGTGGGAGTGCATGAGTGAAGATGACAAAAAAAAGAAGATACCTTGAATGAATATTGTTGTACAGAATATACAGTGGAGGAAGGTGGTGGCACTCTCAGATTATGGGATCTAGTCCCAGTGAGTGCAGGAAAGTGGACCAGAGGTAGGAATGGTATCAGAGCAAAAAGTGCTCAAAGAACTCAGGGCTCTGAAAGTGAATTAATCACTGGAATCTGTCAGCACACACCCTAGGTTGTTAAAAGAGTTGAGTCAGATGCTGGTGGCACCACTGGTTGATCTATCTGATTGCTTACTGGTACCAGAGTTTTGACAGTGGATTAAAGGGTAGGTAATGTGGTATGCTCCGAAAGGGTGAGGACTAATATGACTCAAGGAAACTGAAGTGCAGTAAGCCTGTTCTCCATAGTAGGGAAGCTACTGAAAACCATCAGAAAGGAGCAATTTGTGAGTTCCTGGAGACTAATGGACTATAAGAAAAGAGGCAGCATGGGTTCATGGCAGGAAAGTCATGTCAGACTAACCTGATTGACATTTTTGATAGGGTAACAAAGGCCAAACAGTTGATGTACTATACTTTGACTTCAGGAAGGCCTTTGACTCTGTACCACCCAGAAGGCAGATGGGGAACAAACACCCCATTTGGAGGAAGAGCAGTTTGGAGGTAGGACAGAACTCAGTGAGTGGTAGTTAATGGAGAATTCTCTGGGTCAGGCATGTTAGCAGGGGGTGCGATAGGGATTAGTCCTGGGGCCAGTGTTTTTCAACATCTTTGTATGTGACATAGCAGAGAGTATATAGAGTAAGGTACAGTATGTATCTTCTCTCTTTTCTGACAATACCAAAATCTGTGGGTGGAGGGGTGGTGCAGGGAAACAAGAGAAGGGAATCTGGGACCTGAAAAGGAATTTAGACAGGCTGGGACATGGTCTCAGGTGTGTTTTAAAAGGAAGGTTAGGAAGTGTTTTATCATGGAGAGGGTTGTGGATGCCAGGAATAGTCTACCAAATCCATTGGTAGAAGCCAAATCAGTAACCAGCTTCAAACATGGACAGGATAATCACATGGGGATTAATACCTATGGGGGAGAAGAGCCGGGAATGGGGGCACTGGGACACCAGAAGGGCAAGAGGCCAAGTAACTCCAGTCCAACATCAAGTCGGGCATAGGATAAGGTAGGAATTTGGCAGACTGAATGGATAAATGAGACTTTATATGTGGTCAGAATCTATGCATCTACAGTATGTATCTATACAGAATCAGTTACCAAATGAAGACTGCAATCTGGTGGAGAAAGTTACCATGGCAATATGTAAAGACTAAACCTCTGTCTAATACCTTGGCTACGCTGCTGGTCTTGATTCTCAAAAAGGGCTTAGGGTGGTGCAAACTGTGGCAAACAGCATCTTACACCAATGCCCAGAGTGCCAGGGACCCTGCACCAGATTCTGGTGCATAAGCGGTCCCAGCGCCTAAGCCTCACACTTGCCGCAACCTCTCCCATGCAACAAACACAAGTGCATACACTATACAGTAATTGCTCCATGACAGTTCAGATGGTGGCTGGGCATGGAGGTGCGAGGAGGGCTGTGTCACTCGCAGACTCTGTTTTGGGATGGGGTAGCAGGGAGGTGGAACTACCTGCTGAGGTGGGGGCCACTAGCCCAGCAGGAAAGGGGGAATGGGTTTGATACTATAATAACGAGTGATGTTGGGGATTGGGGAGGGGCTACTAAACAACCAGGCACGGGGTGTGTGTATTTCACTATATTAACAGGCAACATTGGGGATCGGGAGGAACCCCTACATTACCAGGAAGGGGGTGTATTTCATACTATTAATGAGCAACATCAGGGATTGGGAGGGGGCACTAGACCACGAGGATTTTTTTTATTGAATATGAATATGGCCGAATCGGGGCTGGGAAGGGCAGGAGAGACATGATCTCAGTTGTTGCAAACAGGTCATCTCTCCCACAGCAAAATTTTCTAAGAACCCTTAGACTAGCCAGGGCTGGTCTAAGTGAACTTAGAATTTCTCCCTATGGGAGAGTTCTAAGAATCCCATATTAGGGGATATGGCAGCCTGTGTCTGCTGCAAGCCCTCTAGCACCGTGCAGCAGCCGATTTGTGGGTGCACGGGTGGTGCAAGCCCAGTTTGCAGTTGACACAGGCTGCCACTGAGAGTCACTTCCAGAGCATCTTTTGGCACAAGGGGCACTTTGCACCATTCTTTGTGGTGCAAGCCACTTGTGCTATGCTGGAGCTTTGAGAATCAAGCCCACTGTCTTTAAGACCATGGATGTAAAGATCAATCAACGGTTCCAAAATTTAATCTTACAATCCTGTAATTCAGTTTAGAAAAGATGTACCACCCTCACACAAGCTGGGTTGAGGACATTACATCTGTGAGTTGCACCTTGCTGCACATAAAGTGGAGGACTGATTTAATTACAATGTACAGAGCTCTTAAACATCTGTGCCAGTTCTCTATCTGGGATCTCCTGTAACCCATATCCACTCTTGCATTTTGTGATTTTCGGGGAGGGGGGGGATGATGGTGAAACCTCTTTATCTTGTGCTATAGCCTAGAGGTTAGAGTAATGAGCTGTGAATGGGTTTGATTCCCACAACCTTCACTTACACGCTGTGTGACTTTGAGCAAGTCATTTAACCAGCCCAAAGCTCCGAGGTCACCCACGAAAACAGTCACTTGTACTTAGTGGGCCTTACCTGGTTAACAAAGACTAAATAAATAAATAAATAAATAAATAAATCTCACCCAAGATCAAGATTCAGTTCAATTTGTTTTCATTGGCTTGTATATAATTCTATTAAAAAAAGAGTATAATTTTAGTATATCTTTAATGTACCATTATGTCTTAGCATACGAAGTACCATCTGCTTTGGAAAGGAGCTATATAAATAATTATAAAATGGGCAAGAGAAGCCAAGACCTGTGATTGGTCAGATCCGATTACAGGGGTGTGCATTATTCTAGCGCAACAGCAGAGGTCAAGTATACTCAACTTTCTGGAGATCATTACTTCATCGGTAAAATAAAAATTAAATTAATAATTTTATAATTGCAATTTGGCATTCCATGGTGTATAATTCTAGGATGATGGCATTTCTTCAGGACATAAGGGGAAAGGGGAAATTGTTTAACCAGGCAAGGTACACTGAGCTGGAGCTTGTTTCCAGGTGTGACCTGGGAGCACAAAGAAATTAAATAACTTGCTCATGGTTACTCAGTATGTACGTGCAGGCTGATGGGACTCAAACCCAGGTCCCCAGCTGAAAAAATGATGGTTTTATAAAGATGTATCATTAATAAACATTATCAATTATGTGCAAAGATCATGATCAAGTTTAAAAACCTCACTGTGATCATGACTAACAATGATTAAACGTGAAAGTTAAATGGCCGCCAATCAAAAACCATCATGTTATGGAAATGGTGATTGTGATTAATGATGATTGCATATCATCGTGATTTTTCATGATTTCCCATGGCCAACAGTACTGTGATAAATTAAAAAAATCATGTATTTTCTTTACTATACTTTTACAATTCATTGTGATTTTTATTTAGACACATGTACTGGTACCATTAGCTATGATGCATGTTCCATATGAACACGTTGTATTTAAGTATACTTACTCTGATACCTCATTTCTTATTAATGTTTTAAGTGCTCATATCAGTTTATATACCTCCTTTAAATTATTCTTTTTATGGTTATGGTGAGTTTCTACAAATACCCTTTTTTTTCAAAACTTTTCATAAAAGTTGGCAAAATACTACTAGCAAGGCAAAATTATTTCAAAACATAGAAATGACCATTGTTTTGGTTCATAAATTGTGCTAATGAAATATGCAAATTAGCAATGTAAATGTGTATATACAATATCAAACACTGCGTTTCCTCTTCCTAAAGGGATTAAAACTTGACTTTACATTATTTGCATTATAGTTTATTTGCTTTTGCTGATATTTGACATTCATATTATCATATTAGGAACAAAAAATGTTGCTAAGTATTACTCGTGACTTAGTCTTATAATGCAGAACTAATACAGTCATCAAAGATCATCAACAATCATCATTTGATCATCTACAGATCATCAAAAACCATCATGCTGATTTAAACTTACAAAAATAATCAATAATCATCAGTTGGTGATTTGAAAGTCCCATGCTTCATGATTAAATCATGATCTAGATGATTTTAAATCCCGTTCTCTCTTGATGATCATATGGTAACATTTGATTATTAATAATCATCTGTCATGACTGACCTTAAAAAAACATGATTGATGATTTATTAGTTCACCTGGGTCTCCAGGTTTGCAGCACAATGCCCTTAACCACTATGCTACACTACTTATTAATCATTCAGCTCTTCCTTGTGCCTCATTTCTGAGAAGTGATATTATCCCACAATAACCCACACTCTGTCATGCCTTACTGCTTAATTCATTACATACTTATAGACCTGAGCCAATATTTCTTCCATCATCTCCTTATCTGGAGCATCTCAATAAATTAAAGCCTAATACTGAAGCACAACTTCTATTCCATCCAATGCATAATTTATTTCTACAACACATCTACTGCACTTATGAATCATCAACTCCAAGTAATACTCAACAGACAGCAGTACTGTCTCACCTGATAGATGTAGCTGCTCTGTGTGGGTATTCCTTGTTTGGAGAAGATAGCTGCTATCTGATCAAATTGTCTATTCCAATTTGCATTTCAACGTGTCCATCAGTGCTCTTTAACAATAATAACCAAAGGTGCTCATTTCCTACTTAGGAATGTTTTTAGTAGAGGTTGAGAAATGTGCCAGAAAGAAGCCAAATTGTAAATGATGGCTTTCTAAATCTGGATCCGACATCTGTAAAATCTGAGGGCCTTATCCATTCTCTGGCCAACATTTCTTAGCTGATCTGTCCTTATTGAGCATCTCACTCAAGAACTGAATGATAGTGATCTAGTTGTGTTGTTGGATTTATGTTTTTTTTCCAATTCTATTTTTGCACCTGCCATCAGAAAGCAGAAGTCTGACCATCTGAGTGCTCTGTTCATCTTCTGGAGTATCATCTGAGACAGGCACACTACCCTGCACCGACCTCCAGCCTGTCACAACCCATGGAACTTTCCTCTCTGGTTCCCATCCCCATCATCTCTGATTGGCGAGTGACAGTTGTGGGAGAAGATGGAGAAGCCCTGAGCTTCGAGACAGCCACCTGAGGAGATGGGACACAATGGTGTCACTCATTGGTTGATCCAACCCATTTTAAACATGTGTTTTATTCCACAATGAAGAAGTGACACAGCAAATGCATCTTCTCTTCCCCTCAGTGGTCCCATGCTGAATTGCAATCTGTCATCACCAAGTTGGCAGTATAACAGAAGATCATTTCCCATCCAGCCTACAAGAGGAGAACATTCTTTCCAGCCAGCAAGTGTTGGCGTCTTAGGCTTAGCCTGGGAATCCAGGTTACCAGGATAGCACATGATACCCAATTCTTTGCCAGTATACTATAGGGTTAACCCCTCCTTTTGCATTTTTGAAAGGCTTGATGTTTTATTGTTATTTGAAAAGATGATGTCAGTTGAACTGACTTGCAAGAATTCTAAGACTAAGGGCTTGATTTTCAGAGATCCCTTATAGTGACACAAGTTGCATCACTCTAGGGCTGTGGTGAACTCCGGGTGAATCAGGGACCCTGCACCCAATTTTATAAAAGGGGTGTCCCTACACCCAAAAAAGGCCACATTTGGCACAGCTGTGGGAACTGCCATAGGAATCCACCCCCCCCCCCACATGGCACAACACTAGATTGGATAAGAGGGCTTGGGGTGGAGTCTGCTTTCCAGGAAGGGGCTGGAGGCAGAAGGGGCATGGGGGTGTCCTAGGAGGCATCAGGGAGACAGCAGGCATGACAGGGAGGGATATGGCAACTGGCAGGGGTGCAGTTAGCATAGTCAACAGCTGATCGATGGGACCACTTCATGGAGGGTTGCTAGGGACGAACAGTGACATGGCCCCAGGTGGCACAGCCCTAGCAGTTGCCCCATAAGTGCACACAGTCAGGACCCTGTAGGCAGGAGGTAGACTGCCACATTGTGGGAGGGCAGGTACTAGGGGACTGTGGTGGTGTCTGGTGAACAGTCCCTCCCCACCACTGGCAGATCTCAACCCACAGCTCCAGCTTCATGACTACGGGGTCCTAGCTATGTGCACCTATGAGGCAGCTGCCAGGATTGTGCCCCCATAGGGCCATGTCACTGTTAGGCCCTGAAACCCCCATGAAGCAGTCCCATCCAATCAGCTGCAGATCTATGTGAATGGCACCCCGCTAGTTGCCACACCATTCCCTATCATGCCCGTTGTTATGCTGCCTTCTAGACACTCCCATGCCCTTCGCTAAAAAAAGGAAGCAGGAAGTGTGCAGAGGGGACCAAGAAAAGCAGAAATCCTGAACAAGTACTTTTGTTCAATATTCACAGAAGAAGGGGAAGGGAGGGACCAAAGTTAGGTGATGGTCTTAAAGGAACCTCGCTAATCTGAAAGTGGACAAGGCAATGGGGCTGGACAGGATACATCCTAGAGTATTACAAGAACTCAGGGAGGTGCTGGCAGCACCACTGACAGCCCTGTTTAACAGTTCGCTGGAAACAGTTGTGGTACCAAAGGACTAGAGGAGAGCAAATATAGTCCCTCTCCACAAAAGTGGGAGCAGGGAGGAGGCTGGCAATTACAGGTCAGTCAGCCTGACCTCGGTGGTGGGGAAAGTAATGCAATCACTGCTAAAATAAAGGTTTATGATATGTCTCAAATCCAGCGGAGCACAGGATGCAAGGCAGCATGGATTCAAAGTGGGAAGAGCTCGTCAAACAAATCTGATAGATTTCTTTGACTGGGTGACAAGGGAGATGGATAAGGAAGGGATGGTGGGTGTGGCCTACGTGGATTTCAGCAAGGGCTTCAACACTGTTCCACATAGGAGGCTAGTAAACAAGCTGGGCAGCCTGAGAGTGGGTCCCTGGGTGGTAAACTGGGTCAAACATTGACTGATAGGACACAGATGGTGGTGATGAACAGATTTCAATCCAAGGAGAGGGAGGTGACTAGCAGGGTCCCACAGGGATCAGTGCTTGGACCAGTCCTCTTTCATGTCTTCATAAATGACATTGCATAGAGGCTGGAAGGAAAGGTGTGTCTTTTTGAAGATGACATGAAGATCTGCAACAGGGCTGACACTCCAGGAGGGGTAGATAAAATGAAAAGGGATCTAAACAACTTGAGGAGTGGTCAAGGGTGTAGCAGCTAGGATTCAATGCAAAGAGATGCAAGACCATGCACTTAGGGCACAGAAGTGCAGGAGAACAATACATGATGGTGGTGGTGGGGGGGTGGTAGTGACAGCCACCGAACAGGAAAGAGACCTGCGAGTAATCATATCTGATGATCTAAAGGTTACCAAACAATGTGAGAAGGCTGTGAGGAGAGCCGGTGGAATGCTGGGGTGCATAGGGAGAGGTATCTCTAGTAGAAGGAAAGAGGTGGTGATGCCACTATATAGAACATTGATGAGACCTCATCTAGAGTACTGTGTCCTGTTCTGGAGGCCGCATCTCTGGAAGGACATAGACAGAGTAGAAGCGGTTCTGAGAAGGGCAACAAAAATGGTGCAGGGGCTGCACCAAAAGTTATATGAGGGGAGACTTGCGTCATACACATTTGGCTCAGGCACCTTGTGTCAAACAGAACCTTTGAAAATCATGCCCTAGAGTCAGATTTTAAAATACTATACCCACAACTTCAGTCCTCAGATGTCTTGTGTGATAACAAAGGTCAATGTAATGTCTTATGGAGACAGAGCAGTCTTTGACTTTGTGGGACCCATGGCAGAGGTAAACACTGGGCCCCCTAAAACTGGCAATCGGCAGTATGGTGTTCACTCACTGTTGTGTTCACAGTACAACTGGTACTGCCTGTATTTTTGGGAGGTGGGTAAAGACTTCAGTGCCACTGAAAGGTAAATAAAAGAATCAACACTGTAAGGATTGGGGGCAGGCAGGCAGGAGACTTCAGTGCTGCCGAGCAGGAATTAACTAAAACCCGTGCTGCCTGTATTTGAGGGTGGAAAGAAGACGACAGTGTCAGTGAGCAGCAGAAAGAAAAAAGACCTTCAGGGTTGTGGAGATCCCCCAATTTGAACCAAACTTGACTACTAACTAAAAAAGCACTCCATGGCTTTCTTCCTTCTGGGATTGTTTCTCTTCTGACCCCTTTCTCTAGTGCTAAACAGCATCAGTCAACCAACTTCTCCATGTCCCCAGATGCCAAATCACCCAAGGTCAGCAATCCTTTTTCTACAGAGCTCCCCTCTGGTTCAATTCCCTGACTTTGGAAGTGACCCCAATGCCAAAACTTGGTCAATTCAAGCACCTGCTCAGACAGCACCTTGTGTCAATCAGCTCCTGTGACTGCTTCCTATAATTCATTGACTATTGTAATCAATCTGGTATTCACCCGCTGCATCTGCCATGGATGACAAATCCCTTTCTATGCCCTAGTTGCTCTAGTCCCCTACTCCTATTCCCTTATTTTTCCTGTTGTCCCTTGCTTGCTCCTCCTTCCCCCCCTAGTTTTCCACTCCACTTCCCATTCCCCCTATCCCTTCCCTTCCTCCCACCTCCCTCCCCTATCCACCATGCTAAGCCCCTACCTTTCCCTTTTAGCACCCCTCCTGCTTACTTCTATGCTAGACAAGGCCATTGGCTGCTTATTTCACTGCTTCAACCACTGTTTCAATATGCAAGGTGGGGTGGAAAGGATGAAAAGGGACTTGGCAAGGTTAGAGGAATGGTCAAATGTATGGCAGCTTAGATTCAGCACAAATAAGTGCAAAGTAATGTACCTGGGAAACAAAACCCAGGGGAAGAGTACACAATGGGGGGTGAGATACTGACAACAACAAAAATGGAAAGGGACCTGGGGGTAGTCATATCAGATGACCTAAAGGTGGGCCAGCAATGTGAGAAGGCAGTAAGGAGGGCTGGGGGGAAACTGTGATGCATAGGGAGAGGCATCACCAGTAGAAAACAGAAGGTTTTTGGCCCTCTGTACAAACAGTTGGTAAGACCACATCTGGAGTACTGTGTACAGTTCTGGAGACCCCATCTCCGCAAAGACATAGACAGGGTGGAGGCTGTCCAGAGGAGGGCAATCAAAATGGTGCAGGGTCTGCACCAGAGGACATATGAAGAAAGACTAAAGGAGCTTAAGATGTATAGCCTCGAGGAAAGGAGGGAGAGGAGGGACATAATAGAAACTATCAAATACCTCAAGGGAATCAACAAAGTCCAAGAGGGTGACATCTTTCAGAAAAAGAGATGCAAGAACAAGGGGGCACAATTTGAAGATAGAGGAGGGACAGCTCAGAGGTAATGTGAGGAAGTATTTCTTCACAAGAGAGGGTTGTGGATGCATGGAACAGCCTTCCTGAGGAGGTCATACAGTCAAAAACAGTGGTGGAATTCAAGAATACATGGGACAGACATAAGACAATTCTGGTGGGGGGTAGGAGGAAGTAGGCTGTTGGCTAACTAGGATCTGCAGCTTATCCGTTAGATAAGGAAATGGGCAGACTAGGTGGGCCATGCGGTCCTTATCTGCAGTCAAATTCTATGTTTCTATGTTTCTATCCACCCTCTTTTTTTCTATGGCCTACGCTACTTAATATTACTTAAGTTATTGGAATTACTTGTTTAATTTACAGTGTTTGCCTATTTGTACATTTGTTCTAATATGGTTATTCTATTATGCCTAGATGATGCTTATATGGTTATTCTGTTATGCAGTTCTATGTCATAACGGTGACCGCTGAAAGGCAATCGCCATCAGGGCAACCGTACATCACAAAAAAAATGTTTTGGTGATGTACACCCCCATCCCCCGGGCACAGCAAACAGCGCCGGGGACTTTGGCTTTGCCTCCCCCCACACCACTCTATTGAAGGATTCTCAACTCCAGGGGGCGTGCATGTCTGGGGGTGAAAAACTGAAACCAAAAAAAACATTCTGGCCAGGCACAACAAAATGTACCTGCACCCAGACCCAAACCCAGCACCCTCAAACCCCAGCCCTGAATCCACCCACCATGCCACGGAGCCAGCTCAGCAACTCACTGATGCACCACCCTCACAAACCCTCCCTCCTCCCCTCCCACCCCTTGCTGAGCATGCTTTCTCCCACCCACACGCATGTATGTAGTGACATACTGTCACTATATCTGTGAACCCTGCCATCCGTCACCCTCCCAGTGGGTAGCCTCATTGACATGCGCTGTGATTGAGTCACCATTTATACTTAGATGATCTTTATTAGTCTTTCTATGTCTGTTTGTAATGCCTACCTACTGACGTGAACATTTGTAAAAGAGCACCCCATGCTCAAAGGTATTGTAATCCTAGACTGCAGTAAATAAAAATTAAATAAATAAATTATGGGCAACTTAAAGAAAAAGCCCTTCAGGGATGTGAAGATCCACTGCTCTGGGCAGATGAAAGAAAAGGCTCATTGTGGCTTTCAAAAGCCACCACAGGAAACAGCTGATGGAAAAAAAAAACCTTTGGGTTTATAGAGACCTGCTGCAGTGGGCAACTTAAAGCAAAAAGTCCTTTTGCTTTGAGTTGCTTTGAGGTGTCAGTGTGGCTCAGTTGGTAGCACATCCGCCCCTGGACCAGCAGGTTATGGGTTCTCATTCCACACCAGGATTGGACTTGCACCTAAAAATCACTGGCATCCGAGTGCAGTATTGGGGGTGCTGTACTGCTGGGGTGTGCCATCTTTCAGATGAGATGTTAAACTGAGGTTCCTTTTGCCCATCCTGGTGTTGTCCTTGTGGGTGTCCAGGTGGAAATAAAAGAACCCAGGGCATTCTTTGCAAAGAGCAGGGAACATTCCTGGTGTCCTGGCCAACATTCCCCTTCCCATAAACTGGTTCATGAAATTATCCAGGCTGTGGGTGATGATGTGTGAAATTGGCTGCCACCACATTCAGTCACTTCACTACCACTACCAGTCTAGCATTGCTTGTAAAGTGCTTGGGATACTGTGCATGAAAAGCACTATATAAATGCTGATTCTTCTTCTTCTTTAGGGCTGTGGAGATATATAGGTAATTGTAATCCCCATGTTTGTATCTGACTTGTAACCATGTTAGTCATTAGATTCAAATAGCTTCCAGGATATAGGCAAACTTTTGCAGGCTGTGGCAGTCTACAATTTTACTGCAGGGTCTCATCTCTGCAACCCCATGATTCTTCTGGAGAGATTACACACTGCCTCCTGCCACACCCTACAGGCTGGATTTGGCTTGCCTGTTTGTTCTGAGACAGCATCTGGACTGGAAATGGCTGAAGCCACTGAGCACCTGATCTTTGTTCTGAATCTCCGAAAGACCCACTCAGAGTCTCAACCCTGCTATCAACACCTGTCACCCACTTACCCACCCCACACCAAGAGAGAGAGAGAGACCAACACACTCAGGACTCACCATCACAGAGCACAGTCGAGGATCTGAGGCAGAGAGGGAAGGCCACAGTGCCAGCTCAATTAACTTTTTTTTTTTTTATGCTAAATATTGGCAACTCTGTGCAGATTTGCAGATGATGGGTCACACAGTGCTGGCACTTCTGAGAGCGACTACTCTGAGTCAGCGAGACATGCGATTCAGTCTGGGATGAGAAGACAGTGGCCCAGACCCAATGGAGCCCAAGTGAAAGTGCCTACTCTGGGGTCTAGTCTCTTGGTCTGGTGCTGGAAATGGAATGGAAAGTATGCATGCAGGTGCGATCTCAATCATGTGACCTTGCTTGGTGCGCCAGTGATAACCACATAATCAAGTACCTTACCTTGGCTGTCTGTAGGGCAGCTGTCAGTCGGGTCTTAATAAATGAATCATCTGATGCTCCAGCCGGGTTTATTTCTTTCAACGTGTGGGGCCCCCTGCAAGCGCAGGGTCCAGGGCAGCTGCCCCTACTGCCCCCTCCTTGTATGGAGATGTGCTGAGATACATATAAATAGCTATTTATATTGCATTTCCAATTGTGCAAGCCAGTGATACTTTCTGGACTCAAACAGCAGTTCAGAACCACAAATCTGGCAGCCCAGGTTGTAGCTACAGTAAAATAAAATTCACTATCAAAGCACATTGAGGACTTTTGCCCCTCCCAAAGTATGTAAACTTGGAGGCCTCACACATGGTTATGTTTTCTAATTGCTGTGATACCAGTCTCCATCATCTGTGATCACAAAAGAATGTATTTTTGCAGCTCAGAATGATTGCAACCTTCAGGCACCAGTGGACTTCAGAAATTGCCCTATGTTGCCAACATTACAGTAAATCTTCCTTGCAACATTTGGGTTTCTTATTTAAAATACAGCAATCTGAAAATCTGTCTCTGTGTCTTGGGACTTATAAAGGTTCTGTTATCATTTGCACAGTCCTAATTGCTTGTTTATTTAAAAAAGAAGTTACAGCAGCTAAGTAATTATTTTGTAATTACCTTGTCACTCATAACACTCTCTGCATGGAACCACAACAGTGCTGTAACACCTAGAAAGCTGCTGTTGTATACCCCGATGTATTGCACTCTGTTTGTAACACATTTGGCATGAAGTGTAACTTACCACTAAACACAAATGCGCAGATGATCTTCATGTAGCAGGTTAAAGTCTCAACTGTTTGCAGCAGCCCTCAGATGCCACCTAGGAGACATAGGTTTTTGTCTTAGGCTGAATGCCTGGCTGGATTCCCCACCATATGACTGGTAGACCACTTAGGGCAGGTGAGGGGTTTGCTGTGTGCAACAGAAAACCAGTAGTTCACTCTCATTCTTATAAAAATCTTTCCCAAATTCTAAATGAGCTCCATACAGAGAGCTTCATCTTTAAATAATGTGGTTTCTCAGTCATTTTAATGCTGAGAGCAGTTACTTAGGTCTTTTTTTTAACCAGGAAAAATAACTCATTGAAGTACAGGAACATCATTTTTTTTATAATAGTGCCCAGGGGTGCCATTTGTTTTAGAAACATTAATTAGGCTTTCAGAAAAGCAAAATATGATAACATTTACAGTTTAAAAAACAATTATATACTTCATATCCTGTCTTTGAATGATCTTAGTGAGCTTGTGCAACCCTTGCAGAATTATTTAGTGCATTTCTCATATAATGCACCAGATAAGAAACAGCTTTTGCTTGCTATTATTAGAATTGTCTCTTGTAATCTTAAAGAGCAGCTGACGCCTTCAGGTAAACTTTAACAAAACATAATATTTAGGCACAGTTCAGCTTGTATTGCACATTAGTCCTATATTTTCTCACCATTATTTATTACTGAGGCCATCTGCATAAAAATATGATCTTTGCTCCAGAAGGGTTCATCTATTCCTGTTGCTTTCTCCTACCTGGGGTCATAAAACACTGCTTGTGACATCACAGTTACTCCCATGGCAACAGACTGTGATGTCACAACAGAGGACTATGACTTGAAGTAGGAAGTAAGCCGTAGAGGCAGATGACCTCTAAGGGAACTCAGGGGACAAAATCGTATACTAATGCAAAGATACTCAGTAATAAATAATGGGCAGGAGAAATATATAGTATATACATGGAATGCAAACAGAATTATGCAAATTATTATGTTTTTCAGAGTTTTCTTTGAGGAATCAATAGCTTTTAAATCATTAGTAGATCTGACAATAGCAAGCAGAAAATGTTATTCATTTTAAAATAGTTATTGTTACTTTTACTTCTGGAGATAATTTTTCTTTTCCATTTGCTCATTAGAAGGTTTTCTAACTGACACTATTAACTGTGATTTGAAGAGCACTACTTTACCTACAGATTACCATACCTAGTTAATATCTTGACTTCCTCTGACAGTCCTTTTAACAACTCACTGGAAACAGGAGTGGTTCTGGAGGACAGAAGGAGTGCAGATGTAGGTCTACTTCACAAAATTGGTAGCAGGGAGGAGGGTGGCAGTTATAAGCCATTCAGCCTGACATCGGTGGTGGAAAGTTAATGGAAACACTGCTGAAGGAAAGGTTTGTAGAATAACTTAAATCCAGTGGGTTACAAGACCCAGGGCAGCATGGATTTATAGGAAGACAGCATGTCAAACAAATTTGAGAGATTTCTTTGACTGGGTCACCAAGGAACTAGATTAGGGTGGAGCACTGGACGTGGCCTATCTAGATTTCAGTAAGGCATTCAATGCTGTTCAGCACAGGAGACTGGTAAGGAATCTGGATAGCTTAAGAGTGGGTTCAAAAGCGGTTAACTGGATAAGAAATTGGTCAGGGGACAGGTGACAAGGGGTGGTGGTAAAAGGAGTTCACTCCGGGGAAGAAAGGGAGACCAGCAAGGTACCACAGGGATCAGTGTTGGGAACAGTCATTTTTTGTAAGAGACATTGCAGAGCTTGAAGGGAAGGTCTGCCTCTTTAAGAGTGACACCAAAATCTGAAACAGAGTGGACACTGGGGGGAGGCAGATAGGCAGAGACCTAAGAAAACCTGAAAGGTGGTCAAGAGTATGGCAGCTGGGTTTCAATGTGGAAAAGTATAAAGTAATGCACTTTGGGTACAGAAACCCAGGAGCAGAGTACAAAATGGGTGGAGCAGTATTAATGACTACCAAGCAGGAAAGAGAACTAGAGGTAATCATATCAGATGACCTAAAGGGGTCAGGCAGTGCTTCAAGGCAGTTTGAGGGCTAGTGGGATGCTGGGGTGCATAGGGATGGGTATCACCTGCAAAATAGGGAGGTGGAGGTCTTTGTATAGATCACTGGTAAGACCCCACCTTGAGTACTATGTTCAGTTCTAGAGACCACTTCTCCAGAAGGACATACACAGAAAGGAAGTGGTTTGGCCATGCCCACTATGGATAAATTAATTATCTTGATCAGGGTAAATCTTAACATTCATTTACTAGCCTGGGTACTAGTTCAGATTGCCAGAGGCTATTGTAGGATCTCTGTCACTTGCCTGGTTGGGCTAGTGCACGCTCCCAGTGGAAAGCTGCAATTCCACCTCTGCCCATTGTGCAGTGTGGCACTTGTGCAGTTCCAAAGAAAAAAAAACACCAGCACAAAGCTCAGTTGGACCAGTGAGATCGCAAAGAAGTAAAGCAAAATGGGATCAGACAACTGACTGAGACCACAAAGAAGCCCCCCCCAGTCAAACCAAACAACATCCCAGCAGCAGCATGCAGGACACAGCATGGTCGGAAAAGTGAGACCACAAACTGTACATAATTAAAGACAAGCAGCTCAGTATTTAAGTAAAGACTAGTGGTAGGGCAGCATGTGCGTCATAATGTTGGGTCAGAAGTAAATCAAGACAGACTGCTGAAGCTGAAATAAAGTTAGCTTAGCTAGTAATGCACTCTGACCTCAACTCCCCTGTTCCATTTGTTTTAGCATTGTCCCTGTCTTCCTGTGCTGTGGTTTCTATCTGAGTAGCTGTGAAGCAGCAGTTGCAGCAGATAATATCCGCGGGTGAGAAAATGGGCTCTTCCAAAAGAAAAACACGACCACAGCACCCTCCCCAAACAGAACAGTCAACACCCCACAGAATTCAGGAGTCAGGACACAGTACGGTCGGAACAGTAAGATGCTTTGTACCAACCCTGTCACCCTGTGGTCACCATCATTCTGAGAAGCTGTCTCCAAAACTCTGAAGCAGCAGCTGCAGCAAATATGCACCTGTGAGAAAATGGGCTCCTCCACCCTAACTGTAACAGCTGGTCTCTATCTCCAAAGGCAGTAATGGTACAAAGACAGACCCCTGAGTCCATCCCCCACAAAGTAAAACAACATCACTAGATTTGCCAGCATTCACACTGGGGTGCAGTCGGAACAGTGAGAGACCACAGCGCTAATCAAACAAGAGACTAACAGGCACCTCCCAGGAAAACAGGGAGGTTAAACCAGCATTCCAACCTCTGCTGTTCTTTTCAGCCTTGTGCCTGTGGTCTGTCTGAGCTGAGAGTGACTGTGATAGTGATACAAGTGTGCTTGAGAGTGAGCCACACTCCCTGACATCACACAGTCCAGCAACATTTAAGGTTTGTTTGACTTTTATAGTAAGAGCTTCAAGACATTGACATTAAGACACTGACTTCACTGGAGTGTTATATACATGAAGTATTTTATTTCACAAACAAAGTTAATTTGTAATTTAGGTTTCAAATAAATTCAGACACGCTTGATACATTTTGATTTTAGTTACCTTTTGTTTAACAAATCACTGTGAACCACACTGACAGAGGGCTAGTGTAAACTTCTGTGGGCTAGTGCAATCTCTGGTTCACTAGCCTGACTGGCTAGTGCAAAAAAAAGTTACGGTAGACCCCTGATCTTGATATTTATTTATTTATTTTTACATTTTTATTTATTTATTTATTTATGTCTTTGTTTACTGGGTAAGTGTACTGATCCAAGGACTGTTTTCAGGCATGACCTGGGCCACAATCAATGGCACAGAATTAAACAGTTAAAATAATTTGCAATCCAATAAGAATAGCAAATTTCAAGCTGTACAGACACAAGTCCCAACAGAAACATACATAGCATAGTAAGCAATGGTGCAGAGAAGTAACTGAACAATGTACAATTGCAAGCCCGATGAAAGCAGATAACTAGCTGTGCAACAATAGGTTGACACAGGATAGCAGAAAAAATCAGTTACAAGGAGTAATACTAATTTGAAACAGGGTAAACAGACTGCACCACAGTAACCTAGTAGGGCTGTGCGAATACCTTTTCCCGAATATTCGGTATTCAGGACCCATAGTATTCGGTATTCGGCCAGAAAAGGTGTTTTTTAAAGAAAACTTTAAAAAAGCACTTCAGTAACACCATTAATCACCCATTGAACTTGGTATACCATATACCCCAATGACACTTCAGCCACCAACACTGAGTTCTCACTAATGCAACACATAGCTTCATGTGCACACTTGATCCACCACAACACACACATAGCACTCTAAAACAATATCAAGCATTGCATTGGTCAGCACTAGAGGTGTTCATGATCACAGATACGGGGGAGAAGGTGCTTCAGTCATGGGCATAGGAATAGTGGTAGGAGTGGCTGCAGTAGTGGTGACAGCTGAAAGGTTGGCTGCTGCAAGAATGGCACTGGTGGTGGTGGGAAGCACACTGGTTGTGGATGTAGCAGCCATAATGGTAGCAGTAGGGACACTGGTGGTCATGTCTGCTGCTTGCTGCACAAAGCATGTATGCTCTAATTCCCCCCTACTACTACATAACAGGATGTGACAGTGAACGTACAGATGGACAGGTGGTGACACTAGCAGTAGTAGTACTGCTAATGGTATTAGTGGTAGTTGTACTATTACCAATGCTACAAGAACTAAAAGGTTTGCTTGGGGAGAACAATATTTGAGCCCATTGAATAAAGAGAGACACCTGTACGTCATTGTCTATGTAGTCTATCTCACCACCTTCTCTGGAATTGTATCAATAATTTACAGTGGAGCAAGACAAGATGCAGTTCAATACTTTGCAGTAAATGACATGCCACAAAATATTGGATGACTGGAGGGCTTAATTGCCATTAAATTACATTGCTCCTTGCAGCATACTGCAGCATTTTACAGCAATTTTGCAAAATACTGCATTGCGTACTGTCTGGCACCACAGTATGAACTATGTTGTATAATCTTGATGCAGTGTTTCATCCTTGGGTATGTTAGTTGTGGATTGTTTTGTTACAAGGGCATCCCAGCCTCATTCATTTTAATTTCACTTATTTGTAGTGTGTGTTTCTTTAAGGGTTGTATATTCATACCATGTTTGTATGTTCCCGACATGCATCCTGACAAAGACCAGGTTCTGGTCAAAGCACCAGGGCTCTATTGGCATACTCCAGCCTTAGCACAAACAAATGTATTGGCAACTTCCTTTGTTCTACAAAGATTGTTTGGGGTTTGGTAGCCTAGGAACAACACTAGCAGTAATTGTGTGGATGTGCTGTATGTTTGTGGTCTATCATCTTGTTCCTCACCACTTTGGGTCAGCGGTGCAGATGCTTTGCTGGGGCTGGACCAAGCATGTTTGCAAGATTGCTAAAGACATGATGGATCAGATCACTACTGGTTACTGGGTAAAACACAAACTATTACTACGTAGTACCTGTGTGTGTGATGCTTTACTTAATGCTTGTGGAACTACAGTTATACACCAACTTTTCCAGTTATATTGCACTGACAAAAAGTAGCAGTAAAGAAAACACTGCTACTAAGAAGGGGAAGAAAAGGCAACCTATTTAGTTAAACATGGAACCGAGCAAGGAACAGACAGATGACATACAGTTAACTCAGTGAGACAAGCCTGCCCCTAAGTGCAATGGTTTAATTAACAAAACAACAATAAAAAAAAAAAAATGCATGTGCACAACTTGCACACACACACACAGCACAGACTCGGAGGGGGATATATTTCACAAGCACAACTTAATTGTGTACAGTGGGCTGTAGAAGTGGGGGGAGGGGAGGGGAGGGGAGGGGTAATCAGCCGCCGTATCAGCGTGGCTCAGTTGGTAGCACATCCACCCATGGACCAGAAGGTCGTGGGTTCTCATCCCACACTGGGATTAAACTTGCACCTAAAAATCGCTGGCCTCCGAATGCAGTATTGGGGGGTGCTGTACTGCTGGGGTGTGCCATCCTTCGGATGAATGTTTAACCAAGGTCCCTTCTGCCCATCCTGGTGTTGTCCAGATGGAAGTAAAAGAACCCAGGGCACTCTTCGCAAAGAGTAGGGAACATTCCCGGTGTCCTGGCCAACATTCCCCTTCCCATAAACTGGTTCACGCAATTATCCAGGCTGTGTGTGGGTGATGATGTGCGATGTGGCGCCACCACACATTCAGTCACTTCACTACCAGTCTAGAACTGCTTGTAAAGCGCTTTGGGATACACTGTGTATGAAAAGTGCTATATAAATGCTGATTCTTCTTCTTCTCCTCATGTGTACAGGGATCTATCCCCAGAACCAGAGGAGACTAACAATACTAATTCAGTGAGTCAAGCCTGACTGGCTTAGAACTGAAGAAGTTTATTTCAAAATCTGTGTGCACACAGCTGTGCATACGTGTGGGCCTGCCTCATGAAAAAATTTATTAAGATGGTTGGTTGATCGTAGTCTGTTAGCACTTTTGTCTCAGTCTGATTGAAATCAGATGTTCCACCCAATCTCTCTTTCTGCAGTGCTTCTACCAGCTCAAGAACTTAAGGCTTAAAGAACTAAGAGAGGTGGTGGCTGAACCTTCTGGCTATCCTGTTTAGCCAATCACTGGAAACAGGAGGTACCCAAAGACTGGAGGCAGCAGATGTAGTCCCCTTATACAAAAGCTGGAACAAAGAGGAAGCAGGGAACTACAGACCAGTCAGCCTCACCTCGGTAGTGGGGAAGATCATGGAAGCACTACTGAAAGAGAGATTGGTGGAACATCTGGTTGTCAATGGACTACAGGACCCAAGACAGCATGGTTTCACCAGGGGAGGCCATGTCAGACCAACCTCATTGAATTTTGACTGGGTGACTAGGGAGGTGGATCAGGGAGGGCAGTGGACATGGCCTATTTGGACTTCAGCAAGGCCTTTGACACTGTGCCACATAGAAGACTATTACACAAACTGGGGAATATGGGTGTGGCAGGACAGTAGTGTGGTGGGTAGGTAACTGGCTGGGCGGCAGGACACAGAGGGTGGTGGTAAATGGCTGTCACTCCACAGAGGGAAGAGTGACCAGTGGGTACCACAGGGATCAGTGCTGGGACCGTCCTATTCAACATCTTCATCAGTGACATTGCACAGGACCTAGAAGGCAGAATTTCACTGTTCGCTAATGACACAAAGCTCTGTAACAGAGTAGACATACCAGAGGGTGCAAACAGAATGAGAAGGGACCTGCAGAAACTTGAAGAATGGTCAGGGGTTTGGCAGTTGAAATTCAATGCAAAGAAGTGCAAGATAATGCATATGGGGCACAAAAACCCTGACACAATATATCAGTTGGGGGGGTGAGGATATAGTATGCACCAAGCAGGAAAGGGATCTTGAGGTTATCATCTCTGATGACCTCAAGGTAGGGAAACAATGTGACAAGGCAGCAGGTAAAACAAATAGATGCTGGGATGTATAGGCGGGGGCATCACCAGCAGGAAAAGGGAGGCCGTAATCTGCCATACAAGACACTAGTGAGGCCCCACCTGGAGTACAGTGTACAGTTCTGGAGACCATACCTACGTAAGGACATAGACAGGGTAGAGAAGGTTCAGAGGAGGGCAACAAAGATGGTGCATGGATTGCATCACAAGTCCTATGAAGACAGGTTGAAGGAACTGAACATGTACTCCCTGGAGGAGAGGGAGGAGAGAGGGATATGATAGAGACATACAAGTATCTCACAGGGAGGAACAGGTGCAGGAATACACTATTTTTAAGCGAAAAGATGTTCCAGGACTAGAGGGCATGGATGAAGTTGGAGGGAGGACGATCTAGGGAAACATGAGGAAGAATTTTCACAGAACGGTGGTGGACAAGTGGAACACCCTGCCAGAGGAAGTGGTGGGGGCTGAAACAATCATGGGATTTAAGAATGCATCTGATAGACATAAAGGAATTCTGGAGGTCAGGGTGAGGGCAACAGACTTCTAGGAAAACATAAACTGAACTTACAGCTCAAATGGGCAGACTGGATGGGCCATAGGCCCTATCTGCCAACACTGTCTATGTATCTATGTATCTATGTAAGTAAGTCAGATGGTGTGCTTGCCTTTGAGCTCAAGAAACAGTTTTTGATTGGCCAACAAAGCTCTATGAGACTTGGAAATCTCACAGAATAGTAGTTCCTGAATAGTGGCCAAATAGTAAACTATTCGGAAAATGCTTCTGAATATTCGGGAAGCCTACTATTCGTGGTATTTGGAAAATACTATTTGGCCCATGCACAGCCCTATAACCTAGTAGGATAAACAGTTCAACAAACAACAGTACTTATATGGAGGTGAATAGGGAGAAAGCAGGGAAGTTAGGTGCCAGAGGTGGTAAACAGAGGCACAGATACAGTATGGTGTTGTACTATTCACCATCAGAAATGTGTGCTAGTACCCTCCCCCATACATACACAGTATGAGTCCAGTGTATAGAGTCAAAATGCAACCTCAGTGGAAGGAACTTTTAAAAATTGCTAGCAGCTGCCATCTTTAATAACTTGAGTTATTAACTAAAAGAAATTTAATAAAAGTGGTTTTGGAAATATCTGAGAGAAATAAATATATACTGATGATGAATCTAATTATGTCAGAAATATACTAACGTAGCAGTGTAATGAAGTTGGGCAAAACGTTTGACCCCTGCCATTTTTCCACTATAAAAGATTCCAGAATTATTTGGTGGCAACATTTTCTAATTCCAACAAAATATGACTATTGTATAACTGTTTTAATTGATGTTTTTCTCAACAAAAAAGATGTCCGATATATTTTGCATAGAAATGGCACTGTAGACCTGGCAAGGGTTAGGATAAAAAAATAAGAAAAACTCATAGTGCACAGTACAGGAGGTACATAGACAAGTACATTAGACAAGTATGTTAATATTTTCTTATTGTAGCTGAAACTTGCTTTTTGGAAAAACTTTTTGTTGCATTGCTGCTTTAATGCAACAAAGCTATATGATGGAATTTATTTTGTGATTAACAAATACTGGTGAGGGTAAGGTGTGCCTCTTTGTGGATGATACAAGAATCTGCAACAGGCTTGATACTCAGGATGGGGTGGGGAGAATGCAAAGGGATCTGAGGAAACTAGAGAAATGATCTTGGTGGTGGCAGCTGGGTTTAAATGCCAGAAAGTACAAGATTATGCACTTAGGGCTGCAGAACCCAGGGGCTGTATATAAGATGGTGGGAATGAAGTTTAGAGTCACCAAGTAAGAAAGAGATCTAGGGGCCATCCTATCTGATGAACTCAAGGTAGCTGGACAGTGTGACAAAGCAGTGATAAAGGCTAGTAGGTTACTGGTGTGAATTGAGAGAGGGATTTCTAGAAGGAGGAATGAGTTGGTGCTGCTGTCGTATTACTCACTACTGATGCCCCACCTGAAATACTGTGTCCAGTTCTGGAGGCCAAACCTCCACATAAACATAAGAGGGTGGAGGCAGTACAGAAGAGGGCAACCAAAATGGTGAGGGGATTGCATGAGAAGCCATACAAGGAAAGATTGCATGAACTCAACATGTACTCCTTTGAAGAGAGGACAGTGAGTAGGGGCATGATTGAAATCTACCAGTACCTCACAGGAGTGAACTAGGTGCAGGTGAAGGGTCTATTTCAGAGAAAGGAAGGCCCTAGAACAAGGTGGCATGCAATGAAGCCAGGAGGGGAAAGTTTAGGAGAGACATGCAGAAATACTTCTTCATGGTAGGGGTGGTAGATGACTAGAACAGCCTGCCAGAGTAGGTAGTAAGGGCAAAGTCTGTTGGGAGCTTCAAGCATAAGTGGGAAAGATGCAGGGGCATATTAGGTAGAGGAATGGAGGGGATTGACACCTGTGACCAACTAGGATCAGTGGTGATAGAATAGGCAGGGACAGGGGGCAGATGAGATGGGCCTAAACATCCTTTTCTGCCAAGAAAATCTATGTTTCTGTGCAGCTTATAATCAGCAGTGAATGTATTGTAAGTGGTGAAGATTTTAACTTTTACTCTTTGTTATATTTTATTGTATATTGCTCTTTATCTTTGTCTTGCATAATACCCTTTTTATTCAATTTGAGTTTCCTTTTGTTTTTAATCACATTTTAAATCATAATAGAGTGCTCCTTTTGATATGGCTTGGTTTAGGTTTCATCAGTATTCTTTAATGTTTTGAACACCCACTGTTTAACACAACTTTTCTAGTGACTGAAATGAACAGCAGCAGCACAGTGCCTCTGACCTTATGGGACAATATTTGTACTAAAACAGCTAATGATGAAAACCTCATCCAAGTCATATTAAAAGGAGTGCTCCCTTTAATTCAAAAGTAAGAAAGTTATAAAGCAAACTCAATCGAGGAAAGAAGTATATCATATAAGACAGGAGGAAAGGATTGATCTAAAATGGAATAAAAAAATATAGGTTACAATTTTCTCTGTAACATGCACTCCTCCTTTAAATTGCTGAACAGTGAGCAATGATGTGTTCCTGTGACAGCATTTGGTACAAATCTAGCAATGCACTCCAGATTACATCAAGCTTCTTTAAGGTTGATCGTGGTTATACCATACATATGTTCAGCCTAGTGAAATTTAGAAAAAAAGAAAACATCAATTGGTTATTACTAGTTCTAGGCTAAATATACACAAGATTGCTGATTTCACATTTGTGCATTTTTTTGCAAAATTGGACCTATAACTGGCATAATTTTTCCAATGCACATTTTTAAACATGTAAGTTCTTAAAAAAATGTGTAATTTCAGCAAATAGCATTATTTTTTCTGAACTGTGCATTTTTTCAAAATGTGATTTAAAAAATGTAATTGTAACTCAAATGGCCCATTTTAACCATACTGTTCTAGCCTGTGAAATTGTACAAAATAACACAAAACTGGCACACTTTCATGCAAAGTGAGAGGAATGTATGTTTCTCATTTCTCCCATCACTATTTACTTGTCCTGAAGAGATTTTCTATTTTAAGTAACAGAGGGAAGGAACAAGGAAGGGAACCTCAATCAAGCATCCCAGTTAATTAAGATTTACAACAACAAAATAAATCACAGTTATCAGCAGAACTAAGCAACATAATATTCACCCAAAATTATAAATGTAGAATCTTCTGCTCTTTATTACTAAAGGTCTTTTTATTAAAACATGGTTTTTTCCCCTGGGCTTTATCTGTTCACATCATTTTCTTATCCTGAAGTCATAATCATTTGCTTTATGATACTGTAGCACAACCTGTTCCTACAGAAATTATTTTCCAAAATAATTCTTATTTGTTTTAATTAACATATACAAAAAATGCATATTGGATGTATACATTAGCAAATATAAAATATAAATGCAAACTTGATGTAATTATACTAAATTCTACTATAAATTAATGACTCTATCCACATCAATAAAAGTGCCACAATAAATTATTGTTATGAGTTCAAATATGTCAATTGTTTAATATATTTCTACAAGTTAATTATTTTGCATCTTTGACCACATAAAGAAAGGGTTTCAAACTTATAAATTTCTCTAGGGATCTTGTAATTATATGGCTCATGTATTCATTAAATACTATCTGAGGCATGCATGTTATCCATCCTCCTAAATCAGGTGCTCCTTTTTCCTTCCACTTGCTTATTAACAAACATTTAAATCCTAATGATGACAGCAGAAACCAACGTATCTCCAACTTGTTTAAATAAATCACATTTGTACTGTCCCCTAACATGAAGATTCTGGGATCAAGGGTATGTTATGATTCAAGACCTATTTCCAGTGATCAACATTTTTTTCTTAATTTTCAACTACTATGTGAATTTTCTCTTTACCAATTGTATGTAACCTGTCCTAAACAGGACTGCCTTATAAATGAGCAGTGCTCAATGGAGCTTCCCTGGTAAAATAAATAAATAAACACAAATGTGTGCTTCCAAAATTATTATCCATATAGGTTTGATGGTGGGGCATTCCCAGAGCATGTATATTAGGTTCAGTTTGGGCATATTATACCTAGAGCTAAATATAGAACTCAGGCAGATTGGATGGACCACGAGTCATTTTCTGCTGTCATTGTCTGTTTCTATACCCCCAACATCTATTATCAATGGATAGTCTATATTTATGTGATGTCAGATGTGGAGGGCTTATTTTATATATTTATTTTTTGTTGATCAGGTACTGTAGGTGTATTAGACAAATTAATGCCTATTTTCAAGCATGACCCAGGAGAATTACACCATACTAATACAGTGAGTGCTGTATGACAATAACACACCAACAGATACAATGAGTGCAGTATAACAATAAAACCACATGATTAGGCATACAGATCAGTGTACAAACCAGTAGTACAGAGTATCAGAATAACAGTTAACAGACACTAACAAGGACTGAATATAGATTGCAGTATTATTAATCAGTAGATACCAAACTTCCCCCACAAAACAAAAGGTAGTCATAAAACATCAGATTAGAAAATAGAGTGTCAAGTACAGGAACATGTGCAATAGTCAGTGAACATTGGGTGCTTGTGGAGCTCAGTTTTAAAGATGGGGTGAGACAATGAGGAGGGTAAGATATGAGGTAACAAGTTCCAGAAATGAGATGCAAAGTACGAAAAAGCCTGTGTACCCATGTTACTGTTGCATTTAGGTGTGGTGAACAGCTCACGGTGGGAGGACAAGAGGGGATACAGTTGATCAGACATTTTTGAACATGGCCGCAAGTGTGGCAGGGGTACCTGACCTAATGAATTTGTCAACAATACACCTTAGTGAATGGTGCATGAGAGACATAAGAGATAGCCAACCTAGTTAACTATACAGATCACAGTGGTGTCTTAGCCTGTGTACAGATATGGCAAAACAACAGATACCATTATAGGCAAATGTCCAATTGGAGAGAATACTTGAGCTAGTCTGAGAGAGAGGCACCTGTCCATATGTTAGACTGGGCAGCACAGCTCTATGAGCAATAGCAAGTCAAGCAGAAGGGGTAAGGATATCCCTCATTCCAAAGGCATGCCCTAGTTTGGAGTGAACTAGTTTATGTACATTGGTTATATGAAGGGAAAAGGCTAAGGTAAGATCAAGTGTAATGCCCAGATATTTAAAAGACTTGACTTCAGTAGGGGGACTACCATTAGAGCACATGACACCTAAATTAGTTGGACATGTCTTAAGTTTAGGAAGAGAGTCAAAGATCATGGAATGGGTCTTATTAACATTCAGAAGAAGTCTATTATGTGACAGCCAAGACTGAAAACCACCAAAGTTGACATTAAGCAAAGATTTCACAACATCATTGTTCTTTGAGCTAGTGTAGACAACCATATCATCTGCATATGGCAGAGTAGAACACTTTGAGATGGCTTTAGGGAGATCATTGATAACAATGGAAGATAGCAAAGGGCCAAGGATAGAACCTTGAAGAACACCAGTTCCAACAGCAGCACAGTCCAAAATTGTGTTATTAGATTTCACAAGCAGTTGCCTGTCACTGAGATAACTAGAGAACCAGGCTATGATGGGGTGGGGGAAGGGCAAGAGCAGTATGTTTGGATAAGAAAATTGAGTGGTCTACCAAATCGAAGGCCTTAAATAAATCAATAAATACTGCACTAGTATGACTTCAGGACAAGCAAAGCACTGGCACTGGATGAAATCTCAGGTGCAAAAAGACTACTTCATACAGATGTTTTTAATAAGAATGATAGGAAAATCCTAAAATTTGATATTTTGGAAATGTAATGAGAGTTAAGCCCAAATAATGCTAACTGTCTGTGTTGTCAAGAAACTGGAAAATTACTTTAAAGCAACAGTTTATGTTAGTAAAAAATTCATATTTCTTTTTACTTTAGTATATCTCTGACATAATTTGATTCATCATCGATAGTTTTTTTATTCATCTTAAATGCTTTTAAAACAATTTGTATTACTAATTTTATAATTAATGACTTAAGTCATTAAAGATGGCTGCTACTAGCAATTTTTAGAAACCCTTTCCCTTGAGATTACTGTTAGCTTTACATGATTGATTCATACTATGGATGTATTCAGAGGTCGCTAGCACTCATTTCTGATAGTAAACAGCACAGCACCATACCAGAATGTTGAATTCTGTCATAGTGAGTGTAGCCAGAGAGCAAGGACTTTCAAAATCTTCAAAACCCCATATCTCAGTTCAGGAGTGAAATACAAATAAATGAAACATGAATATACAATGCTGATGTTTTGCTAGAAACAATTATTACTACAAAAAAAAACTATATGATGAAGTTTTTTCTGCTAATAAATACTGTTGCCTTAACAGCATTTTATGTTTCTGAAATTGGCATTGCTGTTTTTGAGTCAATAAGGAAGAGTCTAAGATCCTTTACTATATAGTGCTACCATAAACTTAAAATATCTTAGATATTTTTTTTTACCTTCCTATAGCTATTTTTTCAGTGTCCCAAGAAAAAAATCAGTCTGATCTGCTCCTTCTAATTCTAGACCATTTGTGATAGAGGTCATTTCAGGTTTCTGCCCTGACTGGTCTAGCAATGATGCAATCTGACCTCTTCAGATCTTCAAAAGGTAACTAATGTAAAATAAGCAATTGCACCAAACATATTTTTGGCTGGTTGTCATTTCAATACAAAGCCTAAGTATTCCTTTAGTGAATCAGTGCAGTGCTGCCGATTTAAAAGGCCAGCATGGACAATTGCTTCAAACCCTGAAGATCAAAACATTTAGAATGCCTATGTGAGAGACCTGTTTTTGTCATAACATTTAAATACTAAGAGTTGACATACATATCAGAATACAGTGATTAGTCAATTTACATCTCAAGTAAATAATATTTTTAATAGTAATATTTTTATTTGTATTGCGCAATTCCAGGGTCAAAGCGCTTCACGTACAAACATCAACAAACCATTCATTAAAATAACATAAAATAACAGATTCAATCAAAATCAACAGAATAACTCAAAAGTTCAAATATTGAATGCCTTTTTAAATAAATAAGTCTTCAGACTGGTCTTGAAGCCCTCCACAGTCCTGCACTCTCTAATCTGACAAGGTAGAGAGTTCCACAGGGATGGCGCCATGAACATAAAGGCCCTGGCACCAGATGTCTTTAGCTACACCGTGGGAACCTCTAGCAACCCCTCGTCAGTTGAGCAGAGGGGTTGGCCCAGGCTGTAAGGAACTAGGAGCTCTTGCAGGTAATTCTGTCCCAATCCATGTAGGGCTTTATAGGTCAGGAGACAGACCTTGAAGGTGGACTGCCACTGTTTAGGTAGCTGGTGCAGATCAAGCAGCATGGGAGTAATATGACTGGTGTGAGAAGCCCCAGTCAATAACCATGCCGCAGCATTCTGCACCAGCTGTAAGCGGTGGACATCAACTCCGGAAGCCCTAGGTATAGGGAGTTGCAGTAGTCCAGGCGCGAGGTCACAAAAAGCATGGATCAACATGGGTAAATCATCGGACGGAACAAGGTACTTAATTCTGGTGATGTTCTCCTAAGATGGTAAAAAGAAGATTTGCTGACTGCCGACACCTGTGCCCACAGTGTCAGCCCAACACCAAATACCACCCCCAGATTACACACCCATTCAGAGGTGGGCAGCTGTACACCATTGAACCAAAGCCTAGACGATAACCCCACCACTGGCCTCTCTATCCTGTGCCCTGGATCCACAACTAACACCTCAGTCTTCCCAGAATTCAATTTCAGCCAACTGGATTTCAACCAGTCATGGATTTCTGTCAGACAGTTATTAAACATCGAGACTGCACTGTCCTGGCCGGGTGCAAAAGACAAATAGAGCTGTGTATCATCTGCATAGCAGTGAAAACTCAGCCCATATCATCTTATAATGTCTCTGAGAGGCAGTAAATGCATTGAGCATCATGGGGACAGCACTGAGCCCTGAGGTACCCTACACGGCAGAGAGAATGGTTCAGAGGGAAAAATCCCCAAAACCACCCTCTGAGACCTGCCATCTAGGAAAGAATAAAACCATCCAAGAACTGGACCAGCCAGTCCACAGATGAACCTCAGGCACTCAAGCAGAACCCCATGGTCCACAGTGTCAAACACTGAAGAGAGATCCAAAAGCACCAAGATGGAAAGGTGCTTCTGATCTCTCGCCATCAGGAGATCATTGAACATCCAAACCAGAGCAGTCTTGGTACAATGTGTCTTTCCGAAACCTGACTGGAGAGGATCGAAGACATCATGGATGGTAAAGTGGTTCTCCAGTTGCAGCGCAACTACTTTCTCAATCACCTTCCAAACAAAGGGAAGGTTAGAGATAGGTCTATAGTTTGCACAGATGTCTGTGTCCAAAGAAGCTTTCTTAAGAAGTGGTGTCACCACCACCTCTTTCAGGGAGCTAGGGAATTCTCCTGAATCTATGGAGCACCAGACAATCTCTGCAAGGACCGGGCCAATGATCTCCAAACACCCTAATACTAGGTGTATAGGGCCTGGATCCAAACTACAGCATGTTGGCTGCAAATTCTGGACAATCCTCATGATGTTCCCTATGCCCAGTTGGTTGAAAGCTATTCAAGAAGACCGAGGGAATGTGACCATACACTGACCATCACAAACCCCCATAGAGGGTGTTGGACAGATTTCAGCCCTGATGTCAGCCACCATACCTGCAAAAAAGTGAGCAAACTCATCACACTTATCTTGTGAAAACATTCCTCGACCCTGTAGACAGGCTGGGTTGCACAGCCTGGCCACGGTTCGAAAGAGCTGAGCCGGTTGGTTTTGAGCAGCAGCAGTTATCTCACATGAGATTGCTGATTGATAACTTTGATAGTGGTCCATCAATCTAAGGTGGTCAGCATCAAGGGCTGTCCTCCGCCAGTGATGCTCTAGCCTTCAACCCACCTGTCTCAACTCCCCCAAGGTCCCATCAAACCAGGGGGACTGAGGGCAGAGAGAGTGAGGGGGCAAACACAGAATGGGGTGAAAACATCCAAAGCCTCATTGATAGCCTTATTATAGGCCAGAACTAGATTCTCTGGATACTCCCGCCTCGATAATCCTGATAGGTCTAACACCGCCATAAGACCTCTGGGGTAACACCATTCAATGGTGGTATCTAACCATCTCCACAGGGGCAGGCCTATAAGGGAGGAGCTGGAGATTGAATCTCACGGTGTAGTGATCGGATACAAATGACTGGCTCCAGCACCAAATCACAGGACTCGGCCTCCAGGAGGAAGATCAGATCAATTGAGTGACCATGCTTTTGAGTAGCAGAGGCAACTACCTGTGTGAACCCCAATGATGACATAAGTTGGAGGAAGTCTTGTCCAAACTGTGAGAGTTCATCGTCAATCCATGTATTGAAATCACCCAGGACCATCAGCCTGGGTGACTCCAATGCCGCGTCGATGATGAAGTCTGCCACTTCCTGCATGAACAATTTCTCACCCCTGGTGGATAGTAGATGAGAATGATCCCGCAGCCCACAGCTGCTACTGTGGTAACCTCAAATGATCAGGCCTCCTCTACTGGTACACCAGTGAGGCCCAATTTCAATCTAAAACAAATAGCCACCTCCCCGCCCACCTCTGCGGTCTGATCTTGAGTGGTGTATCACCGAAAACCTGGCTGGGACTGCCGCTTCCAAAATAGAGCCCACGTTGTCATCAAGGCAGGTTTCGGTGATGCAAGTCAGGTCTGCTTTCCCAACAAGATCAGCAATAATTGCTGCCTTATTTCTAATAGACCTGGCATTGCATAACACCACTGAGTCGGACGGGTTCTCGGGCTGACCAAATTAACTGCCCAGAATTACCGGAGCCCTTGGGTATGGAAACCAGATATGGTGAACCACAATCTAATAATAATAATATCTTTATTTATTATGTTCTCAAAAAGGTGGCAGGAAGGTTAAGGAGAAAAAGGCTGCATTCAAAAAGTATAAGGAATCACAGAAGGACCATGACAGGGAACTGTATGAATTAAAGCAGAAAGAAGTGGGGAAGGCAGTCAGACTAGCAAAGGCCCAAACCGAGGAAAAAATAGCCAACTCAGTTAAGAAGGGGCATAAAACCTTTTATAGGTACATTAGGGAGCATATAAAGGTTAAGGGAGGGATAGTGAAGCTTAATAAAGGAGAGGGGAGGTGGGCAGAGGGAAACAGTGAAAAGGCAGAGATACTGAATTAATTATTTTGCTCAGTATTCACAAAAGAAGATGAGGAGGAGTTACCTAAACCAGACAATAGAAGCACTCTGGGTAGGAGGGTTGACACCAGTCCATTCACAGAAGAAAGAGTCCTGAAAGAACTCCTAAAACTCAAGGTGGACAAAGCAATGAGGCCTGACGGGATTCACCCCAGAATCCTAAAAGAACTAAGGAAGGACCTAGTGACACCACTGACCACGCTTTTTAACAAATCATGGCAGGATGGGGCGGTACCTGAGGACTGGAGGAGGGCAGATGTGATTCCCTCACAAAAGTGGGAGCAAGGCAGAAGCAGGAAACTTCAGACCTGTAAGTTTGACCTCAGTGGTAGGGAAATGATGGAATCACTTCTGAAAGAAAGAATTGTTGAGTACCTAGAGGACAGCGGGCACAGGACCCAAAGCAGCATGGATTTACAGCAAGAAGGTAATGTCAGACAATCTAATTGATTTCTTTGACTGGGTGACCAAAGTAATAGACCAGGGAGGGGCTGTGGATATGGCCTACCTAGACTTTAGCAAGGCATTTGATACAGTCCCACACAAAGATTAATAATCAAGTTAGCCAGCCTGGGAGTGGGTCCCAGGGTGGTAGCCTGGTAGCAAACTGGCTGCACAACAGGACACAGAAGGTAATAGTGAATGGAACACATTCTGAAGAAAGGGGGTTACTAGTGAAGTACCTCAGGGCTCAGTACTGGGTCCAGTCCTCTTTAACATCTTTATAGGTGACATTGCAGAGGGTCTGGAAGGAAAGGTATGCCTCTTTGCAGATGACACAAAGATCTATAACAGAGTTGATACACAAGAAGGGGTAGAAAAGATGAGAAGGGACTTGTCAAGGTTGGAGGAATGGTCAGACATATGGCAACTTAGATGCAATGCAAAGAAGTGCAAAGTAATGTACCTGGTAAATAAAAATCCAGGAGAAAAGTACACAATAGCAGGGGAGGTACTAACAACAACAAAAATGGAAATGGACCTGGGGGTAGTCATATCAGATGACCTAAGGGTGGGTAAGCAATGTGAAAAGTGGGTAAGGAGAGCCAGGGGGATACTGGGATGCATAGGAAGGGGCATCACAAGTAGAAAAAGAGAAGTGGTTATCCCTCTATACAGACAGTTGGCGAGACCCCATCTGGAGTACTGTGTGCAGTTTTGGAGACCTCATCTATGCAAGGACATAGACAGGATGGAAGCAGTCCAGAGGAGGGCAACTAAAATGGTGCAGGGTCTGCAGTAGAAACCATATGAAAAGAGACTACCAGAGCTTAATATGTATACGCTTGATGAAAGGAGGGATGGGGGACATGATAGAAACGCTCAAGTACCTCAAGGAATCAACAAAGTCCAGGAGGGTAGCATCTTTCAGAAAAGAGATGTGTAAGAACAAGGGACACAATTTAAAGATAGAGGGGATGGCTCAGGGGTAATGGGAGGAATTTTTTTCATGGAGAGAGTGGTGGATACATGGAACAGCCTTCCTGAGGAGGTCATGGTCTAAAACAGTGGGGAATCTAAACATGCATGGGACAGACACAAGGTAATTATAGTGGGGTTGCAGGAAGTAGGCTGTTGGTTAACTAGAATCTGCAGCTTTATCCAGTAGGTAGGGAAATGGGCAGACTGGGTGGGCCAAGTGGTCCTTATCTGCCATCAAAGTCTATGTTTCTATGTTTCTATGTGCCTTTCAATTGTCGAGGCGCATTACAAAACTTAAAACAACAGAAAAGACAGCAATAATAAACACACAGTAAAATCCAAGAATTAACCTTATTAGTCACAGTATACCTTGCTCCATAAATAGGTCTTCAATGCCTGTTTAACCCCCCCCCCCACGGTCGCTCACTCCTGAAGCCGACAGGGTAGAGAATTCCAAAGGGCTGGAGCCACATGCATAAATGCATGGGCCCCTGAAGATTTTAAAACTAACCATGGAATCTCTAGCAACCCTCATCTGTCGAATGGAGCGATTGCTCGGGGCAGTAAGGAAACAGAAGTTCTTTTAGGTAGTCTGGGCCAAGTCCATGTAGGGCTTTATAAGTTAGTAATCTGACTTTGAAGGTGATCCACCACTAAATTGCCAGCCAGTGCAGTTTGTGCAGCACCAGTGTGATATGGGAGGTCCAGGTGTCCCTGTCAACACCGGGCTGTAGAATTCTGCACCAGCTGCAGGTGGTAGATATCAACCATTGGAAGCCCAAAGTAAAGGAAGTTGCAATAATCGAGCGTGAGGTCACAAAGGTATGGATCAGTGTGGGAAGATCACCAGACATAACAAGGTGCTTGATCTTAGCGATGTTCTCAGATGGTAAAGGATAACTTAACGACTGCCGACACCTGAGATCGAGTGTCAGCACATCGTCAGCGTATCTCCCCAGGTCCTGCACCTGTTCAGAGGCTAGGAGCTGGGAACCCCAGAAAAGCCCTGTGGGTTAACCAGCCTCCAGATCCCTATCCGGTGACCCGATCCACAACCATCACCTCAGTCTTCCCTGGGTTCAACCTCAGCCAGCTGGAATTCATCCAATCCTGGATTTCAGCGAGGCAGTTATTAAATACTGAGTGTGCTCCACCCTGGTTAGGTGCAAAAGACAAGCAGAGCTGGGTATCATCAGCATAGCAGTGAAACCTCAGCCCATACCATCTTACAATGTCTCCAAGGGGCAGCATATACACAGTGAACAACATGGGGGACAGCACAGAGTCCTGAGGGAACCCACATGACAGAGAGAGAGGGTCAGAGGAATAAATCCCTGACACCACCCTCTGAGTTCTGCCAGTGAGGAAGGACCTAAACCATCTGAGGACTGAACTAGTCATGCCAACAGAGGAACCTCAGGTGCTCAGTCAGTACCCCATGGCCCATGGTGTCAAAAGCCGATGAGAGATCAAGAAGCACCAAGATAGACCGGCTTTTCTGATCTCTTGCCATTAGGAGATCATTGAGCACCTGAACCAGTGCAGTCTCAGTACTATGCCTCTTTCAAAATCCGGATTGAAGAGTTTCGAAGATGCTATGGATGGTCAAGTGTTTCTCCAACTGTACAGCCACTACCTTCTCAATTACCTTCCTCACAAAACAAAGGTTGGAGATAGGTCAGTAGTTTGCCACACAGTCTGGGTCCAGAGAAGCTTTCTTCAAGAGGGGTGTCACCACTGCCTCCTTCAGGGTGCTAGGAAACTCACCCAACTTAAGGGAGCACCAGACTATCTGTGCCAAGACAGGGCCAATGATGTCACAACAACCCATAATCAGGGAAGTTGGGCCCTGATCTAAACTACAGCATGTAAGTGCATACCCTGCACAATCACATAACATCCACAATCTCTGGCCGATCAAAAGTACTCCAGGAGAAGTGAGGACAGTGGCCAGGCACCGATCATCAGCATCTCCCATAGAGTGTATAGATCGGATCTCCGCCTGGTGTCGGCCACCTTATCAGCAAAGAACCGAACAAGTTCCTCACACCCAATCTGTGAAAAGGTTCTTCAAACCTGCAGGCAAGCTGGGCTGTACAGCCTGTCTACTGTTCAAAAGAGCTGAGCTGGTTGGTTCTGAGCAGCAGCAATCACCCTGGACAGGAACTCTGCCTTCTTATTGGAGATTGCTGACTGGTAGAGTTGATAATGCTCTAGCAGTCTAAAATGGTCAACCTACAGGGTGGATTTCTACCAGCAGCTCTCTTACCTTCGTCCTAGTCGCGCAGCTCCCTCAAGGTCCCATCAAACCACAGGGACTGAGGGCAGAGGGAGAGAGGATGGAGATGGATGGGAGTGACAGAATCCAGTGCTGTGGTAGAGCGCATTAGATAGGCCAGAACCAAAACCTCTGAGTTATTGCTTGCCATAGGAAATTCCAATAGATCGAGCACCGCCGCTAGGCCGTCAGGGCTCAAATCCCATAAAGGGCAGTGTCTGACCATCTCCACAAGGGTAGGCCTATGAAGGGGAGTGCAAAAATTGAATCTCACAGTGTAGTGATCGGACCACCTGATTGGTTCAACACCCACATTAGAGACTTCGATCACCAGGAGGAAAACCAAGTCAAGAGAGTGGCCGTGTTTATGAGTAGCAGAGGTAACAATCTGTGTAAGGCCAAGTGATGTTATCAACTGGAGGAAGTTTTGCCCAGATTGCGAGAGTTCGTCATCGATCCAGGCATTGAAGTCACCCAGGACCATCAACCAAGGTGACTCAAATGCCAGATCGACCAAAGTCCACTACTCCTGAAGAAATAGATTCTCATCCCAGGGTGGACGGTAGATGAGTGCTATCGCATAACCTACACCTGCTACTTTGGTACACTCAAAAGACCCAGCATCCTCAACTGGTACACTTGTGAAGCCCAATTCGGTCTTGAAACAGACCGCAACACCCCACACCACCCCGTGGTCCAATCTTGGGTGGTGTATCACCGAATACCTGGCCGGAGACCATTTCGCACCAGGGCATCTCCTGGACCTCACAACCCCAATACGACTGCCCTGCTACTTTCCCCCCCAAAGTCCGGAGCCCCCGTCCCACCTCCTCTTTCTACTAACAATACCCAGAGCCCTGCATTTGTTATAAACCTCTTCAGGCAAAGGAGGAGGATAAAAGGGCCTAAGGTCCTGGAGTTCAATGGGAGAGTAGTGCCTAACCGGGAGGGCAATAGGCCAGCACATCTTCAATCAACAATATCCCATATTACCCCACCTCATAAAATTCTAGCCTTTTCCTAAAATTACCAACTAATAAAATAAAACTCTAAATAAATCTACAAATAAAACAAAATAAAAGTAAAGTAAATATATTATGCTGGGGTTTGCTCACAACTCACACTAAGTTGTCCAAACAGTCGCCTCCGGCCTCCTCACGCAGAGGAGAAAAGAAAGTGTGATAAACTTGAGCTCTCTCACCACTCCAGTTCAATGTTCAATAAAGTCACCCCACCACCTCTTACGAGTGGGGGAAAGAACAGCAAAAAAAAATGAGAATGAGAAAAAAATTAAAGTTAATTGTCACACAGTAATGGAAGGAGAAGGCCCCCAAAAGTCCACAACTCTCAATTCCAGACCTTCCCGAGTCATAAGCCACAGTTCAGGATCTTCAATAACTGAAAGGAGCACACTCCAAACCCACACAATAGTCTTCAACAGAGTCCACACATCAGAAGATAACCAGTAGGCTGGGGTGTGTAAATCTGGCCATCAGGGGAGGATCCCCCAAGACACTCAGCCTCCAACCCCTCCACCTCCCCATGACCCACAACTACAGTCCCTCAAGGAGCAATCCCAAGCACCCCGTGAGGGACTTAGGAGAAGCCAAAACAGGTCACCGGCTCCCCAGTGCCCAAAAGGCAACTCCTGTTTGGTCACGAGAGTAGGGGGATACACCAAACTTTAAGTACTTAAGCAATAAACCGTGACAGGAAGTAATTAGACGGGATTTACCCACACCTGGCATGGTTCAGTCACGAGGCCACAGTGGCCAAATCCACACAAGAAGTGGGTAAATCCCAGCATAACCCATACTCTATTTATTTATTTATTTATTTGAGATAATCAGAAAGACCTTGAGTCATACACCATTTACAAAGGTTCCACGTCAAACATTTAGGTACAGAGTAACATTTGTTAAAGATGTAGGTACAATACAGTACAAGTTAGGATACATTACATTACATTACAATAAGATTACATTACAGTGGATGGCAACGCCTGAGGCAGAGCTGGGGAAACAGAAAAGTCTGGAGTAGGAAACTTTTCATTATATTTGTGTATGGCAGTTCAAGAAAGAGGCAGTAGGAGGCAAAACAGATGGGAAATAATAAAGAAGAGGAAATTAGCACAGCCATATAGTTGCAGGAGAGACTGGAACCGCTGATAGTCTTATGGTGATATAGGAGGGAAAATTAGAGACCTAGACATGCAAATAGATTGAGCGTGAAGGACATCATGCTGTAAGACAGTCAGGGGCAATCACATACAATTGATCCTGAAGGTGCTCCTTCAGTGATGAAAGTGAGAGGAATGCACAGGAACTCAGTTCCTGTACCTTTTTGCAGCATGAACGGAGTTCCTGTACTTCTTCCCACTGACACTAGAACTGAAATTCTTAAACCAGCAACATAATGACAGTTTCTGGGCCTATGACCTGAAATCAGGGTTTCCATAATAACATTTGACTTGTTCAACAGTGCTATTTTGCTAGAAACACTTCATTATCTCTAACTGAATTTACTAGTGTCTAATCAGATAGATGTATCTTGACATAGCTATCCTTCAAATTAAGGATCTTCATTCTGCATTTCACCTTTGCCAATGGCCGAGTTCCTGTACTTCTTGTCTACCACTTGCACCACTGGCTCTTAGTCTAGATTTAAAGGAGCCTAGCCTAGTTTTGTTGGCTACTGGAATAGGGAGAGTTTGCCTCAGTACGGAGCTAGGTAGCTGAAAGATCTTTGAAAGTGAGAGGTGCGAGGTCAGGGTACTCATAGTAACGGCATGTCTGAGTTTCGTGTGGATCTGAGAGTGCTGCTGGGCTGGATAATAGTGGTGAGAGTGGGGGGCTGAGACCAAGGAGTATCTTCTTTGCTATAAGGCAGGTATGATACTTGATTCTGCTATCTAAGTTTAGCCAGTTAGTAGAGCTATATAGTGAACAGGTGTGGGTGAGATGATCACACCCGAGGATGAGGCGGCAGGATTTGTTGAGTACCAGGTGGAGACTGTTTGGAGTGGCAGTTCGGGCTGCACTGTATATGATGATACCACAATCTAGTAGGGAGAGGATAGAGGAATTTACGGCAAGCCGTAGGGCCTCAGGGGTGAGGCAATGCTTGTGCCGATAGAGCACACCTAGTCTCGAGTTTAGGGCAGAGGTTAGGTGTAGAATATGTTCCTTGAAACTAAGGGTGGGGTCTAGAGTGATCCCTAGGTATTTAAAGCTGCTAACTTGTTCAAGAGGTGTGTGGTTGACAGTGAGAAATGGGGGGCAGAGGTACCTCCAGGGGTTCTGAGGGTGTGAAAAGACCATGACTTTAGTTTTCTTGTAGTTGATTGTTAGTCGCTGGGTGGAGAACCACTGTTCCACTTCCTGGAAGCTATGTTGGAGTGACTGGTGGAGTTTAAATGGGTCGGGGTCCAAGGCGTATAGGACGGCGTCATCTGCATAGAGAAGCAGGTTACTGGAGACAGCCGACGGGAGGGAGTTCAGATACAGGCTGAAGAGCAGGGGCCCCAGAATTGATCCCTGTGGAACACCAGAGCAGACAGGGAGGCTCAGGGACAGGACAGTGCCTACCTTAACCTGTTGTGATCTATCTGACAGATAGCTGGGTAAACCAGTTGAGGGTGTCTATGGAGAAGCCGATGGAGGAGAGTGTGTTTAGGAAGAGGGTGTTGTTGACAGTATGAAAGCATTGAAGAGGTCAGTGAAGATGGCTCCAGTGAGGTGTCCTTTGTCCAGGGGCAGAGTGTGTATGTGAGGTGAAAGCGAGGAGGGCAGTGGTGGTGTTATGCCTTTACAGAAGCCACGTTGTTGACTGCTGAGAAGATTGTATTTTGTAAGGTGGTCAGTGATTTGGTCAATGACAGTACGCCACGGCTTTAGATAGAGGGGGAGAAATGGATATAGGGCAGTAGTTATTAGAGGAGGTGCGGTCCCCACTTTTATAGATAGTAATAGAGGCCAGTTTCCATTGGGAGGGTAAATGCCCTTGACAAAGTGAGCAATTTATTATGTGAGTGAGAGGGAAAAGGACTTCTGGGAGAGTAAGGCGAAGAAGTCTCAGGTCTAGGGCATAACTATAGTTTTGAGGTTGGCTGAGAGCTTTGGCTAGGTAGAGTTTGGCAGCCGCGGGGGAGAGAAAGTGTAGGTGTAGAGGAGGAGCAGGGGGTGGGCCTGGATGGGGGAGGTCAAAGAGATTAGGGAGGAGGACATGGTCAAGACTAGAGAAAGCGGTGTTCAGGGCTGAGGCTATGCTGAGGGGATCCATGGAGTTGTTGCCATCTATGACTAATTGGTCCAGTGGCTGGTTTGGGGCTTTACTGCAGAGTTCCTTGATATTATTCCAGAATTTACGCCCATCACCCCAGGTTGATGTTAAGGATGCTTTGTAGTAGCTCACTTTGGCAGTGCGGAGGGCCCAAGTACATAAGTTTCAAGATTCCCTGTAACGTTGTCTGTCAGCTGGCCGCTTGGTATCATTAGCAATATGCCAAAGGGAGTCACGTTGTCGCAGTAGGCCCAGGAGGTGGTTAGAGAACCAGGGGGCCTGGTTATCTTTGGTCATTCTCTTGGTGAGAGGGTGAAATTATCACATATTCTTTTGAATGTGGAGCTAAATAGATCAAGAGCAAGGTCTGGGTATAGGGTGTTTATTATGGGTGTCCAGTCCCATTTTCTAAGGTGGTCCTTGAGTTGAGAGAGTTTGCCAGGGCAGAGATTATGCTGTAGTGTTATTTTGGGAGGTGTTTGGAGGCTTTACCGACCCAAGTGAAAAGGACAGGAGAATGATCACTTAGTGCGTTGGAAGTACCTGGGTGTTAGTAATTCTGAGGGACGGTTTGTGAAGACCAGATCCTGGAGGGAGGATGTTCCTGTACAGTCATTTACCCGGTGGGGAGGTGACAATCTGAGTGAGGTTAAGCATGATGGCATCATCAATATATGGGGTGGCTGTCTTGCCAGCCAGTTTATTTTGAAGTCACCCATGATTATTTTTTCAGAGTGAGGTGGAAGAGTGGAGACAGGGGTTTAAATAATTGATTAGCAGTTTTTTTCTTCTGATGATACTAACTGTAAAGAAGATATTTATATAGGTTTTCTAGAAGCTGCTGTTTGTTGAACTAAGTGAGGCAAGTGCTATGCATTTTCACAATGTTTTAGCATTTTATGAGCAAAACGCTAATCAATGTTTAGCATTAAATAAAACCCTGGGAGTGGTAATTTAGGATGGACTGGAAGGCAAGTTTGTGTTCCTTGGGAGGGATGTAAGCAATGGTGAGTAGGAGAGGGAAGTAGACCTGCCTAGGGTTAGTTTTAGCATTAGACCTTGTGCCTTTGATGCTAGCTGAGGCGTAGGAGTAGTTGGCCAGACAGCAAGTCTTTAAGATAGAGGGTGCAGCCACCACCTCGAGTGGTTTATTGCAATTATGGAATGTCCTCCAATGTACCTCTTTTTTTGGTGACAAAGAAAAATATAGAAGTTTTTTTTTATATATTTTGCATTATTTTTATGGAGTTTTATTGCTCCACCAGAAAACAATAGTTCTGTGTTGCTATGGAGACAGTGCCTGTCCTAAGAGGCTGCTTTACATGAATGTGGGTCAAAGTCTGCTGTGAGTTAAACAAGTTACAGGTACTGCATCACACCACACTGTATCTCAAAAGAAGAAAAAAAAAATCTTAAACAATTATCTCGATCTGTGTGGGAGGGCAGCCCCCCTTTGTAACTTATAACTCACAGCAGACTTTGTTCCACATTCATGTAAAGCAGCCCATTAGGACAGGCATAGTCTCCATAGCAACACCTTGTCCAGAGGAGATTCCATGTTGCAGGCAGCAATATCAGATGCCTGAAAGAGTTTCTGCTTTTTTTTAATTTGTGTTTTTTTTTTACTTTTTTTTAATTTAAACTGATGGGAGACACACAGAGTGAGACTGCACCCGAGAGATTCTGGGGAAGGAGCAGAGAGCAGGACTGGAGATTGAGGAAAATGTGAGGTGGGTACAATCTGCAGTGCATACGGTACCAGATGAGTTAGTGAGAAAAGAAAAAAGTTTGTAAGAGGTGAGAGAGACAGAGGAGAGTGCACCACAGAGATAGACTGCAAACAGGTGTTCCACCAAGTCATAGGGATGGTAATCCCTCCGAAATCCCTTACAGAAACGAAACCCGCCAACATACCCAACACTGACATGTCCCGACATCAACTCCATTACATGCCAACATGGACCACCACACTCGAGTGCATCAACGTGAGGGGGCCTGCGACCCCTCCAGACACCCCCATGCAGTGGTCTGTGTCCCCTGCACCCCTTCTTTAAATATCTAACTCTGTGTTGCACAGACAGTGGAGTTAGATGCATGACCCCCCTCCGAGGAGAAATCCCTGTCAATGTGAAATCCCCATCAAGGAACAGTACATCGGTGGTGTTTCACTTTGGGGGTTTCGCTGTTGTGGCATCATTGTTGTAACAGTATACCGTGAAAAGGACCAGAGCGAGAGCAGGAGTGGAGCGGAGGGGAGAACAAGCAAGAGGTGATGCTTAGCAGGGAATTAATATGGCAGTGTTTTTGTTTTGATTTTCGGGGGGGGGGTTAGATTGATTGTTGGGCAGATGCAGCTGACTGTCACTTTTTCCTATTGGTAATGCCAGGATTTACAACAGGTAAATGGTGCAAGTCAGCCAATCAGGTTGCAGGATTTTAAAATCCATTGTATGATTACTTAATATCCTGCTTCACAAGACAGAGTAGTCCTGTCTCCCTTCTAAAGTCAATAAATCCAATTTATCATCGCCTAGTGGTATGCCATGCACAAATCCATAGGTGCTGCATATAAGGTATGTGGGAGTGCTGTGCCCCCCCCAGTTTGGGAGACAAGTCAGGGAGAGATATCACTATTTCCTCTGCACTATCATCCACTTTTCCTACTGTAAGTCTGTTGCACAACAGCACCCTTTTTCTATATTATTCTTTACTGTCCTTTAGGCTGGCCACACCTTCTCCTCTCTCTTCTTCTCTTCTTTCTCTCTTCTCTTCTTTTGCCTCTTCCCTTTCTGTCTCTCTCTCTCTCTCTCTCTCTCTTTCTTTCTCTCTGCCCCTGCCTCAGGAAGCGAGCAGGCTATTGCCTGGTTTGCCTGCTTAACTGGATGTCATGCCAGTAATGTAAAAACAAACAGAAATGTTATTTGCAGAGCTTCAGATGTAGCTCCACTTTGTAATGCTGCTTTTGTTGTGAAGCGCTATTATGCTTCCTGCATGAATGTGCACAGGATTGCAGCTGCAGTTACTGAAATATAAAGCACAGTCTTAGTACAAAATCAGCTTCCCCAGATCATCTCCTTGTTTTGTATCCTTATATCTGTGGGTATGCTGTAAGATTCTTGTCAAAAAGTAGATCAAATAAACAAGCTTGTTTCCCGACATTGGGTTTATTAAAATAAATAGAGCTCTCCTTATTTAAACCCTTGTATTCCCCTATAATGAAAGAGGAAGCTGTTTAATCTTCTTTGCTCCTCTCTCTCAGAAATAGTCTGAGGTTTAGCTTAAGGTCCTGCTCGATAAGTGCCTTATATGTCATACTCTGTACAAACCTGTAAAAAGAACAAAAAACAAGTGTTTTTCTGTGCTACAGACCTGCTGCTTGTAGCGCTTGAACTCTGGGTGTAAGCTCTACCCTGTGAGCTGTGTTCTGGGCAGATGCTGACTCTTGCTACTTCTTCGGTCTAAAATCCTTTAAAGTACCTCCAAATTAGTGCAAGAACTGGTAAAAATTAAACTCATTATAAAACTAACAGGTGCTCTTTACAGTTGGTTTCTGTCACTATTTCCCCTGCCAGTGTTTTCTAGGCGCCAAAAACATCCGCAGGTTCACAGAGCCAAATTTTGTTAACAAAACCTTTAGCAAGCAGTGCCACAGAGGGTTTTTCATGCTAAACGTACTGTTTACATGAGAAAACTCCTCCGTGACTGCTCAACTTGCTCTGCCTGTTTTTTTTTTATCATTTTTCCTCTGCAAGCAAGGGCCCTGTATATTGCAACATCAGAAAAGCCCAGTTTTAAGCCAGAAGTTCTGCAGTTGTTTTCTTTCCGCTGTGAAGCTGTAGCAGGGACTGCAGTTCTGTAAATAAATACTGCTATAATCCTGACATAAAATATTGTTTTTCTTAGTCTATGTAGTTCTGGTAGCTCACCTGGGTGTTCCTCTGTAGGTCTTCTCTTAGGGCCAACGCCCTTTGTGCTACTGTTTTTAGCCTGGGTGAACTGTCATTCACAGTAGGTGGGTGGAGCTACAGTGTGAAAATGCTACTAAGACTGTTTATTTGCCTTATTTTTCGTATCAAATACCACCAGTATAAAGTATTATTGATGTTATTTATTATATTATGTTTATCACTTTTTCTTTAGCCTAGAAACAATTAGTATTAGACTAGGAGGTAGAGCCTCACAATCATGTGATAATTTGTATAAAGGTTCACTCTCCAGTTTAACAGCAGATCGGTTCAACCTTGGGAGAGGTTGAGGAAACACGGAGGGTGGGACAAAAGCTAAGTCCTAGCTGTGTAATGCTTGTTTGATTTTTCTGAAAGTTTTATTTTATTTTCCTTGCAAATAAATGCACACATTGGTGTGTTTTGCACCTACTTTAGTTGTCTGTGATTTTCTCCACACACCCACTATGACAAGGTGTCAGTGGATGAGAACTCCATTAGCGACCATTAACATCTGGCCATTTGTATTGGAACTTGGTCATGGGAAGACTGCTCCCTTTGCAGACTGTTTTTCTTTTGTGTATAGCAGTTTTTTTTGGTGGTGGTGCAACGAGTAGCCAGATGAACCCTGAAACTTCACCACCACCAGTTCCATATGTGTGACTGTAAAGCAGGTCACTGGACTAACTCCAGGTCATAAAACCAACATGGTGAACATAAATAAAATATGGCATCAACCATATGGATTAGGAGACAGAAATAAACTACAGTTATCAATGGGGCAATTTGAAAAGGGGCAATAATGAAGGTCATGAAAAATGATATCATGAACTACTGCTTTCATTATTTCAAAACGAATGATCTGCATATTAATTTCTTGTTGATAATGTGTTGTTACTCATTTGCATATAGTGTATAGTGTTGTTCTGTAGAGAATTCCATCCCTTTCAAAATGCTGTTGTTCTACAGTTCAAAGGCTGTATAACGTGATTGTACTCTTCTGTGGTACAGCAGCATTCTGAAACCTCTGGAGACTGACATGTCAGTTTTGTTCTGAAAGTAAAAGAACCACTGCATGTACATTTCACATAATACTATATAAATACAGGATACGTATTTTGTGCACAACCAATGTGTTCTGCCATCTTAGGTTCTGATTCCTATTGACCTCTCAAGCTTTGTTTCAGGCTCAGAGGAATCAGAACCCTCTGTGACAGAGAACATTGGTTGTGCATAGCTGCCCATCCAGTGTGTTCTATATAGAACCCAGACCCACTAGAATTGCTTTTGAAGAGGAGGTTCTTGCTGGTTCTAAATTTTAGATCCGACAGACCTAGTAGGTTGTTCTTCAGAATTGGTTCTGCACATCCCTGGTATGAGTCACTTAAGCATACTTTAAAACCTCAGTGTGTGCCATACAGGTGCCACTACACCACATCGTCTGCTGAAGGCAGAAGTTCCTTTCCTCTCTGCACTGGGACTTTGACAATGTCCAATGCCAGTTCTGCTCAAGGCAGCTCTCCCATAATGCCAAAAGATGATCTTTGACCTTTGGCACTAAGTAAAGGCTCACACTAGGTTCCACTCTACTTGGGTCTTCTTGATGGTACCCCCCCTCCCCGAAATGCCCATAACTTGAAGTTTTTGGGTATGTGGAAGGATTAAAATCATGACTTCTCTTCCCTTAAACAATAGCTGACAACATTTGGAAAACATTGAAAAACATGATAATTAGTCACAATTCCGCTTGTATTTCATATATCTTCTATAGATAGCTCTTCTCCATTATTTCTGAAGAAATGCCCACAGAGACAAGATCTTGATCCCTTAGACTTCATCTGCCTCTGTAATTTACTCTCTACTTGAAATTATAATGCTTTATTATGACATCACAGTCTGTTACCATGGGGACGACAGTGATGTCACAGGCAGAGTATTTTGACATCACATTGGGATGAAGCATAGGAGTTGCTGGCCCCTCAATGAGGAACTATAATGTTTTCTTGTATATGACATCAGGAATAAATAATGGAGATGAGAAATACATAGCTAATGAGAAATATAAACTGCTTTGTGTCCAAATATTATGTTTTCCAAAGTTCTTCTTGAGGCATTGGTGGTTCTTTAATGATGCCATACTTAAACAGCTCTGCCCCATGCTTGGTGCACTGTACTGCAACATGTCCTGCCTTCTACCTAACTTTTACAGCCAAGAGATGTTTATGTTGGCATAATCAGACTTTTAATTGCCTTTACATCATGTAAGCAATTATACAGCAGTCTACTTCACCTGCAACCCTTTGACACAGTGTATACACAATAATTAGTGTTTTGGAAAAATAAGAAAATAAGAAACTATATTTCATGGAATAAGATGATAAATCAATGAAGGAAAAAGTGTTTTACTGGTATTATAGAAAAATATAAAGTCAAGTGGTATTTGTGGATTTCATCCGTAGATATTCAAGAAGATGGAGGCTTGCCCACAAAACAGTGCACCATGTAAAGAGTGTTGGGAAATGGGTTAATATGTTTTCTTCTTAGCTGTGGATTGTCCTAATATTCAGGGCTGGCGTTAGTGCCCTGCTCAAGTAAAGCAAGGCCAGTTTACAGTACAAATGCCGTAAGAGACTCAATGTGTTGAAGTCTAAGTGTCAGACCACTGCCCCAGTAAAAGGCAGGGAAATTGGATATTGGAAAAGTATACAGTATGTGTAATGGGTATTGGAAAAGTATATAGCATGTGTAATATTTGAGGGCACAGCAAATACAAGTAGTATATTGTAGACATGATCTATTAATGGCTGAAGGCACAGCAAATACAAATAGTATATTGTAGACATATTCCCACCAGGCCATGGTAGAACTAAGTCGGTATGCCTGAGGCATGGGGGATGTTCTGGGTGCAAAGTCAGGTTAGCCGAAGTGTCCGATAATATGCCTGAGATAGACAGACACACCAGGATTCTTGACAGTACTGCCAAAAGGCCTACTGTGAACAGTGTTTGGTTGTTTCTTTTTCTTTTTTTTATCTTTTTTCTGCCCACTCCAGCTAGGGCTCAGTGGTGGCATACCACCTATCCGGGGCTCCTTCTCCCCTGATTGGCAGTGGGGAGAGATTGTTGTGGATGCAGAAAGTGGTTATATTGTTCTGTCCCCACCCTTGAGGTTGCCGGTAAGCAGGACTGAAGTCCAAGTGGTAAGACATGGTGAGGCATGGCTTCTGGCACTTGCCTAATGATGCCCTCCCCTCTCGACACCATCCAGTAGTTGGCACAGTGCCCAACCCATCCCAGGTGAGGAGAGTTGTTAATTGGCAACTCAGTGCAGCTCCTCCTTCCCCGCTGACCCCCCATGTCTCGGGCTCATTACAACCCTGGTCACCAGTGTAGCACAAGGTGTGGCATTTAGCACCTCAACCCTCAGTGCCACTGGGACGATGTTTGGTTGTTTGTATTGCACCTAAGGTTAAAGCAGCTTTGTACTACCCTATACTCATTACAACTAGGACAGTGGCAAAGAGCCCAGATGAGGGGTCCTGGTGGTTTCCCAAGTGTTTTGCTGTTGCTGATGCTCCATAAGTGAAGCAACCAGCCATCAGCTTACACGGTTACATGTCATTGATGTCCTTGTGTCTATAAAAGCTTATTTTTACAGTATTTGAAATGGCATTTTGATTCCCTCTAAGACTAAACAGTTTTTTTTTGTTTGAGAACAAATAGAGCAGTCTGCCTGTTTGTAATACAGGCCCCTGGGAGTCCCAGGGCCTATGTTTAGAGGGGCTGAAATGTAGCTGCAATAGGTGGATTGCTGAAGTTACAGAGGCTGCATTCAGGATACATTCTGGGACACATAAAAACAGGATTATTGTGTCTCAGTCTTCATCTTTTTCTCCTGCTTTTCTTCTGCTGAAGACACAGAGCTCTTTTTTGCAAGATCGTAGCCATTTCCACAGCAACATATTGTGATGCCAGAAACAGGATTATGATTTTAGTGGAAGAAACAGCAAGGTAATAAAATAAAGTCTTCAACCCAAAGATTCTATTTTCATGAATGTCCTTAGTAATAATGACAAATGGGAGATAAAGACATAAAATTAAGTACACAATAGCTGTGAAAGGTGTGCATTATAGGATTTAAAGGATTTAAGTGCATGCTCCAGGGAGTCTCCTTACACCCTGGGAATTGCATTCAAAACCTTTAATGCACACCCTGGAGTGGCTTATTGCACTTATAAAATGGCTTACTACACATTTGTATTGTATGTAAAGTGAAACAGTTTCACTATGAGTTTTTACATGTATCATTTGAGTAAATATATTTTAAATAACAAAATATATACATGAAATAGTTCCTGATTTTGAAGGTAATAGGTGTTGTTGCCTTCATGATGAGATCCAGCACTTGTAGAGCTGGGTTAGCATTATCTTCTGCTAGCAACATTCTGGCAAAATTCCAATTCTGCTTTCATGAACATTCATGAAATTACAGGGAAAATTTCACAAGATTTTGTCAAAATTTTAATTTTAGTTATTTTGTCTTGTTTACAATATATCTGTCTAATTTGCACCAAATTTGGTACAGTATACTGACTATTGCAAGGCTCATACAAAAGTGTACCAAAGTTCAGATCACTGTCCTTAAAGATGATTCAGTTATAAGACTCCAAACTTTTGAAAACTTTAAAATTACATTTCCTAATAATGTAAACTGCAGAATTTTAATCCCTATAACTTTAAAACTAGAGAACAGAATATCACCAATGTTCTTAGGTTCATTGACCCTAAATACTGTATTTGTCTTTGAGGCCACCCCATTGGCCCACAGCAAAGTGTCGCTTGTAATGCTGATGAGCTGGTCCAGGAAGCAGGCCCAGGAAGTCACATTGGGAGACAAGCCATGGACAAGACAGCTGCGGCTTGGCAGTTCATCTCAGTTGGGGAGGGTTGGTGATGGGTTCCACCAACACAGCAACCCCTGTGGCTGGGCCAGGGAGTTCGCTCCTGCAGAAGAGGAAGCTGTGGCTGTGTGAGACTGACAGAGGCATTTGTCCCCACTAGGGTAGATAGGAGGGAATAACTGCTGGTGACAAACCCAGTAGCCAAATGAATGATGGCTAGGTTTAGCCTGATCATGGTATATCCATGTGAACAGGGTACAGTGTATATCCATAAGAAATAAGCAGCCAGCCATGAGAAACAGCAATATAAAAAAAGAGGCTGTGTGTGTCACCTCTAATCTCCTGCTCAAAGGCTGACTATTATAAGTAGACAAATATTCCATAATAACAATAGTAATTAAAGTTGAATTTCATAAGCTTTTGTGAAATTGTGGACTGTTACATAATTTTGTTGAAGCCATGTCTATACATTTTACCCAGTCATACACTGGTATTGCCATTGTAGAGGAGGTAAAGGTTGGGGAAAGTGGCTACAAGTAGTACATAGGAGGCTCCATAGGAAAAGTATAGCAATGCCAAGTGTCAGGTCATTATCTTGAGTGATGGACCATGAGAAATAATCAGGGACATCATTGTGCGCTAGCCTGAATTTTTGCACTATGCTAGATAACCAATACAGATCACTAACGTAATTATTTGTGGAACCACATGCACATGCAGCATTGCATTTGTACAATGATGCCGCTGATTCTTTAATAATCCTATAGATAACAATGAATACTTTTACCCTTTGAAAAACAGTGGCACCAAGTAATGCCAAGCCTTAAGCCTTACAAATAGTTGCAACTTAGGCCATTGTGACAGACGTATCTAGATATGTTTAGTCATGATAGAGAATGATGCTGGGCATCACTGTTGCAGGAGTATTGGCGTGGTATTGCAGGGCCATGATGCTGATGCAGGTAAGGTATTTCAGTAATGATTAGTACTTTGTGACAAAATTAAGTTCCACAGCTGGAATTCTACTGGCATTACCTATTATGCATCCATGAATTGTTTAGCAAATTTTTCCAATTAGTAATTTCTAAAGTATTCACGATATGTGGGAACATGGTGTGGTTCCACTTGGATAAGGCAGAGGAATGAGTTTTGGACACTAAGAGGGCTGATATTGGTAGGATGTGAGAAATTCTAGTTGGACACTTTGCTGGGATCAGAAAGAGAAATAGATGGATGGATGTGGAACAAACATGGTCAATAATAAAGGAGGGACTGATGGCGGCCACTAATGAGTGTGCCAAAATCAAAAGTAAGACAACTAAGGTCAAACTGCCCAGCTGGTTCTTCAAGGAGGTGGCAAAAGCTGTAAGTAGCTTGAGGGCAGCCTTCCAGAAGTATAAACATATTCAGAAGGAGGAATAGGTGGATTACTCCACTAGTCAAGGTGAGACAAGAAGAACTGCTAAGGTCGAAAGGCTATAAGGGAGGTGAAGCTAGCACATGAGGTAAAACAAGGAGAACAGCTTTTCCAATATATAAGGGAGAAAAGGAACATCAAGAATGAAATAGATTAAAAAATGACAGTAGTTTGTCAGAGGGTAGTGCAGAGAAAGCAGAGGTACTTAACAAGTACTTCTGTTTAGTCTTCACTACAGAACAGGAAGGACCAGTGCCCCACAGAATGGGGATGGACACTGTGTGGGAGGAAATGGATGCATCATTCAAGCTGAAGGGATACTTAAGCGTCTAAGGGCCCTGAAAGTGAAAAACTCCCAAGGGCAAAATGGCATGCACCCAAGGGTCCTAAGGGAACTGCTGAAGGCTTTGGTGGATCCCCTGGCAGCCGTGTATGATACCTCTCTGGAGTCAGTGATTATGCCCCAGGATTGGAGAACTGCACAAGTGGTGCCACCCATAAGGTGGGCCAAAAGATGAACTAGGGCACTATTGACCAAACAGCCTGTCCTCAATAGTGGACAAACTGATGGAGACCATCATAAAAGAGAGGTTGGTGAGTTTGCTTTTTTGGAGGATAATGATCTCCAGGACATGAGGCAGCATGGTTTTGTGTTGGGGAGGTCCTTCCAGACTATCCTAATTGACTTCTTTGATGGGGTCACCAGAACAGTGGATAAGGGCAAAGCAGTCGATGATCTGTATCTGGACTTCAGCAAGACCTTCAACTTGGAGCCTTACAGGAGACTGCTTAAGGAGAAAGAAGGCCTGGGGTTGGGGGCTAAGCTTCTTAAGTTTATCAGAGGTTGGCTATAGGACAGAAGCACAAAGGGGACAAGTTTTGGGGGGGTTCTCAGAAGCTTTGCCTGTGACCAGTGGGGTACCACAGGGTTGTGTGCTCTGTCCAGTGTTGTTTAACATATTCATAAGTGACATTGCGGATGGGATCAAGGGTAAGATTTGCCTGTTGACAGATGGCACAAAGATCTGTGGGAGGGTAGATATGGAGGAAGGGAGACAGGAACTCAGGGAAGACCTGGCTTGACTAGACAAGTGGTCTGCCATTTGACAACATGGTTCAGTGCTAAAAAGTATCAAATTATGCAGTTGGGGGCAAAAAACCCAGGGACTAAATCCTAGTTGGGTGGTGTGTAGCCTATAATACACCCTGGGGGAGAAATTGTACCTGTGTCTTATCTGTTTTTAATTATAAAAGTTGTTATTTAAAAAAAAAGCCACCACATCTTGTTATGTGGTTTCTATGGTTAAACATTGAGTGGGGTCTTTGCTTTGAATCTCAGTGTGCAAGTAATCAGGTCAGAGGAAGAAAAGGACCTGGGTGTAATTATCATGCGTGACCTGAAATGCTCAGCACACTGCAGGAAAGCTGTGGACATAGCAAATTGGATGCTCAGCTGCATAGCCAGGGGAATTGCCAGTAGGAAGGCAGAGGTTATTCTGCCACTGTAAAGGTCTCTAGTGAGACTACACCAAGACTATAGTGTGCAGAATTAGTGCCCTTATCTTAATAAGGATATAAACTTCCTGGAAAGGGTCCAGAGAAGGGCAACCAAGAAGATACAAGGCCAGCAAGGCAACATCTATGAGGAGAGGCTCAGGAGACTTAACATGTGCTCTTTTGAGTACAGAAGAGAGGGGGAACATGACTGAGACTGTCAAGTGCCTTAATGGTATAAACAGGGTGAACACCAAGGGCATCTTTCTTTTTTTTTTGGCAATTTTTATTTTTTTTCAATATGAAATAATCAGTACAGAGCTTAGAATATCAGGATATACTATGAACTTGCATCCACTTGGTTAACAAACATTGTTACAGTATAGTGGACACAGGAAAGGGAAGGGTGAGGGGAAAGGAAGAACACACTAAACAAGGGAAAGAACATACTAAACAAATAAGATACAAACCTAAACCCACCCACCCCCACACCCCACCCCACCCCTGACCTACCATAGTATCAAACTTCATAAGGTGACAGTTGCAGGATTACCAACATAAGAAGCAGGGCTAATCCTAGGAATAAGTTAAGACTGCTGTTACTGAAATCGCTAAAGACGACATCAAATGGAAGTAGATGGAAGGAAGTGTTCAGAAGTTGGAGAATTGATTTATTACCCAAATGTGTCATGAAGAGTAGAGAAAATGGACTCAACATTCCCTAAATGACTTCCATGAATTTGTGGCCCTGGCTACACACCTGTCTGTGTTCAGAGCAGCGAAACTCTGCCTACCATTCACTGAAAGTCGGTTTCCATTCCTTCTTCCAATGTTTAAGAATTAGTAACTTAGTGACCAGGGAAAACATAGCAATCCGCACTTTTTGAGGATATGTGGGGACAGAAGCATAATAACCTAAGATACAGGTATCCTCCGAGAAGAAGGGAGTTATTTTTAAAAAGGGAGCAATGTTAATTTTTACTAGGTTCCAAAACTGAAGGATTTTAGGGCATGACCATAACTTATGATGCAATGTAGCGAAGGTAGCCCCACAATCTCCGCAACTTGGAGAGGATACCCTACCCATTCTATATAGTTTGCTAGGCGTGTAATACATGTTATGAAGTAAATTAAACTGAGTATTCCTAAGTCTATCCTGTTTTATAAAAGTATAAATACCTGACCAAATTGACTTCCAGGCCCTATCAGGAAGATTTTTCGAAAGAGCATGTTTCCAGTAGTAGGCCACTGAAGACATGCTGGTCCAGGGTGACAAATAATTTCATGATATAACTTTAAAAACTGGTCTGTGCTTTTTCACCAAAGTCAGCAATGAAGCCAGAAAAGAACCTGCTTTATCAGACCATGGAGGACTGCCCAAGAAACCTTTTAAACAGTGAATGATTTGAACTAGCCTAAAAAGGTGATTAGGAGGAATACTAAATTTCGCTTGCATCACAGCTAGGGGGAGGATTGAATGACCTTGTATGAAATCTTTTATGCTAAGGTGCGGAACGGGCCCTCAGCTCCCAGGATCAATCATTTTATTATCTAATTTCAAATTGGGGTTCATAAATAGTGGCTGTGTAAGGTCTTTCCTAGTTTGAATTTGGACTAAATGGCAAAATTGCTGAAAAGCCTTCTTGTCCCAACCTATTGGGGAATCCTGCAATTCCAGTGGAACCATTGACCAGGGGTTGTAAATAATTGCTGGAAGGGAAAGTTTAAAACTTTTCGCTTGGCTGTGGTCCAATTGCATCCAACTGGGGAGTGAAGTAATGTCAGGATTGGGGTCCAACCAAAACAAAAATCTGACGCATGGATAACTAAATAATAGAAGTAAAAGTCTGGGAGCTGTAGATCTCAAGAGTCTTAGGTAAGGTAAATTTCCATATGCCTGTCTCAGGTGCTTTTCCACTCCAAAGGAAGTCTGAGCAAATTCTATGGAGTGTTAAAAAAGGATTTAGGGAGATACAAGTTGAGGTTATAAAGAGGGTAAAAACATTTCAGTAAGATAACCATCTTTAAAATATTAGCTCTCCCGAAAAAAGAAAGAGACAATTTATGCCATCTGGCCAGGTCCTCTTTTGCTGACTTTAAGAGGGGGTCAAAGTAGAGTTCCTTAAGCTTATTTGTATCTTTAGTAATTTGGATGCCTAAGTAATTTATAGCCTTTTTCTCCCATAGTAGGCCTAGTTCACTTATTGTCTCTTTTTTTACTAAAGCTGATAAAGGATATACTGTGATTTTATTTTTATGGAGTTTGTAGCCTGAAAATACCCCAAAGTGGGTTATAATTTGAAGTGCCCTGGGAGAGATAAGCCTATAGTTAGAGAGGTGTAAAGCAGGTTATCTGCAAAAAGCGATAGTTTAAAGTCTTGTTCACCTATCCGTATTCCCTTTAGATCTTTTTCCTTGTTAAGACGGTGCTATGTGACAAGGGCAACTGCAGGACTGCCACCAGCGGAAGGTTGCAAAACCACCAGGGTGACTAAAAACAGTAAGTTATTTAATGCTGTGGGCTTCTATACCCTGCAGCCCCTCATGGAGGCTTTGTCCCCACACCCCTTACTTAGGATTCCTACTCTGGGGTGAAACTCGGGAAAGAGGGGAATCCCAGGTTGCTCACATTGTCAGCGCCATTGTACCATCACCCTACGACCAGTCACCGCACATACAGTCGCCACATCACAGGTTACCATTAAGTACCCTTGCCAGGCATTCCATATACAGGTTAAACAAATATGGGGAAAGAGGGCAACCATGACGGGTGCCGCTACATAATGGGAAGGGGTCTGATAATCAATTATTGCACATTATCTGAGCTGAGGGACACTGATAAAGTGTACGAATATGATTAACAAATCTGTCGGGTAGATCATAGCTAGCAAGGGCCTTAAACATGTAGGGCCAGGCTACCCTATCAAATGCCTTCTCTGCATCCAGGGACACCAAGACTGCTTCGAGGCTGGGGTCCCTGGATGCAGAGAGAGATGAGTATTTGCAAACTGGTCAGCCGAGCAGTGGTTTGCTACAAGCCAACTTGCTCTGGTCCCAATAAGCCTGACCAGACCTTTGCCAGTCTGTTGGCTAAAATGTTTGCATATAATTTAACATCCACATTGAGAAGAGATATTGGTCTATAATTGTAAATTATAGTGGAGTCCTTCCCAGATTTGGGCAGAAGAATTATCCTTGCCTCAAATAAGGAAGGGTCTGTAACTGGGGAGGTCTCCCAGTAGTGAAATAGCTGCACAAGCAGTGGTCAGAACTGATCCTTAAAACTTTATAGAAAATGGTAGAAAACCCATCTGGGCGGGCGCCTTACCAGGCTTTAATGAATCAATGGTCTGGGATATTTCCTCTAAAGTAATGGGGTCAGTTAAAGGGACTGATCTTCCTGTGAGAGACAGGGTAGGTTTGCCCTTGCCAAAAATCTTGTATCATTTGGTTCAAGGTCGATGGGGAGCAGATGAATAAAGAGTCTGGTAATATTCTTGGAAAGACTGTAACATCTCTTTAGGGTCTGTGAGAAAATTTGCAAAATTGGGGGTTTTAATAGAAGAGATCCATTTTGCTGCTGCCGTCTGTTTCAACTGCAAGCCAGCAATTTTCCTGCTTTGTTACCTTGCCCTATGTAGGAAGCATTGATAAGTGATGCTGCTTGTTCTACTTTCTCTAGTAACACCCTGAATAGTGGGACCTCAAATGAGCCAGTTCTTGTTGCTCAGTATTCGTTAACTTATCTAGACCCTTCTTTTACAGAACCTTAATCCTGTCTAAACATAGATTCAAGTGGAATAACTTTTTTTCTTAGTTACAGTAGCTATATGGATGAGTTTCCCCTCTCCAGGTGGACTCTAAGGCTGCCCACACCTTATCAGTCGAGGGAAGAGCATTTAGATTACATAGGATGGAGTTCTGGAGAAGAAGCTTAAATCTTGAAATAATTTGAGGGTCCCTGAGCAAAGAATTATTAAGAGACCAGGTGTGTGACCTTAGTGGGGTGGTAGGGAGATCTAAAGTAACCACGATTATAGAATGGTCAGATATGACCCACGCATAAATGAGGGAGTCTACTATAGAAGTAAGTAAGTAAATGTTTATTTCTATAAGGTGCCCTTCCCAAGCTCAGGCGCCTTTACAATATCCATACAATATTAAACCCACAATTATAAATAACATTATATTCAAGATAAAATTTAACATAATTTATGTCACTAAAATGCTTGATTAAAAGGAAGGACTTTAGAGCTTTTTAAAGCTCTCCACAGTCAGGCTATTGAGTATCTGGCAAGGTAGAGAATTCCACAGGGTAGGAGCCATAAAGGCAAATGTTCTTCCACCGGATGTTTTTAAGGTTACCCTGGGAATCTCTAGCAATCCCTCACCAGAGAATCGGAGGGAGCAGGAAGGACAGTAAGAAGTCAGGAGTTCTTTAGTTTTTAGGTGTTAGCTTATCAAAAAAAATCTAAACGGGAAAAGCATTTGTGCACTGTGGAAAAAAAAGTAAAAGCTTTAGCTGTAGGGTACATAAGTCACCAGGGATCTATCAACCCTGAGGATGAAATAAGCTCGCTCAAGACTCTATGCCTGGGTGAGACCCTTGCACTGGTGTGTTAAGTATGATCTAGACTGCTTAATTGTACTATGTTCCAATCATCCCCTAATATAATAGGGTATTGTGAGAAATAAGCCAGAACCACAGCCAGAAGGGTGAAAAAGGATGGTGTTTCTATGTTCTGGCTGTAAATAGAACCCAAAACCATATTTAGGTTGCCTAATTTACCATGTACAATCACAAACCATCTCTCCAGGTCACTAATCATAGAAGAAGCAACAAACGGTAGACCCTTAGCTATCAAGATAGCCACTCCTCCTCTGTGGTGGCTAAGGCCCGCTCCAAAAACCTGGCCAACCCAGTGTTTTTGGAGGAAGTCCAGATGACCGGAGGAGATATGGGTCTCCTGGAGAAATGCTATTTGGGGGTCAGATCTTGCTAAGTGGTTTAGTATTATACATTTTTTGTTGTTATCCCTCCCGGTCTTTATGTTCCATAAAGTAAAAGTAACCTTATTTATCATATGTAAGATAAGCTGTATAAATATTTAGCCCACACTGTGTTAGGTTCCACCCCACACCCCAACCCCCCTGAAACATCCCCAAACCCCCCTTGCAGAAACAAAATATAACTCCTCCAAACAACTATATACAAAACTCCTACCCTAGGCCCTAGGCCTACTCCCTACGTTATGGTCCATAACACTCCTCTGAGTAAGGTAGGGAGAAGGCTCTCCTTGGCCCATCAAGATGAATATGATAATGAATAAAATACAACACCAGCAGAGCTACTTTCATGTATAGTTAGCAAGCCTAAATAAATGGTGTAAGGATCCTGAACGAGAGAATTCTGCAAATATAGCATTCTCTAAAATGGAATTCTCTCATTCCCCAGCAGAACCCATACTGACAAATCAAGTTAAATCTAAACTTTATAATTCCAAACAAGACTGTATTAAACTTTACATTTGCCGATAAGGCTACCTAAATTTTGTAACCACAACATAATATTAGTTTCCTGGGAATGGAAATAAAAGATTACAATGGGCATTGAAGTAGGTTAGGTAAAATAACTGCCAGGACTAACAGTTCATTAATAGAGATAATCATGGAGTCAATTCCTTCTGTGCTGCCCCTTTAATATTGGCTGTAACTCGAGGCATGTAAGCATTGATACCAGTCAACAAAATAGTTAAAGTCCAACCTAAAATACAGTGCCTTATAAAATGAAAGAGAGAAGTGATGCACGTAGGCTCCATATGAGCCTGGCATGAACTCAAAGGTCCAGGTTGCAGCAAACATCCATAATTTAACCAAACCCCAAATCAATGTCTATGAAGAGCTCTTTTTTATTTCAGTTAAGCCATAATGCAATAAACCACTGGAAGCAGATCTGCAACAGAGTTGATGCACAAGGTGGGGTGGAAAGGATGAGAAGGGACTTGGCAAGGTTAAAGGAATGGTCAAATGTATGGCAGCTTAGATTCAATGCTAAGAAGTGCAAGGTAATGCACCTGGGAAACAAAAACCCAGGGGAAGAGTACACAATGGGGGGTGAGATAGTAACAACAACAAAAATGGAAAGGGACCTGGGGGTAGTCATATCAGATGACCTAAAGGTGGGCAAACAATGGAGAGGGCAGCAAGGAGGGTTGGGGATACTGGGATGCATAGGAGAGGCATCACCAGTAGAAAACAAGAAGTTATTGTCCTCTGTACAGACAGCTGGTGAGACCACATCTGAGTACTGCATGCAGTTCTGAGACCCAATTCTCGCAAAGACATAGACAGGATGGAAGCTGTCCAGAGGAGGGTTAACTAAAATGGTGCAGGGTCTGCACCGGAAGACATATGAAGAGAGACTTAAGGAGCTTAATATGTATAGCCTCGAGGAAAGGAGGGAGAGGGTGGACATGATAGAAACTTTTAGTACCTCAAGGGAATCAACAAAGTCCAAGAGGATAGCATCTTTCAAAAAAAGAGGTGTGCAAGAACAAGGGGGCACAATTTGAAGATAGAAGGGGGCGGCTCAGAGGTAATTTAAGGAAGTATTTTTTCACAGAGAGGGTTGTGGATGCATGGAATGGCCTTCCGGAGGAGGTTGTGGAGTCAAAAACAGTGGTGGAATTCAAGCATGCATGGGACAGTCATAAGGCAATTCTAGGGGGTTGGGGTAGGAAGAATTAGGCTGCTGGTTAACTAGGATCTGCAACTTATCCATCAGGTAGGGAAACGGCAGACTGGGTGGGCCAAGCGGTCCTTATCTGCCGTCAAATTCTATGTTTCTATGTTTCTATGTTTCTAAACTCCAACTAAACTAAATTACACATCTCACAGTCACCCCGAAAAAAGAGATTTGGAAAGGATTTCTGGAGGGCATGCTGTGCTTCTTCCTTAGAATCAAAACTCTTGTTTCCTTCCGGAAGCAGAATTTCCAGCTGTGCCGGGTAAAGCATGCGATGTTTACTGCCAGCCACCCAAAGTTTAGAAGCGATGGGGCAAAAAACTAACTGCAGCTGCCGGGTCTTGAAAGTAAGGTCAGGGACTAATCTCAACTTCTTTTCTTCCCATAGGATCGCCTTTAATTTTCTGGTTTCCCTTAGAATAAATTCTCGAGCTAAAGTAGTTTGAAAATAATTGGCCTAGGCAGCTCAGATGGGAGAGGCTTCGCTCTGACTGAACGATGTGCCCACTAGATTATATACTCTGGGCCATTGGGGCAAGGCCACACTGACTTCTTAAGAAAACATTGCAGAGATTGTAAAGTGTTGAGGCTTTCTTCACCTTCTGGGATCCCCAACAAGATGAAGTTGTTCCTCCTGTTACATCCCTTGAGGTCTTCCAGATGCTTCTCTGATTTGACTACAATTCTCCTCAATGCGACCACCTCAGGCTCTATTCTATCCTGTCTCCATTCCACTTCGTCTACCCTTGCTTTGGAGTCTGCTACCCTCTGGGAAAGCTGAGTTAAAGTGGGCTTTATTTCACCCACATCCTTTACCAATTTAAGTATAGCTTCTTTAATAGTAGCCAACTCTAGGTAGATTTGAGTTGATGATACTTCTTTTGTCTCAGGCAAGGGTGATGAGCTGTGGCATGGGTGTTTGGCCTCTGACTCCTGTGGCATTCCTGATTCAAGCAGCATATTTAGAGTCTCTTGCGGTAAAGATGGATCCATTTGGTAATCGCTGGAGACTAGAGACGTTGAGAAGCTACGAGGTGCAGTATTTGGCTGAAACTGTTAGAAAATAGGTGAAGTAGATAAAATATTTTAGATAGGCCCGATGGAGAAACTCCCCAGACGCCCTACTCTGATTAGAGCATCACATGACTCCCCATCCACGGGCCTCTTCAGCCTTAGTGGGAACAAGACCACTCAGGGTAACAGCCTAAAACTGGTGGGGGAAGGTTCAGGAATGAGATGAGGAGTCATTGTTTCACTGAGAGGGTGATGGATAAGTGGAAAGAGTTGTCATAGGAGGTGGTATCCCTCAAAAAAAGTGGACTGCTCAAGACAGGTTGGGACAAAGTGAGGGGGAAAGTTGCAGGTGGGGGAGAAAGGGGGGTAGTTGAGAAGGGTTAAGGAGGATATGGGAAGGGAGGCAGTTCCTTCTGTAAACACAGCAGGAACTACACACTCAACAGACTGGGAAGACCATAAGGCCTTTATCTGTTGACACATTTATATGTTCGCATGTCCGTACAACAAGTTTTAACCTATTAAACCACCTTTATCCATCTTACTGTAATTAAGATTCCAGTACATATTTACTTTGATATGCATGCTAATTCTTATGTGTATACCTGCACTAGCAGTTGAGCTATAAACATCCAAATATTTTGAAAATGTTTACACAATTTAACAAATGACTAAACTGTGATATTTTGAATTCCTGTAACTTACAATTTACGCAACCAATTACCTCCCCTGTTTAGCAGTTTATATGACTCTTTCAAGGAAGTACGCATATGTGTTTTCCATTATCTAGCGCCCAAGGTAGTTTAGTTGTAATCTTTTTATTGATTGGTTGGTTGTTGACTAATTGTATTTATTTCAAAGGTTTTACCAGAAAAGACATACCAAGCTGGTAACAGCTCATTTACAGATGTGTCCTGCGGGAAGAGGAGAAAAGATAACAGTTGAAAAAATACACAATACAAATACAAAAAAATAGAACAAAAATAAACAGGACAATGATGCCTAAGAATAAATTGACAAAAAAACAAGTTACCATGCAATAAATTGTGAAGCGAACAAAATTAAATAGTTATCAACCAAACAAAATAAAAAAAAACTAGAGGAATGACTGATACTGGGAAAGAGGGGAAGTGCAGAGGGACAGAGAATTAGGTAGGTAACAGGTAAGAAGTAAACCCAGTATCAGAAGTAACTGCAGGAATGAGTAGAGAACTCACAGAGAAAAGCTTTAAGAGCAGGAAAGGAAAGAGCAGAGTGAACAGAAAGGGGAAGAAACCCTAAAGTTTAGGGAACAATATAGAAGGCTGCCTGGCCAGCAGTAGATTTCACACACAGTGGGGAAGCACCTGGTATTAGAGGTGTGCAAAGCTGTCAAAATTTGCTCCATGTAAAACTTTGCAGATTCTGAGTATCCTATAAAGTTTTCCGCCCTGTGAAGTCCCACTTTGAAGCATTTTGGGCAGATTCGCGAAATTCCAAAGTCAAAACTTCGATTCGGCGTGGCCAGCCGCTGAGCGGAATAGACGTCTAAACATCTAGCTCCATAAAAAAAAACCTAAAAATCCTTCTTTTAAGGACTCGTTCCTGCAAAACTGCACAAAGCTAAACTAATAATCTGATGGTGGTCACCCTGATAGCTATTTCTCGATCGATAACTGGATATCTGTTTGATTGCAACCATACATCGGTGTCCCGCTTTGTTTGCGGCCTGTCAGTGCAATGGAGCCGGTTCCTACACAGACAACACCGAGGGCAATCTAGTCTGAAATAGCGCAGATGTTCACCAAATTTTATACCGTATGGACAGACTAGACGTGGCTACAAAGAAAACACGGAGGATATCGTTGATTTATCACAACGGCCTGCATTTCTGAGCATAAACTGGCAGAGGTTGAGGATGGCTGGCGCAGGTTGAAGCAAATTATATGACCAAGAACGGCTCATACATCTTCTATGGACCCGTGTTGAAGACCTCGAAAATCGCAGCTGCCGGAATAACCTCAGGTTTGTGGGTTTCCCGGAGGCTGTGAGGACAATGATGTTATACGATTCTTACAAAAGAGCTCTTGTTGGATGGGCCATGTGAAACCCTCTGGGAGATAGACAGAGTGCATAGAACCCTTGCTCCTCGCCCTGCCCCTGGTGGATGCCCCTGAACCATTCTAGCCCAATTTCTCTGTTTCCAGGACCGCGAACTGATCACTCATTTAGCTTGGCAAAAAAAAGAATTATTCTGGAAGGGCAACAAGATTAACATTTTTGCCGACTATTCACAAGAAGTTTCGAACAGGCGAAGGGCTTTTACAGTGGCACACAGGGCGTGTGCTGAGTTGGGACTTAAGTATGCTCTCAGGTACCCTGCGTCTCTGCGAATCGTGGTAAATGGGATGCCACGGGTCTTTGACAACCCGGCATCTGCGGAGGACTTTATTTCATCCCAATCTCCTAAACTAAACTGGGGCAAGTTATAGACAATGTAGCTCTGGGGCATTGCCTGTACACCCTGTTTCAATAGACACTGCAAAAAATAGGGCATCTGGAGTGTTATCAGCTTCTCCCCCTCAGTCAGTCAAATATTCTGAGACTCCTACCTGAGCTTCTTCCTCAAAATCTCCTGGCAGCAAGAAAAAGAATAGGAGAAGGGCTAGGTTTGAGGGGGGGTACGTAGACAAAACTCCAAGGCTCTGCTCTAGAAGTAGAAGCCGCAGCTGTAGCCCCGAACTCAACGGCTCTCAAGACATGCCGATTCCAGACATGAGTAATAATCAGTTCAAGGCACTGATGGATCTCCCCTCTGAAGATATACCTCGCGATTTGCCTCTTTCTCCTAGACGCTCTCGCTCAGAGGGTTCGAAGTCTTCTGCAATAAAACATCTTCTTTGGGCCGAGGAACCAGTGGGCACCACATCGGAAGACTATACCTCGACAGCTGTGCCACCCATTGAAAACTCCTCTGGCAATATGGATATTTCTATTCCAGCTGTTGAATCTGCAGGCTGACTGTGGCTGTTAATTCCCCTTTTTTACAGTACCACATTTGGTTTTGGATAAGACAGCCCTCTCCTCTGATCAGGGAAGGTTTTTTTTTTTTTCAGGGGCCCTAGTGGTAAAGAAGGTCTCCCCTTGAGGAAGGCTATGTTAGGCCCATGAGTCACCCATTGTTATTTATTCGGGACTTTATCCTGTTTTCTGGTGTTCCTCTTTTCTATATGTATCTCTGCTGTCTCAGTATACACCAGTACTATATCTGTTAGACCTCTAATTATAATAACTGATGATACAGAGGAGGCATATATATATTTTTTTCCTTTTTACTTAGGGCCCGACTATATTCATTCTCAACAACACCATTGGGGAATGTAGAGGGAATTTGGTGGGCCTCTAGCATTCCCACCCATCAGCCTGTTGGATGACGATTACAGGCCATTGTTGCATGGAAGTTTTTGTTTCTCCTTCTTTTTTTTTTATAGGGTTATGAGGAGAACCATTTTGCCTTTATTCGATATGAGTATCTGGGGCCGCGTACCACCCAGCGACCTCTACTGGTGTCTGGGCCTACTTTTAGCCGACACATACAGTGGATGCTGGTCATGTGTGGATCTGTGGGGTAGTGAACATGGGTGTGTGGAAATGGGTACTGTCAACAACAATGGTTTGAATCCCCTCCTGTCACTGGGTGTTGTAAATATTAGCTCTTTTTTGTTTCAGGTTAAAAAGTTTGTACTACGTTATAGTGTTAACTCTTTATGTGGCAGTCTTACTCATGGGGTGGATATACTCCTCAATATTAGAAGGAGGGTAAGGAAAGTAATGGTGCCAAACCTCAGACCTTGTATGTATTGCTTCCGATTACATATTCCTGTTGCTTTTTGTTTTTAAGATTGGTTCAAATGGAGATTAAGCTGATTTCATGGAATGTGAGGGGTTAAATTCCTATTAAGCTAAAGAAAGTTTTACTGCACTTAAAAACTAGGCCCTATGGTGGCCTTCTTGCAGGAGACGAAACTCTCCTCCGGAGAAGCCATGAATCTAAAACAGGGCTGGGTGAGTAAATAACTTCATAGCGTGGCACCCTCCCATAAGCGGGAGGTTTCTGTACTTTTTCACAAAAATCTGGGCTGGAAGGTGAAGGATTATATAAGAGATCATGATAGGAGATGGATCATAGCAGAAGTTGAAACACCTGAAGACCCTCTGGTCCTGGCTAATTTATATGTTCCCAACCTGGACTGCCTCAATTTTTTCATACAGTCAGTCAGGCCCTGTTGGATTTAACAAAACAGAGCCTGATACTTCTAGGAGGGACTTTAATTTAACATTAGATACTCTATAGATAGAAGCAATAAATCCCTGAACCCCATAGACAGGCTAGGAGAGCAGTAGGCAAACTAATGTCCGAACTTGGGTTACTGGACCCTTGGAGGGCATTACACCCAGGAATGTATGATTATTCATGTTTCTCCCTGACTTATTTAACTTCCAGCAGGATAGATCTCTGGCTAATATCTTCTGGCTTTTATGAAAAGGTGGTTAGTGCCCTGATGCATCCAATTTTTGTTTCCGATCATGCCCCTCTGGAATTAGTCATTAAAAGTGGACAGGACTCTTATCGGTCCCCCGCATGCCGTTTAGACCCTCTACTACTAGAGGACGTAACCTTTCTAGACTGGATTGGTCCGGCAGTATCAGAATACTGGATGGATAATGATAATGGGGAGGTATCCGATTTGACCTTATGGGAGGCCTTTAAAGTTACTATCAGGGGCAGGATAATTGCCTTTGCTGCCGCCAGAAGGCACCGGCAGGAAGCGGACCAGGGGGCGCTGGAAAAGCAACTATATAATTTGGAATCCCAATACAAAGCTCTCAAAACCAATCTCCATCCTCAACCTTATTAGCACAATTAGCCAGCACACGAATTTCACTTAATGCCCATTTATCTCAACAGGTTGAGCTAAATCTCTGATGTATCCATCATGTTTTTGGGAAGGGGAGAATAGGCCAGTAAGCTTTTGGCCACTGCCTTAAACGGCATCAAGCCTCCAAGGTGATACATGTATTAGAGGATATGAAAGGGCTACATGTCGTACAAACCTGGGATGAACCTAATCATGTCTCAATTTATGCACAATTTGCTTTCTCAACCTCCCGATCCAGCTAAGATCCAAGCCTTCCTAACCTCATTACCTATTCCCAGAATTTCAGGTTGCAAGGCCAAACTGCTGGAAGTTCCAATAAATGTGGAAGAAGTCACCCAGGCGATTAAATCTATGAACCCATGTAAATCCCCAAGGAAAGATGGATTGCCTATAGACCTGTATCGACTATGGAGAGTTGATTTAGCCCCTTACTTGGTTCGGGTATTCCAACATTCCCTGCTTAAGGGACATCTGCCTCCCTCCATGAGAGAAGCCATCATTACAGTATTTCCAAAAAAAGGAAAGGATCCAGTGCTTCCAGGCAGTTATTGCCCCATTTCTCTTATTAATGCAGATGCCAAGATATTGGCCAAGGTTCTTGCTGGCCAGCTTGAACCTCTTCTACAAGGTCTGGTTAACCCATCACAAGCGGGCTTTGTTAAGGGCCGTCTGGGGTCGGATCATCATAGAACCCTAGGGTCCCTATTGCATTCTGTCAAACTCTCATCAATCCCCTCAGTAGCTTTGGCTATCGATTTTGAAAAGGCCTTTGACTCGGTCGAGTGGCCCTTCCTATTTCATACTTCCTCCACTATGGATTTGGCCGGAGTACACTGCCTGGATTAGACTCCCATATACTGCTCCATTAGCTCGGTTCTGACTAATGGCTCCCTGTCTCGGCCCTTCCAATTACAGAAGGGCACAAGACAGGGATGCCCACTTTCCCCCCTCCTTTTCATTTTAGCTATAGAACCCCTGGCCATTGCACTCAGATCCTCCAATCTTATCCCTGGAATTCAAGTGGGTAATGCCAATTATAAAACTTTTTTTATACGCAGATGATCTCCTTATTACTACTGAACATACCTCATTAGGGATCCAGACAGTCTTTAACATTTTGACTGATTTTGCAAACAGGAGTGTAGCCAGAAATTTCCATTTTGTACACAATCTCCAACAGTTACACCCCCCCATTAAAAAATGTATACATCCCTTCCAAATGGCACCCCCTTCCAAACAAGTCAGATTGTTGTCAGATGACTCCTCTTCTCTCTAAAGAGGTTATACATGTATTGACACCTCAGTGGCCTACATTAACCCAAATACTACAGATTAGAATGATAATATTAACAGAGTGGTTTATGGTTTGTGACAGGCATCAACAAAACTGTACACAAATGTGTACAGTGAGTATGCCTGTCACGCCCTTTGTTTGCAAATATATCTGGGCTAAAGCTAAATCAGTCCAAAACTGAAATCCTTCCACTGAATTCTTCAGCCTCTGAAGAAGAATTTATTGCCATGGGGCTTAAATGGTACCCCCCAAGGTATCAAATACCTCGGCATTATCTTACATCCAGATCCATCTAAAATGCTTGCAGCTAATTTCAGTCCCTTGATTGACACCCTGAGGCTTGAATTCGAAAGATGGAAAGCATTGAAGCTCTCATTTGCTGGTAAAATTGACTCGATCAAAATGATGGCTGCCCCCAAGATGCTTTACCTATTGGCTCATTTACCCATGTCTATACCTCAAAAATGGTTCCAGAAATTGGAGGCCCTGATGGGCAGTTTCCTGTGGGAGGGCACCCCCCTTGATACAGTAAACTTAAACTTTGACAACACTGGAAAAGGGGTGGCTGGGGACTCCCCCCTGGTTGCTGCGGTATCATATGGCCTTTGTTCTGTCCCAGACTCTTAGATGGTTCTCTAAAATTGGACAGGCCTGTCCAAACTGGCTTCATCTAGAAGCCTTCCTAACTCACTCTCCCTCCCCAGTGGTCACCCTCTATGGTAAGAAGAATTTACCCACGTGCCTTTCCCCCGCTGTATTATTATCGATAAAGTATTGAGGCAAGCAATGGCTCTGTTGGGCTGCCACATGGCTCCTTGGGATCATATGCCCATATGGATAACCCTGCCCTGAAAATAGGGAAATCCTCTTGAATTGGAAAATCTGGATGGGACAAGTTATCTCTTCAATACAGGACCTCCTAATCCCTGGTACTTCGGTTATAGATTCTTTTGAATCTCTGAAGGCACGATACCATCTCCCTACATCTCACTTTTGGAGATACCTCCAGCTAAGAGATGCCATATCTCACCTTCCAAATTTCCCCTCCCACAATATATCAGTGAAAAGCCCTCACCCCATTTTTTCATGGGGTAGGCTAACCAAGAATAGAGCCAGTCACATATATAGTGCGCTCTGAGAATCCACCACAGATCCCTCCCAAAAAGACAGATTGCATGGGAGAAAGAATTACAGATTTCCATCTCGGAACAACAATGGGAACAAGGATGGGTGCAAAGTCATTTAGCTTGCCGAGATGGGTGTACATGACTTATTATGAACAAGACCCTCCATAGATGGTATAGAGACCCGGCTAAACTAGTCAAGATGGGACTCATACCAGCAGACACATGCTGGAGATGTGGTAACCCTGGTGCCCACCTGTCTCATATACTCTGGGATTGCCCCAATCTTCAGCACTTTTGGACAGAAATCCAGGACATGTGCCAACAGGTGTTCCCCAATACAGGTCCGTACCCTCTTTTGCTCCTTTTGGGCTGCAGTAGCTCGACCATGCCCAAACACAGCCCTGCGGCACAATGGATCACAGTGGCTGGGGCACTGGCCAAGAGACTCATATTGAGGAGATGGAGAACCCCGGAGATTCCGACTGTGCTTGAGTTCCTCTTGGCACTTGCTCAAGAGGCCACATTCGAGAAGATCTCCAGTTTTGCCCAAGGCTCTTTAACCCGGCACGAAAATGTTGGCAGCCATATTTAAGGTCTAGTATTGCCACAATACACTCTCCAATGCTGTTTCTTAGATTTTCCCTCACAAATAGGTCTGAGTTGAGTATCAGAAGTCCCCTTGTCCCTTTCCTTAATCTGGTTATTTGTATGTTTCAGTTAAGATTGCCTTTGTACATAGTTGATATTGCAACATGCAGGGCAGATGAACATGCTTGAGATATAGAAGTTGGACTGCAAATTAGCCCTACTTGTTCCATCTCTCTCTTTGCTACATATGTATTTTCCTTTTCACCTGGCTCCTTCTTTTGGGGAGGAGTGAACCTACATCGGCTTATAAATTAATGGAGCCAAGGACTGTAACATCATCATTATGCTAAGATTCATGGTTTTTAAAGTCTGCAACCTATGGAGTGAATATGTGGCTATTGTACTCAGTTGCAGTGCTAAATGTTGTGATAAGATTCAGATATGTAAGTGCAATACTCTGCCTCTATGTGTGCGCATGTCCAAAATAATACTAATAAAATGTTAAACAACAAAAAACTTTGATTCCTGTTACAGTCAATGGTACAGGTGTCCCAGATCCATGAAGCTTGAACTTGGCGGTGAAGTTCAGCATAATAGTCAAAGTTTGCAATGAACCATGGGATATGAGGTTACATGTTGTTGAACAGCCAATGAGATGCTAGTTTTCTCATTCTGTGAGGGTAGTGTGTTTGAGAAAGACTTAGAGAGCAGAGCTTGTGCTACAGCTTAGAGTCAAATCTAAAAAATTGTATAAAACAGCATTTTGTTTGTCAAATTGCTTCAGAACTGTTACTCTGAGTGCTCATTGCATACACAGTGATTTTTTTTTGTTGCTTTTCTCTGTCCTGTATTGTTTATTTGCAGTATTTAGTTTTCTGTTGAAGTTGTGGTTTGGTGGCTTGTGTGGGCAGGGAAGAGTAGGAGCAGTTTAGAAGGCAGTTTTCTCTGAACAAAATCAGTTGGCAAGTGCCCTGTCATTTCTTTTTTTTCCTTCATCTTCTTGCTGCCGCACCAATAGCCCTCACAACGGATTCTCGCCTCGTCTTGGTGACCCACACCGGGAATGCCCCTCCTCCCAAGTTGGGCCTCAGAAGTAGACCCCACGGATGGAAGGTCAGGCACCGGGCCTGGCTCATACGTGGGCAGGCAATTTTTTCAGTTATTTTTCCCCAGCTAGGGACGCCCAATGATGCTAGCTGGAAAGCTGCCTGTCCCAGCTCCGCCCACATTGTGGCACTGCAACTTGTCCCCAGCCTCCACCGGGGCAACTGAACCGCACTAGCGAACCCCTCCGCAGAGAAGGAAAGCAGTCATCTGGATGCTTGATCCTTCTCCTCCTCTGCAACCCCTGCAGCCCATGCCTGTTCCTGAACATGGGTCGCCGGCATGGCGCAAGGTATGATGTCCAGCGCCTCAACCCTCAGTGCCACTGGGCCAGCTGTGTCCTGTCTTTTCTTAAGAAAAAACATCACTGTCCTCCTGGCTGTGATTTAACCCGAGTGATTTTTGTGTGATTGTGTGCACAACTGTATTTAGGACAAAAAAAACACTGTTCTCCAGACAGCAATTTAACCTGAGTGATTGTTGTGTCTCTCTATACACACCTGTATTTAAGAAAAATATCACTGTTCTCCAGACAGCAATTTAAGCCAAGTGATTTTTGTGTCCCTGCCTGCACAGCTGTTTTTAGGACAAAAAAAATCACTGTTATTCAGACAGCGATTTATCTCGGGTGATTGTTATGTGACTGTGTACACACCTGTATTTAGGAAAAAAAATCACTGTTCTCCAGACAGCAATTTAAGCTGAGTGATTGTTGTGTCCCTGCATACACACCTGTATTTAGGTAAAAAAAATCACTGTTCTCCAGATAGCGATTTAACCCAAGTGATTGTTGGGTCCTTGTCTTTACAATCATAATAACAAACTGTGAACTGTTAACAGAAAAAGAATAAACAGTACAAGCCAACATAGGAGTTCTGGCTGTTACCACAGAAAATCTAGATATGTACTTGGTATGCAGTGAGGACCAACCTGAGAGGAACATTTCAATGCCCAGAACAGAAGAGAGACAGACACAGAAAAAAAGATAAGAGTATCAAGCAAGCAAGAAATATAGAGGAAAATTGAACAACATGAGAAGAAGGAGAAAAAGAGAGGAAGAAAAAGGATCATCTTGACAAGTCTCCAAAGAGGAAAAGGAAGGGGCAAAACAGAGCAATGGTAGTCACAGTGGGATTTTTTTTTGCAGTTAGATTTTTCTGTTGTGTTATAGAGACAAGACATATATCACAGTGCATATATGAGCATTACATTCCATTCAGATTTTACATACTATAACATAGTAAGGTATTCACAGTTATTTCACAGTACTTAGAAGGGAAGGGAAGAAATCACAGACATGACATGGGACTGGGTTGTTACTTACAGGGTGGGGTACTGGGAGGATCTCATACTCTGTACCTATTATCAACAGAGGGTGGGAAGATATGAGGCTTGGACCACTCAAGGTGGCTTTAACATATCTTTACCTAAAGGGTTTACGGAATGAGAGGGTATATACTGAAGGTACTGCATAAACGGATCCCATTTGTACGAGAAGGCTCGCAGAGATGCTGCAGCCAAATGAGTCAGCTTAGAAAAACTAGCCAAATTAGCCATGGCTACTAACCAAGCCGTGAGTGAAGGTACATCACTAGTCCTCCATCTACATAAAGCAACCATTTGGCTTCCACTGAGGCTTGTATAAGCCATGACAGATGGGGGCTCGATGGTCTAAGTTCAGTGGGCGGGAGCCCCAGGATCCAAAAACTAGGGGAGGTGGGGACCTTTTGTCCTAGTACATGGGAACAACATGTAAGTATTTCTGACCAGAAAGGATGAATGGGTCACATTGCCACAATATATGAAGTAAGTCTGCTCCAGCCACATTACATCTCCAGCACATATCGTTAGTAAGTAAATTCATTTTTTTAGTACTACTGGAGTACGGTACCAGAGGTGTCTTATTTTATTTTGGATAAAGAAACTTCTGGGATCTCCACAGGTTTTTTTTGCTGTTAATCAGCCGCTTTGCCAAGCATCTTCAATAAAGGGAAGGTTCAACATACGTTGCCATCTTCCTTTGGCTGGTAGGGATGGATCTGATAAGGAACCCCTCATAAACCTATAAATATGGCCTACCAGGCCTTTCTGTGATTGTAGCCAGCTATCTAAAGGCAATTTGTTTTTCTTGGCTTTGCCATTACTTTGGCATATCTTACACGTGCATCCTCTTTTCAACCGGGTTGAAGAATAAACATGTCTCATTTGAAGATATCTCCAAACATCACTGGGACCCAAATTGTACTTCCCTTTCAGAAAAGTAAAACTATCTATGGTGTGGCCATCCCCCATTAGTATATCTTGTAGAGTGTTGATCTGCTTCCCCTTCCAGCTCTCCCAGAAAAGGGGTTTATGGTCAATGGTCCAGCCAGGGTTATTCCATAAAGGGACGTGTTTCCCCAGGTTCAAACAGGAGTTACATTTGGCCCCCACTTGTTGCCAGGCCTTGTGAGCTGCTTTTATTGTGAGCCAAAAATGAAAATTGGAGGGGAGGGGATTACCCATGTATCCAATCAGATGGGTCCCATGTAGGGCCATCCTCTCTATTGATTCCCATGCTGGTAAGTCGGAAGTATTTCTCCGAAGCAGTCTGCATGTTGCTTCTGCTGAGAATGCATATGAGAGTTGAAATAGTGCACAAGACACCCACAGTGGGATGTTTTTACAAAAATATTTGAAAAGGTGCCCAGGCTGAAAAATAGCAATCAAGGTTACCCATGTTGGTGTGACAGATGCTCATATATGGCCACCATAACCAAGCCAGTCAAGAAGTCACTAACAGTAGGAACTACAGGGCTACATCATTTCCATGGAATAAGATATTTAGCCTCGATGCTAGCCAGTCATAACCATTCCAATCATGAGAGTGGTAGAGAAGGAAATTCTTTATGTCAGCCCAGTAGAAAAAAAGCAGGAGAGTGTGGAAGGGTCAGCGTGAAGATCCATTCTGGAACATCATTCACCTGCATGCAGAATTGAGTAACATTGGGGCAGGACCGTAGGATATGGAGAGTTGTCATATCTTCGTCAATTATCATTTGGAAGAAGATGTGACCTCTGCAGAACTTCTAGAATGTGGTACTACCTGTGGAGTATCTTATTTTGTAAAAGTCAGTTAGGTACTGTATGACATGTACTGCTGCATGAGTTGATTTTCAACAATTGCTCCAAACCTGGTTGGGAATCAGGAAACCTAGGAAGGCTTCCCAAGCAGCTTTAGCATGGAGAGTCTGATCAGAAATCACTTCCCCTAATCACCGTGTAAATGTGCCCTGCCCTGCCCTTGGACTGTTTTAGCCATAAGGACAAGAAGCGTGAAGCAGGGGATGATATAAACTCACTTAAAGTCTTAGTCAGTTTAGAAAGGGCACTCCGTATTTGGAGGTATCGCCAGAATTCAGTCCTCACAAGACCATAACTGATTTGAAAGTTCCGAAAGGAGTCAAGGACATGACATTAGGGAACCAGTAGATCCTGGAAAGTAGAAATGCCCTTAGAATTCTAGACCAGCTAACTGAGTGGTTGTCCACCAATGGTTATGTCAGCATTATGCCAAAGGGGGGTACACATCTAAGAAAACAGATCCATATGTAACTATTTTCTGAGCTGTTGCCAGCAAAAACAGAAGCTTGTATTGTAGGAGATGGAAAAAGAGGATGGTGCTTTTACAAACCCGAAAAGAATGGGAGAGCCTGAGTCTTGCAGGGTTATTTTAATCTCTAGCCAAAGAGGAAGAGACAAGGGTACATCATTAAAATATTTAAGAATTTGAGCCATATAAATGCCCCAAAATAACCTTTAAACCAGGTGAGGCAATACAGCAATTTCATAAAACTGCAGAAAAATCTGAGCATAAAACAATTGTTCTAGTTTGTAAAATTGCATGAAATAACACAAAATGATGCAAATTTTCTAAAAGTGTGAACAATTGAATCAAAATACAGAGTAAGCATGTTTTCCATGTTTCTGCACCTTAGAATGTGTTGTTCTCAACACTTTAGAACCAGTAGAAAACCTTTAACAGGTGCAGTAATTAGTCTCTTGCTCTAATGAAAACACAGCAATAGAGCACGAGCTAAGCTGTACTCACACACATACCTGCAGTCATCAGTATCTCACACGCTGTAAAAAAAATACCCCTAAAAAACTACCACACAAATTATTAATTATTTGCTAATTAGAAATTAGGAAAACATGCTTACTATCATTAAAACACTTAATGTTCAGAACTTGCATGTTCATCACACTTTGTTAATGTGGTGACATCATTAAGGCACTCAAGTTTTGGTCTTGTGCCAAGGATGATATCACACTAACTCACTGTGGTGAACCAGTTTATTCTTAACACTTAGGGGTTAGTTATTCTCTTTTTCTAATTTTGCCCAGTACCCCTTGGGAGTGGCCTGGCTGCATTCAGCTTTCATCTGATTGGATGGCTAAGTGGCTCTCTGTGCAACCATGGATGGGACATTAGAGCACACACTTGGGAGCCAGGTGAGCTGGGACCAATTTTACTAGACATTGGCTCACTGTGTGACACTGAGTCACCTGAATTCCCTTGTACATTACTTTCAGATTTACCTTGGAGTACAAACAAGTCTGCACGGAAAGAAGATGTTGCATTTCAGTTGTAAATTTATTGGTATTCAAATTGTAAATAAAAATAAAATAAATAAAACTGCCACCCAATAGCATGCAGGAGATAGCTGGGTACAGGGAGATGAGACCTCATCTCCTGGAAATGGAACATGTCACAATTTTGTTACCATAGAAATGATCACTGCTTTTGTAGCCAGATATTTTTTGCGTTCACTGGGCCTCCTAATCAAACTAATACAGATGGCATTTCTTGAAGTGCAGTGGTGTGTGACTTCAAGCCAGCATGCAGACTGTGATATATGTCTGACTTCACTCAGGAGCAGTTCATCTAGAATCAGAGACCAGGTGTCGAAGTAAGATAACTTTATTGTTATAAAAAAAAATAACTGTCCACTGAATCCCATCTCCATGCAAGCACAAGCATGCTCTTTTGATTCTAAGTAGGGCCTTTCTTCACTATCCAGAATGCATGTCTTACCCACTTTTTCTCCATGTACATTAAATCAAGTGCTTGTGCCATGCTGAATTTGAGGGGCCACTTCCACCTTAAAATATGCTCACTCTGGTAATGGTGATTCCTTGAGATGATTGTTTTCTTGCTGATCTTTTCAAAGAGAAAGTCCAGTTTTCAGAAAAAAAATATTTTGGCATCAGCAGAACCAAATTGCAATAACTTCTAATGAAAACTTGAATCTCACTGCATTACATTCTTCATTACTGAATATATTTACATGATTAAAAATCATTTATATCACTTGTGAGACTTCAGCAAATTATCACACAGAGCCTCTGTACTTGTTATCCTCCTTACAGAGGTCTCTCATGCAGGGAGGTCAGAAGTGGAGTGTTCCACTTCACAGCCATGGGGAGGGCAGCTACATTTAACCGTGAAAATAAAAAAGAAAAACTAACACTTGCTTTAAATCCACTCTGGCTAACTCACGTAATTCATGATAATTTAATAGGGCCTCCAAAGACTTTATATTATGATATAAGAGAAACACAGAACATAGAAACATAGACTTTGATGGCAGATAAGGACTGCTTGGCCCACCTAGTCTACCCATTTCGCTACCTAGAGGATAAGCTGCAGATCCTATTTAACCAACAGCCTATTTCTTCCTACCCACACAAAAATTGTCTTATGTCTGTCCCATGCATTCTTGAATTCTCCCACAGTTTTAGACCCCACAACCTCCTCAGGAAGGCGGTTCCATGCATCCACCACCCTCTCTGTGAAAAAATACTTCTCACATTGCCCCTGAGCCGCCCTCTATCTTCAAACTGCATCCCTTCTTCTTTCACATCTCTTTTCTGAAAGATGATACCCTCTGGACTTTGTTGATTCCATTGAGGTACTTAAACATTTCTATCATGCCCCCCTTTGCTCAAGGGTATACTATTAAGCTCCTGTAGTCTCTCCTTGTATGGCTTCTCTTGCAGACCCTGCACCATTTTAGTTGCCCTTCTCTGAACTGCCTCCATCCTGTCTATGTCCTTGTGGAGATGGGGTATCCAGAACTGGACACAGTACTCCAGATGGGGTCTCACCAACTGTCTGTACAGGGGATAACAACTTCTAGTTTTCTGCTGGTGATGCCTCTCCCTGTATATCCCAGTATCCCCCCAGCCCTCCCTACGGCCCTCTCACATTGCTTGCCAACCTTAAGGTTATCTAATATGATTACCCCCAGGTCCCTTTCCATTGTTGTTGTTGTTACTACCTCCCCCCCTCATTGCGTAGTCTTCCCCTTGGTTTTTGTTTCCCAGGTGCATTATTTTGCACTTCTTTGCATTGAATCCAAGCAGCCATACTTCTGACCATTCCTACAACCTTGCCAAGTCCCTTCTCATCCTTTCCATACCTCCTTGTGTTGTATCAACCCTGTTGCAGATCTTTGTGTCATCTGCAAAGAGGCATACTTTTCCTTCCAGTCCCTCTGCAATGTCACTTATAAAGACATTAAAAAGGACTTGACCCAGTACGGAACCCTGCAGTACCCCACTAGTAACCCCTCTTTCTTCAGAGGTGACTCCATTTACAATTACTTTCTGTGTCCTGTTGTTCAGCCAATGTTTTACCCAGGCTACCACCCTGGGACCCACTCCCAGGCTGGTTAATTTGACTATTAATCTTTTATGTGGGACTGTGTCAAATGCCTTGCTAAAGTCTAGGTAGGCCATGTCCACAGCCCCTCCCTGGTCTACTACTTTGGTCACCCAGTCAAAGAAATCAATTTGATGCATCTGACATGACCTTCCGCTAGAACCCATGCTGCCTTGGGTCCTGTGCCCCACTGGTCTCTAGGTACTCAACAATTCTTTCCTTCAGAAGTGATTCCATCACTGTCCCTACCACAGAGGTCAAACTGACAGGTCTGTAGTTTCCTGCCTCTGTCTTGGTTCCACTTTTGTGAAGGGGAATCACATCTGCCTTCCTCCAGTCCTCAGGTACCACACCATCCTCCCATGGTTTGTTAAAAGGGTAGTGAGTGGTGTCACTAGTTCTCTGCTTAATTCTTTTAGAATTCTGGGGTGAATTCCATCTGGCCCAATTGCTTTGTCCACCTTCAGTCTTAGGAGTTCTTTCAGAACCCTTTCTTCTGTGAAAGGACTGGGATCGACCCCACTATCTAGAGTGCTTCTGTTAATTGGATTAGAGCACCGCTCCCACCTCCTCTTTTGTGAATACTGAACAGAAGTATTCATTCAGTATCCCTGCTTTTTCATTGTACCTCTCTGCCCACCCACCATCCATTCTATTCAGCCTCACTATCCTCCCTTGGTCTTTCTATGCTCCCTGATATACCTAAAAAAGGTTTTATCCCCCTTCTTAACTGAGTTGTCTATCTTTTCCTCAGTTTGCGCTTTTGCTATTCTGACTACCCTTCCTGCTTTCTTCTGCCTTAACTGGTACAGTTCTCTGTCCAGCTCCTTTTGTGTTTCCTTATACTTCCTAAATGCTGTCTTTTTCTCCCTAACCTTCACCGCCACCTCTTTTGAGAACCATAGTGGCTTTTTCTTTCATTTTGATTTGTTTATTTGCTTCACACAAAGGCTTGTTGCCTCTGTGATTGCAGTTTTGATATTTCCCCATTCAAACAACATGAAGTCTTGCTATATTATAGACATTAGCAGTTTGATCCAGCTCTAGAACTGCCCCTGCCCCAGAGTGAAATGGTTAAAACCATTCCAAAATAGAATTTTGGCACGAGAGCAGCTGTATCTGTGTCATTTCAAACTTGAACTGTCAGATTCTTTACTCTGCCTCAGTGAACAGTCATTCCAGAGATTTCTCCTTCTGCTCGGTTCATTTCTTGGTTTAAAAAGTGTTTTCTCGGTTGGATTTAACCGAGAATAGTTTTATTTTAGCCGCAAAACCGTTCAGTTCAAGCTCTATCTGTGGAAACCGTAAGTAAATGAAGGTTTTGTCTGTGTGGAACTTGTAAGTTATCGGTTCGGTTTTGAACCGATCAGTGGGTTTAAAACTCATTTAAAACTAAAAGTTACTATTTTAGAGTGCGGTTCCCGGTTCTTATCGGTTCTAAAAAACAGATTTATTACCATTTTTTCCAATACCCGTGACACGTTAGGAACTGATATAGGTTTCTTGCTGGCACTGCCGTTAGGGGCAAGTTTTTGGTTAGGCTGGCATTATGTCTGAGAAACCCAAAAGAAAAACTGGCACTGGTTTCAACACCGTGATGTTTGTGGGAAGTCTTTGCCAAGGCTGACCCACACACCACATGTGTTTATTGTCTGGGGTTTGACCACCTCCAGTCAGACTGCCAGGTATTAGAATTTCCTGCAGCCACCCTGGAAAAAGATAGGGCAGGCTCAGGACCGAGAGGCCAAAAGTCCGCTGACCCGGATGAGCCAGCCCGGTTCGGTGCCAACCGAACCAGAGGGAATGCCTCTGACCAGGGCCAGACTTCCTCGGCAAAGAAAAGCTGGTTCTGAGGAACCAATTCCAGTAAAGAAAACAAGAAAATCAGCAGGTCTGGAGTCCAAAATTCTTCTCCAACTGCTGCAGAGATAGCAAAGCCATACAAATTGTCCAGTCACTGTCTCAGGGTCTGTCCGAACCACCACTATCTGGTAAAAGGTCGGTTCGTCCGGTCCCAGTGGTTCAGGATTATGATATTGAGGAATTTTATGAACCAGAGGAGGGGAGGAGGATTATGAACAGTATGAATGTGGCTGGGAAGGTCTGGTGTGCCCATTGAACCGACATCTCCCCAGACAGACCTTTAGAATCTCCCTCATGCTGTCTGAGTCCCATCTCATTTTATCTTTTATAAAAGTTGCTGAAACCCTCCAGCTTCCTTTAGAAGAGGCTGTGATGAGCAAGAGGAGCCTGATTTTGTAGAAATGATGGATATTCCAGAGTCTAGGAGATTGTCTATTCCTTTACATAAGTCTTTTAGGAAACAAACAATTAAAATTTTAAAAGCTCCTAATTCTGTGCCTCCTGTAGATAAAAGATGGACAGAAGGTATACATTGTCAGGCCCTGATACAGAATTCCTTTCTCAGCAATGCAGTCATGTTAGTAGTTCAGGCTGCTGCCTGTGATAAAGCTAATATTCCTTGGCTTCACATCCTCCTGACAAGGATTCCAGGAAGATTGATGCCATGGCAAAAAACAGTATATGGCAGCCTCTCTGGGACTCAGGCAAGCAAATTATATGGCTTATGTAGCTAGGTATCAGAAATCTAGATTGATACTGTTATGCAGTTGGCCAAGCAGGCCCATGGCCAGCTGGCTAGTGAACTAGAACAGATGGCTGCTGATGGCATTGAAGCCTCTAAGGTTCAGTTTCATGCTGCTGTGGATGTTAATGATGTTTCCTCTAGGGTCATGGCCACATGTGTTGCTTTTCGTAGGTTGGCCTGGCTCAGGTGCACTAGTTTGTCACAGGATACCCAGACTAAGGCTATGGATTTTTCTGTGGTGGGAAATTCTCTGTTTGGAGAGCAGACAGAGAATTACATGAAGAAGATGAATGAATATAGGACTACTTACAAGAGTGCCCAGGCTAAGGAGCGGCAAGCCACTCCTCAATGGCATGCCCCCAGGGGTAGGGGTAGGCCTTTTCACAGGCCTTTCTACCAGACTCAGGCTTCCTCTGCCTATGCTCAGAGGGGCTTCTTCAGAGGCAGGGGCAGATGAGGGATGGGCAGACCTGCTCCCACCCCCCAGCCTAAAGCTCCTGAGAAACAGGCACCCTAATGGGGTGCCCAGGGCTGATTCTCCTGTACCAGTGGGGCAGGCTGGCTTACTTCAGTCAGAATTGGGCTTCTTTAACCTCAGACAAGTGGGTTCTGAAGTAGTAAGTCAGGGTCTGGTTCTCAGCTTCAAAAGTTTCCCAAGTTGAGAAGCAGACTTTTCTACCTGCAAGTGCTTCAGAGACCCTCGCTCTGGAAACAGAGGTCTCATCCCTGTTAGCTCTCAGAGCAGTAGAAAGGGTTCCTCCCCTGCATCAGGGCAGGGGTCTGTATTCCAGATACTTCCTTACCCCAAAAAAGACAGGAGAATGGCGGCCCATTTTAGATCTCCGATATCTGAACAAGCATCTTTTGAAACCAAAGTTCAAAATGGTAACTCTGGCAATGATTTTACCTTCCCTAAGGCCAGGGGACTGGCTAGCCTCCCTGGACCTCAAGGATGCCTATTTCCATGTCCTAATCAGAAGATCCCATCGAAAGTACCTCAGATTCAAACTGCCCTCAGGTCATTACCAGTTCAGAGCAATGCCCTTCGGCCTTACCTCTGCTCCAAGGGTATTCACAAAGTGTCTAGCAGTGGCCCACTTAAGGAGGCAGAGGATTGCTGTTTTTCCTATCTAGATGACTGGCTCATTGTAGGCCAGTCCCCAGAACAGGTAAAATCTCACCTGCAGGTCACCCAGCAGCTTCTCACCTCCCTGGGTTTTCTGCTAAACCTACAAAGTCAGTTCTGGAACCAGTCCAGGTACTCACCTTTATAGGGGCAGAATTGGACACAAGCTAGCCAGAGCCTTTCTTCCCCAGAAAGGGTAAGGAATTTAGTGGCTCTGGCTCTTCCTTCACTCTGCAGGTCTCGACCAGCAAGACACTTTCTGCAGCTCCTGGGGCACATGGCTGCATCCACAGCTGTTGTGCAGGGAGCCAGATTTCAGATGAAAGACATTCAGTTTCACTTGAGAACCTTTGGTCTCAGAGAAGAGACCCTTTCCAAGTTGGTCCCAGTGACTCGAACCTTGATCCTAGCTCTCCAGTGCTGGCAGGATCAGAGCAATTGAAGAGCAGGGTCCCTTCATTTCCCCTTCTCATGACTTGACTCTCACTACAGATGCTTCCTTCTGGGTTGGGAGCCCACATGGCGACCTTTCCACTCAGGGAGTTTGGTCCCCCAGGAATCTCTGCTCCACATCAATTTGCTGGAACTCAGAGCTGTCTTTTAGCTCTTCAAGTTTTTCTGTGTCTGTCCATGACAAGGTGATACAAGTCAGAACAGACAACACCACAACAATGTGGTACATCAATCAAACAGGGTGCACTCGGTCTTCGCCTTGTGCACCGAGGCAATGAAGTTGTGGTCTCTGGCCTATTCCCTGAACACTTCCCTCATAGCAGTTCATCTTCCAGGGAAGGACAATGTCCTAGCGGATGCCCTCAGTAGGATTTCCCAGGGCCATCACGAATGGTCCCTGGATCCTCAAGTGCTGGGGATAGTTTTTGCCAGGTGGGGCATCCTCAGATAGATCTTTTGCAGCCCCAGACAATCACAAACTTCCTCTGTTCTGTTGCAGGCCTCCAGTGCTGGGCCCAGTTCCCTGGATGCCCTTCTTCTGGATTGGGAGGAAGTTCCTCTATGCTTCCCTTTCCTCTCCTAGTCAAAGTACTAGTCAAAATCAGATCTCAGCCTTGCAGGGTGATTCTGATTGCCCGGATTGGGCCAGGAAGCCCTGGTACCCACTCCTTCTGTCTCTGACAGTCCATCTTCCCCTGTGCCTCCCAGGAATCACAATCTGTTGACTTGTGCCCAGGGAAGGGTTTGGTATCCGGACCTCAATCCTCAACCTCAAGGCCTGGCTCTTGAGGAGTTAGAGTTGCTGATTTACACCTCTCTCAGGGTGTTCTTGAGATCCTAAAGGCTTCCAGAAAGCCTTCCACTAGGGCTACTTATAGTTCTAAATGGAAAAGGTTTCCATTTGGTGTTGGGAAAATATTTCCCAGAATCTGCTGAATTGCCCATTTTGTTAGATTACATGGTACATCTTAATTCCTTGGGTCTCAGACCAGCTACCCTGAGAGTTCATTTGGCAGCTGTGTCTGCTTTTGTGTCAGCAGGAAAGTCATCCCCTCTTTCCTCTCATCCTGTCTTTTCCAAGTTTTTTAAGGGATTACTCCATACTAATCCTCCCTTTCGGGAACCGGCCCCTGCTTGGGACCTTAATGTTTGCATTGCCCAGTTAATGCAACCCCCTTTTGAACCTCTGTCTTCTGCAGAGCTTAAGTACCTAACTTGGAAAACTGTTTTTCTAGTGGCTATCACTTTTACCAGACGCATAAGTGAATTGCAAGCCTTGTCAGTGGAGACTGACTTTATTTCTACACAGGGATAAGGTAGTCCTTAGGACTAATAGGAAGTTTTTCCTAAGGTGGTTTCAGATTTCCATCTTAATCAATCTATCTCCTTCCAGTATTTTTCACTGATCACCCTCTTCGGGTGAGAGGAGGTTGCACAGCCTGGATGTAAAGAGAGCTCTTAGTTATTATATAGAGCGACTAAAGGTCACAGGTTCGAATCCTCCAACTTTCCTTACCTATGGTGAAGTTGGGAAAGGCAACCTGCCACTAAGAGAGATCAATAGCCAGGTGGATTGTCTCTTGTATCCAATTTGTTATCAGAAATGGGCAGAGCCCCCGTTTGAGGGCTCATTCTACCAGGGGTACAGCTGCGTCTCTAGCTGTTGCCAGAGATATCCCTTTATTAGAGATTTGCCAGGCTGCTACTTGGAAAACGGTACACACTTTTACCAAGCATTACTCCCTGGATGTCCAGGCCAGGAGAGATGCTCGGTTTGGCACAGCTGTTCTTCAGAGCCTATTCCCTAAGTAGGTTCTGCCCTCCTCCATGGAGGTACTGCTGTGTATTCTGCTAATGTCTATAATATAGCAAGACTTCATGTTGTTTGAAGAAAAAATTACTCACCTTAGTAATGTTGTTTCTTCTAATGGAGTCTTGCTATATTATAGACCTCCCCCCCAACCTGTCCCTCTCAGAACCTCTACTTGGTGGGGTGCGGGCAACTTAGTGTGGGCACTACTTATGTCCTGTTAGCATTTTGTCCCCTTTGGGACTTTGGGGGTGTGTATGTGTGTGTGTGTGTTTATTATACTTATGTTCCATTTTCATATTATTAGAATGGTGTTAGTATTTCTGGTCCCCTGACTTGAGTCTTGGGTGTTGGGACCATCAATGGTTGTTATTATTTAGGTAGCCATTTGGCTAGTGTAGGTTAAGCTTCACACAGACCTTAGTGAGTTTGGCTCATAAAGATCTGACAGTTCAAGTTTGAAATGACACAGATAGAGCTGCTCTCGTACAAAATTCTATTTTGGAATGGTTTTAACCATTTCACTCTGGGGCAGGGGCAGTTCTAGAGCTGGATCAAACTGCTAATGTCTATAATATAGCAAGACTCCATTAGAAGAAACAACATTACTAAGGTGAGTAATTTTTCTTGTTGCTCCACCCTCCTTCTAGTCTGTTTGTTAGTGCTTTTCTAAGGCACTCTCCCATCTTGCCAAAGTCGGCCCTCCCTGAAGTCCAGAACCCTCACTTTTGTATGGCTTGACTTTGTAGCCGAGTTTATCATGAACCACACTGTTTGGTGGTCACTTGCACCCTTCCATGAGGTTTGGACAGCCAGAAGAGCTCAGTTCTGCTTGGTAGCCTCTCTTGCCCAAACTTCACTTTCAGAGTTGTTTATACTATAAGACACCCCATGGAGGTTCTGTTAACTTATAAAAGAGTTCACCCTTATAGTTTATCTATAGGTGAGGCCTTTTGGAGCTGAAACCATACTGCCCATCATTTGCTCAGCAGCAGACTATGATGTCACAGGCAGGGGACGATGAATTTAGTGTCATATTCTGCCTCAGCTGTGCCAACTATAAAGCACAAGCATCCAGTTTTAAAGCAGATATACTTATTAGCAATGAAAATAATGGCTTACAAGTCAACATTCTTTGAAAGATTTTGTAGTTCAGGTAGTACTGATGCCAAGATTAAGTGCCAGGCAAAATTAGTAAAATCTGTTTTGCACACTTTCTGCAAAATTGTGTCTATTTCACATGATTTCATGCAGTTATTTTAGTAAGAACAGTGTGTTTAAAATGGGCAACTTTGGTAAAATTGCACACTTCTTTAAAAAAATCTTATTTTTAAAAGCAGAGTTGTGAAAAAATGCACTTTTCCTGAAATGTTAAAGAATTTATATTTTTAAAATACACAGTTTGGAAAACAAATAGTACTATGCAATAAAAGGTACTGGTGAAATCATACCAGATCTGGGTGCAGTTTCACAAAAAAAATTGTACAAGTGCAAAATTGGCAATTTCCTACAATTTCTCATGCATAATAAAAATGTCACCCATCGGCACAACCAATTTTTTTTTTTTTTTGCTCGCGACTGGAGTCATTAAATCCCTAAGACTTAATAAAATGATATGGTTTGTTGATGGTGCCAGACCTCACACTTCTCACCGTTGCCTACAGAGTCCCCATCCACTACCCTTAGACTGATATAGCCTGCAATAACAGCTTACCTCCATTATGTGGGGCACAGATGTTTTTCCTGTCACCTTTCCAAGTCCCATTCATTGCTTAGCCTCTGGGGGTGCTACAGAGCAAAGAGCTCTAGTCCTTCTTCCCCAAAGAAAAAGCACATCCCTCTTTGAGACACCAGCCCAGTAAGTATAAACCCCATGATTGTTCTCTGGTGTATGTGACAGACAAGGCAGCTGTCTGTTCTCATAAACACAACAATTGTATTTTTCTACTGTCAGCAAAACTATAGACAGAGAGCTGAACCTTAAAATATTTGCTACTTTGTCCAGCCTGGTGGCACAGAGGATGGAGGTGCTGGACACCTTACATCGCTGCACGCCTGTGACCTGGGTTTGTAACAACCTCGGGTCATTGGAGTGCCAGCATGGGAGGGATGATGGAGCAGGGCTGAGCATGCCAGTGGGCAGCTCTCCCTCCTGAGGGTGGTGAGGGTGAGTTGACACCCCCTGTAGTTCTGCTCCCACAGGTGGAGGTCTGGTGGGTATTGCAGGTGGAGATTGGGTGGCAAAAGTATTGGGAGGTGGAAAGGGCTGAGCTGGCACTACGGGGTGTGAAGCATGTCTCCACACACTAGCATGGCCATGTGTCATGGCATCGGGGGGTCAGAGGAGAAAACCATAAAAATACAGATGTGTCCCCATCACCTGTTGGTGGGAGGAGGTGGTGGGGACCAAAAACCTCAATTAAAAAAAACAATATTTGCTACTTCCCAGTCACTGTAATACACAGATGGCATTGTGTTTGTTTACAGAGCACAGGTGGATGCAGAACGGAAACTCTACAAGTAACGGCTAATTTACCCAGTAAAGAGGAGTTGCATCTTAATAAACATAAGCCCATTTTTAACCCCTAAAATAACTACTTATGACTTCTATCTGAAATATCTTTAGCATGTTGCCATCGCAACCTCAGATCTAAAGCCTGTCAGTGCAGCAAAGCACCACCAAGCCACTATGCAGGGAACTGATCAGGTTAAGCCTGCTGATCTTGGGGAGCTGAGACTGGGATTGGACACCTAGCCCCTTGCTGAAAAGCTTTCCCAGTTCCCTCATTTAATGCTACATTTGTTGATTTACGGGTTCAGTATATTGCTGTTAGCAGTCAAATGCTACTCTCGCCATCACAGCACTGACTGTTTAAAGAGCCCCCGGGCCCTGGGTCCTGACTCTGTTAGGACTACTTTGGAAAAAAGTTTACTGTTTTGACACAATTCTGTTTCTACCGTATTTAATTTTTTTTTCCTGTGATCATCACCCTTATTTCATTATTGCTAAAGTCATTTGCACAAAAACAAGACCTCTGCCCTATTTGCTTTGGCTGCTTATCTACACTTGACATTACAGTCCTCTGCTTGTGACATCACAGTCTGTTGCATTGCAGATGAACATGACATCATAAACAAGGGATCATGTTGTTAAGCATAGATAAGCAGTTAAAGCAAATGAAGTGTTGTGGCAGTTATCCTGTTTTCATGCAACTGTCTTCAGTAATTAAGAAATAGGATAAAAAATATAGAAAATATATGGAATATAAACTGAAGCTAATCTAAATCTTACTTTTCTTTATGTTTTTCTACTGGTGTTAGGGCTGTTAAATTCTTTGTTACCATTTCAGCAGCAGTAGAGTGGCTTTTGTTTGTTAGGAGCTCTGGGATAAATGCTGTTGACAGTATTTTTCATATTTAAAATGTTTTTCTTTAATGTCATTTGTGGTGATTGTAAAAAATGTCATTGTTGTCTCCAGGAAGGTGTAACATTCATTTGATAGATGCTGGTTGGAAGTCAGTACAGTCATCACAGTTCTTTCATGACTGGTGAAATCTGATGTTAGTTAATTTCATTACTAATTTTTTAACAATGTCTGTGAGTGTCTTTTGTGGTGTCTGATCTTGGGACCTAGGTGTTATTTCTGAGCATTTTGGCTGCTTTGGTGGCATTTATTTTTTTAGTTAAACATTAACTTTTCTAGTGATGTTGGCCTAATACACAATAGTGTATCAGATGTTATTCCTCTAATTCTTGTTGTTTCCTGCTTACATAGAAACATAGAATTTGATGGCAGATAAGGACTGCTTGGCCCACCATCTGCCCATTTTCCTACTCTAATGGATAAGCTGCAGATCCTAGTTAACCAGCAGCCTACTTCTTTCTACCCCACCCCTAGAATTGCCTTATGACTGTCCCATGCATGCCTGAATTCAGACACTGTTTTGACTCCACAACCTCCTCCGAAGGCCATTCCATGCATCCACAACCCTCTCTGTGAAAAATACTTCCTACATTACCTCTGAGCCACCCTCCCCCATCTTCAAATTGTGTCCTTGTTCTTGCACACCTCTTTTTTTGAAAGATGCTACCCTGTTGGACTTTGTTGATTTCCTTGAGGTCCTTGAAAGTTTCTATCATGTCCCCCCTCTTCCTCCTTTCCTCGAGGCTATGCATATTAAGCTCCTTAAGTATCTCTTCATATGTCTTCTGGTGCAGACCCTGCACCATTTTAGTTGTCCTCCTCTGGACAGCTTCCATCCTGTCTATGTCTTTGCAGAGACTGGGTCTCCAGAACTGCACGTGGTACTCCAGATGGGGTCTCACCAACTGTCTGTACAGAGGGATAACAACTTCCTGTTTTCTACTGGTGATGCCTCTCCCTATGCATCCCAGTATCCCCCAGCCCTCCTTACTGCCCTGTCACATTGCTTGCCCACCTTGAGGTCATCTGATATGACTACCCCCAGGTCCCTTTCCATTTTTGTTGTTGTTAGTATCTCACCCCCATTGTGTACTCTTCCCCTGGGTTTTTGTTTCCCAGGTGCATTACCTTGCACTTCTTAGCATTGAATCTAAGCTGCCATACATTTGACCATTCCTCTAACCTTGCAGAGTCCCTTCTCATCCTTTCCACCCACCTTGTGCATCAACTCTGTTGCAGATCTTTGTGTCATCTGCAAAGAGACATACTTTTCCTTCCAGTCCCTCTGCAATGTCGCTTATAAAGACATTGAAGAGGACCGGTCCTAATACTGAACCCTGCGGTACCCCGCTAGTAACCCCCCTTTCTTCAGAGTGGACTCCATTTACTATTACTCTCTGTGTCCTATTCTCCAGCCAATTCTTTACCCAGGCTATCATCTTGGGACCCACTCCCAGGCTGGCTAACTTGTGTATTAATCTTTTGTGTGGGACTGTGTCAAATGCCTTGTTAAAGTCTAGGTAGGCCATTTCCAATCTACTACTTTGGTCACCCAGTCAAAGAAATCCATTAGATTCGTCTGGCATGAACTTCCCGCTGTGAATCCATGCTGCCTTGTGTCATGTGCCCCTCTGGCCTCTAGGTACTTGACAATTCTTTCCTTCTGAAGTGATTCCATCATTTTCCCTATCACTGAGGTTAAACTAACAGGTCTGCAGTTTCCTGCTTCTGCCCTGCTCCCACTTTTGTGAAGGGGAATTACATCTGCCCTCCTTCAGTCCTCAGGTACCACCCCATCCTCCCATGATTTGTTAAAGAGGGTAGTCAGTGGTGTCACTAGTTCTACCCTTAGTTCTTTTAGAATTCTGGGATGAATCCCATCAGGCCTCATTGCTTTGTCCACCTTCTGTTTTAAGAGTTCTTTCAGAACCCTTTCTTCTGTAAATGGGCTGGTATCAACTTCTGTATCCAGAGTGTTTCTATTGTTTGTTTTAGGTACTCCCTCCTCATTTGTAAATACTGAGCAAAAATATTTGTTTAGTATCTCTGCCTTTCACAGTCACCCTCGACCACCTCCTTCCCTTTATTGAGCCTCACTATCCCTTCCTTGGTCTTCCTTCGCCCCTGATGTACCTATGAAAGGTTTTATCTCCTTCTTAACTGAGTTGGCTGTCTTTTCCTTGGCTCGGGTCTGTGCTGTTCTGACTGCCTTCCCAGCTTCCTTTTGCTTTAACTGATACAATTCTCTGTCCTGCTCCTTCTGTGATTCCTTGTACTTCCTGAATGCTTTCTTTTTCTCTTGAACCTTCACTGCCACCTCCTTTGAGAACCATAGTGGTTTCTTACATCATTTTGTTTTGTTTATTTACTTCATACAAAGGCTTGTTACCTCTGTGATGGCAGTTTTTATTATTCCCCATTGTTCTTCCACCCTTCCTTCCTGCCCATTTGCTACTCATTCCTTAGGCACTCACCCATTTGGCAAAGTCAGCCCTCCTACAGTCCAAGTACTTTTGCCTTTGTATGGCTTGACTCTATTGCTGTGTTTATTGTGAACCATACTGTTCAATGGTCGCTAGTTCCCAGATGGCTACCCACTTCTACATCTGTGATCCTCTCTCCAGCTCCATTTGAGAGAACCAGGTCTAAGATTGCTCCTCTCAAGTGGGTTCCAATACTAGTTGTCTAAGGCCTGCCCCTGTAGGCATCTAGAATAACCCACTCTTAGAAAGTGGCTGCTGCAACTGCACCCAGTTAACATCTGGCATATTCAGATCACCCAACAGCAATATCTCACTTTTTCTGCCATTCTAAGTATACTTTTTATCATTTCCTTGTCCATTTCCTCCCCTGAGAGGGTATGTATACAACCCTGTATGGATTGTGGTGCCATTGCCTGTCTCCAAATTGACCCACAGTGCTTCTTCTCATCCCTGTTTACCCTTTTGTTCTGTTGCTTTGATTCCTTCCCTTATGTAAAGCTACTCCTCCTCCTCTTTACTGTCTCTGTCCCTCCTATAGATAGTGTATCCTGGTATGTTTATGTCCCAGTCATGGTTCTGTGTGTACCATGTTTCTGTGACTGCCACGATATCCAGATGTTCCTCCTCCATCAAGGCCACTAATTCAGGAAGCTTGTTACCCAGACTACGGACATTGGTACTCATTGCTTCCATTTTTGATGGCTTTACCTTCTGTGACAGCATCCCCACTGACCTTTCTACTTTGGTCTTTTCCTCATTTAGTACCCTATTTTGTAGGGGAGGCTGGGATTTTCCTGCTGCTTGTCAATGCCTCCCCTTTGACTTGTTTAAAAACTTGCCAATGAAGCATTTAAACCGATTGCCCAAAGACTTGTTCCTTCCTGGACAGATGCAGACCATCCTTCCAGTATAGGCTGGTGTCTCTCAGGTGGAACCCCAGTCCCCAATGAAGCCAAACCCTGTGCTCCACACCATTTTTTCAACCATTCATTAAATTGCATGGTCACGACTACTCGCCCTCACCCATGCCATTGACAGGCAGCACCTCTGAGAAGGATACTATGTGTGCTACTTGTCTTAGGCCCCTCCCCAACTCTACAAAGTCCTCCTCTGCAAAGAGACAAACCTACCCTCTAGTCCATCTGCAATGTCACTGATGAAGATATTGAAGAAGACTGGCCCCAGGACTGATCCCTGAGGTACCCCACTTGTGACTTGCATCTCTTCTGATTGTATACCATTTACCACCACTCTCTGTTTTTTGCCCGCAACCAATTTACCACCCAGTTGACCAACCTCTGACCCACCCAAGCCAACCCAGCTCATTAATCAATCTTCTATGTGGAACAGTATCGAAAGCTTTGCTGAACTCAAGGTAGGAGACATCAGCTGCACCCCCTTGGTCCACCACTCTGGTTACCCAGTCAAAGAAATCTATGAGATTAGTTTGACAGGACCTTCCTGTTGTAAATCCATGCTGTCTTGGATCCTGTGATCCTATGGATTCCAGGTGTTGCACTATTCTTTCCTTAAGGAGTGCCTCCATAATCTTGCCCACTACCGAGGTAAGACTGACTGGTCTGTAGTTCCCTGCCTCCTCCCTGCTACCACTCTTGTAGAGTACAATCACATGTGCCCTTCTCCAGTCATCTGGGGCATCTCCTGTGCTCAGAGACTCACTAAACAGTTCTGATAATGGCTCTGCTAGTTCCACCCTTAGCTCCTTTAGTACCCTGGGATGTATGCCATCTGGTCCCATTGCCTTGTCCACCCTGGAGCTTAGAAAGCTCTTGTACTCAACTCCTATGCATTGTCCCTCAAGGGACATTTTTGATGGTTCTCAGACATGCGGTGGGTTCCCTGAAGAAACATCTTATAGGCATCCTGGTGGAAGGATGATCTGGAGGCAGAGTACAGAACCCATTGAGTACCCCAGAATATGATGAAGCAGGTACTACCCTTTGTGGGCAGAAGCAACAAGGTAGGAGAAGCATCACTGAGAATGTTGATGGAAAGGGAACCTTCATAAGGAAATGAAAAGTGTCCATGGCCTGTTTGCTGGAACTTCATCCCAGGAGGGAAGAACATGCAGGCTCCTGGATGCACACCATGACTTTGATGTTGTGCATGCTCTGTGAGGCCACTGGCACTCAATTTCTCCTAAGGGCATGGGGGAGTTTAGAGAGGTAAATGCCAGTTGCGGTGGTCTCCCCTATGGGTAGTTCACACTGAGGGTTTGAAGGCCATTACAGCATGCTATAACTGCAAATAGAAGTTAAGAAAAAGAGCTTTAGGTGATTCATACTGGACTGAAGAACAGCACAAAAGACAATAGGGAATACCTGAGCACAGAATTACCCAATAAGAGAGATGGCTCATCTGAGTTCATTTGACAATGAAATGGAAAAATAGTTGGATCAAGACTGTGTGCGATGGTGGAACTGCTGAAAGCAAGAGAGGAACTGCAAGAATCATAATGAACTGCTTATTAGCTGCGTTATTGAAATATTTTGGTCAGTGATTATCAAGCAGTACAAATAAATATTATCCAAAATTGTCCCCAGATAAAGTTAAGTGCTTTCAGTTCAGTGGTTTTATGTATTTTTTTCACCCACTGAAGGTGCCCACGTCCACTATCTCTTACAGGCAGTATGCAACCCATAGCTTTTGAGTACAAAGGGCTCTCATGAGCAGACCATCTGTACGCTTAGACAAGGGAGTACTCTGGGCCATCATTAGTCCCATTCCAGGGCAATAATGCAGGGCATTCACTGAGCAGCTTAAATGTGGGTTGCATAATAGCCAGACTTCAGTCAGCAAATGTTATGTGAGTGGTGCAGTTGGACCCTGAATAAAGTACCATGTAACAGATAATCTCTAAGGATCGTGCCTGCTCTTGTTTTTCCAAAGCCCCTGGGAATTCTTAGATGCAGATGGATTGAAATCAATGCTTAAAACACAAACAAAAGCAGTGATAGTAAAGCCTTTACTATAACTCCCCCCCATTGTGTGGGCTTACCTGTTGGGCAATGTAGAGCCTTGCCCCACCATTGGACTGCTGTGGCAAGTTACCTAGTCTGTGGTCCCCAGGGATAGTGCAGCAGGGATCTGAAAGCAAAGAGTGAGCCAACAGATCATCATCATCTTCTGTGTCACAAAAACATGGCTCTATTGCACTTCAGAGGTTGCTGTCTGTCGCTGATTGCCAAGCATAACCCCAGCTTACAAGGGAGTAGGAATTTCCACTGCAAACCCGACTGGACAAGACACTCAGCATGATCATATACAATACACTGAAGGCACAGAATCAATATTAAGTGCAGGAGCCCATTAAAAAATAATCATATGGTGCCAGTGCACTGCAGCAAGCATTAACTATATTTGTGCAGCCTGATCTCCATCACTACTGCAACAGGGGTCAGGGGTCACACCATCAGCCATTCAGGTTATAGTACCTGGAAGGGGAGCTAAAAGGAGCTCATGGGACACTGGAGGACTATACTCATCATGACACAAATTTCTGAAAAATGATCTACTGACTGGCAGACCTCAAACACTGCCTAAATTGATTGACAGTTACAGTATGTGGACCATTCAGGAGCTCAGAGGCCTCAGTGAACAGCAGGTGCTCATACTGAACCTAAGAAGATCTGAGTGTGATCCTGAAGGTAGCAGTCTACAAATGACTGCAGTGAGAAATAGCCTGGGGAGCTTTACAGGGCAGACTGTGGTCTGTTAGAGAGAGGCAGACTACTGCTTGTAAAAGAAGGTCATCGTGAGCTAAGAATTGTACAGTATTGAAACTGATGGCTGCAGCTTGTCAAAAACTGTTTTCTGTGCTGCAAGCCACAATCACAGAACTGTGACCCCAATCCACCTAGGGAGTCACCTAGATAGCATTGTGTCCAGGTACCAATTATCACCACACACTAGAGACTGTATGCAAGGATTTGGTGCGTGGGGTGGTTTAAGGTCATGTTTCACCAGCAGAGCTGTCCTGTAAAGAGAGAGACTGTGTGCTGAGTTTGGAGATCATGACTTTCATGAGAGGTATGACTGGGACTAGAGACAACAGCCATCTGATAGCCTATGCCAGAGGCCTGCCCTACAGAGGAAGCAAAGAGAGTGAAACCAGCCCGAGGACTCCCAGTGAATTGCGCCATCCCCCTGTACATCAAGGAAGATCCCCTGATTTGGGAAAAGGTGAGTTAATTCAGGGCTTAAACTGCACTTATATCAAATATTATAGTTGAAAAAGCATTTATTGGTCTAGGCCATTTGGTCAAGATTTGGAAACACCCATGTGGATTTCAAAACCTTCAGGTTTTGTGCTGTAATTTGCAAGCATTGCATTTATTATTTTCAGTATACCACTGTTGGACAACCACATGCAATGTCATCAGAGCCACACTGTTTTTACAGATGGGTACCCAATAAAGCACTGGGAGCTCCCACTAATAGAAGATTTGCACTGTTGCCAATGGGGAGATGGTAGTGCCCCAAATACTGTACAGGTAAGCAGAAAAGGCATCAGTACTGTATGTATGTAGTTTGTGGGTGGGTTGCCATTAGTGGGCTGAGAGTTAGAGGGCAAGTAATCACAGCCAATGGAGCAGTAACATTGGCTGCCAGTGAAGGGCACAGGGAGGCAGACCATGATTATGTCTGGGCTTAAGACAGCAACAAAGAGCCAGCTGGACAGCACTTTCTGTATCATTAAAAAATGTGTTCTTTTTCTCATTTAGGATCCTACAGTCCTAAATAAAACTGTTCTTTTGTTGTAATTCCTTGCTAGAGTGATTATTGTTTAAAGTGATAAATTGCATGCCCATCAGAATAACTGATATTGCACTACATTGGTTCATGTGTTGGACAGGCAGACTCGATGGGCCTAGTGGTTCTTATCTGCCATCAGATTCTATGTTTCTATGTTTCTATGGATGATCCTGTGTTGAGGTGGGTACATGCTGCATCCTAGGGATTGTGCTATACAGTTGGTTCCTGCTTGTGAAACAGCTGATGGACACAATTGACATAGTGTCCCTTCTGATGGTAAATTACAGTATCATGTTAAAATGCTGCTATGATAACTGCTTATTTTGAAATATTAGTGTGATCTGCCTGTCTCAGAATGGTGCACTCACTCTTAAGCTGTATCTACTGTAAAGTTTAAAATCCAATATGTAATCCTACCATGCTCTATCTTCTCATACATCCTATGAGAGAAGCCTGGTTGGAGTTTTTGTACCAGTGGGGAGCCTATATTCAAAATAGGCAGCACCATTTTCAGGAGATCTTGTGTCTCTGTGACATCAATGCTTCACTGGTGAGGTGCTGCCAGCTGACAAGGTGTGTGAGAATACTTCTGAGTGACTATTTAACAAAGTATTTGTATTCAGGACCCCAAAATATTTGTTTTCAGCATTTGTTCTGTGAGACAAATATAGATTTAAACAGACATAAAAATTATTTAAGAAGTATTTTCATTCCGAGGAGACTGGACCTTGTCCATAGCTACCCCACCCCTAAGTCAAGTCCCACATTCTCCCCTTTCATGTCCCACTATTCCCGAAACAGTAACATCCCTTGTCTGGCATACTGCCAAGCCTTCCTCACAGATGCTGTCTTTCAAACAACATGAAGTCTTGCTATATTATGACAATTTCAGTATGATCCAATCTTGGAACTGCTCCGGAGATGAAATAGTTAACTTTCCATGAAGCATGGAACTCTGAGCGGGAACTCGGTTAGGAAGCTCTGTCTGTTGTGCTTCAAACATAAACTGTCAGATTCTTTACTCCGCCTCACTGAACAGTCGCTCCGGAGATTTCTCCTTCTGCTCGGTTCATTTGTCGGTTTAAAAAGCATTATTTTATCGGTTTTCAATTGAAAATTAACCGAAATTAAAATGCAACCGGTCGGTTCAAGCTCTGTCTGTGAAACCGGACCCACTGGGTTTCAGCACTGTAGTGTTTGTGGGGAAGCTTTTACTAAGGCTGACCCACACACCACATGTGTCTATTGTCTGGGGTTTGACCACCTCAATTCAGATTGCCAGATTTGTAAGAATTTCCCTGCTGCCACCATAGAAAAGAGAGTTGGTAGGCTCAGAGAAAGGGAGGCCAAAAAGTTCACTGACCGGATATAGCAAGCCAGTTCGGTACCAACCCGAACCGGAGGAGTCCCCTCGACCAGGGATATTTCCTCAGGCAAGCGAAGAGCGGTTCTGAGGAGCCGGGTTCAACAAAAAGGACTAGAAAGTCAGCTAGCTTAGAGCCAAAAGTTCTCTCCCCAACTGCTGAAGAAATAGCTAAAGCAATTTAAATTGTCCCTTTCCAGGTTCCATTCCGAACCCGACTTTCATCGAGGGAGGTGTTCGGTTTGGCCGGTTCCATCGGTTCAGGATTATGATTTTGAGGATTTTTATGAACCGGAGGAGGGGGAAGAGGAATATGAGGAGAGTGAATATAGTTTTGAAGATCTGGATGTGCCCATTGAACCGGGTATCTCTCCAGATAGACCCTTAGGGGTTTCTCCTCCCAGGCTTTCTGAGTCCCCTTCTCATTTTATTTTTCATAAGAAAGTTGCTGAAACTCTGCAGCTCCCTGTTGAGGAAGCTGTTGATGACCAAGAGGAGTCTGACTATGTAGAAATTATGGATATTCCAGAGTCTAGGAGACTGTCTATTCCTTTACATAAATCTTTTCGGAAACAGACAGTAAAAGTTTTAAAAACTCCTCACACTATACCTCCTGTGGATAAAAGGATGGACAAGAGGTATACCTTATCAGGTTCCGACACTGATTTCTCACTCAACAATGCAGCCATGTGGGTAGTGCAGGCTGCAGCCTCAGACAAGGCTAATATTCCCTAGCTTCACACCCCTGAGAAGGACTCCAGGAAGACTGATGCTATGGCAAAGAAACAGTACATGGCAGCATCTTTGGGACTCAGACAGGCAAATTATATGGCTTATGCTGCTAGGTACCAGAAATCCAGATGGGATACTGTGCTGGCTCTAGCAAAACAAGTCCCTGACCAGCTTGCCAGGTAGCTGGAACAGGTGGCTATGGATGGTATTGAGGCATCCAAGGTGCAATTTCATGCTGCAGTGGACTCTAATGATGTTTCATCAAGAGTCATGGCTACATCTGTGGCTCTTCGCAGGATGGCCTGGCTCAGATGTACTACCCTGTCTCAGGATACCCAGTCTAAGGCCATGGATTTTCCTTGTTAGGCAATTCTCTGTTTGGGGAGCAAACAGAGAATTACATGAAGAAAATGGATGAATATAGGACCACCTATAGGAGTGCACAGGCCAAGGAAAGGCAGGCCACCTCAAAAGCAGCTTCTAAAGGCAGGGGCAGGCCTTTTCATAGGCCTTTTTACCAAACCCAAGCTTCCTCTTCCGCCTATGCCCAGAGGGGGTTCTTTAGAGGGAGAGGCAGACGGGGTACAAGCAGGCCTGCTTCCACCCGTCAGCCCAAAGCCCCTGCCAAGCAGACACCCTGATGGGGTTGCCAGGGCCGATTCTTCTCTACCTGTAGGGAGCAGGCTGGCTTACTTTGTCCAGGACTGGAAGTCTTTAACATCAGACAAGTGGGTACTGGAAGTAGTAAGCCAGGGACTGGTTCTCAGCTTCAAAAAATTTCCAAAGCTGAGAACTAGACCTTTTCCACCTGCAACTCAATCAGAGGCACTCGCCCTAGAGGCAGAGGTCTCTACCCTCCTGGCTCTCAGAGCCGTGGAAAGGGTTCCTCCCCTACACCAGGGCAAAGGTTTGTACTCCAGGTACTTCCTTACCCCAAAAAAGACAGGAGAATGGTGGCCCATCCTGGATCTCAGATACTTAAACAAGCACCTTTTAAAACCAAAGTTCAAATGGTGATTCTGGGAATTATCTCACCTTTCTAAGGCCAGGGGACTGGCTAGCTCCCTGGACCTCATGGATGCCTACTTCCATATTCCCATCAGAAGCTTCCATCGAAAGTACCTCAGGTTCGAGCTGCCCTCAGGCCACTACCAGTTCAGAGCAATGCCCTTCGGCCTCACTCTGCTCCAAGGGTATTCACCAAATGCCTGGCAGTAGTTGCCTACCTAAGAAGGCAAAAGATTGCCATCTTTCTTTACCTGGACGATTGGCTCATAGTAGGCCAGTCCCCAGACCAGGTCAATTTACATCTTCAGATAATGCAGCAACTGCTTACCTCTCTAGGTTTCCTTCTGAATCTCTCTAAGTCAGTTCTAGAGCCTGTCCAGCTTCTTACCTTCATAGGCGCAGAACTGAACACACAGGAGGCCAGGGCCTTCCTTCCTCTGGACAGGGCAAAGACCCTAGTCTCCCTGGCCTCCTCATTCACCCTGCAGATCTTTCAACCAGCAAGGCATTTTCTGTAGCTCCTAGGACACATGGCTGCTTCCACAGCAGTTGTGCAGGAAGCAAGATTTCAGATGAGGGACATCCAGTTCCATTTGAGAGCTTTTTGGTCTCAAAGAAAGGATCCTCTTACCAAGTTGATCCCAGTAACTCGAACCCTGATCCAAGCCCTACAGTGGTGGCAGGATCAGAGCAACCTGAGACAAGGAGTTCCTTTTGTCACTCAGTCTCACCCTAATCCTTACTACAGATGCATCCTCTTGGGTTGGGAGCTCACATGGGCGACCACCACCCAGGGTCTGTGGTCTCCCCAGGAATCTCTGCTCCACATCAACCTGTTGGAGCTCAGAGCAGTTTTTCTAGCACTTCAAGTTTTTTCCAAATCTGTTCAGAACAAGATTGTACAGGTCAGAACAGACAACACCACTACAATGTGGTACATCAACAAGCAGGGGCACTCAGTCTACGGCCTTGAGCACAAGCAATGAAGTTGTGGTCTCTGGCTTACTCCCTGAACACCTCCTTACGGCAGTCCACCTCCCAGGCAAGGACAATGTCCTGGCAGATGCTCTCAGCAGGATTTCAGGCCATCACGAATGGTCACTGATCCCCTGGTCTTGGGAGTAGTATTTCCAGATGGGGCACCCTGCAGATAGATCTTTTTCAGCCCCAGACAATCACCAACTTCTCTTTGCTGCAGGCCCCAGTGTTGGGCTCACTCTCCCTGGATGCCTTAGCCTCAGTTGGGAAGAAGTTCCTCTATGCCTTCCTCCCTTCCTCTCCTGTTCAAAGTGCTAGTCAAAATCAGATCCCAATCCTGCAAAGTCATTCTGATAGCTCCAGATTGGGCCAGACAACCCTGGTATCCACTCCTACTGTCCTAGCAGTCCATTCTCCCCTGTGCCTTCCAGGAATCACAATCTATTAACCTGTGCCCAGGGACGGGTTTGGTATCCAGATCTCAAATCGCTCAACTCAAGGCTTGGTTCTTGAAGAGTTAGAGTTTGCTGATTTACACCTTTCCCAAGGTGTAATGGATATATTGAAGGCCTCAAGGAAGCCTTCCACCAGGGCTACTTACAATTCCAAATGGAAAAGGTTTTCCATATGGTGCTCGGAAAGCATGTTTCCCAGACTCTGCTGATCTACCCACAGTCCTGGATTATATGGTCCATCTGAATTTTCTGGGCTGAGACCAGCTACCCTGAAGGTGCATTTGGCAGCTGTGTCTGCTTTTATTTCAGCAGGTAAATCCTCTTCTCTTTCAGCTCATCCTGTATTTTCCAAGTTTTTAAGGGGTTGTTCACACCAACCCTCCATTCAGGGATCCTGCCCCTGCCTGGGATCTTAATGTTTGCATTGCTCAGCTTATGCAACCCCTGAGCCCTTGTCTTCAGCTGTGCTTAAGTACTTGACTTGGAAGACTGTGTTTCTGGTAGCCATTACCTCTGCCAGATGCATAAGTGAATTAAAAGCGTTGTCAGTGGAGCTGGATTTTATCTCCTTTCACAGAGATAAGGTGGTCCTCCGGACTAACAGGAAGTTCCTACCTAGGTAGTTTCAGATTTCCACCTTAATCAATCTATTTCTTTTCCAGTGTACTTCACTGACCACTCCTCCTCCTCTGGTGAGAGGAGGCTGCACTGCCTAGATGTGAAGAGAGCCCTTAGTTACTAAATAGAGCGTACCAAGGGTCACAGGTTTGACTCCCTCCAACTGTTCCTCACTTATGGTGAGGTTGGTAAAGGGAAGCCAGCCACTAAAAGATCCATTGCCAGGTGGATTGTCTCTTGTATCCAATTCTGCATGAAAATTTGGTAAAGTTCCCCTCAGGCCTGAGGGCTCACTCTACCAGAGGTACAGCTGCTTCTCTGGCTGCTGCCAGAGACATTCCTATTCTAGAAATATGTCAAGCAGCTACCTGGAAACAGTTCACACTTTTACTAAGCATTACTCCTGGACATCCAGGCTAGGAGTGATGCTCGGTTTGGCACAGCTGTTCTTCAGAGCCTATTCCCTAAGTAGGTTCTGTCCCTCCTCCATGGGGGTACTGCTGTGTAGTTCAGTAATTGTCATAATATAGCAAGACTTCATGTTGTTTGAAGAAAAATTACTCACTTTAGTAATGTTGTTTCTTCTAATGGAGTCTTGCTATATTATGACCTCCTCCCTGCCTGCCCTCTCAGAACCTTCGTTTTGGGATGTGGCTGGGCTTTACAGGTTGGCACTTCATTTATGCCCACCTTGTTGTTTTTACACCCTCTCTTTGGGGTGAATTGGTGTTGTGTTTTCATTTTCTGGGTCTCCTGACTTGAGTCTTTGTTTGAGACCAGGAAATGTGTGTTTAGGTTAGTAGCCGGTTGGCTAGTGTAGGTTTACAGCTTCCACACAGAACCTCAGTGAGCTTTAGCTCATAAAGATCTGAAAGTTTATGTTTGAAGCACAACAGACAGAGCTTCCTAACCGAGCTCGCACTCAGAGTTCCATGCTTCATGGAAAGTTAACTATTTCATCTCCGGGGCAGTTCCAAGATTGGATCATACTGCAATGGTCATAATATAGCAAGACTCCATTAGAAGAAACAACATTACTAAGGTGAGTAATTTTTCTTTTGCCCACCCTCCCAGCCTCTTTGGCAAAAAATATGTAAGTTAAAATTATGGTACCCCAAATCCTCAATCTAGAAGCAGGAGGGGGCAATATATGTAATACAATCCTAGTTGCATAGTATGCTCCCCTCTGTCTCCATCTATAGCATGATAAAAGTTTATCTCCCTCCCTCCATTAACACACAGAAGCTCTTTATGGACAAAGATTTTCCACTTTTATTTAATCTTTGGTAACCAGGTAAGGCTCACTAGGTGCAAGTGCCTGCTTTCAGGGGCAACCCAGGAGCCCTGGGGTGTTTATGTGACTTGCTCAGAGTCACATAGTATACAAGTGGAGGTTGTGGGAATCAAACCCAGGTTGGCTGGATATACCAAGCTCATTCATAGCTTGTTACTCTAACCTCTAGGTTATACTGCCAGTCCATTTGATCTGCTGCACCATGGTCACCTGTTGCCAAATGTTGGGTCCTTGGTTTGTCTGTATCTGCAGTATCCTGGTTCCAGAATTACTTGGCTGGCAGATCTCAATCATTTCTTTTGAATTCCTTCTTTTCCACTCATCAAAGTCACTACTGGAGTACCCCAGGCACCCAAACTGGGGCTGATTTTGTTCCGTGTTTTCTTTACCAAATTAGCTGATAATTTGCATAGCTCTGAATCTCATATGAACATGTACACAGATGATATTGCTTTGTAAGAAGGGTACCTAATGCCAATAACATAGCCAGATATTTGCAGCCTGACTTTGAATTGGTACAATAATGGTTTCTAAAAAATCGATCTTCTACTGAATGTAGGTAAAACCAAGTATATGCACTAGGGTTGTGCAGAATTTTCAAATTTCAATGGAACAAAATTTTGTGAATTTTCAAAATGCTGCTGAAATGCTGCTGAATTTCGATGGAAATGGAATGGTGGAATTCTGTGTCAGAAAAATGCAGGATGAGTTTTTCCACAATATTACCATGAATTTTTTTTCTGCTGATATCAATATTTCCTGTTGAAATGGTTGAGGAAAGATTTTCTGCAGAACAAATGCTGTTAAGAATATTATTCTGCAGATCTCAATATTTTCAGTTCCATGTCATAACTGTGATTGCCAAATAGCGATCGCTGTTATGGTGAGTGTACATCGCCAAAAAAACAAAACGGCTAAGTACACTCCCAGTGAGGTGACACCAGTGAAAACAAATGTTTTAAATCAATCAATCAAATCTTTATTTATTCAGGCGAACATCATTGAGCAAGGCTCATTTACAAGATGGACCTGATAAGGCCAAGGTTCAATAGTTGATACACAGCAAATACATCATACGCTTTATAAGACAGCTATACATACAGAGAAAAATAATGTTTATACCCAATGATGTTCAGTGAATTCACATGTTAAAACTCGGTTAAAGGAAGGTTAAGCTAATATCTACAGTATGTACAGTACATACATATCCCAATGGGGGCCATGACAGACACACAACATAATGAATACTAGGATGGTGAAGGTATTATTGGGTGCCATAAGCTGGGGGTGTCTGACTGGAAGAAATATGCCATATATGATTGGAAGCCAGATTTGTAGGATGACTATTCTAGCTCTAGCGGTAGCAACTGCATTTCTCTGTGAAGAAGGTTGTACAATGCTGTTTAAAGGATGCAAATGGAATGATAATGGACAGTTTTAGGGAATTTTGTAGGGTGTTCCAAGATTTTGACACAGTTATCAGATTTAGGATTTTCAGGATTGCAAACCAAAAATTCTAATTCCTTAATGAAATCCAAAAACCTATTTTTACATAGAAATTTAGGATTTTGGATTTCAAATCCAAATCCAATATCATTTTTAAGTTCCATTTAGGATGCAATTCTGAATCCAATTTGGAAGTTCCTAAATTCTTAAATCTGAAAATCAGATTGGAATTAGTCAATTCTGAGTATGGCTAATTCAAACGCACTATCTAAAGCTGCCATCTGGGTGGAGTTTTACTTCAGCTAAATGTTTGAGTTCCCGCCTTTAAAACTCCAGGGTTACAGGCTTAATGCTTAGCAAGGGCAACAGGTGTGTCTCTCAAATACAGATGGATCATAACACATCCTGTATACTAGAAAGGTTTGGTAGAGTCTTTCTAGGCAACAAGTGACAGCATCCACCTGTTGTCATCATCCTATTCTTTTGCAAAGATTTTAAAGATTATTGTAACATTAAGTTTTGTGAATCATCTGTGGTGAGGTTTGAGTAATGTCATGTCAAATGAAATGCATCACTAGCTTGCCATTTTCTATTTTTTTTTCATTTTCTTTTTATTTTCCCCACTTGTCCACCGCTGATATCCACCTGGTCTCGTGCCTTCAGATTCTACCTTACCCCATTGAGTTCCCTTCAAACCCCTCCTTGCCCCTCAGAGGGTGGGGTCATGGCACTGGCCAGGTTCCGATCAATGGGACTATCTTTGGGGACCAGACGGGAGGCTAATCTGAAGCCAAAGGCAGGCTTCACAGAGGTGACAGACATGCAGGGAGGCTTTTTTCCCTGTATACGGGGCAGGGACATGCAATGAGGTCCAGCATCCACCCCGCCACCTAGAACTGTTGTGCGCCAGTAGCTTGCAGAAACCCCAGCTTCCACCAGGGGTCCATCAAGCACCAGACGGGAACCCAACCCTCCCCCCGGAGAAGGACAGCAGTCCACAGGACACTTCATTCTACTCCCCCTGGCCAGCCCTCTAGCAACCCGAGTCCATTCCCGAACCCGGGTCGCCAGCGTCAGAAGTGGAAATCCCACTGCTGCACTGACAGGCTGGCTAGCTGAGCCATTTTCTTGCAGTATACCTGCTCCTTCCGCACATATGGATTTGCATACACATGATGCTTTGTGCTGGGTTTGCTGCTTTTGATTGTGTGTGTTTACAGAAACTACATAAATCAGAAAATATTTGCCTTTTTGTTTCATTTATGCAGCCTGCATATTATTATTCTTTCCTATAAGTATTTAAAGTACTCACCTCCTTCTGCACACTACATAAAGAACAATTTCTGGCCAGAGCTGGTACAGCTGCAGCTAAGCTTATGGAGGACACGCACTGTTGGCCATGTCCAAGATGGCCACTGGAGTTCTCTGTGCATACGTGATAAGTCACGATGCGCACTGGGCTTCAGTGGCCAACTTGACATGGTAGACTGTGCCACCATGTCCAGAGTTAACTGCACATGTGCAAGATGTCACGCATGCACAGAGAACTCCAGCACTATCTTGGACACAGCTGACAGTGTCATGCTCCACCAGTATCAACAGACAAAATAGAGTGGGGTGAATATGCAGTGATTACCATTCACCTCGACTGTTGACAAAGTCTGTTTGGTATTCAGTAAGCTTCCTTTCCTCCACAGAGATCACAAGATACAAGATCGCAAAATGGCTGCTGGCTTTGCCCACTGCAGCTGTAAAACAGAGAGGTTCAAACATATGTTTTTATTTATTTATTTCAGATTGGGATTAATACCTTTGAGCCAAGGGCTCATTACAAAGGCTCTGGTCAAAACAAAGAACAGAAACAGAGATTAAAAGTACAGCAGTATACAAACAGAGACATTTATGCTATGATATCATGACTATATGGTTCTGTGGCAAACAAGGAGAGTTTTATAGCATACAAAAATAAAGTGATGTTCTTAACAATCACTTTCCAAATAGGTTATGTAATGGTGTCCCCTGCATTTTTCAGAACTAGTCCAGGACCTCAAGTCTTTATTTTGCTCTTTCTATAACTCTTTTATTTACATTTCTAAGTCTGTTGCGCGCAACAGCATTTTTAAGTATATATTTTTTTTCCTTATTCTTTACTTTCTTGCTAAGCTACTATCATTCTTACTATAAAAGTGTGTTGGCCACTCGCTATTCAGTTTCTGTTTCATTTCTGCCTTCAGGAACCCTTTGCACTGGATATCTAATAAAGCTCAGGAAGGGGATGGGTTAAAATACTATTATGGACTGGCAGTCCATTCTAAAACCAGTCACATGCTGGATAATTATTTTTCCCCATTCGTAACTTTGCCAGCTAAGTAAAAGGTTCTGTTAATCATTTAAAACTTTGGGTCTTTTCACATTGCAAAGGTCTGCAAAACCGCAGTTGCAAACAGGGAACTTTAACTGATTGGAAAAGTAGCCCTTTAAGCCTTATATTCTTTAAAGTATAGAATTTAAATGGTAGACTTGCCTTCCTGTCTTTGCCCTCAGAAGTCAGAAAATTAAACTCTGTCCTGAATCCTGACAAAGCTCAGCCAAACACTTGACTTAAATGAAATAACTTAGCTGGGTGCTGAGCACTGTTGGTTTTTCTAGCTGAACTGTACACTTAGAAGGGTCTGCTTGTCTTTGAACTACACAGCAGCTTCTCTGAGTGACTGTTCGTTTTTTGTTCTTTTTTCTTTAATGTACTAACTCAGGCTTATGTACAGGTATTATACAATGTAAAATAAAGATATCTAAATACCTGAGTTTCCTTAACACAAGCCTTTATGGAGCTCACTCTTTAGTCATGTGTCTGCTCAGAAGCTTGCCTTGTTCTGAGCCTGTATAGGGGATGGGCAGCCCTAGGTATTCTCCTTTTATCTTGTCAGGAACTCTACCCCCCCTTGCTCTTGTGGGTGGAGTTTCAGTAATGTAGCCCACATGAGTATATTAAGGGCAAATTAAGTTTCTCCAAATGTTTGTTTTCTCTAAGTATAGAATGTTCTTGATTATTTGTAAAAACAAATCTGTGTAAAATGATTTTGTAATAAAATATTGATGTTATTTGGGAATAATACATGTTTTTGAAATATCTGATGGGAGTGTTTTTAGATTATAGGAGGAGCTACAAGCATATAAAAAGGATTTAGCTGAGACTCCCAGATGAGATGTTCGTGGGAGAGGCCCTGTGTGGTTCTCCCTGGGAGAGCTCTGTGAGAGGTCAGGCACAGATAGATGTTGGCAAGATAGATCTCTATTTTCTAGCCAAGCTGTGCTTTATGATTTTCTTCTGATTTATTTACTCTGTTTGAACAAAAAGTCATTTGTTTGTATTTTTCTTGATTTTTTTAATTTTTTTTAAATAAAAATCATACCTGTAAGGTATGTTGTACCCAATTTTCTGTTTCTGGTAAAAGTAATTTCTTCACCACGACAGGTTATAGTTTAGCCATATAATTTAAAGTGATTACTTCATCGTCAGTTATACTTGAGAAAGCAGTTAGTTCAGAAATTCAGCACAGGACAAGAGACACTTTTCAGGTAGCTAGTGCATGAGAGGGGTAAGGCCACCAGAAAGAGTTGTTTTTTTCTCTTTTTGTTGATGCTGAAACATAGTGGCAGCCTGAGGATGCTTTGTCATTGTAACAGGGGGTCCCTGGTGTGGACTAGTGGCAGCAAGTGTTGCAGTGGGTGGGAGGTAAGAGTGTGGGGGGGTGTTTAGGTGGCGTGTGGGTAGGGTGAGGGAGATAGAATGTTGGGTGTGGGGGGTGGCAGCCTGAGGGAGCATTATTGTATGGATAGGAGGGTCCATGGTGCAGACTGGGGGTAGGGATTGAAAAAGGGGAGTGGTTCAGGTGGGAGTGGCATGGTGAAGGAGATCATAAGCAGGGGTTTGGGGTGGGGTAGGTGGAGGAACTAGGCATGGTGTGGTGATAGTGGTGAGTGGAGAATGGGGATAATTACCAGTAGATCTAGGAGTGGTGGGTGGGAGGATCTATTTGGGACTGTGCTTGCTTGCAAGATATGTGCTTGCTGGCAGTAAGAAACAATAGCTGCCTGTTCTTATGACTTGTGGTGAAAAAAAACTGTCTACAATATGAGAGTCGGTTTTAGCTGGGCATTGTTTATATCTTTGCCAGATTCCACTTCCATTCCAAACCTGAAGATATGAATTCTTGTTGTGTGCATGGCATAGGTATAATGCGGTCTTCATAGTGACATGGTCATTTGCACATATCAGTACCATCGGCACTTTTATTAGCTACTGGTAGTGTCTGGACTGAAATACATAATTTACATTTGTGTGGCAATATTCATGCTCCACACATGCAAGAAGAGCTGAAAAGAACTACACAGTAGAGGTGATTTATTTTATTTTTTTTATTTCAAATTTGCAGGGTTTGTGTAAGTGAATTTCTGATTGAAATTGTTTTTTGTGGGGTATATTTACTGTTTAATTGCTGTGCAGGTTGTCTTGCTGAAAGGAAGGAAAGCACTTACAGGGGTGGTGGGTCAGAGCTGTAGCTGATTGTTTCTGGAGGGCACGGGCTCAGTGGCCTTGATGGAAGAGGGATGCCTGGATATTCTGGCAGTCACAGAAACATTGTACACAGAGAACCATGACTGGAATGCCAACATACCAGGGTACACAATCTACAGGAGGGACAGTGAGGGTAAAAGAAGAGGAGGAGTAGCTCTCTACGAAAGGGAAGGGATCAAAGCAACAGAACTAAAAGGTAAATAGAGAGGAGAGGAGGAACTGTGGGTCATCCTGTAGACAGGAAATGGCACCATAATCTGCATGAGAGTTGTATATAGACACCTGTCTACAGGAGAGACAATGGCCAAGGAAATGATAGAAGGCATCCTTAGAATGGCATAAAAATTTGAGATATTGTTGATGAGGGATGTGAATATGCCAGCTGTTAACTGGAGCACCTTTGCTGCAGCCACATCCAAGAGCAGGGTCATTCTCAATGCCCTACAGGGATGCATGCTTCAGACAGCTAGTGTTGAACCCACTCGGGAGGGAGCAATCTTAGATCTGGTGCTCTCAAATGGTGGTGGAGAGAGGGTCTCACATTTAGAAGTGGGTAGCCATCTGGGAACAAGTGGCCATCAAACAGTGTGGTTCATGATAAACAAAGCTATAGAGTCAAGCCATAAAAAAGTGACGGTATTGAATTTTAGGAGGGCTGACTTTGGCAAAATGGGTGAGTGCCTCAGAAAAGCACTAGCAAACGGGCAAGAAGGAGGGGTGGAGTAACAATGGGGAAAAATCAGAACCACCATCACAAATGCAATAAGCCTATTTGTGAAGCAAATAAACAAAACAAAATGAATGAAAAAAACTCAATGGTTCTCAAAGAAGGTGGTGGGGAAGGTTAGGGAGAAAAAGACAGCATTCAGAAAGAATAAGAAAACACAGAATGAGCAAGACAGAGAACTGTACCAGTTAAAGCAGAAGGAAGCGGGGAAGGCAGTCAAAATAGCAAAGGCCCAAACCAAGGAAAGGATAGCTACTCAGTTAAGATAGGGGATAAAACCTTTTATAGTTACATTAGGGAATGAAGGAAGACCAAGGAGGGATAGTGAGGCTTAATAAAGGGAAGGGGTGGTCAGAGGGTGACAGTGAAAAAGCAGGGATGCTGAATGAATACTTCTGCTCAGTATTCACAGAAGAAGAGGTGGGGAGGTACCTAAACCAAATGATAGAAGCACTCTGGATAGGGGGCCAATAGCAGTCCATTCCCAGAACAAAGAGTCCTGAAAGAACTCTTAAAACTGAAGGTGGACAAAGCAATGGGGCCTGACAGGATTCACCCCAGAATTCTAAAAGAACTAAGAGGATAACTAGTGTCACCACTGACAACCCTGTTTAACAAATTATGGGAGGATGGTATGGTACCTGAGGACTGGAGGAGGGCAAAATGTGATTCCCCTTCAAAAAGGTGGAAGCAAAGCTGAGGCAGGAAACTACATATCTGTTAGTTTGACCTCAGTGGTAGGGAAAATGATGGAATCATGTCTGAAAGAAAGAATTGTTAAGTACCTAGAAGCCAGCGGGGCACAAGACCCAAGGCAGCATGGATTCACAGCAGGAAGGTCATGTCAGATGAGTCTAATAGATTTCTTTGACTGGGTGACCAAAGTAGTAGACCAGGGAGGGGCTGTGGACATGGCCTACCTAGACTTTAGCAAGGCATTGGACACAGTTCCCACAAAAGATTAATGAACAAGTTAGCCAGTCTGTAGTGGGTCCCAGGTTGGTTGGTTGCCTGGGTAAAAATTGGCTGGACAACAGGACTCAGGGGTAATAGTAAACAGAGTTCACTTGGAAGAAAGGGGTTTACTAGTGGTACCACAGGGTTCAGTATTGGGACCGGTCCTCTTTAATGTCTTTATAGGTGACATTGCAGAGGGACTAGAAGGAAAAGTATGCCTCTTTGCAGACAACAAAGATCTGCAACAGGGTTGATACGCAAGGTGGGGTGGAAAGGATGAAAAGGAACTTGGCAAGGTTGGAGAAATGGTCAAAAGTGTGGCAGCTTAGATTCAATGCAAAGAAGTGCAAAGTATTGCACCTGGGAAACAAAAACCCAGGGGAAGAGTACATAGTGTGGGGGTACCAACAAGAACAAAAATGGAAAGGGACCTGATGGTAGTCATATCAGACAACTTAAAGGTAGGCAAGCAATGTGAGAAGGCAGTAAGGAGGGCTGGGGGATACTGGGATGCATAGGGAGATGCATCACTAGTAGAAAACAGGAAGTTGTTATCCCTCTGTACAGACAGTTGGTGAGACCCCATCTGGAGTACTGCATGCAGTTCTGGAGTCCCCAGCTCAGCAAGAACATAGACAGGATGGAGGCAGTCCAGAGGAGGGCAACTAAAATGGTGCAGAGTCTGCACGAGAAGCCATATAGAAACATAGAAACATAGAAGTTGATGGCAGATAAGGACCGCAAGGCCCATCCAGTCTGCCCATTTCTTTTTCTACCTTAAACAAATGATTTGATACCTTTTATTGGACCAACATGGATGTTACAGAAAAGAACAAAGTGCTTTAGCTTTCGAACCAACCAGGTCCTTCTTCAGAAGCTTTGTGGCAGTTTTTTCAAATATCCCATACTATTAACACCAGATTATATAGAAAAAGCAGAAATAATTCTCATTGGTTTAATATATACATTTAAAACATAATAGAAGATTACGCCAGAGAAGCTAATTAACACCAGTATGCCTTAAACTGAGGAGCCTCAGAAGGGCAAAGGTTATCAAGAATTCTCTACAGCCAGAGAGTTCTTGTCACATAAATTTTAAAATGTCTCAGTATGCCAAGAAAGCATTCTAGTGATAAAAAAACCTTGGAGTGGCATTCTCCTAATACATGTAAGACGAGCCATAACTTACATTCCAATTGTCCTGGTATATTAAAGGACAGATAATGAGAGACAAAATCTTGAAATTAGGTATAACTGCAAGTTGAAATCAAGCCTCAAATTAACCTACACATATAAACATGATACATGAAAGTATCACTTGTAAGTGTAAGTGCAAAAAAAAAAAAAAAAAAATCCTTGTCAAGGACCCCCAAGAAAACGAGACCATGAGCCTGATAAATGCAGATTTCAACACAGAGTCTGTGTATAACAAAAATGCACAGAATCAGTCTAAGCAATCTAAATGAAAACCCAAAGGAATTACACCTTTAATGACCCCCAAGTAAATGAGATATACATCTTAATATGAGCAGTTGAAATGTGACAGTGTGAAATCCACCCACTGACAACTAATAGAAGGAAATAAATGCACACTATATGTGAAAACTAAGTGTTCTAGCCACATAACAACTGCCCCATGCCACGCTCCACCCACACATATGTGTGTACATACACCATACCACACCCCATACACACACACACACCTGCACACCCACACAACCACAACACACAACAAATATATGAAACACATTACACACACCACACCACACCACGCACAACAAACAAAACACACATACACACCATACCCACAACACATAAAAACACAACACACACCAACACACACATACATACATCAGTATACACACACACACACACTCAAACGCACTCACCACAGTGTTAAGGTGAAAAGTCAACAATGTAGATAACCATAAACTTACAAAATCAAAGGCCCGCTGAAGAACTAAACTGTTTATGTCCATCTTTTAAAGTAAAGGTCTGTGTAAGTTTATGGAATAATGTGTCATGTACCCAACATCAATATTCAATCCATCCGCCACCATATTGAGAAGTAAAATAAGTCTAATTTCAGAAGCCCGTCTCTGTTGCGTACTGTTGAAATGTCCTTTTAAGACCATCACAGACATATCTGAGATTGAGTGGTCATCCTGGGAGAAGTGCCGGGCTACTGGTTTCTCAATCATCTTGTGATTAATAGAATGTCTGTGTGAATTCATTCTAGTGCGGAGTTGTTGGCTTGTCTCCCCATAAACCTGTAGCGAGGACATTTCTTGCATTGGATAAAATAGACCACATTACTTGATGTACATGTATAATTCCCCTGTATCCTGAATAGTCTGTTTTGTGATGTAACCACACAGTCTGAAGTGGAAATGAGGTTACATGTCTTACATGTGCGTTGATGACAGGGTCGTGTACCATATGATGTCATGGTATTCTGTTCCGGTTCAAGTTGACTCCTAATAATCAGGTTGGCTAAATTAGGTGGTTGTTTAAAAGATGTGGAGAATTCTTGATAACCTTTGCCCTTCTGAGGCTCCTCAGTTTAAGGCATACTGGTGTTAATTAGCTTCTCTGACTTAATCTTCTATTATGTTTTAAATGTATATGTTAAACCAATGAGAATTATTTCTGCTTTTTCTATATAATCTGGTGTTAATAGTACGGGATATTTGAAAAAACTGCCACAAAGCTTCTGAAGAAGGACCTGGTTGGTTCGAAAGCTAAAGCACTTTGTTCTTTTCTGTAACATCCATGTTGGTCCAATAAAAGGTATCAAATCATTTGTTTCTGGATCTGTTTTTTAAAAGGACCAATACAGCACCTACAACATTTTTTTTCTACCTTATAAATGTGCCATCGGCCCTTGCTCTGTCAATGGACTATCTATTCATACTCATATGTATTGCTCCCTTATGCCTATGCCATGCCTGTTTGAAGCACTGCACTGTATTCATATCCACCACTTCCTGAGGTAGGCCATTCCATGCATCCGCCACCCTTTCTGTTAAAAAGAACTTCTTCAGATTACCCCTTAATCAGCCTCCTTCTTATCTCACGCTGTGTCCTCTTGTCCTGCTATTTTTCTTATACTGAAACATGTTAGACTCTTTCACCTTGTTAATGCCCTTAAGGAGTTTGAATGTTTCGATCATATCACCTCTCTCCTTCCTTTGCTCTAGGGCAACAGTTCTCAAACTTTGTCATAGTGAGCCTCCCCTAAGCCATGGAAAAGATGTTGAGCCTCCCCCAAAATACTGAAATATTTTTGGGCCTCCCCATAGAAAAATAGCCTACTTTTCATAGGTACATCAGGAATAAATTGAAACCTCTTTGCATAGCTGGCTCTAATGACAACGTATTTGCTCCAATATTTTGACTCTCGACTCACTGTTACCCCCTTACAGCCATACCATCATGTGTCATAGTGCTTTTTCTGTTTCCCCTCTAACTGGAATAACCTTCCTGCCAACCTCTGCCTCTCGCCCTGCTCTATACATATTGAGCTCCATTAATCTGTCCTCATATGTTTTCTGATGCAGTCCCTGCACCATTTTGGTTGCCCTTCTCTGGACTGCCTCAATTTGGTTAATGTCCTTGTGAAGGTGTGGCCTCCAGTACTGCACGCAGTACTCCTGATGGGGCCTAACCAGTATCTTGTAAAGAGGGATTATTACCTCCCTCTTCTGACTTGTGGTACCCCTACTAATACACCCTAACATCCCCCTATACTTACCTACTGCTTTAGTGGTCTTCTTGGATGATTTCAGGTCATCGGTGATGATGATGCCCAAGTCTCTTTCTTCCCTTGTGACTGCCAGCAACTCCCCCTCCCAGCCTATATGTGGCTTCAGGGTTTCTCTTCCCTATGTGCATGATCTTGCACTTCTTTGCATTAAACCCCAGTTGCCACTCTTCTGACCATTTTGCTAGTTTAACCAGATCTCTTCTCATTCTGCCCACTCCATCTGGATCATCTACTCTGTTGTAGCTCTTGGTGTCATCTGCAAACAGACAAACCTTACCCTACAGTCCATCTGCAGTGTCACTGATGAAGATATTGAAGAGGACTGGCCCCAGGACTGATCCCTGAGGTACCCCTCTTCTGACTTGCATCTCTTCTGAGTGTATGCCATCTACCACCACTCTCTGTTTTCTGCCTATCAACCAGTTTTCCACCTGGTTGACCAACTTCTGACCCACCCTGAGCCTACCCAGCTTATTAATCAATCTTCTATGTGGAACAGTATTGAAAGCTTTGCTAAAATCAAGGTAGGCAACATGCACTGCCCCTTGGTCCACCACTCTTGTTACCCAGTCAAAGAATTCTATGAGATTAGTTTGACAGGACCTTCCTTTTGTAAACCCATGCTGTCTTGGATCCTGTGCTCCTATGGATTCCAGGTGTTGCACTATCCTTTCCTTAAGGAGTGCCTCCATAATCTTGCCCACTACTGAGGTAAGACTGCCTGATCTGTAGTTCCCTGCCTCCTCCCTGCTACTACTCTTGTGGAGCAGGATCACATGAGCCCTTCTTCAGTCTTCTAGGACCTCTTCTGTGCTCAGAGACTCACTAAACAGTTCTGATAATGGTTCTGCTAGTTCCACCTTCTTCTTTGGTACCCTGGGATGTATGCCATCAGGTCTCATTGCCTTGTCCACCCTGAGCTTATCAAGCTCTTGAAGGACCCTTTCTTTTGTGAAGGGACTAGTGCTCACCTCCCTCCCCCCGATGTCCATGGTGCTGAGCTGTGGGCCCTACCCTTCCTTATCTTCAGTAAATACTGAGCAGAAGTATCTATTTAGGATATATGCTTTTACATAGTCCTCCTCTTCACACGCCCCCTTACCTCCTTTGATCTTAGCAATACCCCCTCTGGACTTTTTCCTTTCACTAATTTATCTATAGAAAGTCTTGTCACCTTCTTTTACTGTTCATGCTAGTGTTTCCTTAGTTGGGCCTTTGCCTGCCTTACTGTCTATCCCTGCTTCCCTTAGAGAAGTTTGGTATGCCTCCCTATCTTCATCCCGCTGTGTTCCCTTATATTTCCTGAAGGCCAGCCTTTTGGCTCTGACCTTTTCTGCTATTGTGTTTTGAGAATCAAAGTGGTTTCCTTTTTCTTTTGCACTTCCTTTTCTCTCTAACACAATGGGATGTTACTTCAATGTGCATCCTTTATGCTTGCCCTTTACCTGTACCCCTCACCTGCATTTCTTTCTGCCAGGGCTAGCTTAACTCTGTTGGCCATATTATTAAGGTCAGCTCCTCTGAAGTCCCATATTTTTGCCTTGGAATGGGATGATTTAGTTGTAGTGGCCAAACTGAACCATACCATATGAAGAGAGAGACTAAAGGAGCTTAAAGAGCACCTTACCCAGTCCTTTTGACTTTCATGCATAAATTACCCCTTCTTGCATTGATTCTGGAATTGTATTTTGTTACTGTCCTCTGCAGTTAGTTATTGTATTCTGAGCTGCTAAAAACTGTAGGGTGTACCAGAGCTTCTATAGCAAACACTAATAACCAGGGACTGAAAGCCACTACAACATCTAATATGACAGGACAAAAAATCAATGTGGCCATCGTGAGATTCAAGCCTAAATCTTGCCACTACACTGAGCTAGAGGTAAGTGCTCCAGCCACTAGCCTACACAGTCCACCTAAGGAAGCTTCAGAGTTTAAAGGAATATACTGTACATGAACAAAATTAAAAACGATCAAATACTCATTATACTGTTAAATGTAGAAATGCAATGTTTAATCAGAGAAATCATAAGCTATAGTATAAAATAACTATAGCAGCTTTGAAAAGCACTTTGAGGAAGATAATAATATGGCTGCATGAGTGAAAAGGAGGCAGAGACCAAACATTTAATTTAACAGGTGCCGCCATCTCCTGGTGACTTGGGCTGGAAAGAATAAATATAACAAAAACAAAAAAAAACACAAGTTCTGCATGATAGAGCATGGTAGCCATCCAGAGGATAATTAGTTATCAGAGTGTTAGCACATTTATTTATTTATTTAGTTTTTGTTGACCGGGTAAGTGCACTAGACAAATCCAGCCTATTTTCAGGCATGACCCATGAGAGGAGGATACAGATGAATGCCAACTGACCTTGATCCAGACTAAGCTGTTGGTGGTATTTTTAGTGAATGAGGGAAATTTGGCCAGGACACTGGGACATTCCCCTATTCTTTTCGATAAGTGCCATGGGATCTTTAACATCCACCTGAGCTACCACCAATCCAGGCAGATGGGACCTCGGTTTAATGTCTCATCTGAAAGACGTAAAAATGCTCCACAGAAATAGGATACCGACAGTCTACCACATCTGTACCGCACTGAAGGAGCAATCTACCACACCTCAAGGTGAGGTACCGCCTGATATACCTCATTACCAAAAAACAACTGTCTGTGATGACCACTGTAGCTGTAGCTACTACTCTTACCTCCTAGCCATCTTCAATTTGGACTCTGCCGATTTGCATTCTCATAAATGGTAGTATCGTCCCAGTTTCCTTTGTCTATTGTGTTACCTCCTTCAGTCTGACACTTTGTTGTATTTGCCTTATTTCCCTTTTGGTGGGTTGCGCTACTGTACACTTCTTCATGGTAACTTGCACATAATGTACTGCTCCACCCTGTTACTATTGATCATTACACCCAGCCTGTTATTTGTTTTGTTCTCTTCTTTCCTTATAACTGTTTTTGACTTGTGCTGCTGGTCTTCTTTTAAGTCTATGATTATCTCTTAGTCTATGTGAAATAGCTAGTTATAGTTGTTGTAATTGACATGGGTCATAAACAGTATTTCCTGAAATTTCTGTGATATTTCTAGAGAAATTCCTTGCCTGCCTGTGGTACCAGAGTAGGGCCACCAGAGAAAATCTCTTTAGAAGTATGACATAATATCAGGAAATATTTATGTCAATTACTGCAACAGTAGTCTTTCCCTGTTATCAATCTGCCTAAAATCAAATAGCATTCTTTTAGGCTATTTTTCCATGGGTATGACATCTGCTTCATCAGGACAAAATGGAGAATATGACCCAGTCATTGGTTAATTCATTTAGTATTTTTATTTCATTAAGATTCAAGAAAACAAACTGGTCTGACTTATACTCTGGATCTTTCATGGTTTGCCTACTACTTCTTCAAAATAAGTATATGTCTAAAAGCTCTTTCGGTTTTTTTATATATCTATGCACTTTGAGTTTTTAGTATTCTTCTAGTTTGTCACAGACCCCAAGTCGTAAGCTTATGTAAACATTTACTTCTCTTTTTATAATACTCCATTTTCTTTAGTGAAACTGCTGGCTTCTATGTGACCCTCACTCCCTGCCTCTCAATGTTTCCACATATCTTGCGGGGTGCCTCACTACAGAAATGCTAAAACCTCAAAGTGAAGAGGGGTATGAAAATCAGAAGTGCTTTTAGAGATGTACAGTACTTATCCTGAAGAAGTAGTAGTCAATCCATGAAACATAAATCCAGAGTATACTATATGTCAGGACAGTTTATTTTCTGGAATCATTATAAAATAAAAATACTTAATGAAGTAATGGGTGAGTGGGTCATATTCCCCATTTTGACTTGCTTTGATACATGAGGGTATTTGGAGTTCAGTAGATCCCTCTCAGTAGTCTGTTTTATGTTGTATGTGCCTGATATGCCACACTGCTGTAGTGTGTGACTATGACATCTGCTTCCCTGTAACTTCTATATTTTTAAGATAATTGCTCCAGTTACGGCTTTCAATGGTTCTCAATCTGCCTTCTTACCCTGAATGAATCTGCATTAATGTGTGGCTTGTGTTCACCCCCACTCAGGTCACTATAGCTTTCCCAGTTTCCTCTTTCCCTCATCATGACCTGAGTCGCTGTCTACTCCTACTAGAGGGATGCTGGTCAGGTCTTCAGTCATCTGTTATTCATTTCCTCTGTCCTCTGATTCTAAGCTGTCTTGTTGCTCCTACTCAGTAACTGATTTTTTTTGTCAAACTCCATAGTTACTCCTTTCCACTTCTGTACCACCTCTCCCCCCTCTTCTCAAAAACTCCTGTTCTTCCTTTTCTAATGCTCCCTGTGCTGTTTGCCTAGCCTATCTTTTCTCAAGGTTATATCAGTTTTCTCCTCCTGTTCTGTTCATTGCTCAAACTTACTTTGTCTGGACACATTGACCCAGATCCTGGCCTGCCCACTATTAAAACATTTGATATACCTCCCCCATGGAACTCCCCTAAAGATACTAAGATTGCACCTACCAATGCACACAGCTTAATAGCAAACAAGCCTCAGTTCAAAGCCTGTGCCTCTCTATAATCCAGGAATTCTTGATGATATGGAGGCTTGGTTCCTGTCTTCTGTCACAGATTTGTCCTACTCACTACAATAGTACAATTGTTGGTGTAGTGATAGATGCTCCACTAAACAAGGTGTAGGATAAACCTAATATGAAGATTACCTTAATCTTTCATTGTCTTCCAGTGGTATCACTATAAACTCTTAATGTGAATTTATTTATTCATTCTACTTTTCTTTGAGAAAATCTAAGAAAGTGCATATTATTTTGCCTTAATAACTCCTTGTGGCAGTTTATCTGGCCTTACCTCACTACTTGATATATTATCCCCTCATCCTGCATAAAAGCTATTTTAGCTGATAACTTCAGTCTGAACTTGTCTAATGATAAGAGCAAACTCTCTGAATCTCTCTTACACAATCGAACTGTGCCCAAATTGTCACTGCACCCAGCAGGGTGGCTATTGCTGGTTCCAGTCTCTTATAGACTTGGTCCTTGCTAATAGACCAGATAGGATTGCTTGTTTGAGAACCATTCCTGATTCTATTAGCGACCACTCTCCTACCATTTGTATTTGAGTGTCCATCCACCCAAAATCCCTCCTACTATAGAACTGTCCACTTTAGAGACTTCTCTAAGGTCAGACCCATTAATGTTTTAAATGATCTATCCCTTTGTAACTAGTCCTTCTTCTATGACCTGTGCCTCCTCATCTCTGTCACAATCCATTGATACCTGCAGAACAAAATAAATATAATCCTTTCCCCACAAGGTCCCTCTTGGGGACCCCCTACTCAGTGAATATCCTACAACCTACTAAGGATGCCAAAACACAGGGACACATGCTGGAAGAATTTCTAATTTTCCAGTCTTTACTCAGATTGGGTTGAATTTAAAAAATATAAGAGCACAAGCAAAATAGCTTTCAGCAGGGTCAATAACTGTGCCTGTTACAGAACTCAAATAATTCAGCTGGTGACACCCAAAGCTTCTGGGACAGTGTGGAAAATTTCATGGGGCTGAAATGGTGAATGCTGTTATAACACTATAATAATGGTGTGAACTGTAGTGATCCATCCTAGATTGTTAATGCTTTTACAGCAAGATTTTCAAATACATCTGCCTATACCTCTGTGGATTTTAGTGTTCCAAATACCAACTCCCAATCTTTCTTTTAACTTTTGCTTGTTGCACCCATCTGAAATACTTGGCAGGTGATGATCCTTTCTTGCTAGCAAAATATGCAACATTCTTATCTGTGATATATAAAAAGAAAGATCTGTTTAAATCTTAGATTTGTATTTGACAATAGCATTTCTAAGATGTTACGGGTGGATCTTATCTACATGAATATACAGTAATTAATCCAAAGAGACATGTGGGCTATTCAAGTGGTGCCCATTTACTTTACTGCTACCTGTTGTTCCTTTTCTTAGGTGTTTCTGTTGCATTAAGCGAATAATAAAAAGGTTAAAAAAGAGTAAATGATTCTTTACTAAGCATCACTAACTAACACATAGCAGAACTCACTTACCAAACATGACTCTTCATTCATTGAGTGTGGTTACACATTTTATGCTGTTGTTGCTTTCATCTTTCCTTTAGAATTGAGACTTCATGAGTTCTCCATTTAAGAAATGGACATAATGAGGCCGAAACATTTTGAGGGGCCTTTCTGATTCTATGGTACTTTTGGTCTGTTCTTATTTACCATTAGGTGTTGGTAGTACAGTACCTTGAAATAGATAAAGTGTTATAGTAAATGCATCTGGCACTTTTCTCTTCTTGCCATTTATATTATTTGTACTAGGATCACTCTCTATTATTCTGTAGTTCTAACGCTATTTATTTCCTGTATTTTTTAATTTTTTTTGAAGTTTCTGTGTATGATATATGATGAAAATTCTTGACATTGTCCCAATGTTCAAATCTGGTGACCAAAGCTGTCTATACAACTACGGTACCACTTAACAGTGATTTTCTCCATTCTATGCAAAATTTTGAAAAAACTGTCCATCACCAAACTCTCTGGGTACTTAAGATACTCCCTTCTAACTGACTCCAACCATTAGTTTAGGAATGGTCATGAGGACAACAGCTGCCCTTCAAAATCAATGAATGATATCTGTAACATTATAGATAATGGCATGTTTACAAATGCAGCATTTGTAGAAACATAAAATTTGAATTTGACAGCAGATAAGGACCGTATGGCTCACCCTGTCTGCCCATTTTCCCTACCTACAATATTACTACAGATCATACTTGATCTACAGCTTTCTCTCCCCTTCCCTTCAACTAGTATTCCTTTGTGCCTATCCCATGCATTCTTAAATCCCATCACTGTTTTCGCCTCACCATCTCAACTGGAAGACTGTTTCAGGAATCCATCGCTCTTTCTCTGAAAAAGTGCTTCTTCACGTGTCTCCTGAATGTACCCAACTCCAGCATCATAGCATGTTCACTTTTTCTTGAGCACCTTTTCTTCAGAAAAATACTTCCATCCTGTACCTTATTTACTCTCATGAGGTATTTGAAGGTCTCTATCATCTACCCCTTTTCCCTCCTTGATTGCAGGGTGTACATATTGAGGCCCTTTAGTCTCTCCTCATAGGACTTTTGATGCAGACCCTTAAACATTTTAGTTGCCCTCCTCTGGACCACCTCTACTCTGTCTATGTCCTTCAGAGATGTGATCTCCAGAACTGGACAAAGTACCTAGGTGGGTCTTACCAGCAATCTGTACAGAGACAACACCACCCTCCTTCTTTCTACTGGTGATACCTCCCTATCTACCACTGCATCTCACCATCCTCCTGACTGCCTTGTTGCACTGTCTGACCACTTATTTTATTTATTTATTTATTTAAAGTTTCACCAGGAAAGACATACTGAACAGACAAGCTCATTTCCAGATGCGTCCTGGGAGGGGAAATGGACACACAGTAATACACAGCACTTTTCGGTCATCTCTTTCCTGCTTGAGTAGTTTGCCAGTACCACTCCACCCATTTTTGCTCTCCGCTTTGTTTTTGTGCCCTAAGTGCATCATTTTGTACTTTTTCACATTGAATCCCAGCTGCCATAACCTTGACCACTCCTCTAGTATTCTCAGGTCTCTGCTCATCCTTTCCACCCCCTCCCCCCGGAGTATCCACTCTATTTCAAATGTTGGTGTCATACACAAAGAGGCAGATCTTCCCTTCCAGCTCTTCTGTCATGTCACATAGAAAAACATTAAAGAGGACTGGTCCTAGTACTGATCCTTGAGGCACCCCATTGGTCATCCTCCCTTCCTCAGAGTAAACTCTGATTATCACCAGCCTCTGTCACTTATCCCCACCCACTTCTTACCCAGTATACCACCTTTGGACCCACTCTTAAGCTACTCAGCTTGCTTACAAGTCCTGTGTGGAACAGTGTCAAAAGCCTTACTGAAATCTAGGTAGGTCATGTCCACTGCTCCACCCTAATCTAAATCCTTTGTGACCCAGTCAAATGAATCTATAATATTTGTTTGACATGACCTCCCCCCATGAAACCATGCTGCATTGGGTCTTGTAACTAATTGGTTTCAAGATGTTCCCCAATCTTTCCTTCGCCAGTGATTTCATTAACTTTCCCACCACTGATGTAAGGCTGACTGGTCTATAATTGCTAGCCTTCTCCTGTTACCACTTTTGTTGTAGTGTGACTATGTCTGTCCTTCTCCAGTCCTCTGTAACTACTCATGTTTCCAGTGAACTGTTAAATAGGACTGTCAGAGGTGCAGCTAGTATTTCCGTGAGCTCCCTCAATACCCTTGGATGCACCCCATCTTGCCCCATTGTTTTGCCCACCTACAGATTAGTGAGTCCCTTCAGCACTCTCATCCAAAAAAAATACTAGTGTCGACCACCCTCTCTCCAAAATGTCTGTTACTTTTTTGAGGCCCTTCTCCTTCAACTTTGTCTGTAAACACTGAGCAAAATTATTTGTTCAGAATGTCTGCCTTTTCATGATCCCCCTCTGCACAGTCATCTCTTCCCTTTTTAACCTTACAATCCCACCCCGGTCTTCCTCTTTTCATTTACCTGTCTAAAAAATGTCTTGTCCCCTTTTGTTATCTCATGGGCTATTCTCTCTTTAGTTTGCACCTTTTTACACTCCTTACTGCTTTCCCTGCTTCCCTCTGTTTCCCCTGACAAACATCCCTGCCCTCCTCCCTCTGTGTCTCCTTATACTTTCTAACTGCTGTGCTTTTAGCTTTTACCATTTCAGCCACCTCTTTGGAGATGCATAGTGGTCCTTTTATCCTTATGCTTTTGCTCACTTCTTTGACACAGAGATTTGTTGCCTTTACTATGCTCCTTTTTATTTTATTTTATTTATTTAATTTTTGTTAAGCAGGTATGTATGCTAGACAGAAACTGGCTGTTTTCAGGTACAACCCATGAGAGTACAATAGCAATACAATACATGACAATAGGAATACAATACAGTACACGACTTATTACTATGTCCGATTGGATTCAATATGTATATGAGCAGATAGTGAAGGAGATAAGGTTCTCATCCACTGTATCAATAAGGTTCTAATTGACAGATACAAGTTAGCTTCACTCACTGTTCCTTCACCCCTCCCAGGCCATCCTCCTTGCCAGGTCATCCCTGAGCAATCACCCTTCTTTAGAAAATCTACCCTCCTGAAGTCCAGGATCCTCACACTTGTGTGGTTCGATTCTGCAGCCATTTTCTATTGAACCACACTATACAGTGATCACTGGTCTCAGGTGGCTTCCTACCTGACATCTGCAATATTGTCCTGTTAGTGAGTACCAGGTCTAGTATTGGCCCATCATGAGTGGTTTTACTGACTAGTTGCCTGAGGAACGCCTCCTGCAAAAAGTCCAGGATGTCCCTGCTTCTAGCTGAAGCCACTGCTGGGAGGCTCCAATCTATATTCGGCAGGCTGAAGTCCCCCACCAACAGCACCTCACCCTTTTCTGCCATCTTTCCAATGGCTTACACCCGTACCTTGTCTAATTCCTCCTCCTGTGTTGGAGGTCTATAGATCATTCAAGTGTGAACAGTGGCTCTATTCCCACTCTCCAGGGTGACCCATAGTATCTCTGCCTCCTCCTGTATTCCCTGTACTGCCTGTATCTCTGTCACTTTTATGCTTTTTCTGACATAAAGCACCACACCCCTTCCTTTCCTTCCAACCTGGTCCTTTCTTAATAAAGTATAGCCTGGTATGACCATGTCCCAGTCATGATTTTCAGTGCACCATTACTCAGTAATTGACACAATATCCAGGCTGGCCTCTGCCATGATGGCCTCTAGGTCTGGAATCCTATTTCATAGGTTTCAAACATTCCCATATATGGCTTTCCATTCTGCTTGTTGCCCCCTTTTTACAGCTGCAGGGGTGGAGCTCACAGATGGTATGCCATCATCATCATCTAAGAGTAGCACTGTGGAAGCACGTGGCCAGACAGCTCTCCAGTGTGCTTCCACAGTGCTGTAGCATAGTTTCTAGTGGTTGTGTTTATGCAGGACTTTCCTGTTGCTAGTCACATAAACACACTCACTTTGGGAGGCACTTATTTTTCTTCTGCAATTGCAGAAATAATGGGTGCCATGTACAAGATGGCCACTGACTCAGACTGCACATGCACGTACCATGCATGTGCTGTTCTGCTATATGTGCCATCTTGTAAATGGCATACTTTGGAGTCACAAAAAGCCAGCCAGCAAGCAGACAGCTCTGGAAGGCAGCAGGTACCATTTTTATTTCTTTATTTTTCATTTATGCACCACAATCACTGCTGCCTCCTTAGCCCGCTCTCTTCACTCTCCATAACCCCCTCCACTTTGCTTTAACAGTGGTGTGGCTTTACAAAACAGCAGCTCCAGCTGCTGCCTGCCTCCTCTCTGTTCTTTTAACAGCTCCCCCCCAGTCTTCATATGCCACAGAGTGGCTTCACTAAGTAGCAGGTCCTGCTGCAAAGTGTACTCTCCCTCCCCACCTTGCACTGCCGCCAGAGTGGCTGCACTGAAAAGCAGCCCCTTGCAGCACTTGCTGCTCCTTTACCTTGGCTGCCTTCTCAAAAAGAGCACTGTAGGGCATAAACAGCTCCTAAAAGTACTGCTAAACTGTATTGGCTCTGACCACAGCTTGTTTCTTTCCCTCCTCCTTCCACCTCTCTTTTTAATGCTCCCTTTCCTTCCCTTTCTCGCCACCTCCCTGCTTCCTTTATTAATTTGCACCCTGAAGGATTCATCTCCTTAGATTCTCATTACTCCTAACCCCAGCCTGTGTGGGGGCAGTTTCTGCCTTCCCAATTCCTTTTGCCACCCCCTCAACTACTTTAATGTTCATCAAAGTAACATTTAAACCATCCAATGAGGACTGTGGTTCCCCTCCCAGATGGATGCATGCCATCTCCCCGTACAGGCCCTTATGCTCCCAGGTAGGTCTCTAGTCCCCAATGTAGCCTAATCCCTCCTCACTGCACCATTTCATCAGCCATGAATTGATGCTTCTGTGTGAGATCCCTCTTCTGCCCATTGTAGACAGGCAGTACCTCAGTGAAAGCCACTAAGCAAGCTTCCTGTTCAAGACCCTCCCTAGCTCGCTAAACTCCCCTGCACTCTCCCAACCCCATCCCTAGCCATGTCATTACGCTCCAGGTGAACAATGACATGCAGATGTCCCTCCCATCCTGCTGCCCTAGCAATCTTCAGGATCCATTTCCTATTCCTCTGGGCCATGGTGCCACATAGGCACCTAACTTGCCTCTCCACACCTTTCCTATTCCCAAATCTATCCCCCTCTATCCTCCTCACAATTGAGGTCCCCCCCCAAAAGTGGCTTCCTCCTCCTCCTCCTCCTCCTCCTCCTCCTCTGGGGTCCTTTACTGTCTCCTTGGGGTTTCCAGTATGGAGGACCCCCCCGCATCCCTCCTGTTCACTACTGCAGGTGCATTCTCTTGCCAGTCCTGCCTGTCAGAATGGCACAGAAATTGCATAGTGGCAGTCCTAGTGGCCCCAGGGTTAGGGGAGAGGCCCCGAGTTCTAGCCAATGTGATCTGGAGTCCAGAGACCCCTCTCTCAACCCAGAGAGCTGTATGCAGATGGGGCAGCACCACAGTCTCTGGATGGTCTCTCTGGAAACTGCTGGCACACAGCCACTGCACTGCACCACACTCAGCATTTTTAAATTGTGTTCTTCCTGTGTTACCTGGAAATACTTTTGTATCCTTTCCCCTGATAGGGTGTTTCTAATTTTCCTCTTTTTTGTTTGTTTCTGTTTCTTTTTCCCCTTGTCCTATTTAAATCTCTTCATACTTCTACTTCTACCTAAGATAGGGTGTTGCACCTATTCCCAGTTTGGCCTACCCTTGTCTTCTGCCCTTCCCAGCAGTGACTGTTCCACAGTAGTGAACAGGTGCCTTGCTTAAGCCAACCGGAAGATCCCCACTTTTGCTTCCTTCTGCTGATGCCTGCCGATGCCCTGAATGTCTGGCACTGGTCTGTGTACGCCCACTGATGTCACGCCTTGGCTTGCCTTTGTTTGATGGTGAGCTGAGAGAAATGAAAACCATGGGGTGGAGGTTAGATCTGTGTTGGAGAAAGACCAGGACCCAGGAAGACAAAATGGTTCTGATGGCTCATTGTGATGAGTATTAAAATGTAATCACCTGCAAAAAGGGCAGCTTTTATGTCTAGGTTGATTGCAGCTGGGAAGAACTGACTGGCTCAACTATTTCTGGTTGTGGACAGACTCCTATATTCATCCTGCCTGGAACCTGTTGGAGCATTTTAGAGCAAAAGTGCAAGGAGTTCACTTGGTTCTTCTCAGACAGGGTGTCCTGCATTAGTGCGGGGATTTCTCTAGGTGGAATGTTACAACCTGACAGGGTTGGATCTTGGGGTGGCATCTGTCAGCCTTCCTGGGGAGAATTCTGACCTTAGATGATGGGTGAGGTCTGTGGGGTGATTTCAGGCTTGAGACCAACATGCTGCAGCCTGGACCTGGGCCCAATGTGATTACTTGTTGATTGCATTGGAGCTCTGGGCCTGGTTTTACTGAGATTGTTAGGTGTTCTTGCAATGATGTTTTTCCCAGAGTCTCTTAAACAGCTCTGGTGAGGCCCTGTTGAAAAAAACTTCTTTGGACCCAGATATCCTGGCATATTACCAACCTGTTTTGAACCTTCCCTTCTTGGGGAGGATTATCGAGAAGATTGTTATGGAACAGCTTAAGACGCACCTCACAGACTTCCAGATTTATGATCCTCTTCAGTCCAGATTTAGGGCTGTGCACTGCACAGCAACTGCACTAGTATGGGTAAAGAATGATCTGTTTAGGGCAAGGGATTGGGGAGAATGATCTATTCTCATCATCCTCAACCTCTCATTAGTGTTCAGCATTGTGGATCATGGGTTGTTGTTGGACAGACTGAGGAAGTAGGTTGGACTCACTGGCAAGGTCATTTGCTGGTGTGAGTCTTTTCCCAGGACAGGATCCAGAGGGTGATATTGGGAAATTAATCCTCAGACACAGTGGCCCTGTCCTGTGGAGTGCCTGGCTCTGTCATCTCTCCCATGTTATTTGCAGTATATATGTTGCCCTGGGTGAGGTCATCAGGCAGTATGATTGGTTTCATTGCTATGCTGATGACATCCAGCTCTACCTGTCTTTCACACCGTGAAGAACAGCTGTGGTCAATGTGCTGAACAAGTGCTGGCTGAGTTCCAGTCTTGCATGTTATTAAATTGGCTGGGCCTCAGCCCAAGAAATACTGAAGTGTTAGTGGTGGAGCCAAGTCGGGGGCAGGGAGTGGAGGCCTCTGGGGAGGATTTGGGACTGTATATCGGGCCATCCAAAGTGAAGTCCTACACCAAGGCGAAATATCTGGACATCATTCTGGACAATAGAAACATAGAAACATAGAATTTGATGGCAGATAAGGACCACTTGGCCCACCCAGTCTGCCCATTTCCCTACCTGATGGATAAGCTTCAGATTCTAGTTAATCAACAGCTTACTTCCCCCTGCCCCCCACTAGAATTGTCTTATGCCTGTCCCATGCATTCTTGAATTCTCCCACTGTTCCTGACTCCACAACCTCCTCAGGAAGGCTGTTCCATGCATCCACAACTCTCTCTGTGAAAAAATACTTTCTAACATTACCTCTGAGCCATCCCCTCTATCTTCAAATTGTGCCGCCTTGTTCTTGCAATCTATTCTTCTGAAGATACTACCTCTTGTACCTTGTTAATTCCCTTGAGATACTTGAAAGTTTCTATCATGTCCCCTCTCCCTCCATTCCTCAAGGGTATACATATTAAGCTGCTTTAGTCTCTCCTCGTATGTCTTCTGGTGCAGACCTTGCACCATTTTGGTTGCCCTCCTCTGAACAGTCTCCACTCTGTCTATGTCTTTGCGAAGATGGGGTGTCCAGAATTGCACTCAGTACTCCAGATGGGGTCTCACTAACTGTCTGTAGACAGGGATAACAACTTCCTGTTTTCTACTGTTGATGCCTCTCCCTATGAATCCCAGTATCCCCCCAGCCCTCCTTATTGCCTTCTCACATTGCTTGCCCACCTTTAGGTCATCTGATATAATTACTCCTACGTCTCTTGATTTTTGTTGTTGTTATTAACTCACCCCCCATTGTGTACTTTTCCCCTGTGTTTTTGTTTCCCAGATGCATTACCTTGTACTTCTTTGCATTGAATCTGAGCTGCCACGTATTTGACCATTTCTCCACCTTGCCAAGTCCATTTTCATACTTTCCACCCCACCTTCTGTATCAACTCTGTTGCAGATCTTTGTGTCACCTGCAAAGAGGCATACCTTTCCTTCCAGGTGCTCTCCAATGTCACTTATAAAGATATTAATGAGGACTGGTCCCAGTACCGAACCCTGCGGTACCCCGCTAGTTACCCTCCTTTCTTCACTGTGAACTCCGTTTACTATTACCTTTTGCGTCCTGTTTTCCAGCCAGTTTTTTATCCAGGCTGCCACCTTGGGACCCACCCAAGGCTGGCTAACTTGTATATTAATCTTTTGTGTGAGACTGCGTCGAATGCCTTGCTAAAATCTAGGTAGGCCATATCCACAGCCCCTCCCTGGTCTACTACTTTGGTCACCCAGTCAAAGAAATCTATTAGGTTCATCTGACATGACCTTCCTGCTGTGAAACCATGCTGCCTTGGGTCTTGTGCCCCACTGGCCTCTATGTACTCAAAAATTCTTTCCTTCAGAAGTGATTCCATCATTTTCCCTACCACTGAAGTCAAACTAACTGGTCTGTAGTTTCCTGCCTCTGCCCTGCTCCCACATTTGTAAGTGAAATCACATCTGCCCTCCTCCAGTCCTCAGGTACCACTCCATCCTCCCATGATTTGTTAAAGAGAGTAGTCAGTGGTGTTACTAGTTCTACTCTTAGTTCTTTTAGTATTCTTGGGTGAATCCCATCAGGCCCCATTGCTTTGTCCACCCTCAGTTTCAAGAGTTCTTTCAAAACCCTTTCTTCTGCGAATGGACTGGTATCGATCCCCCTAGTTTGGTTTAGGCACCTCCCCCTCCTCATCTGTTGTGAATACTGAGCAGAAATATTCGTTCAGTATCCCTGCTTTTTCACTGTGACCCTCTGCCTACATTTCTCTCCCTTTATTAAGTCTCTATATCCCTCCCTTGGTCTTTCTTTGCTCCCTAATGTACCTATAAAAGGTTTTATCCCCTTTCTTAACAGAGTTGGCTATCTTTTCCTCAGTTTGTGCTTTTGCTATTCTGACTGACTTCCCTGCCACCTGCTTTAACTGATAAAGTTCTCTGTCCTGCTCCTTCTGTGTTTTCCTTATATTTCCTGAATGCTATCCTTTTCTCCTTAACCATCCCTGCCACCTCTTTTGAGAACCATAGTGGTATTTTCCTTCATTTTGTTTTATTGATTTGCTTCACACAAAGGCTTGTTGCCTCTGTGATGGCTGTTTTGATTATTCCCCATTGTTCCTCCACCCCTTCTTCTTGCCCATTTGCTAGTGCTTTCTAAGGCACTCTCTCATTTTCCCAAAGTCAGCCTTCCTAAAGTCCAATGCTCTTATTTTTGTATGGCTTGACTCTATGGCTGTGTTTATTGTGAACCACAATGTTTGGTGGTCACTTGTTCCCAGATGGCTACCCACTTCTAAATCTGAGATCCTTTCTCCTTCCCCATTTGAGAGTACCAGGTCTAAGATTACTCCCTCCTGAGTGGGTTCCAAAACTAGCTGTCTGAGGCATGCCCCCTGTAGGGCATCAAGAATGACCCTGCTCTTGGATGTGCCTGCAGCAAAGGCACTCTTGCTAACATCTGGCATATTCAGGTCCACCATCAACAATATCTCCCCTTTTTCTGCCATTTTAAGGATGCCTTCTATCATTTCCTTGTCCATTTCCTCTGTCTGAGATGGGGTCTGTACACAACCCTTTGTGGATTGTGGTGCCATTTCCTGTCCCCGGGGTGACCCATAGTGACTCATCAACTTCCTGTTTACTCTTTAGTTCTGTTGCTTTAATCCCTTCTTATATAGAGAGCTACTCCTCCTCCTCTTTACCCACCCTGTCCCTCCTGTAGACTGTGTATCCTGGTATGTTGACTTCCCACTCATGGTTCTCTGTGTACCATGTTTCAGTGACTGCCACAATATCCAGACATCTCTCTTCCATTAAGGCCACTAGTTCAGGGAGCTTGTTGCACAGACTATGGCATAGGTACTCATCACCTTCCATTTATTTTTATGGCCTTACCTCTTTTAGCCCCATCCCTGTCCTTAACACCTTTTTCTGCATTTATCCCTGTCCTGCTCCCTACTGACTTCTCTGCCTTGGTGTTTACCTCTCTAACTACTGCACTTTGTGGTGGGAGGCTTGGATTTCCCTGCTCCTTTTCAGTGCATCCCCCCTTGGCTAGTTTAAATGCTTGCCAATGAAGCATTGAAACCTGTCACCTAGGATCCTGGATCTCCCCCTGGACAGATACAGACCATCGCACCAGTATAAGCCTGCATCCCTCCAGGTGGCTCCCCAGTTCCCAATGAAGCGCCAAACCCTGAGCTCCACACCAGTTTTTCAATCATTCTTTGAATCCCATGGTGCGGAATACCCTAGCATCATCCTTGCCATAGACAGGCAGCACCTTCAAGAAGTTATCATACATGCTACTTGTCTCAGGCCCTGCCCAACTCCACAAACTCCTCTTGTACCACTCTGATCCCATTTACAGCCAGGTCATTTGTCCCCAGGTGGACAATGACAACCAGCTCCCTCCCTCCTGCAGCTGCTCCCATGATCCTGAGGATTTGCTTCCTGTCCCTCCAAGCTGTGGTGCCAGGCAGGCACCTTACCGCCTTATCCCCTTCCTCCCCCACGTCTACCCCCCTAATGATTGAGTCCCCCACCAGGAGTTGTTTCCTTCCCCTGTGGGTCTCATGCCACCCTCCTGTGGGTCTCCTTTGTGGAGTTTCCCAGCATCCTCCTTGGTCTCCACTGCAGGTGCCTCCATAGAGGAACCACTCTTTGCCAGAAAAGCATATGAATTGTTGAGAGCTACAACTGGAGGGATGCACCTCTGTTCCACTACCCTCTCCCTCCCTGAGCCCACCTTGGTCCAACCACTCCTCTTTCTTGGCAACCTCTGAGGTAACGGTGGTGGCCCTGGTGGTCACTGGGTGGGAGAAGAGGTTTCACAAATCCTGGCCAGGTCAGCCTGGAGACGGGCAACCTCCTCCCTCAGGCCAGAGAGGTGCCTGCAACAGGGCAGCATCGAGCCTCCAGAATGTCTCCTGGAACACTGCTGCCCACAGCCATTGCACTGCATCACTCCCATCTTGACTTAATTTGTCTCCTCTCTGTTGCTTTGTATGCTTATTGTCTCCTCCCTATGTATTTTTTACACTTACTTTCCTACTGCCTATGTGCCTTACAATTCTCACCCTTTCTGTTCTGGGACAGGAACTTCCTGTAGTCTTCAGTAGTCTCCTTCCTCCATGCTTGAATTCAGACCTCCAGCAGCCAGGGGATAAAGTATTTTTTTTTATTTTAGGTTCCTTCAAGGTTGCTTGAAACTAATGTGTCTCAGTGATCCTTCCTTCCTACTGCCAAACAGGAAGTTCCTGTTGTCAGTCAAATTCAGTGGCTATAAAACTAGAACTGGCTTTGGGTGGGAGGGTGGAGGGGTGGAAGGAGGAAATTAGTAAAAATATGTAGTTCTGGACTTCTGTTTCTTGCTCCCCAACTTCTGCTTCTTGCTCTTGGATGCCCAGTTGTCAGCAGTTGTCTGGAATAGATTTTACCATCTCCAGAATGTTGCCTGGATAAAATCCCTTGTCCCTCCTGAAGATCTGGCCACACTGATACATGTATTTTTCTCCTCAAGGCTCAGCTATTGTAACCCGCTTTACCTCAGGGTCAAGGGGAGTGCACTGAGGTGTCTGCAGCTGCTGCAGAATGTGGCAACTTGGCTATTGACAGTTCTTCTGAGATCATGTCATTTTCACTGGTGCTGTGCAAACTACACAGGCTGCCAATGCACTGGCTCATCTCCATTAAAATAGGTCTATTGACTTGTAAGGCACTAAATGGGCTGGGTCTGAAATACCTGACAGAGCTGCTGTATCCCTACAGCCCCAGTCGCCTTTCATGGTCAGCAGGCGAAGGCTTCCTGTGGTGCCCAGGTGAGATTGAAATTGTTAGGGATCAGTCTTTTGAGTTGGTGACACCAATCCTCTGAACATGCTACACAGGTACCTGAGGGAGGCCCTTCTGCTGGATTTTAAAAGAGCACTGAAAACATTCTTATTTCAACAAGCCTTTGGGGATTAACAGAGTAACTAGAGTCTAAGTACTGCTTCTGGCTAAGAGCATATGTAACATAATCACAGATGGGATTAAATATTTATTATATTTATAACTCTAGTGATGTTTAGATGCATTGTCTGACCTTTTATGATGTTTTATGACATTTCTTCTGCTGTAAGGTGCCCTGAGCCTTTGGGGAAGGGTGCCTTTAATAAATACAATCTACTACTACTACTATTGTGATGCCAGTTACCTGCTCCACTCCTTCACTGTTCCACACACTCGCTAGGACATGAACGTGATGGACATGTTAGAGTGGAAGTACTTCTGTAGTGTTCTTGTAAGAAGGTACTATGCTTCTGTGAGCACCACCCACCAAAGCTTTTGTCATTGTGGATTATGGTCTCCGAGTCCATAAGTGCTCAACCTTAGGGGTCTCTAATACTGGCAGGAACTGGTTTTCTAGTTATCTAATTAAATGAATTAAGATGGTAGACTGGAAATTCTGTATCAAGCTTGCAATGCATCTCCGTTGGTGTTTCAAGGTTTCACACTGCTGCCATCCCCTTGCTGTTTTCCCTATTTATTAATGATCTCCCAAGTCCCTTGTGCACTGCAGAAGCCTCCTTTATACTGATGACCTTGTAATTTACTTTAGCTCTAGTGATATGGCAACTCTAAACCTGTTTATTAGAATGCATATTGGTAGAATCCAGAGCTGGTTGAATCTGAACAGGTTTGTTTTGAACTCTCAAGAAATGAAAACTATCCGATTTTTCTCCAAACATAAACTCCACTCAAGCTCTTGTCTCTCACTCTCGTGCATGGATTGATCCATACCTGAAGAAGTATCCTTTAAGTAGCAGCTGGAGATGAGGTAGTGGTACACAATCAAAGTATGTTCTTGGATGATGTGTGCAGAGTGGTTAGTGGTTACTATCATCTAAGAAATACCACTAAGTTGTGCCTCTACCTTGATCCAGGTGATCTGGTAAAACAGGTACTTGTCTTCATCATGTCTCTCCTTGACTACTGTAATGTACTTCAACAGGGCATTCCTGTCACTCTTATCCACCACCTTCAACTGATGCAGAACACAGTGGCATGTCGCCTTACTTTACTGGAAAAGTGAGAATATTACAGAACTTCAGCTTTTTAGGAGCTGCACTTGGTTAGTAAGGTGCTGGATAAAACTGAAGATGTTATTAGCTTAGAGGGCCCTGAATAGGCTGTCAGTGTCTCCATGATTTGTTGCCAACCCACTCTAGTGATGACATAGTATTTAGTACAATTTCCAGAGAATTGCACTCTAGAAATGAAGCGCCATTAGCTGACATCAGGTCACGACTGACATCTACTGGTAACTGAGATTTCAGGTTTGCATCACACAGACTATGAAATGCTTTCTTCAGACAAATTCAACCTGCTCCTATTGTAAACTGCTTCAAAATAAATGTAAAAATCTTGTTGTTCCAGATAACTTTTCAAAATTGTTAAATTGCTTATTAATGTTTTATGTAGTCTGTTTTCTTGATTGTTATAATATAATTACTGGTTTAGGTTGATGTCAACCTAAAATAGTTGCTGTCAAATGTTATAATATATCCTTGTGATGTCACAAACATGTATTACAGAGCTCAGCCCCATGACTAGCTCTCTACAATGCTTCTTGAAATGTCTTGTGCCTCCAACCAGTAGCTAAAAATAAATGAAGTAATGGGATTGCTCTCAGTTTTGTACATCCATCTGTATGTGAGACTTATAAACCACTTGGACTTTGCTATCATCATTTATGTAGAATTACACATCACAGGGGTGTAAAATTATCACACAACAACTGATGTCCACACATGGATTGGCAGTATGGCCTAGAGGTTAGAAAAATGAGTTGTGGATGAGTTTTGGTACATCCAGTAGACCTGGGTTTGATTCCCACAGCCTCCACTTGCATATTGTGTAACTCTGAGTAAGTAAATTAACCTCCCCAGTGCTTCTAAGTCACCTCTGAAAACAGGTACTGGTGGCTAGTGGGCTTTACCTGGTTAACAAAGGAAAACACATTTTATATGTATTGCCTTGGTTATTTTTGCAATGGGACTTGAGCTGTATGTCTGTCTGTCTGTCTGTCTATCTATCTATCTATCTATCTATCTATCTATCTATCTATCTATCTATCTATCTATCCATCTATCCATGCATCCATCTATCTGCCTTGGAGTTACTTTGGACCCTTCAATGGATTTTTCTGCATATCTCATCCATCTGTAGATCAGTTATTGCTAAACTAGGCCTTGTGTACAGGATGAGATCCACCATTATCTCTAAAGACTTGCTGGTCTTAACCAGTGGTGTCCCACTGCTCAACCTTTACTACTGAATCCCAGTTTACTTCACTTTATCTAAGTCTACCTTGGCTAAATGGGATATGGTGTATAATAGCATCTGTCACTTTGTTATGGGTGCTGCTTATCTCACTCAAAATTGCACCTTTTTCTCCCCATGTTGGGCTTCTCTTTCTTCCAAGCATTTCTATATAATGAGCTGGATCCTGACAAACTGATCAAGTCCAATACCCCCACCTGCTTGTCTACTATATTGCAAATCCCCTCAAAGACCTTACAGCTTATAATCTGGTTACACTCTTTTACTTTAGGAGCCTAGGTGCTCAACCAGAATAGGTCATCAGCCTTCTCCTACTCAACCCCCAGATTCTGAAATCAGCATTCTAATCATGCCAGAAATGTTGATTCCCACTGGCTCTTTAAATCTGTGTTACTTAGCCACCATTTAAGGCATTCAGCAAGTACCTGCTTGAAGTTCTGCTTGTTCCTCTGTACTAGCCATATCTTCTTATCTTTTAGGCTGCCTTACACATGGAACTCCAAGGTGTATTTTAATCTATGGTGTTACGTCCCTGGTTGTACCACGTATGTTAAGTAATGTGATTTTTTATGTAAATCATACTCTAAATTTTCCTGATTGTACCAAATTGTTATACTGGTATTGTTATGTCCTGCTTGTTGTGTGTGCACTGTATTATCTGTATTATTGTGGAAATAGACATTCACAACCTAATATACATACCAGAAAATAAATAAATAAAATTCTCTAGCAACTTTAATCAAGAACAGCAGCAATACTGAATCAAAACTGTCTTATTTAAAAAAACAGAAATAAAATATAGATTTTAAGAATTTAGCTACTATGTGTATATATTCTGAGAAACTTTTTTTGCTTTAAAAATCAAAAAAGAGGTCTCTGTAATGTACACTAAAGTCCTGTAATAAGAGATTAAATAAACTTAATAACAAAGCTAAATAGAAATAAAATTAATCAATAGTGTTATATCTATAAATTTGATCTTCATAGTTGGATTGGTACTTTTAACAACTCTTCAAATTATCTAGATCCCCATTAGTAGCTTATGTGGAGTCATGATAAAATGAGGTTAAACTTCAATATTGTACATAATTTTACAAGTTATTTCACAGATTGCTTGACTGATGAAACTATATTATCAATGTGACAAATAATGTACAATATTTTTATTTTAAAAGTATACCACTCATGATATAATCTTAAACAGGATACAGCATAAAATATATTGGATTAATATCTTAACTCAAAACTAAACCATGAAAACCATTATCAAGTATGACCATTAAAAACCATAGTCAAATCATGGAGAATCATGGCTACTACTAGGGAAAAAATCACATTTTTATTTTATCAGCTTCTTTTATCTTTAATTTACCAATTTGATAATTAATTTAGTTCCATTATTTAGTTTCTCAATTCCATGGTTTTTCCAGGCATTTGTGTATGTTCATCATTCATCAACCAGGATAATCTTGTCCATGAATCATGGACAAAGCAAGGATGGATTTATCATGAACAAAGATCAGTAACAGGCCAGGTATAATTATGGATGTCCCTGCTCTGTCACTGAGGGTTCTACCATATGTGGGTGAAAGGACTTACAGTGTGGTAAAGTTGGTGCAGTCAAAACACAGCAAATAATGACAGTGCCCACCAACTATGCCACAGACACAGAAGGTGCAACAGAAAGTAGTGTGGGGTTATGAGGGCTGTGCTCCTCACACCTCCCAACATTAGTATAATCCCTCCATGGTGGGGTACATCAGGGAGTGGGAGTCATAGTGATGCCATCACTGCACCATGCCCACAAGTCCTGGATGCCTACATTCAGTGCACCCACATTACGGTGTCCTTGTTCCCTTGCCATATTAATGGCATACCATCATTGAGCCGGATAACCATGGATGTCGCGACAGCTATGTTTGTCCATGAGATCATAGATAACTGGAGTTCAGGAACTGGGTGTGAGGAAGAAATCTCTCATTTAAACACAAATATTTTTATAATTTTATTGTATTGTATTTATGGGAATTAAATACTGGCACATTATGTACTGAAAGTGACCATGGAGTTCTGTTCAAGTGGTATGATTTTTAAAACAAATTACCAGCGTGTTAGCAGAATAGTCTGTTTTATGTTACACAAACCAAATTTGTATCAAAGAGCAAAGAAAATGGAAGGATATGCACACAAGGATCTGTATTTTAAAGACTTATTTCACCCTGTGCTGATAAAGCACATTTGACAGACATGACCAGACCAGCCTTTATTCGGCTATCCTACATATCGAGGTCTACTGTCTCTTCATGAGAGGGTGGAGTTGAGATGCCAGTGTCAGCCTTAAATTGGCTATTCAACAAGTTAATTAATCTACTCAGATGTTCCAGTTTTATTAAAACACTCAATAATTTATAGAACATGATTTAATTGAACGACCCCATCCGCTCATTATTTTTTTTATCTACATGACTCACATCATAAGAGACTTCACAAAAATTAATTAACATTGGTGATTCAAACTTTATTTAAATACATTAAAAGTGGACTTGTAAGCAATACCGTCAGATGTTAGAAATCAGTATGAACACTCTACATAAACCATAGACTACTTGTAATACTCATTGTGTATTAATACCACACATGGGACTGAGTTGATAAATGTTTTTTTCACCCAATGTTTTGTACAAGTTTGAGACATAGGGGACTAGGTACCAAAATAGTTCAGAGCACTCACAAACCCCTAAAGAGGGATGATGGAGACAAAGAGTTTATTTATTTAAGAGATTTACTAGGCAGGCATACTGAGCAGGGACCACTCATTTCCAGATGCGACCTGGGGAGTTACAGAGAAATACAGGACAAAGTACATACAGGGTGTGAGGTGTGGGATTTAATAAGGAAAGACGATGAAGGTACTTCAAACAAAATGATTTATTCAGGAGAGCATAAATAAATAAAAAATAAACAAAATAAATTGAACTTCAGGCAAAATGAAAAAAATAATCTGATAACATTAATGCAGAAACCAGACACCAGAATACCACCAGTGTACTGACACATGGAGGGCAGAGTACGTCTGCACCTCCCAGACTATCTGTCTGAATGAACTAACAGATTTCTTTATATAGTCATATAACCATGTGACACATAAGTCCCTCCTACTTGATGAGTTAAACAGTGTTTTGATCCTAAAAACAGAAATTTCACATTCTGCACCTTTTAAATACAAACTTATCATGTAAATCATTGTTCAGGATTCAAATACAAATATAACAAAACGTTTTGTGAAATGAAATTGCAAAATACCAAAACAAGGTTCCGCCCACTTGTGTATACCTTTAAATAAGGACAGAGCTCAGCTGGCCAGTCCTATAGAGGAGGCTGAGCTGCAGGTTTAATATCAAGGAGGACTGGCATTAACCCTCCCAGGTAAATCTTTAAAATAATATATAGCCTCCTACAAACAACTAATGGACAAAAGTTTTTATCATCCTGGGATTAAAAGAAAAACTGGCATTCTGGCTTTAACTTAGTTGGATTTACAGGTCTCAGAAGTTTTGCTTGAGAGCTTTGAAGAGCATTAAAAAAAATGGTTGCCTATGTTTGTTAGCGTTTTATCTGAACTTAAGTTATTTTCTAATTTTGCAGGCTACCGAAGGAAAGAAGAATCAAAGTAAATTTCTAATTTACCAACGTGCAGGATAATTTCTCCAGGAACGTCAACGTTTATAAAAGCGGCACATAAAAGAAGCGAGGGGTAAAGTAAAAAGCAGACCGAGTGACCGGGGAACAGGAAGAATAATCTCCTTAATAAAGTTAAATTCCACCTTTCTTTTTAATCTGAAACGAAAACCATTTACCCTCAGGTATCCAAAACATTAGTCTTGTTATGCTTTTCATACAGAGGAAGGGTTTAAAGTTGCCACCGTAAACGGAGAGGGGAAAAAAAAAACGCAACCGCTCTTTGAACTAACGCGAGGCAAGTTCGCACATTCGTGTAGTAAACAGGACTCGCTACTACAGCAGAATACGGAACAGGGCATAATATAGATAATCATGCTAGCTAATGATATGCTAGCGAAATAACTTAAATTAAATCTCAAATTCAACCGACTGAGATTGTTTCTACCCCTTTTGTTTTAACAATTCCTATGATGCACGTTCTATCAAATCTTGGGGGATTACCAGCATCTACTAGAATCAAAGCTTTGGAGAGGAAACAAAAAAAAAAAGGTTTTAAAGTATATTATACAGGTGGCCAGCCTATATAATGCTACAGTTTAGGTAAAGCAAAGAAAAAGGAAGTAAAGATGCTGTTGCAACAGGCTTTAAAAAGAAAAAAAAATTCTGGTAGATGGGTTTTAAAAACTCCCTTCCTACACTCCTTCCCCCTTAAGAGAAAACCAGAGGATTACGCCTCCAAGTTTCACCTCTGGTTTGAACATTAAACAACAGATCTCCCCTTTTTTTTTTTAATTTTAACAGGGGAGATGGAGCTTTAGCCCAACCACTCCCAAAGCTCCACCCTGGAGTCCCAAAATACGCTATAAAATTAACAATATATTTCAAAGCTTTTAAGTTCCAAACTAACTTACTCCGGGGTCTGTACTCATGTATCGATACCAGCTCCATAGCGTGAAAGATAATCAGCGTTAACATGCATTTTTCCAGCTCTATGTTGTATTTCAAACTTGTATGGCTGCAGTGCTAAATACCACCTTATAATGCGTGGGTTTCTTTCCTTCATAGTCTGCAACCAACATAATGAATTGTGATCTGTTATGATCGTAAAGGGTCTTCCCCATAAATAAAACTTTAAAGCATTTATCGCCCAACGAATAGCCAAGCATTCCTTTTCAATAGTAGAATATTTAGTCTCCCTTTGGTGTAATTTCCGGCTAATATATATAACAGGATGCTCCTCTTCTCCATCTATTTGAGAGAGAACAGCTCCTATACCATGTTCAGAGGTGTCTGTATGTACCATAAAGGGTTTATGGAAATCAGGGCTATACAGTACAGGGTATGAACATAATCTGGCCTTTAAGGCTAAAAAGCTTCTTCACATAGGTCAGTCCAATGGACTTTATCAGGGTTATTTTTTTTTGTTAGATTACTTAAAGGGGTTGCAATCTCAGCAAAATCGCTTACAAAGCGGCGATAGTAATTGGCCAATCCCAAAAACGAACGTACCTGTTTTTTCGTTTGTGGTCTTGGACTGTTAGCTATAGCATCCAATTTGCTTATTTCGGGTTTTACCATTCCATTTCCAATTATAAATCCAAGATATTTAGTTTCTTGCATGCCTATTGAACATTTTGCAGGATTAATGGTCAATCCTGCTTTTGCTATAACAGTTAATATGTTACTCAAATGCTTTACATGTTCCGTCCAGGAGGAACTGAAAATGATTATATCATCCAAATAGGCTGCACTATATTCCAGATGCGGATGTAACAATTGATCCATACATCTCTGGAAGGTTGCAGGTGCTCCGTGTAGCCCAAATGGCATTTTTGTAAATTGAAATAGTCCTACAGGAGTACTGAAGGCCGTTTATCCTGTGAATCTGCATCTAGGGGATCTGCCAGTAGCTCTTGAAGGTCCAACGTATTGATGTACTGGGCATTGCCCAGTCTATCTATGATGTCATCAATACGTGGCATGGGATACCATCAAACTTTGCTATCTCGTTTAGCTTTTGAAAATCTAAGCAAACCCGCACCCTCCTTCTTTTTTATTCACAACAACTATGGGAAGCTCCATGGACTTTTAGAAGGGACGATTACCCTAGTTGTTGCATCTTTAGTAATTCCTTAGTTACTTCTTCCCTCAAGCTCTCTGGGATTCTATAAGATTTGTGTCTTAGGGGTTTATTATGAGTTAACTCAATGTGATGTTCAATTCCTCTACCGTCCAGGAGTGGTTGTAAAATCTCTTGAAATACTTGAATTAATTGTTGTACTTTGTAATTGTTCCGTACTCAATTTATCGTTTTATAGTTATTTCTTTATATTTCCTGTACTTTCTAATCGCTCATATGCTAGTTCCAACTCACTGTCCGCTACCTCCAGGTATACAAATAGGGTCGGTGAACTTCTATCATGCCATTTTTTTAGTAGGTTAGCATGATAAATCTTTAATTGCTGCTTCTTATCAGGACAAATAATTTCATAGTTCACGGGCCCTATTTGACGGTGTACTGTATAGGGTCCCTGCCATTTCATTAACAGCTTGTTGTCTGTACAGGGTAACAACAGAAGCACCCTTTCACCAGGTTGAAATGTCTTTCTACCCACTTTTTGATCATAATACTGTTTCTGAGCCACCTGATGGTCTCTATTATTTTGTTGAGTGGCTTTTGCATATTTCTCTAGCCTGTGGTGTAGGGTGTTGACGTACTCGGATGTGGAAACTGGAATACTGTCTGATTTAGACCCTTCCCATTTTTATTTTACAATATCGAGGATTCCCCTTGGATTCTTCCCATAAAGTAATTCAAAAGGTGAATATCCAGTGGAAGCCTGGGGTACCTCATGATAAGCAAACATTAAATAGGGTAAATACCTATCCCAGTATTTACCTTCGTCATGAATGAATTTTTTTAACATTTGTTTCAGTGTTTTATTGAAATGCTCCACTAGACCATCTGATTGTGGATGATAAGGTGAGGTCAAAATGGAATGTACCCCTAAGGCGTGATATAGGTGTTTCAATACCTGGGAACAAAAATTACTGCCTCTGTCTGTTAAAATCTCCTTTGGTATGCCCATCCTGGAAAATATTTTAACCAGTTCCTCTGCTATTTTATCTGCCGTAACTGTTCTTAAAGGGACTGCTTCAGGGTACTTTGTAAAATAATCACATACCACTAGAATAAATCTGTTTCCTTTAGTACTCTTAGGCAAGGGGCCAATTATATCCATAGCAACCCTGGTGAATGGAGTACCCACTACAGGTATAACCTGTAAGGGTACTTTATTCTTTTGCAATACCGGCCTCACTTGTTGACACTGTGCACATGACTTACAGTACTCGGCCACTTGATCATGTATTCCGGGCCAGAAAAATCTGTATAAAAGCCTTTGTAATGTACGTTCATGACCTAAGTGGCCGGCCATTGGTAAGTCATGAGCAAGGGTCAGTAACTGTTTCCGGTAAGCAGTAGGTACCAACAGTTGTAATATAGTTTCTCCTTTTTTTTCATTAACACATTTTCTATATAATAACCCATTATGTAATACATATTTCTGTTTAGAGCTTTGTTCAGTATCTATTAGGGAAAATAAAGGTTTTAATGACATGTCTTTCAACTGGGCTGCTCTAAACTCCGCTTGGGAACTTAGATGTTTAACATCTGCCACTTTGAAGTCATTATTGTCCTTTACATCTTTCTGGGTATGTTGCCACACCCGTTTCTCTTGACGTTTTTCCCTTCTTGTTTTCCTTGTTTTCCCGGGAAGCCCATATAGTTCATCCTCAAAGGGGAAAGTTCGTGAAAATTCCATATTTATTCGGTCTTGTGCCCTGGTAGTCACAGCCCCAATACTCGTAGCATTACAAAGTAACTGTGCAAAATCTGGGTGGTCATGCCCCACAATGACTGGCACTGGAAGTTCCGGAACCACCCCAACATCCATTCTTCGCACATTGAACTGTGTTTGTATATCCACTGGTTGAACTGGGTATTTATGTGTGTCGCCATGTATACAGGTCACTATTGTTTGTGCAGCATTATCATTGGTTGGAGGTACCAGGCCAGCTTTGATTAAAGTTTGCCGACTTCCAGAGTCTAGTATACCAAATGTCTTTTTGTCATTTATTGTGATAGGCATGATATACTGTCCCCAATTGACCAAAGCTAGGTGTGTGGGGGCAGATTTCTTTTTGGGGGAAAATCTGGCTATATGTCCTTTCCCTTGGCAATAATGACAGGTTATATCAGCATGCGATACTTTAAACATGTTCGGTGGTTTAGCATTAGTACCAGAAGCTGTTAAAGAAGGCAAATTTGTCCTTACCGTAGGTTGGTTTATATTAGCTCCAGAATGTCCTTAGTCCTATTAGTTTGGGCAGTTAAGTAATCTTCCGCCAGCTGAACTGCTTTCTTAGATGTCTCTGGGCGATGTTCCCGTACCCACATCTGCACATCCTGTGGTAAAATATGAATGAATTGTTCCAATACCACTGCTTCTAACATCTGTTCTTTGGTGTTAGTTATCGGTTGCAACCACTTGGTACAAAGATCCTTTAACTTCGTATATGCTTCTTGAGGGGTGTCAGAGGTCTGAAACCGCAGGGTCCTAAACCTCTGTCTGTATGTCTCTAGGCAAATATCATACCGTTTAAGTATAGCTTCTTTGACCGTATCATAATTCTCACTCAGGGCACTGTCCACATTACCGTAAGCCAATTGGGCCTTCCCGTCAAAATAGGTGCTAAACAGATGACCCACTGTTCTCTGGGCCACTGACAGGCTCTGGCAATACGTTCAAACGTAGTCAGATAAGTTTCGATATCATCAGTTTCACTTAGTTTAGTTAATTTAATGTCTTTTGGATTATCCCCTGCAGAGGGCAGTGACCTACCTATGCCAAGGGCTTGTATGGCTTTTAAGGTACCGGCCCATCTATCCTCGTTCCTCTGCATATCCCTGTCTCTCTGCTTTGCCATAGCAATCTGTTTCATACACAACCAATGCAACAAGTCCTGAGAATCGCCAGTAGGAGGCTCCTTCTCCAACTCCTCCTTCTCTTCCTTGACATCCTCTCCATCTTCTTCAGGCTTCATGGTTTTCCGTCTGACATCAGGCAATCCCGTCATCAAGGGTTGTCCAAATTTTTCCGCCATGGTCCTGGTCAGCACTCCAGGAGGTACCTTCTGGGACATCCACAGCTTTCTCCAGATACTTAGAGCAGTATCTTCGAATCCCACCACTGCCACCACGTGTGAGGTGTGGGATTTAATAAGGAAGACAATGAAGGTACTTCAAACAAAATGATTTATTCAGGAGAGCATAAATAAATAAAAAAATAAAACAAAATAAATTTGAACTTCAGGCAAAATGAAAAAAAAAATAATCTGATAACATTAATGCAGAAACCAGACACCAGAATACCACTAGTGTACTGACACATGGAGGGCAGAGTACGTCTGCACCTCCCAGACTATCTGTCTGAATGAACTAATAGATTTCTTTATATAGTCATATAACCATGTAACACCGAAGTCCCTCCTACTTCTGATGAGTTAAACAGTGTTTTTATCCTAAAAAACAGAAATTTCACATTCGTGCACCTTTTAAATACAAACTTATCATGTAAATCATTGTTCAGGATTCAAATACAAATATAACAAAACATTTTGTGAAATTAAATTGCAAAATACCAAAACAAGGTTCCGCCCACTTGTGTATACCTTTAAATAAGGACAGAGCTCAGCCGACCAGTCCTATAGAGGAGGCTGAGCTGCAGGTTTAATATCAAGGAGGACTGGCATTAACCCTCCCAGGTAAATCTTTAAAATAATATATAGCCTCCTACAAACAACTAATGGACAAAAGTTTTTATCATCCTGGGATTAAAAAAAAACTGGCATTCTGGCTTTAACTTAGTTGGATTTACAAGTCTCAGAAGTTTTGCTTGAGAGCTTTGAAGAGCATAAAAAAAATGGTTGCCTATGTCTGTTAGCATTTTATCTGAACTTAAGTTATGTTCTAATTTTGCAGGCTACCGAAGGAAAGAAGAATCAAAGTAAATTTCTAATTTACCAACGTGCAGGATAATTTCTCCAGGAACATCAACGTTTATAAAAGCGGCACATAAAAGAAGCGAGGGTAAAGTAAAAGCAGACCGAGTGACCGGGAACAGGAAGAATAATATCCTTGATAAAGTTAAATTCCACCTTTCTTTTTAATCTGAAACGAAAACCATTTACCCTCAGGTATCAAAACATTAGTCTTGTTATGCTTTTCATACAGAGGAAGGGTTTAAAGTTGCCACCGTAAACGGGAGAGGGGAAAAAAAAAACGCAACCGCTCTTTGAACTAACGCGAGGCAAGTTCGCACATTCGTGTAGTAAACAGGACTCGCTACTACAGCAGAATACGGAACAGGGCATAATATAGATAATCATGCTAGCTAATGATATGCTAGCGAAATAACTTAAATTAAATCTCAAATTCAACCGACTGAGATTGTTTCTACCCCTTTTGTTTTAACAATTCCTATGATGCACGTTCTATCAAATCTTGGGGGGGGGGGGATTACCAGCATCTACTAGAATCAAAGCTTTGGAGAGGAAACAAAAAAAAAAAAGGTTTTAAAGTATATTATACAGGTGGCCAGCCTATATAATGCTACAGTTTAGGTAAAGCAAAGAAAAAGGAAGTAAAGATGCTGTTGCAACAGGCTTTAAAAAAGAAAAAAAAAATTCTGGTAGATGGGTTTTAAAAACTCCCTTCCTACACTCCTTCCCCCTTAAGAGAAAACCAGAGGATTACGCCTCCAAGTTTCACCTCTGGTTTGAACAAAAACTCCCTTTCTACACAGGGATAAAACAAAGTCCAAAGTAGTTACAAAGCTGGACTCATATTTGATACATCAGCTGTTACAAGGTTTAGTCCTAAAACCACATAGTATAAACAGGCAGAGAACATACAGGTACACAGTCATTTTGCTGAGAGTTTATACTGGCATGGTACATTTAGATGCACCTTGGTTGAAGATCTGGGTTGCTGGTAGCAGTTGCATATGTCAGAGAAATGGTCATGGAGGAGCGGTTTAAGGAGTCTTGGGGCAGAGGTGAGCCTGATACCAGCAGGAAGATCATTCCAGAGTTACTCAGAAAACATTTATGTTTGCAGATGTGTACATGTCTCTGCCTGACACGTTTTGAACTTCTGGTTCTTTTTCAAAGGCTTTTGAAAAAGAACCAGGGAGTTTGATAGATGTCAGGCAGAGACATGTGTCTGCATTTGCAAAAATAAACATTTTGTGAGTAACTCTTTGTCTCCAGTATCCCTCTTTAGGGCTTTTTGAGTGTTCTGAACTATTTGGGTACCTAGATTTCCCATTTGTTCATGGCAGCACCACCTACACTAGTGCACACTCTGTTTCTGGAATAAGTTTGAGACATACTAATACAGTAGCATTTCTCACTTGATTTTGCAGTTGCACTTGCATTACTATTGTTAATAAAGTTTTAAATACAAAATAATAAATACATAAACAGAGACTAGAGAAAAAATCCTCCATATTTTGTCAATAGTATGCTCTTTACTTAATTTAATTTGTGGAACCGGTGAAGAGCAGTACCAACTTTCAAATTCAAGGCAACCTCATTTATTTCATAATAAGACAATAGAAAAGTCCATTCCAGTGCCTCTGCATTAAATAGAAAAAGCAGCATGAGGAGTCTGTTCCAACAAGTGCCTTAGAACAACATTCGAAAATTTGGAAATTACTCACTCATCTTTTAAAGTTTGAACAGATAGCAGTTTATTATGACATAAATCACTCCACAAATAAGTGGAACTGCAAATAGTGGCCAGTACTTTGAGGATATCTTCTCTTCTTAGGGCCCACAGTTACTGAAGTATCAACATTCATTTATATACTTACATAAATACAGTATTTGTTCAGAAATATTTACCAAACTAGAAATTGGACCATAATGCCAAATCTGGTCTTAAACTCTTTTCAATCATATTTAGATCAATATTCTGGATTCTGTGAAATATAATACATCCTATTGAAAGTAAAACTCTTATTGTAGGTCTATGTTTTCATTTTTTTAATTTTAAGTAAGAAATGTAAACAGGTATAGTGACCAGAAACAATTATACTAAACAAGAATTTTTAAGACCCAGATGCTACACAATCAGATCTAATCTACATAATTCAAGTTTGTATCTTATGTGAACAATACCAACTTTCATATATACTCCCACTTTGTTGGATTTAATACTTTGTTTCTAAATAAAAAGGGTATTGTTTTTAAAGAAACACTTTGTAAAAAATAGAAAATAGAGGTAATTTATTTTAGTAGTCACATAACTGTATATCATCATTTCTCATTAATGTCTGTGCCTTTTGAGAGCTATTCAGTCATCATAAGTGAGGAATAATAGAGCAGGAACTCATATAGCATTAGAACACTTTTTCACTTTTGCTTATCATTCAAATAAGAACACAGGTTTAAGAGCAGTTGCATTACTTTTTCATCACTATGTTAAATCCTATTTGGCATTAATGGTTTTGTTTATTCCTTATTTCACATTTAAAGAAACTCTCAATAAAAAATAGAGGTAATTTCTTTTAGTATTCATCATTATATCATTAATTCACATTAATGTCTGCCCCTTCTAACAGCTATTCAATCATAATGAATGAAGCACAGTAGACGAGGAACTCATTCAGCATTAGTATACTTTTTCACTGTGACTTTGCATTCAAACAATTAATGGTATTAAGAACAGTTTCTTTACCTCTCCCTCACTATGTTAAATCCTATTTTGCATTTCCATTTCTGTTTATGTTCGTTCTGTAAGGTCTCATAGGTAGAGACAAAGTAAACATGGAGGGTGTTCAAAAGAATACTGGTAGTACTCACCCAAATCGGCTATTTTAAGTATCCTGTCCTGCATGTCAAATTGCAGGAGCCTGTGTAATGGATTATAGTGATTTTTTAAACCTTTTGGGTGCAGAACTCATACATGCAAATTCATGTGAGTGACATGATAATGTCTTTGCCATTGGGCATCATGACATTATGTGTTGCATTGCATTTGTTATGTAGGTAACCAAGTGAAGTCTTCTAACTACCTAAGCATTTACTTAATAGATATATAATAACCGGGATGTCCTTTTTCCCATAGGAAAACCATGGCATAATTTGCCATTATAAAGGAGCATTTATAATGGTGAACACGTGCCCGGTTTCCCTCTCACTGCTGCGGGCACCCCTACCCCTGAAGGTCTTCCTCCTAGCCACTGTCCACCTCAACTTTCCCACTGTGAGCCGCTATTCTAACTGTGGTAAGTGCTGCCTGGCAGGCAGAAAGGAATTAAAATGAGGGAAATACCCTCAACATGTTGGCTCCACACAAAATGAAATAAAATAAAAAGTAAAAAGCAAGAGACTGACAGACCGTAGAGCGCGCACTGAGACCCAAGCAGACTGCCGCGGTCGCATAAGAACGTCTTTTTATATAGTTAGCTGTGGGGAAAAAGGACATCCAGCAATTATATAAAATAAAGTATGGGTCTGGGTGTGTGTAAACTCAAATTTACAAACACCCTCGAGGGTTAGATGCTATGCATAAACCCCTGGGTGTGTAAATTTGTTACACACCCAGACCCATACTTTATTCTCTATATTAGTTGCAAGCCATTATGAAATATTGGAATCATCCTTAGTCATGATATTGTTAGAGTGCTAGTATCTGAGAAACCTGACATGACCATGTTATAAAGGATGTGAGACACTGGACTAAGCTGCCTAGAATAATGCAAAGTGAAACTGGAATACATTACATGCAGAAATAAAGAGTACAAAACATTTTTCTCACTATCTAAATGGCACTATGTATAACAATATATGTAAGGGGAATCTTACTCAAGCATGTAGTTGCAATAGGGAACCACATATAAGTGGGGAGCACAGGAAGTAGAAGTTTAGTAAGTCTATGAGCAGACTTCAGTGAGCTGGGATAATGTATTCTGTTACAGCAGCCATGTGTGTGTTCAGACTGAATAGAAGGTGCAATTAAACTTAAGTGTTCATTCGAATTCCAGTGTGGTTCACTGTTTATTGTACAATGGGTTCTGAGAAACCAGGACTCTGATTGGCTAACTGGCCCCTTTCAAGCATTGTAAATCCTAGCATTACCAATGCAAAAGGTGCCAGTCAGCCTCATCTCTGTTATCATTCTGACTCTCCAACCAAGAAACAGGAAATTCAGCATCTTGACCCACTGGTAAACCACAGTCTCACCTAAACCATGTCTGTAGAGCATGAAAATTGAACTTAACAAAACAGTGTGTAAACCTATATCAGGGTCCAAAAACAATGTTTTTAAAGTCTTTCCCCATAGCCACTTCCACCCCACTCACCTTTTCAGTGTCCGCTCGGCTCTGTTGCCACTTTCCCAGACCATTGCAGCTGTCAAGTCCATTAACACTACAGGATTCTTGACAATAAATGGTCCCATGTCCCATTAAAACAATAAAAACACTCTCTTTCCCATATGGAGAAGTAAAACCAAAACCTAGCACTTCACCAGGCAAAGTCCCCTGGAAGCAGACCATCACCTCAAGTGCCCATAAGAACTGCCACCATGCAGACAGCCACTTGCAAGTCAAGCTCACAGTCTATTTACACTGACTCCCTCCCAGCTCCATTGTGAGCTCCTTGATCAGAATGATAAAGAATCATCCACTACAATTTCTCAGGCCATTACCAAAAGTGAAAATAAAAAAAAAATCAGCTCACAGTGCAGCTCCAGGAACACCGCGTTTCACTTGCTGTCCTTTGTGGTACACTGCATTTCTCAATCTGCCATCTGCTCATCTCAGCTGTTATAAAGGTTGCAGTGCTCCTAGACTGATTCATCATTTTACCTGTATCTCCATGGGAAACTCTCCTGTAATTTCTTGTGGATTTTTAACTGCTCAGTTTTCACTGTCTCTGTGAAAACATCACTCTCACTTACAGTGGGGGAAGGGAGGTTGGGGACAGATTATTCTTCCTACCAACAGGGAACTACTTTCTCTGGTGGTGCAACAATAAATTAAAGAACAATTATTTTTAGTGTCAAACACTTTATTTTTCTTGAATTTGTTGTTACAGATACTGAATGAGGCCATTGCATAACCACAATGAACCACTCCATGGTGTAGGTTATGCTGGATTTGCTCACGCCTGCATGGTTTGGTCACCTCAGCCTGAAGACTCATGACAGAACCATGCCAGGCATAAATAAATCCAGCATAACCCACATCCTGGTTTATTGCTTAATTGTACAATGGGTCTTAAAAATCTTGACTTCTGATTGGCTTGGTGGCACGATTTACCTGTTGTAAATCTTGCAATATACCATCCTTTTTAAATCCATCCAACCTTCCCACCAGTGCCAAGTGAAAACCTGCCACATTAGGTCACCTCAAAGGTCAGTAACTTTTCCGGAAAATCAAACATGGACTACAGCAGTAAGTAAAACTCAAACCAACAGAACAATTAACCCAGTACAACACAAGCAACCTTTTTATTTGGTCTCACAACCATGTCCTCTGGTTTCATAAGCACTCCCTAAACTGCAACTACCTAATCTCTCCCTCACTCTCAGCTCCAATCCTGCTCCCTCTCTGGTCCTGTCCTGACCCAGCTGACCACATCACAATAAAAAACTCACTACCGATTCTTTCATTCTTCCTGTCACACCTCATCAGAACTCTGTCCTAATCCTCCTCTCCTGATGTGCTCATCCTACAGTACCAGGACATGGCAAAGCATGGGCCACAAGCCCTGGAAGCATGTGAAGCTGAACTATGGCTCCACACTTCAAAGGTGGCATTTACTGCTCCACAGCTCACGGCCTTTACATTTTTCCAGGCAGATGATAAATGGAGGGAAAAAATCAGATCTTTTTCTTTTCTGGCCCTGAATCTGAAGAGAGCTGGGAAATGAGACTTCAAGAAGCATGGTTACTTCAAGCACTGTGCACAATAAGCATTAACAGAATCAGTGCCCCTTGACAGTAATGGGAGTGGGTCTGTTCTAATGTTACTAAAATGTTGTGGCTCCTACAATGTAAATGGAGCTGTAAAAGCATGCAGAAAACTTGCCCATCAAGTGCACGGACAAAGGTTTCCTGGCTCCAGGAATAGCATTGAGGCCATGAATGAAAACAAAACAAAAAACAACACAATATATTTTTTAGTGCCAGCCCTCACCCTCACAGCATTACGTGATGCTGACAGTTATGCTGCCTATCCCAATTTTTACACCTCGCACTTCCACCAACTCACCTCGCTGACACATAGTCTCTTTAGCTACACTATCTCTTACAAAAAAATGAATAAATAGCCATCTCTCTGACTTGTGTGTTGGGGGGGTTAGACACAGAAGTCTCCTCAACAGTGTGTGTGGCAATAGGGGACTACTTTTTTGTGGAGTAAGAATATTTTCAATGAAAGTCGTATAAAATGACAAAAAATAAAACGTTCTTAATTTTTTTACAAATAATAAGAAAGGGACATTGCATAATCACAATATCCCACTTTAGTGTGTAGGTTATGGTGGGATTTACCCATGGCTGATGTGTTTAGCTCACTCAGCCTATGGCCTCATGACCAAACAACACACTAGGCATGGGTAAATCCCACCATACCCCACACCCTGTTGTCATATATTGCTTAAATGTCCACTAGTAAAGGAGTTTAAAGAGCCTTTAAAACATGGTGACAGTGGTTGGAGCAGCTATGCTGTGAAAGAACTGAAGACCCTATAAAAGAAGTGCAGGCAATGTAAGAGAGCCAAGGTCAAAAAGGGCAATAGTACATAGATACATAGATACATAGATACATAGACAGTGTCGGCAGATAAGGGCCTATGGCCCACCTAGTCTGCCCATTTGAGCTTGTAAGTTCAGTTTGTTTTCCTAGAAGTCTGTTTCCCCTTACCCCTGCCCTCTATAATTCCTTTATGTCTATCCCATACATTCTTAAATCCGTGATTGTTTCAGCCCCACCACTTCCTCTGGCAGGGTGTTCCACTTGTCCACCACCCGTTCTGTGAAGAAATTCTTTCTCATGTTTCCTCTGAAACGTCCTCCCTCCTTCATCCCATGCCCTCTAGTCCTGAAACATCTTTTCGCTTAAAATAGTGTTTTCCTGCACCCTGCTCCTCCCTGTAAGATACTTGTATGTCTCTATCATATCCTCTCTCCCTCCTCTCCTCCAGGGAGTACATGTTCAGTTTCTTCAACCTGTCTTCATAGGACTTGTGATGCAACCCATGCACCATCTTTGTTGCCCTCCTCTGAACCTTCTCTACCCTATGTCCTTACGTAGGTATGGTCTCCAGAATTGTACACTGTACTCCAGGTGGGGCCTCACTAGTGTCTTGTATAGCGGAATTATGACCACCCTTTTCCTGCTGGTGATGCCCCTGCCTATACATCCCAGCATCCTATTTGCTTTACCTGATGCCTTGTCACACTGTTTCCCTACCTTGGGGTCATCAGAGATGACAACCCCAAGATCCCTTTCCTGCTTGGTGCATGCTATATCCTCACCCCCAACTGATATATTGTGCCAGGGTTTTTTTGCCCCATATGCATTATCTTGCACTTCTTTGCATTGAATTTCAACTGCCAAACCCTTGACCATTCTTCAAGTTTCTGCAGGTCCCTTCTCATTCTGTCTACACCCTCTGGTGTGTCTACTCTGTTACAGAGCTTTGTGTCATCAGCGAACAGTGAAATTCTGCCTTCTAGATCCTGTGCAATGTCACTGATGAAAATGTTGAATAGGACCAGTCCCAGCACTGATCCCTGTGGTACCCCACTGGTCACTCTTCCCTCTGTGGAGTGACAGCCATTTACCACCACCCTCTGTGTCCTGCCACCCAGCCAGTTACCTACCCACCACACTACTGTCCTGCCCACCCATATTCCCAGTTTGTGTAATAGTCTTCTATGTGGCACAGTGTCAAGGCCTTGCTGAAGTCCAGATAGGCCATGTCCACTGCCCTCCCTGATCCACCTCCTTAGTCACCCAGTCAAAAAATTGAATGAGGTTGGTCTGACATGACCTCCCCCTGGTGAAACCATGCTGCCTTGGGTCCTGTAGTCCATTGACAACCAGATGTTCCACCAATCTCTCCTTCAGTAGTGCTTCCATGATCTTTCCCACTACTGAGGTGAGGCTGTCTGGTCTGTAGTTCCCTGCTTCCTCTTTGTTCCCACTTTTGTATAAGGGGACTACATCTGCTGTCCTCCAGTCTTTGGGTACCTCCCCTGTTTCCAGTGATTGGCTGAACAGGATAGCCAGAGGTTCAGCCACCACCTCTCTTAGTTCTTTAAGGACCCTGTGGTGCACCCCATCTGGCCCCATTGCTTTATCAGCTCTTATTACTTCCAGTTCCTTCAGGACCCTTTCTCATGTAAAGGGACTTGTGTCCATTTCTGCACCATTCTCACCCCTGTACTCCCTTCAGACCCATTACCTCCCTCTTCCTTAGTAAAGACTGAGCAGAAATACCTGTTCAATATGTCAGCTTTATTGTTGTCATCCTCCACGCGGCTCCCATCCTCCCCCTTCAGTCTCACTATCCCTCCCTTTGTCTTTCTTTTTTCACTTATGTACCTGTAAAAGGTTTTGTCCCTTACCCACTGATTTTGCAATGTGTTCTTCTGTCTGAGCTTTGGCTTCCCTTACTGACTTCCCTGCCTCCCTTTGTTTCTCCTGGTACTTCTCCCTATCCCCTTCTGCCTGTGTCTTTTTGTATTGCCTGAATGCAATCTACTACTCAAAGTAAAATATTATATCTTTTGGGGTGTAAAAGGCAAGATGGATTATGGGATGCAACCTCCACAAAGGTTAGATATACATACAAAAAAATCTAACACAGGCTTGCAGGAGGTGGAAAGAAGAGTTTAACCTGTATGTGGACATTGCTATGAAAAATAATGATGAGAAAGTGAAAGTAAAGTTATTTTATTATCTCATTGGAGAAATGGGGTGAGAAGTGTGTGAAGTTCTAAATGCTGATGTACCCCAGGGTCAGCATACTCTAGCACAAATAATAATGAACTTTGATGGACACTGTAATCCAAAAAAGAATGAGACAGTACAAAGATACACATTTTTTACAAGAAACCAGAAATCAGGACAAAATATGGACAAGTATGTTACAGATTTGAGAATGTTGACTGCAAGTTACAATTTTGGGGACATTAAAAATTCCATCATAAGAGATTGTATAGTATGTGGCATCCAAGATTCATTTAAGGGAACCTTTATTGAGAAAAAGAGATTTCACCCTAGATAAAAGTTTGCAGATATGCAGAACAGTAGAACTGTCAAGGGAAAGAATCTGAGCCATAGAAGGGCACGTGACTTAACAAGGGCATGTGACAATGGCGAATTCCACTAGTGGCTCCTTTCCATCAGAGCACACCTTCTCTTCATAGGATCATCACCAGTAACTTTCCCATTTTGCAAACTGTCCCTAACATTGGTGCTTCCTTTACAGAACAACCTATTTCCTCCTACCACCAGACACCCTGTGGAATCTCCTGGTTAAATGCAACCTACCTACTCCTAACAGTTCCTCCATACCAGGTACCAAATCTTGCAGCAGGACTCACTGCTACACCTGCAAATTTGTTTCCAGTGTGACTGAAATTCGGGGGCCCACAGGTGTTTTACACATCATCAAGGAGTTCTCATGCACCTTGACTAATGTGGTATATTGTATTCTTTGCAGAAAGGGTACTGCTATTTATATAAGAAAGACTGGTAGGCGGCTTGCTTACTTTTTCAGGGAACATTACAGAGCAGTCAGGAATAATGACACTGCTAAACCCATTGTATCCCACTTTATCTCCAGGGACCACAGTGTCAATGATCTTTCTGTTTGTGTCCTTCAGCAGGGCTTCTGGGATTCTGACCATAGGAAAAACATGGAAGCCAAGCTGATCATCTGCCTTGGCTTCCAGCAGCCCTTTGGTTTAAATGATAGACTTATTTTCCACTAACATCTTTCAGTGACCCTTATTTTCCTAAAGTCCGTATCTGTACACATTTAATTTATTTTTCATTTCTCCATAAGTCTCCATCTCTGTCTCCTTCTCCCACATTTGTCACCTTTCAGCCTTCTTACTAGGCCCTATTAATTAGTTCCCATGAGGGGACTTCCTAGCTCTTTCACTCCTATTATGCTTTATCTTTCCCATCATCACCTTTTTATTTCACATATTCTCTCTTAATCTTGCCATTTATCACTTCTTCTGCATGAGCCTCCCTTTTTCTTTTCTATATATATATATATATTTTAGTGGTGCAGTCACGCCACTATATTTAGGGTTAAGAAGAGCACTTCTATGTTAAAGTTAAAATTGTGTAGGCGTTAATAACTTTGGATCCATTAACAGATTTGCCTGAAATTTGGAATGCATGGTGGGGTATAGTAGATCTCTTGATTTGCCAAATTTTGTTTTGGTCGGACTTGTGGTCTTTGTGCATGAAAACGCTGAAAAATGCAAAATTATCCAGTTTTGGAGGCAGCTTTGGGGATTTTATACATGGCCCTGTGCGGCTGTAGTGTGGCATGCCACTCTGCTAGATGACTTATCTGAAAGAGCTTGGCTATCTGAATATGCTGCTTTTTGTTTGGTGAAAAAATATTAAGACATTCAAAAGTTATGCCACTTTTAAATTCCCATTATAAGTCAAAGGGAAAATGTATACGGTTGTTTTGCAAATAAAGAATGGGGTTCTGGCCATCTCGTCCCACCTGGCAGTCAAAGAATTTGCAGCCTCATGGTTCAAGAATCTTTGTCCCCTAGAATTCTTTGACCTTGAGGTCCGCCATCTTGTTTTTGCTTTACGACCCTACAAATTAAAATATTTCGTCTCAGAGGTCACTCCTGAAGTAAAACTTGGATGGGATTCACTCAGGGGGCTTTGATCTATCCAGCCATACCATTGGTTTGGTGTAAAATGGTCAAAAAATAGAGTCATAAGCCTTTAAATTCTTTGATTGAGGCTCGTTAACGATCTTTGATTGCGAGCATGCAAATTCTTTGACTGCGAGATTCTTTGATCACGATCTTCCATTGCGAGCTAAAAATACAATTTTCTCAGCTCAGGGGTGGCCAAGGAACACAAATGAGGGTGGGTTTTGATCAGGGGCTCCATTCTATTGATACATGGTAGTGGTTTCATGTAAATCATCCAAAAACTCATGTTTCACCATTTTTTATTCTTTGATCGTGAGCCTGCAAATTCTTTAATCATGAGATTCTTTGATCGCGATCTTGCATCGCGAGTGAGGAACGAGATGGCCCTTTGAAAAATGCATATTTCTCAGCCCAGGGGTGGCCTAGGAAGACAAATGAGGGTGGGTTCTGCTCAGGGGGGCTTCGTTCTGTCGAACCATGGTGGTGGTTTGCCGCATTTGTCTCAAAATTTTGATTCTCAGCATTTTTTATTCTTTAATCATGAGCCTGCAAATTCTTTGATCATGAGATTCTTTGATCATGATCTTTAATCATGAGATAGGGACAAGATGGCCAGATTTTATAATGCATTAGATAGGCTATTTTACCAATCTTTAACATTATATATATCGGAAGCGGTTTGGTCTTTTAATTGAAATTTGGAGGGTGTTTATGACATTTCCTGTAGATGTCAATTACAGTGTGTACGTGTCAGACAATACATTTTGCAGAGATATTGCATGGCGTGCTTTACGGTTTGCAGACAGTGTTTTGCATTGTCGTGGTGGATTGAAATTGATAGGGTGCCTAGCCTTAGTATCATGGATGTAGTTTTCAGTCATTGTGCCTGTAAAATGTTAACAGGTGTGAATTCTGCAACTCTGATGAATGGAAATGTCAAACTTTAACGTGTTATATCTCAGACACATTTGGTCTTTTGCATAGAAATTTGGAGGGTGTTCTCAGCATGTCCTGTAAATGTGAATTATGGTGTTTATGTGTCAGAGAAATTTTTTTTTTTTTGCAGAGATATTGTGTGACACAATTTACATGTTGCGGACAGTGTTTTGCATTGTGCTGATGGTTTGAAATTGATAGGGTACATAGCCTTAGTGTCATGGATGCAGTTTTCAGTTGTTGTGCTGGAAGGGAGTTTAACATGAGCAGGGCCCTATACCCAAAAGATCAACTCTGGTCTAGTGACTCTCATGGGTGGGGCAGCAAGATGGCCACACTGCTGCTCTGCAGTACAGTATGCTGAGCAAGACCTCTTATGTTTTGTAGATTTTAAGTTTTAAAAACTTCATTTTCACTGCTAGTGAAAGAAACATGCTTTATTTTGAAGTCGGGCTTCTAAAAAATGAGCAGGCAACTATTATTGAGCAGTATTTGTGATAGACAATGACACATTGTTGGTCTGCTTTTTGGCTTGCTGTTTTTTATGACATCTGTTTAATAGCTACTGTTTTTGTCTTTAAACAAGGAAAACTGCTTTGCGAGAGAACACCACTAGGCAATGTCTGAACAGAGAAGCCTGTGAGAAACTGCAAACCTGGCTCGATGTCGAGGGGTTACAGAATATGTTGCACCATAGCGTGCTGTCAAGCATATTTTAAAATTCTAACAGGTGCCTGCATGTTCTAGTAATTGCAAATAGGGAAAGGAGGATGGTGGCTAAAGGCTGTTAAAGTTCGGTCACCTTGAACTGCAAGTTGCTAAAGCGCAGGTGTTTCTATTTGCAGAATTAAAAGACGAAGATGGTGGCTGATGGCAGCAATGCTCTGAACTTTTTAAATCCACTGGGAACAACTAGAGAATAACCTTAAGACTCCCTGAACAAGGAGACTGGGGTGGTTGCATATAATATAATAATTGAGCCTGAAATTGAAATTGAAATTGAAATATTGAAGGGAATAGAGGTATGTAATGCTGTAAAGTTGATGAGCCTCTTAAAAAAGAATTAAAAACTTTTGGAATTTAAACGGAGTTCCGTTGAAGGAGAGCAGAGTAATTTATTATTGTGGGTAATGGAACTGCTGAATTATGGAGTTATGGAGTATATTATCAGAGGCTAACCAACGCTAACCAAAGGGTAAGAAAATGTCTAGTCTTGGAGCTGTTTGTTTATATATATATATATATATATATATATATATATAGCCCCAAAACATATGAAGCCCAAATTTTAATTTAACTCTTATTTTATGTTTTTTATGAGGGCTGGCGAACACAAAATGGCATGTTTTCCCCACCTGTGAACAAGACAGGATAGGACAGGACAGGACAGGTTAGGGTACAGAACTGTTTGATTTTCAAATGTGACCCTTTCTTCTTCAACCATATGGGAATGCCATATAAACAGCAGAGGAGCTAGTCCTTGGTGGCTTCTTTTGAGAGGTTCTGTTTCCTTGACTTTGGCAGAATACTTAAAACCTAGTCATTAATGAATGGCAATTGGTAATAATTGAAGGATTCCTAGAAATGGAGCTGACTGCTGTTTTATTTCGGGCCACATGAAACAGAGAATACTTGAAGAAGTGAAACATGAATGCTCTGAACTTGCATTCAGCACAGAAACTTTGTGTACTATTGTTGAAATCGAAGGCTGTTAAATTGAGTCCACATGAAGGACTTTAGAACGGTGGATATTTCATTAATGTGTCTAGATTTTTTTTTTATTCATGTTTTTATATATGTGGCTTTGACTTTTGTGAAGATATAATTATATATCGCCCTCATCTTATAGGATATAGGACATAGCTGTATAGTAATAATTTTACTAAGTTTATAACGTATAGATGTCATTACACTATAGTTGCTATTTATTGCTTATGAATATCTGCAATTGGGATTTTTGTTTAGTATGTTTTATGTTTAGTAATATTCTCTAGGTATATTCATATAGGGATAATAATATTTATTGCAGAGAAGTATCTGTCGACTGATGTAAACCCTTATAAATGAATAGACGGTGAGGAGAGGTGATAGTCTCTCCTTTGGACAAAGGTCCCTGGATGTTTATGATTTGCAGTCTGGGTGACTTCAAAAAATGTGGTCTTTGTGGCCCAGAGCTGGGGTAGGGTGGGATCTGGAGTTATGGCCCTCAGCCAATACTGATTTTGAGATATGCAAATGATGAAATGACCTTTTGGGGAGGGTTTGGACCTGGCAGCAGGGACCTATACTTGATCCCAGGATGTGCAACAGTAGAAAGTTAATGCCTATAATAGGGTTCATTTTGTGGAACATGGGATAGTGTACACTATGGGGTACTCCATCTAGACCCTTTATGGCAAACTCTAACTGGTGGCACAGGTTGGAGCACTCTGGCCACAGCAGCTAAAGTCTTCCAAATCCATCAGGTTAGTAATCAATGCAGAAATCCCATTTTCAGTTGTGTGCTCCATGGCCTAGGACTGCCCCCTCTGCTGCGAGGGTCACTAATGGTCTATTGAGTGAGAGTAAGAACAGTGCAATAAAGTATGGCATTCTAGAGGGATCATTTATTTTGTACAAGACCTTCTCAGCTCTAAGTAGATATATGCATATAAATGTAATAAATGAATATGGGTAAATTGCAGCAGGACATGAGGGGGACTTCCAAAAAGTGGACTTTGTGGCCCAGAGCTGGGGTTGGGTGGAATCCAGAGTTATGACCTTTAGTCAATACTGATTTTGAGATATGCAAATGATGAAAAGATCTGTTGGGGAGGGTTTGGACCTGGCAGCAGGGACCTATACTTTATCCTAGGATGCATAACAGTAGACAGTTAATGCCCGTTATAGGGTTCACTTTGTTGAGCATGGGATAGCATGCACTATGGAGTGCTCCATTCAGACCCCTTATGGCAAACACTATCTGGTAGCACAGGGTTGGAGCACTTTGGCCCCAGCAGCTAGATCTTCCAAATCCATCAGGGATAGTAATCAATGTAGAAATTCTATTTTGGTTGTGTACTCCATGGCCTAGGACTTGGCCCCCCTTCTTCTGTGAGGGTCACTTATGGTCCATTGAGTAGGTAAAAAGATCAGTGCTATAAAGTATGGCATTCCAAAAGGATAATTTATTTTGCATAAGACCTTCTCAGCTTTAAGTAGACATATGAATAGAAATGTAATAAAAGAATAGGAGTAAATTGCAGCAAGACTTGAAGGGGAACTGTTTATTGGTGTGTAGGATAACAACTGAAGTGCCCAAATAAATGAGTTAAATAACTTTGTTCCTATTATTAATATAGGTATATACACTGTAGACTTTGTTAAATATTATGATTGGTGGTACTTTTATATAGGTATGAATTTTATTTGACTATTTATATGTTTAGATGTCCTTTGTCTTTGTGAAAATTGAAATGACCTGACATCAAAGAATAAACTTGTTACTTACTTACTTACAGTCGTTGTGTCTGTTAAAATGTTAACAGGTGCAGAATTCTGCATCTCTGACAACTGAAAATCTCAAACTTTTACATGTTATATCTCAGACATGGTTTGGTGTTTTACATTGAAATTTGGAGGGTGTTGATGGCACACACATGTTTACAAGTTGGTGGGAGTGCAGGCCCCAAAGGGCCCATAATCCCACCACCTTCCGCAGGTTGGTGGGAGCGCAGCGCCCAAAGGGCCCCATTCTGCAAGATGGTGGGCATGCAGGGCCCAAAGGGCCTGCGCGCCCATCAACTTATGCAAATTCTTAATTTTTTGTTCTTTCTCAAAAAGTAAGGATGTTCTGTGCAAAAAAATGCATTAATGCATCATTTAGGGTTAAAACACAAAAAGTCAGGAAATAAAAAATCTTTAAGGTTGCCCCTCCCCCCCGGACCCTCTCATCATCCAAGACTGACAGCTGACGGGGTGTGTCATTGGGGTTGTGAGGCCTAAATGTGTGATACAGGTGATAGAACTGATAAAGATTCAGTATAAGAACATTTTAAGTGTGAGTGCATCAAACACAGTGCAGGGAAAATGAGAAAATGAACATTAGGATTTAGAGAAAATAACTGCGATGAATCATGAACTCTTCCAGGGAGATGGTTGCTTAGAAGGGAAATATAAGCTGGAACCAGATGCATCTGTGGAAGCAGTAAAGCTACCAAAAATGGGAGTGCAAGTTTCTGTGGTAAAACAGTTAAAGCAAGAGTTGCAGAGTTTGCGGGAGAGAGGTATCATTGTTTCTGTACAGTACACGGACTGGATAAGCAGTCTGGTGGTTGTTAAAAGACATCTGAAAAGCTACACTTTTGCATGGATTCAAAACCCTTAATAAAGCTCTAAAGTGGTAATTTTTCCCTTCCAGCCATTGATGATATATTGCCAGATTTGTCGGAAAGCATGACTTTTCACTGTGTGTGATATGAAAATGGGTTTTGGCATGTAGAGCTGGAAGAAGAGTCAAGCTATCTGACTTCATTTGCAACACCCTTTGGGAGGTATTGGTGGCTCAGAATTCCAGTGGAGATTAGTCCAACCCCAGAGGTGTTACAGAAAAAGCTAAATCAGGCTTCAGAGGGGCTTCTGGGTGTCACAGCAATAGCAGATGATTTACTGATTGTGGGTGAAGGAGACAGCCTACAGCAGGCAACCAGAAACCATGGTGATAAACTGATACAGTTCCTGGAAAGGTGCCATAGTAAAAATATCAAACTAAACAAAGACAAAATTCAAATTGAAGCTGAGAGAGGTACCATATATAAGACACCCGCTTATATCAGAGGGCCTGAGGGTGGACCTGGAAAAAGTGAGGGCCATAACAGAAATGTCAAGGCCTGAAGATGTGAAAGGAGTACAGAGGTATTGGCATGGTGAACTATCTGGCAAACTTCTGTCAGGATTTGTCAGAAAAGTGTGAAATATTGAGAAGTTGATGCATAAGAACACTCTGTGAGAATGGCTGGATATACATGAGGATGCTTCTGAGCAAATAAAAGAGTTGATAGGAAAAGCACCAGTGTTAAAATACTATGAACCAGGAAAAAGTATGATTCTGTAGTATGATACTTCAAAGTTAGGACAGGGAGCAGCACTGATCCAGGAGGGGCAGTGTTATTTGGCATGGAGAATTTCCACCAAAATACTTATGGCAGGATGCAATGTGCCCATAAACCACCGCAGAATATTATGGCGAAGCTCTTGTTGCAAGCACTGAAAAGACTGTAAAGAATGTTACTGCTATTGCAGAAGTATGAGTATTGATCAGGCTGAGAACTATTGCTAGCTGACACACTGAGCAGATCTTACCTACCATAGCACAGCAAGGAAGGATTAGTACAAATGGAGATATAAGCTGCTGTCAATGTACTTGCCAGTCTTAGAAGAATGATTGAGAGGTAGAGATCTATTCAAAGGGCTGCAAATGAAGATAAAACCTTGCAAACACTAAAAGAAGTGATGCTGCATGGGTGGCCAAATGTGACGAAACAAGTGCCATGGGAAGCCAAATGATATTTTCAAATGCAATATAGTGGAGTGTGCAAGATAGAATTATTTTCTGGGAGAAAGAACAATGATTCCAGAAGCTCTGACAACTGAAATTATGCACAGAGCACAGTCATCACACCTTGGTATTAAAGGATGTCTAAGGAGAGCATGAGATTGTATGTACTGGCCTGGGCTGAGTCAGCAGTTTCAGAATTTCATGCAGAAGTGTGACATTTGTAGGTCCACAGAAGACCATCAACAAAAAGAGACTTTGTGGTCACATGAAGTGCCTGGGAGGCCTTGGGCAAAAGTCAGAACAGATTCATTCAGTTTTTATCGAAGAGAGTATTTAATAAATCTCAAAAAAACAAAAACAATGCTCTTTGCCCACCCCCAAAACAAAGCCAGCAACTTCCCACTCCATATCCTCCCCTGCTCCAAACAGTCACTAGAGCAAGTCCACTCCTACAAGTACCTTGGGGTCTCCTTTGACTCAGCCCTCACCTACTACACCAACATTGATGCACTTGCCTCAGCCAGCAATGTGCGGCTAGGTATCTTATACCACTACAAAAACTGTCTCCCCCACTCTGCCCTCCAGCTAGCAGTTACATCCTCTACATTATCCCTGGTTGACTATGGCCTACCAGTATACGGTGCTGCTGACATGACCGCCCTCAATAAAATTTGCCTCATCTTAAATAAGGCATGCAGGCTAATCACTGGGGCCCCTAGGTTCACACATTCGTGCCAGCTCTATGATATGGCAACACTGCTGAATCTAGATGAACGCCTATGATACCAAACATGCCTAATAGCAAAAAAAATTATTTTTGGGCTATCCCCACCCAGGCTGACAGCCTCCCTCCGCCAAGCCCAACCCTTGGTCTGTACATGGACCTCCTGCAAGGCCACTTTTCTGGTACCAAGATCTAGGACCTCCCATGGACAGAGGTCTTTCTGCTATAAAGCTCCATCCTGGTATAACTCACTCCCTACCCCCATCTCGGATGCCCCCATGATTTCCAAATTCAAAACTGCACTCCGAAGCCAACTATTTAATACGCGTAGTTGCACCTGTCTATAATTTGAGGCACAACACTCTGTGCCCTGACAATGCCTTCTGGGCAGCATCCATACCACACCTCTTTAATTCCTAACCCATTTCTGATTAAACTGCTATTATCCTGTTGCTTGCTTTTACCTTCATACAAGTATGTGCCATTTCTGATTAAACTGCTATTATCCTGTTGCTTGCTCTTACCTTCGTGCAAGTATGTGCCATTTCTGATTAAACTGCTATTATCCTGTTGCTTGCTCTTACCTTCATGCTAGTATGTGCCATTGTAACCAAACTGGCTTATCTGTTTAATTGTCATTATCACATGTGCTTGCAAACTATGCAACCCATATCCTGTAACCAACAGTCTGCTTGTATTTGTATTTGTCCTCAGTGTGACGAGTTACCTTTGGAAATGAGCCTCTGTCATAAAGGTTGTAAACTGATGTACAAATAAATACATAAATAACTGTGGATTACTTCTCTAACTTCTGGGAAGCTGATTATCTACCTACTACTAAATCACACACAGTCATACCTAAGTTAAAAGCACATTTTGCCATGTATGAAATCCAAAACACTGTATGCTATGATAATGGACCACAGTATTCAACAGAAGAGTTTAAAACTTTCAGCAAAAATTAGGACTTTGAGCAAGTTATGATTGTTATTTATTTACTTGAATTTTGATGACCGGGTAGGCCCAGTGGCATAAAGCTGTCCCTTTCTCAGGAGCAACCCAGGGAATATAAGCATTCCATGCATAATCCATAAATAATGCATTGCATTACAGTGGTAAAACTGCTTACACTTCCAAACATACACAAATATGGTTTAACTTATACGTAAGGACATGGGTTACAGAACAGGGGACTATTCATACTTTTCTTAAATTTTTGTTACAAGGTAGTAATAATGCAATATTAGGGCAGTGGTACATACAAAACATATCTTCAGCTGGCGTACTGTATATACATATTTACAGAATGTGGAAGTGAAATCATCAGAGGTGAGGTGTTAGACAAGGTTGAGGACTGGGAGCCAATTAGGTCAAGACAGTGAGAGATGATGGTGGGTGGGAGAGAAGACATGAGATGGTTGGAGAGGTTGTTCATGGTTAAATATGGGATGGGGAAAAAATATTTCTTTGAAATGTTTGTTAAACTGAGGAAGAGACATATAGGAAGGTAAGCCATGTGGGAGGCTATTCCATTTTGAGGGCAGCAAATGAAAAGGATCTCTTACAATGGCTATGCAAGTCTTAGGTAGACTTAGCATTGGATAGTAGGAGGCTGAGTGGGGAGGGAAGGTGGATGAGTTGAAACGTGGTGCAGAGTAAAGGGAATTCCAATTTAGCTTCAAAAGATGGCCAGTCTAGGGTGTTAATCACAGTGGCGGATTCAAGCTTGGGCGATTGCAGTAAGTTGGGCTATTCTGTGATATGTTTGTCTAAGTCTGTTTAGGATTCAGGTCTTTGCAGACTAAATTAATGGAGCTCTGTAAAGGAGGCCCAGGAGTAGAGTTGCAGAGGCAATAGTTCTCCTGGACTGTGGTGCAAGGACGGGGGCTATACAGTATAGTAAGCCAAGCTTCTGATGAGTTGATTTTATACTTTATCTGTGTGTATTTCAAAAGATAGGTGTATATCAAGTGTTACACCGAGATATTTGAAGGAGTCTACCCTTTCTAGAGCCTCACTGGTTGAGGTCTTAACTACCAGTGGAGGACAGATGGGCAGGTCAAATGAGGTGTGGCAGAATAACATAGTTTTAGTGTTTTTTTCTGTTAACCACAGTAAGTTATCTTTGAACCATGCTGCCAACAACTGCAAGTCCCTATCCAGGCTGAAGTTGATGGAGGAGATATCTTTAGAGGATTTGTAGAGTATGGTGTCATCTGCATAGAGCCATACTGATGTCCCTCCACAATTCCAAGACATTCATTTATAAACATGGAAAATAATAGAGGACCCAATGTAGATCCCTGGGGACCCCATCTGTGATGGGAGATAGGGATGCCATATCACCAGACCATTTCACACACTGTAGCCTGTTGGTCAGGTATTTGGCTAATCATGAGTGTGAGAGGTTATCAAGCCCTAGAGTGTGGAGTTTTGCTAGGAGAAGTTGATGATTGACAAGGTCAAAAGCTTTTGTTAAGTCCACGAAAGTTGCCCTGGTTGCATAACCCTGATCCATGGCCTGAAAAATGTCAGTTGTGACCCGCAGGAGAGCAGATTCAGTGCCATGTTGTTTCTGGAAACCATGCTGATGGATGTTTAGGGCATTGGTCTGCTCTAGGAATGAGTAAAGCTGGTTGTAGAGGATTCTTTCTTGTAATTTTGTGAGGGGATATAGTAAACAGATTGGTCTATAGTTCTCAACTAGATTTGTAGAGCCACTTTTGCGCACGGGGACAACTATTGCAGTCTTCGATTTGTCCGGTATAGTCCATGTGAGGAAGGATTTGTTGATTAATACTGCTACCGGATGATCAATTGCAGGTGCTCCTATCTTGAGGAATTTTGGCTGAAGGGAACTGAATCCCAGAGAACTATCTGGGTTGAGAACATTTATCAGTTTAAGAACCTCTGAATGTGTGGTGAGTTTTAGATGGAAGGGGGATGAGAGACCTCAGGATTAGAGATCAATGGGTCATAGGTGGCGGCAGGCAAATCAGATGTGCATTTGTCCAGGTCTGTGAAGAAGTGATTTATGCCAGCAGCTATATCCGAGGGATTTGATAGTGTAGTCCCTTTAGTGATCATGGTTTGTGGGATATTATGTTCCCTGCCCTGGAGTAAGGAGTTGGCTTGGGACCAGAAACTTTTTGGGTTATCAAGATGTTTTAACTGTAGAGACTGGAGATGTTCCCACTATGATTTATTGGATTGTGTTTTGCAGGCGTTCGGAAGTTCTCAATAGGATAGCCAGTTAGATGCTAATCCAGATTTATTGAAAGCTTTCAGGCTCTATCGCAAGAGTGAATTTGAATTAGGTGTCTTAATTCCTGTGAAAACCAGGGAGAGAGGTTTCCTTTGGCTTTCCTTAATTCGAAAGGGGCATGGGAGTCAAGGATCGAGGAGAAGGTGTTAACGAAGTATTCTAACACCTGATATATGTCTGGAAGGGATGTAACAGGGGTCCAGTCAACAGAGTTATGACTTTGTATAAAAGCAGTGGTATTAAAATTTGTCAGGTCCTGTGCTTTAATTATTTTTTTTTTGTGGGGGGGTGGAAATTATTCCTCCAGATACAGAAGCTAGGTGAGTGATCGCTTAGAATATCAGGGAAAACACCAGCAGCCTTGATGTCATGTTTATTATTGGATAACATCCAGTCCAGTAGGCTAAGGTTGCCTGTTGTCAGGTTAAGTCTGGTAGCCTGGCCAATCAATTGCTCTAGTTTAGCATCTGAGAGTCTGGCCTGGTAGCTGGTTCTGTTTGGGCCTAACCAGTCTACACTGAAGTCTCTGCAGAGTATGATCTCTATGCAGGATTGAGTCTTAATTAGTGAAGAATCCAAAGTAGGAAGAGGAAGCAAGGATGGGGGGCTAGGTAGACACAGGCTATAATTATTTGTTTGACTTGACAGAGGGTGACTGAGATAAACAGGTGTTCTATTGATGAGTTAATGTTCATAGTAGTACACTGGCAGCTCAGCCCTGGTATGGGTCAGCAACCCCCTCCTCTCTTGGACAGTCGGTCACTCCTATAGCAGGTAAAACCAGGTAGAGCAATTTCATGGGAAAGAATGGAGGGCTTTAACCAAGTTTCTGTGATGCATAGGACATCGGGTTTGTAGCCCCTGACCCAAGCTTCAAGTTCTGCCATTTTATGCCTGACACATTGGACATTCATTTGGGCTATTTTAAATGTTTGACCAGTTAGGATGTGAAGAGACGGTGCTTGCTTTAACACCATCTAGGACCAGGGTTCAATTCAGTGTCACCAGATAATAACAGAAGACACATCTGTGTTTGAATAGAAGTTGGAAGGAGAAATGGCGACTTGTGAACGTCTTAGTCCATAGCATAATTACTATGGTTTTATTATGCTGGGCCAGAGCCAGTAATCCCAGGGATGAAGAGAGCACAAATGGAGTTCATAGCTTGTAGGAATTCGGATGTGGTGGTGTAGGTCTGTAGGAGAGAGATACATTTATTGTCACCTTATTCTTTAACATGTCATGATGAAGACATGCCAGGAAGGTACAGGATATGAACAGTCCTTTGGCAAGGTAGATGTTAATTTTTTTCTGGGTTGATAATGGACTATGTATAGAGGGGGATGAGAGTGAGGGGAAATGTTTAAAATCAGCCCAAAGAGTATTAGGTGTACACTGCAGAGGGACTAAATGTGGACTACAAGTGAAAGTATTCTACTGAAAGGTTAGTGTTGTTCCAGCTGTCGTAATACTTGCTTATAGTGTCACCACCCTCTAGTGGTGGGCCAGTAAAATCTGCAGGTAGTAAAGCAGGGAGATATACTTATTCACCGTGAAATAATGTGCATGCATCAATTCTACACCATCAGCTATGAAAGAAAAGCCGGCCAAGGGTGGGGAGCCACTGAAAAGCATTGGTGGGAAGAGCAGGGAGCTGCACAGGGGTGTTGATAGAGTGAGAGAGCTTCCTTGTCTGGGGGTGTCTGGTAGTAACAGATGTTAAGGGGATAGGCAGAGTCCCCAGCCAAGTAGGGATCTGGGAAAGAAAGCAGAGCCAGGGGTAGCAGAGAAAAGAAGAGAGAAAAGAGTTAAACCAGGTACTAAAACTGGGTAATGAACTAGGTCACAGATGGGTGGGCTGGAGACAATCAGGTTACAGAGAGGAAGAACTGTAGTCAGAATAGGAGGAGTGACCAGAAGTGTGGGGCAGGTACAGAGAAAACAGAGTACATCTGTCTGAGACTGCAAATTAGGTAAAGGGAAAGTGTGGTGTATAGGAGTGAGGAGGATTACAAATATTTTGTTTACTTTCCGATATTTAAACTTGCACCTAAGCAGTAAAAACAGGCACCCTTTAAATTAAGTTACTAAGTTAAGGAACAGCAGCACTTTCTAAATATTTTACTTGCAGCTAAGCAGTAAAGCAGGCTCACTTTAATTTAAGTTAGTAAGTTAAGGAACATCAGCACTTTCTAAATACAGTATTTAACTTGCAACTAAGCAGTAAAGCCGGCTCACTTTAAATTAAGTTATTGAGTTGAGAAACAGCAGCAGTCTGAGTAGTGAAATTAAGTTCCTGAATTACCAACTAACCAGCAGCACTCAGAGTGATTTTTATGTTTAAAATGCAACAAATGAGGCTAGTTTAACTGTGAGAGAGCATAAAACAAATATAAAGTCCTGGCAGAGCAGTGGGAAGTGTCTCGAGTACAGTCTGCAGTCTGAAGTTAGGCACATCCAAGTTTGAAAATGGCACCTTCTTCGTGAGCGGCATGATAGATTAGATTGGGGCATCTCTTGTCTGCTTACATAAAGAGCAGGGAGCTGCACAGCAGTGAAGAGAGAGAGAGAGAGAGAGAGCTTCCTTGTCTGTGGGTGTCTGGTGGCTCCAGGTGCTGTGGGGGTGGGACAAGAGAGCCCTTAGCCAAGTCAGTAATCTGGGAAAGAAAGCAGCGCTACAGAGCAAGAAGCTGCACCGGGGTGAGGGAGAGAGAGAGAGAGAGAGAGAGAGAGAGTTCCTTGTCTGCGGGTTGTCTGGTGGCTCCAGGTTCAAGGGGGTAGGGCAAGGAGCCCTTAGCTGAGTCAGGGATCTGGGGAAAGAAAGCAGCCTAAAGAGAAAGGGGCTATACAAGGGTGAAGAAAGAGAGGGAGAAAGAGATTCCTTGTCTGCGGGTGTCTGGCTGCTCCAGGTGCTATGGGGGTAAGGCAAGAGAGCCCTTAGCCAAGTCAGGGATCTGGGAAAGAAAGTAGCACCTGGGGAAGTGGAGAAAAAGAAGTTATGTCATCTTCATGATACCCACAGAGCAACGGCAAGGCAGAGTCCACTGAACAAACTGCTAAAAGACTGCTGAGAAGAGCTAAAGATGCAGGAAATTACCCATATTTGGCTGTGTTGGCTTACGGAAATATGCCAACACAGGGCCTTAGTAGTAGTCCAGTAAACAGATTAATGCACAGGAGAGGAAAAACATTGCTACCAACAAGAGGAAGCTTACTGCAGTCATAGGTACAAAATGGAGTGACAAAACAACAGAAAGAACAACAATGTAGACAGCAGTACTACTACAGACAAACAGCACAAGATTTGCCAGATCTCAGTCCAGGGGACTGAGTTATGGTATAGCCAACAGATAAAGTAAAGACACATTGGCAAGGAGGAATAGTACTGAGGTATACTGAATCAAGAGCATATGAGATTCAGTTGACAAATAGTCATGTCCTAAGATGGAACAGAAGACATCTAAGAAAATGACAGGAGGATGAATGGAGCCAGGACTCAGTCAAAGATCCTGGTGAGGCACATTTGCAGGTAGGAGATACCTATGAGGGTGTTGAAAAGGTAAGAGATCCAATCTCAGTGCCTATGCCTGTCACTAGTGAGGTGCAGAGGGAGATCTATGCTGAGATCCAGAGAAAGGAAGATGACTGAGGCAAGAACAAAACACCCGTGTTGTGCAGAGAGGGATAGAACCATCAGAGACATTAAAGGTAGGGTCTGCAAGTTCAGCTGATAGCAGAACAATTGATAAATAATTGATGTACTGTATATTGTCTCTTACTGACGTGGAACCTTTGTAAAAGAGCCTTGGCTCAAAGGTACTTGTAATCCTAGAATTAAATAAATAAAATAAAAAAAACAGGAGAGGTAGATAAATACAAGTATACCCTCACACAGTGATGGCAATACTGAGATCATTACAGTGACAAAATCTGCAGTTTGCTGTAATGGTCTGTGGTATTGCAAACACTGCTGTCTGCCGTGATTTCGCCTCCTCCCCTAAACAACTCTGACTCAGCTGATAATCTAAAATTTGGGTGGTGCTGGGGGCAAAGACCCTCACAATAAACACCTTTTGCTCCTGATGCCACAATACCCACTGTTGGCATTGTGCTGTCGCCGTAATGCCGATCGACAAATTTCATGTCGATGCAGCATGGTAGAACCAGAAATACAGAAGCCTGACTATCTAAAAGACTATGTGTAAACAGATTGGTAGTATCATACAAAACTGAGCTTATGGACTCAGTTTTGGTGTTTATAAATATATTATAGTGTGTTACGAAATCTATGTTATATGTTTTAGATACAGAAACTATTCAGTGTGGTATTCTGAATAATCAGAAAGGCTATAATTACATGATAGACTGATAGATAGATAGATGGATAGATAGATAGATAGATAGATAGATAGATAGATAGATAGATAGACAGACAGACAGACAGACAGACAGATAGATAGATAGACAGACAGATAGATAGTTATAATTAAGCATCATTTAATGAAGGTGCTAGTTTAAATCTCCATAGAGGTATGCATTAAAGAAAGAGGATGTAACAGTATATGTTAGTGTTGTGCCAAATGCAGAATTCCCCCAGCAGAATTAACGTGGAATTACCCTTCTGCCAGTGGCATTTCTCTGGTTCTTCTGTGGAATTCTGCCTGCTGTGATCCACTGAATAATATTCCATGGAACAGCATTTTTCCATGGAAAATCCATCTGCAACAATTTCTGTAGAAAATATTGAGATCTGTTGCAGAAAACTTAATTCTGCATTTTCTGCTGCAGAATTCCACCTTTCCATTTTCAATGAAATTCAGTGGAATTTCAAAATTCCATTATGGCACAACTTGAAAATTCTGCACAATACTAATGTTAGTGGAATCTTAAGCATTTAGTTGCAACAGGGAGCCATTAGTGGAACTCTACTCATGTAAATGGGGAGCACAGGAATTATAAGTTTAGTAAATGTATGAGCTAACTTCAGTGAGCTAGGATGATGCACCCTGTTACAGCAGCCAAGTGTGTGTCTGGACTGAATTAAAGATGCAATTAAACCAAGTGTTAATTCAGATTCCTGTGTGGTCACTGTCTAATGTTCTCTAGTCAAGGATATTGTAAGAGCCTGTGAAACACTATTCATATTCAGTATATGAACCCAGTCAAGTATTTAGCTCCTTTTACACCTACAGAAAACAACTGCAATTGCCAAAAAAAAATCTTGATAATCTAAACAGGAAAATAAACATACAGGATGAATTTCAGTAATATTCATATAATTCTTATAGAAGGTTAATGAAATATAAACTGTGTGTGCACTTTCAGCCTGAAGGTCATGTATTAGGTAAGTAATAATACCTGACAGGGTGGGCGTTATTGGGATATAACGGACTACCCAAGGGTGTAATGAGGCCCGGCACCGCAGGTAGAGAGCCTTATAGCCACTGGAAGGTCTGTTATATCCCATAACGCCCACCCTGGAGGCAATTATTGCACTTAGAAAATGGGGTATAGGTGTAATTTTTTTAAAAAGTATAATAATAAAGATTTATATATAAAAAATAAATAGAAAATAATAAAAGCAAAATTTTATAGTAAAATAATCCCTGTGCTGCTGGAATCACCATAGGAGGGTGCTGCCATGTCTGTGTGTGTTCCATGAGCTTGTGTAGTTGCTTTGTTTCTTCAAGCAGTGGTTCACAGACACGAGAGCTGCTTTTTGTGGTTGTTTCGGTTTGTACCTCATTCTTCGGTTAGTGAGACAGGCACAGAACTGGAAAGAAAGATCGTTCATCAGAACAGGGGGAATATTTGGTCTATTTGTATTTCAAGAGAGGTACTTTTGTTTCTGTGCTGTGAAATGTGGTGCCGTGTGAGTTTTCAACTCACTGTAACAGTCTGGTGTGTGTTGAGATGGAGCGCAATCACACTCAGTGAGGAAAGTTACATTTGTAAAAAGAAAAATTAGTCTTGCAGGTTTTGTTTTTTAGACTGCCCAGTGTCAGTGTCCATGAAAGTTAGTGTCGCTAAATGAGCGGGGGGAAAATGGCAACTGGCGAGTTTCAAAATTTGGGGTGCCCAAGGATAGTTTTTGTAATAGGACACCCCAAATTGGAACTTGTTTTTTGCGGGGCATTGAAAAGAAATAACAGCCCGGGTGTGAGGCTGTTTCAGCAAATCAGGAGGTGAGTTTTCATTTAGCCATTTTCTAAAAATTATTAATCTAGTGCTTCATTAGACTCTTGCTGCATCCAGTACAATAAGAGATCCTATCTAAGAATGAGAAGTTGTCTCCTTTCTATATGTAACTACTGTACAGGTGTTTATATAAATGAAGGCTGCATATAACTATCTCTTAGTTATCTCCTTGGAAAGTGCATTGCATATATCTGGAGCTAAGGAAAAACCTAGTCTATAAACTATCTCTAAAAGTAAATTACACTTTCATATATATATATATATATATATATATCTTCATACTGATAGCGTTGCTGGTAGACATACACAGTCATATAAATATCTCTCTCTCTCTCTCTCTCTCTCTCTCTCTCTATATATATATATATATATATATATATATATATAATATAATCATACTGATCTCATTGATGCTAGACACACACATAATGAACAACATGGACCCTGGTCAGACAAGTGCCTGAGGTCAAGAAGAAAGAAAGAAAGAAAGAAAGAAAGAAAGAAAGAAAGAAAGAAAGAAAGAAAGTGGCGGGGGAGAACTGCTAAAAAAGAGAATGAGAAAGGGAGAGGTAAGAGGTTGAGGAGGTGAGCTAAGAAGAGGGAACACATGGGGCAACCATAGACACCTTAGGCATGTGGCTAATAGGAATAAAATATATAAGCATGGATAATCAAGTCCATCATAGTGAGTATTAGACTGAAGGAATAAAAAGGATATACAGCTCTTGTTTACTTTGACCAATAGACCAAATACAAAATTATAACCAAATAAAGTTGTCATGGGGAAATGGAATGTGCACTATCATGAATGGGTGGGTGAACATTAAGCATGCTTACTAATGAAGTACAACAGGAATTTTAACTTCAGTAGGATATATTATATTTCACAAAATCCAGAATATTAATCTAAATATAAGAGTTTAGACTAGAATTTAGCACTTTGGTCCAATTTCTAGTTTGATCAATGTTTCTAAACAATTACTAATTAATGTATGTAATTAATTGTTGATACTTCAATAACTGCAGGTCCTGAAGAAGAGGAAGTGTCCTCAAATGTTGTCCACTGTTTGAGGTATTACTTATTGGTGGAGCGATTTATGCTATAATAAACTTTTATCTGTTCAAACTTTAAAAGTGGTGAGTGAGACATTTTCCAACCTTTTAAATATTATGTCATAATATTCGGAAAAGGAACATTTTATTCCCATTTACAGGATCTTATATAAATCCCACATTGTCATGTGTTCACAGGACAAGAACAGATAGCAAGAACCTGTGCTATTTTATACAACAGAAAAGAAAGTTAAATTATTTAGTTGGCATTTATTCAAGCAATACAGACAGACTAGATGGTTATATAAACAGTTAGTAAGCAATTATGCAAATATATAGATAACAGTCTGTCCCTCTAGTACAGTTTCCTTGGTGACAGTCTTTTTCTTTTGGCTTGGGGAGCAGCTGGTTTAATTGATTTGTCTATTGTAGCATGCAATAGATTGTAATAGTATTCCTGAAGATCACAGCATCAATTAAAGTTGGAATGAGGCTATATATTCTTGTAAGCTGTCCTGAGTAGCAGATGGAGATTTGGCGCATGCGTAGTCCAGATAATGACAGTTTAACAGTTCTTAGTGACAATTATATGAAGATGATAGTAACATGTCTGAGGGATACGTATGGACACACCTTTTCCACTCATAGCCTTCTATCACAAGGTACAGTAAATAGTATTCCCAGTCTTATTCACTTTTTTAAGACAAGCTGTTACACCCACCAGCATCTTTCAGGAGTATTCCTTTGGAAGGACTTGCAGTCAGTTATTAAACAGCTGTTTTACCTAGTTAGCATGGATGTATAAGCTTCTTCTAAGAAGTGCAAGATTTACTTCTCCTGGTGGTTCTTGTCCAAAGGTTTTACTCCTACATCTAGGTGTTTAGGAAGACAAATGACCTGAACTGGATGTTCTTTTCTTCCTTCAATCAGCCATAGGTTGGTGCCATAATGATATACCATTACTTTTTGAAGATACTGTAGCGTATGAGGGTGCCTAGGATGTTGAAAAGATAAAATCTCTCTCTCACAAAATGGTAATATTTTAATACTCTAAATTTCATGAAACATGCATCTCCCCCACATCAATAGACATCAAGACTACTAGGCTGAATTTGTTTACATTCTATCAATAAACTTTTAATACTTTAGTTTTTGGCAAAGTTTGCAAAATATATTTTGAACTTTGTACCGTGCTTCATTTTTTTTCTTTATTTGTTAACTGGAGTTACACTGGTCCCAGGAACCATTTTCAGGCATGACTTTGGCCATAACGATGGCATATAATAGTAAACACTAAAAAACACATATTTAAACATTTGAACAGCATGAAGCAATACAACATGAGGTGATACAGTTGATTACCCAGTCAGTGGTGCATGCAAAACAATAATTAAATTACAGAACTACCAGTTCAAAGACATGATTAACATGGCAGATAAGGAGAGTGAATCCTGATAATAAGTAAGAGCAATGTACACAGTAAAAAAAAAATGTCCACAATGAGCTGTAAATGGGGGAGCAGAAAAATATGTCCTACTTATCATCTAAGGACAGACTTAAGATATTATGTTATAACAGAACCACTTATTCATTCTGTTTTTATAGAAATATTTACTTACTGTAGCTATCTTATAATAATACAACATATCAGGATGTTCCACAAGTTGTAATACAGGTACTTCACCTTTAAACAGGTATTTCTTTAACATGAGGATAATACAGCATAGAATTAACTGTATTAACTATTTTTAAACATTTTTCAGCGTATCACAACAAGGACACCAGCTGTCACTCATGTCCAAAGATATAATTGCAAAATAAATTAAAAAAAAAGACACAGTTTTTTGCATTGTTCACTCTTGCTAATCAATGTTTTTTTTCAAATAGAATTTAAGATTCAAGATAACACTGCATCTGGATACACTTAAAAAGAAGTACTATTGCAAAATTCATGCCTCTTCAGCAAGATAAAAGCATATAAGATATGCATATTAAGATTATACAAGGAAGAGCAGAATCATATGAAAGGCTGGCTTCTTATAGCAGAGCAAAGCAAATATGAAAATGAGCCTTTTCCAGTGCAAATAATGTGGCCTTAAAAGGGCCTGACACCTGGACCAGTAGATCCACACTGAGTATAAAAGTTTGTCTTTTCAGATGTAGGTCGCAGTTTACATGCTTCATTATGCAGTCCTTTTCAACCACCAATATTGATCCCATTATGTTATTATTTTTTCAAAATGAAATTATTTGGAGCCCATTCATTTTATAGTATGTCCCCAATAGTCGGGGTTTAAGTTTGTTTGTCCTGAAGTCAGCCCTGATGCCCCCAGTGCTCCATAAAGTCACAGAGCTGTTTCAGTTGCATGATTGTTCATCTTGGGGCAGGAAAGCAATGTTAAACAATATTGTTCAAAAACAGTTGATATAGTTATGGAATCCTAATGGCAGCCATATTAACTGAATCTCTCCAGTAATTATTTGTAATCTAAAAAATGGCAAAGAAAACTTGAAATGTGGAAAAAGGTCATCCATATGAGACAAGAGAAAAGCGGTGATCTGAAATGGAATAAAACATGTATGCCAATAATGTTTACTATAACTAGTTGCTTTAAACCATTTTAGAATATGGAGGGAGGATCAAACACTAAGACTCCAATTAAGTTTTTAATACAAAGACAGGATCACTTGTTTGGCACAAAAGGAGATTAATGATGGTTAATTGATTAGGTTTACTAGTAGTTGATTGAACACATGTTCTCTGTGGTATAATGACCTATCTTGTTTGCTGACTAAGCAGGATGTATAGTACAATCAATGAGCCCATTCTAATCTTCTTGAATGTGATTTAAACACTAATTATTGTGCTCTATAAAAAAAAATGGAACTGGTGATTTTAACTGAAAGACAAGAGCTTTATTAACTTGCCATTGTTTATGGCAGCAGTGCTCTTCAGCCCCTAGGCTAAATTGTCATTCTACTTAGGTTAGAGTAATCTTAGAGAGACCGCATGATCTTGTGAGTGGAGTACTAAAGGGTATAGTATATAGGAGTATCACTGGTTCAAATTCCACTACATCCACTGCCCAGTGTGTGACCCTGAGCAAGGTTTTAAACCACATCAAATGTCTGTCCTCCTAGCTGCATAATTAACTGGGTAGACCCATGGTCCCATTAAAAAATGAAATGTTGCTTTGGTTGGCTTGCACCGATAAATAAATAGAAAACTGAAAACAATCTCAAATCATATGATGTTGTTCTAAGAAAATGAGGTGGTATAGCATATATCATTCCTAGAACCACATATACCGCAGGCTAATGTGCCTTTACAGTAGGTTCTGTACAATGGTCCTAATATCTGGAATTGCTATATTAAATAAGGATAAATTAACCTCTTACCCCCTGCCACCAAATTATCAAACATTTATTGGACATTTGCGTTTCTCATAGTCAAAAACCCATGGAAAGCTCCTTTTTTTTTGTAGACTCTATTTTTGCACCTCCTCTGTTGGGTATCATTCTGGGGTGCTCACCTGAGCTGGAGCCTCTACTCCCTGTCTGAACCCTACAATCCTCAGCTGGACTCCCCCAGCCACCCAGGCAGGCCTAGCCCCTCAGATCACCCCCCACTGGGTGATCTGTCCTCCCTGATGGCCTATCTGAGATTAGAGAAGCCTTACCTTGGTGCTGGATAGGGCGTGGAGACTCCCAAGGCATTGGGCCAATGTTGGAATGTGGGCTGCGTCCCTGGAGCCCCCTTCATCTCTGCGAGCTGAGGCGGGGATTTTCTTGTTTTTGTCTCTCATCCCACCCCCCCCGGAGTTCAGTCATGCAATGGCATCTCAAGACATCTGTCACAACTCCACCACTCTACCTTTGTGCCCAGATGTGCGCACATCCCTCTGGCTTCCACTGGGTGCTGCTGTTGCACCAGGCAGTCCCCGGATCTCTCCCAGAGAGAGGAAAGCAGTCTATGGACACTCAATCCTCCTCTCCCTGCTGACCCCCAATGACCAGGGCTCATTCCCAAACCCGGGTTGTCGGTGTACCGTGAGGTGTGGCATCCAGCTCCTCAACCCTCAGCATCACCAGGCCAACTCAGAAAGCTCTATTTAATGAAGTTATTATAGCCTGTCATTTGAAATAGTGGAGTTACTGGGGAACTGGAGGAGGGCAGATGTAGTTCCATTTCACAAAAATGGAAATAGGGAGGAGACAGGAAATTACAGGCCTGTCATCCTGACATCAGTGGTGGACAAGGTAATGGAATCACTACTGAAGGAAAAGATTGGAGAATACCTTGTTGCCAGTGGTCTACAAGATCTGAGGCAGCATTGTTTCACAGTGGGGAGGTCTTGCCGGACTAATCTGATCAAGTTCTTTTACTGGGTAACTAGTGAAGTGGATCAGGGAGGAGTTGTGGATTTCAGAAAGGCCTTTGATACTGTTCTACATGGGAGACTGGTAAACAAGCTGAAGAGCCCAGGAGTAGGGACTAAAGTAGTTAAATGGGTAGAGAGCCGGCTAGGAAATAGGAGTCAGAGGGTGGCGGTAAATGGCATCCACTCTGGAGTAGGCAAGGTGACCAGTGGGCTGCTGCAGGGGTCAGTATCAGGCCCAGTCCTCTTTAATACATCAGCAACATCACAGAGGGACTGGAAGGGAAAGTATGCCTATTTGCAGATGAGGAAAGATCTGCAACAGAATAAACACATGGGGGGGTAGAAAAAATGAGGGATGATCTAAATAATCTAAAAGAATGGTCATGAGTCTGGCAGCTGGGTTTCAATGCAAAAAAGTGCAAAATCATGCACTTGGGGCACAGAAACCCAGGGGCAACATGCCAACTGGGAGGACTGGCATTAGCAGCCACAAAGTAGGAAAGGGACCCGGAAGTAATAATTTCAGATAACATGAAGGTAGCTGAACAGTGTGACAAGGCAGTGGGGAAGGCTAATAGAATGCTGGGCTGCATAGGCTGCATAGGCTGGGGAATCACCAGCAGAAGGAAGGATTTAGTGATGCCCCTGTATAGGTCACTGGTGAGAACACACCTTGAGTACTATGTCCAGTTTTGGAGGCCCTATCCCCGGAAAGACATAGATAGGGTGGAGACAGCACACAGGAGAGCAATCAAAATGGTGCAGGGCCTGCATCAAAAGTCCTACAAAGAAAGGCTTAAGGAGCAGACTGTATTACCTAGAGGAAAGCAGAGAAAGGGGGGATATGATAGAAATATATAAATACCTTACAGGTAAAAACAGGGTATAGGAAGGTAGCATTTTCCAAACAAAAAGATGCTCAAGGACAAGGGGTCACACTATGAAGGTGGAAGGGGGAGTTTCAGAGGAAATGTAATGAAGTGCTTCTTCACAGAGAGTGTGGTGGATACATAGAACAATCTCCTGGTGGAGGTGGAGGAGGCTAAGATGGTCACAGGATTCAGGAATGCATGGGATAGATACAAGGGGGTCTTGGAAGTAATGCAGAGGGTGAAGACCAAAGACTGAGTAGGGTCTGTGGTGTAGCTGTAGGTAGGGGAAGATAGGGCAGACTAGATGGGTCAGTAGGTTCTTACCTGCTGACATCTTCTATGTTTCTACGTTTCTAAGTATTCAGCTTACTTATAGGTGTCAGCAGCATGGATATACCATATCTAAAGCAGTACTATACTAAATAAGGGCAGCAGCCATATCATAGAACACTGAGACAGAAAGTGATGTTAAAACCAGAGAAGCTCCCTAACAGTGACATCATTTTCATCTCATGATGAAATGAATTACTTCAGCCCTGAAAACAGTAGGACAGACTTAGTCATGTATAGCTAGGCACAACTGATACTATCAGTTAAAGCAATACTAATGTCTTATGTAAAAAAGCTTTTCCAAGCCTTTCAGACATTAAGGTACCCAGCATACTTATACCTCCTTAAGGTTTGGTCATTTTGAAGAATGTGCAAAATGGTCTGAATATACTGATGACCTAATAATTAGATAACTTTCATTTTAACCATATAAAATGTTATGATGCTGAAAATACCTACTGTTAGATATTATTTCTTGATATGATGCTTTGTCTAAGAAGCACAACTGCACACTTTTGTGCAAATATACTATGGAGTATTTATCACATTTCACTTCCAAGAGTCACCTGTTCTTGAAATTATGTAAAATATTCATAATGAGCTAAGAATTTCTATGAAGGTCAACATTTTGCTCCTGAGAATTTATTTTAATGCACTTTGGCAACTTTTGCAAAATTCAAGCTTAGAACAGTGGATCGAATACATGTATTGCAGATTGGAGTTCTGTAGATCTGACCACTCTGTTATTGATAGAACTGCGGGATTATTGTATGTATCAGGGGTGCTCAGACTTTCAGGAATCCATTCCAGTGCCCAGACATCAGAATTTAAAAAATTCCAATTCTGTCTCCAGTTCCTTTCTGCCTCCGATTCAGGCATTGGAATGGAACTGGAGACAGATTCAGAAGTTTCAGTTCTGCAACTGATTCCATTTTACAAGAGATTGAACAAGTTCCCCAATCTAAAACATTACCAAGCTCTCCCCTGTCCCCCTTACCTTACCTGACAACATCATTCATGGTTGGTTGGGGGCCCTTGATTCTCAGGCAGCCTTTGGATGGTGGCACAGTCTGGTCCTGCTGGTGCAACCAAAGCATATAGAAGTCCATTTGCAGTCCTAACTTTCTTCCCAGTCCCCAGTGCCACTCCAATGAATGACACCCTCCCCCTGCAAACCTATGATCCTTCAACTTCAACCAGGCACTTCAATTTCCCCCTCCCACTCTTTGAATCTCAGATGGTTCTATTTCCCCAAACCCAAAGCCAAGTAATCCTTTTTATTTTCATAGTCCAGTACAGGTCCGTATGATTATATGGCATTGGTGCCTGTTGTCTCTCTACTGTCCTGGACCCCCCGAAACTCCCTGCTTTGTCCTCCCTGTCCACTCCTACATGTCATTGTCCATCCTTTAATCAGTTCTGCCTTAGTAAAATCCTCCTAGAAGCCCCAGTTATGCTGGAGTAAAGGATGCCAGCCTTAAGAAAGCCCCGGGGTTACCTACCACCACACACCTTAGTAGTACAGCATCTGGTAGTGGAACCTCAGGGCTTTCTAAAGATTGGCAGCCTCTACTCTGGGATAACTGGAACTTCTGGAAGGGTTTCACTAAGGGAAAAGTGCTTACTGGATGGACACAGACAGGAATGTAAAGCTGGGACATGGAGGACAAAGCAGCTGGGAATTTTAGAAGTGGTTGAAGTCTGGGACAATGCAGCCAGAGTCATGACAGGCAAGCATGGTGGTGGAGGGTGAGGTCTGGGGAAATGCAACCAGAGTCTCATGGCAGACATGCACTACAGATCATATGGACTGGAGTAACAGGACCATCACTAATCAGCCACATTGGATTACTTGGCTTTGGGTCAGAGAATCATCAGTATTTTTCAACTCAAGTTTAGAGAAGAAGAACTAAAACTACCCTCCCACAGCAGCATAGCACAGCAGCATCTGAGGCAAGTGAGGGGCTGAAGGGTGGGAAGGAAGTTGGACTAGGACCTTGGGGAAGTAGGGGGGACACTCATTGTTTGCACTGTAGTGAGATGTGGAATCAGATTCCAATTCTGAATTCACATTGGACCTGGTTCTTGGATTTGGATTTTTGGTCTTAAGTACCAAAAATATAAATACCAATAAAATACTCAGACTCTGATCTGTCCAATTCCATAGGACAAATTACAAGCAACCCTAGTATGTACTATGGATCGATGTATTATATTGTGGAATGATTGAAATTCTGCAGAGATTTCACTCCCTGGTTCATGTGTATCATTCCACAATTGAGACAGAAATACAGTGGAATGGGGCAAAATTTCACTGAACTCAGTAGTAGGATTTGCATTCCACCAATGTCAGAATTTCATGAGAGTTTGTGGAATTTGTGAAATTTCACAAATGTTTCATGGAACAATAATTTGCAATTTCATTCCTGCCCCAATACCCATAGAGTAGCCCTATAGTCCGTTTCGCACAGAAAGTCCACTTCAACAAAACAGAAGGTTAGTACCATTTTGAATTTATGTTCAGTATTTATTGTAACTAACATCTGAGGTTGGAGTTTATTAAAGAGGGGCTAAAGTCATCAGTTAGAAGCTCACAGCTGACATCAGCAGCCAACGTAAGTTAGTCAGTTACCCAATGTTCCAAATCAGAATTGAATTTTAAGGATTTTGTTGTTGTAGTTGTTTTTATTCACACAAGATATGTCTGAAAACACTACCATTGCCCTTAACAGTTCAGTTTCATTCTGAAGCCATTCTGGAGCTAAGACCACAATCCTCTCTGTGCTGGTGATATCACAATCTGTTGCTATGGAACTGACTGTGATCTGACAAGCAGAGGATTATGACCTAAGCTTCCAAACAACATCAGAACAAGATGAACTTTGAAGGACAAGGATCAGATGTTAATACCCATAACTAAATATTTTTATGTATTTATTTATTGATTGATTCTTAGCGTTTTTCCAAAAATCACAATGAACTAAGGATGTTTCCAGGTGCAACTTGTGTGTATGGAGGGCACGTTTCAGCATGAGGGTTTAATACAGTATGGAACACTGCAGTGAATGCTCAATAAAACTCTATATGCATTCTTTAAAACATAAATACAACAGTTAGGCATTAAAAGTAGCAAAATATACAAACAATTAAATGTAATGGAGACCATCCAAGACCAAAATGATGCTGTGCACAACTGAGGCAAAAAAGGAAAGTCAGGACAGTGGAAGATGAAATAGAGGGTGGGAATTTGGGCATAACTGCTGAGTAGGAACAGAGGCTAGTGACTGATGGGACAGGAGAGATGAGACAAGTAGCACGAACATGTTTGCATACAGAATACAAGGACAAGAGCTTTGGAGGAAATGGAAGAGTAGGGGGCAGGAGGGTTGTTCCAGAGGAAGGGGACGAGAGAGAAGAAAGATTCAAGGTTCAATTTATTAAGCAATATATGAATAAATAATTGTTACATACTGAACGTAAAAAGCTCAGGAAGGATTCACACTACCGATATTTTAAATGACACATTCCAATACATCACATAGCTACTGTATTTCACTGAAAACTGCTTTTCTTAACCATAAATATAAATTTTACAATAACATTTTCAAGTGCTGCATACAGTTAGTGTTGGGTGAAATTGGAGTATTTCAGCGGGAGAAATATTTTGTGTAATTAGCACATTCATGAGAAATATTTTACAAGAAGCAATGTGAAATTTCTGCCTCAGTTGTGGAGGAATTTCACCCCCAAGCCGGCAAAATTTTGCCTGTGGGCAAAATTTCACCACTGCAGGTGAAATTCTACCACTATTGGTGGAATTTTGCCAACCGTGGGTGAAATTTCACCTGTGGGCAAAATTTCACCACTCACAGGTGAAATTTTGCCATTGTTGGTGGACTGCTCAGAGGGCGAAAATGCAGGCAAAATTTCAAAATTTAGCTGCATTTTTACTAAGGCCCAGATATTCAAAAGGGTTGCTCCATGCGCAACAGGGTTGCCCATGCGCAAGTCCTACATTGCGCTATCTCATGATATTCAGCAGGAGGCAGTTGCTCCACTGGCAACAGGTTGCGCCAAAGAGCAATGCAAATGAATGCATGCTCAACAGGAGGGAGGAACCATGCATAGCCCTGCGCAACCTGATGTTCAGTCGGGTTGTGCAGAGTTGTCATCGCGCAACCCCAACCTCCTGCACAACCTTGAGCCAAAAAGGATCAAGTTGAGGGCCACCCCAGGTGAGCTGCTGTGTTGCAGGGCGCAGACACAGCAGCTGCCACCCACAGGCTGTTCTTCGGTCCTGTGCCCCCCACCAGCCCGATCGCGGGCATCACAGTTACATGAAACCCCCACACATCTCCCACAGCCCGGTCGCCCGGGCAGTGAAATATGAACCCCCCTACACACATCTCCCACAGCCCGATCGCGGGCGGAACCTGTGTGAACCCCAGTGCTGATGCAGGCAGAATGCAACCCTCCCCCAGCTGAATAACTCCCTGGTGGTCCAGTGGACCGTAAAGCCGATCGCGGGCAGAATGTCTAGCACAACCCCCAAACATCTCCTGGTGTCTAGTGTCTCCCCCCACCCGCACAGAGCCCCTCACCGCTCCCCCGCGGCGGTGGCGACAGCATCCACCCGCCTGCCGCCCGCCGCCACTGACTGACTGTCCGGTGGGGCTGCGCCCAGTGTGTGAGTGGTATATAATAATTTTGCCTGAGTATGTGAAAAGTAGATGGATTCCACATTGGCTGCACATATTGGTGGACCTCAATGTAGTTTTCCATGACCCTGTATTACTAGAAAGATGGAACAGCATAAGAGCAAAATATTCAACAAACTTCATAGTCACTATTATTGAATCACTATCAAAAGAAAGGAAACTACTTGAGTTAGAGAATAAACTTGTGGAAGGTCAGTTGAAACTTAAAATTGAGGAAGAGAAATTAAATAAAACATTAAAGAGATTTAAAAATTGCCTTGAACTTTAAATATAAAGAACAGTTAAAAGCATCGAAACTAAAAAAGTATAGATGTGACATGATTTGCTATTGAGACAAAAAGTCTATAACTGGAGCCCCAGAAAACAATTAAGGCATACCCCAAACCAACATTTACTGATACTGAGGCTACAAGTTCTGATAATAGCAGCAGACATAGTGTAACAGCACACAAAGACCCAACCAGCAGGATGGGAGACCTATGAGAAAAGAAGTACTATAAAACAATCTTCCCGTATATAAGATACTACCATGACAACAAACCTGAAAGGAATGGATGCAGGGCAACAGAAAAAAGTAAAAAAGAAAATGTACGGAAAAAGAAGGAAGAGAAGGGAGGTAGCAAAAATGGATGAATATAATAACAAGGAGCAATGCACAGTATTCAACTTCTCAAGCTGAAGTTAGTGGAAGAGAGATGTCTGGTTGAAGATTTGTATTTTTCATCTATAGCCTCTTAGTGAATATTACATAAAACTCAATTTACAGAGGTTTTTTTTACTGTAAATTATATCTTAAGCAGTTTTTATAGACTGACTACAAAAGAAACACTGAAGTCTATGCTTTAAAATTAAACCTAGATGTTATGTCCAAGTTCATATCATCAGGACTGTTGTCTAGTAACATTGATAATTTCATCAGTTATGTAGATAAAAATGTAGACTATATTATCAAGCAGTTTGAGAGAGAACAGAAAATTAAAAAAGCATTTCAACTTAATGAACAAAGAGCATTTATCTTTACAGAGTCAAAAATTGATACTCATTTGTCAAAAAAGCTGATAGACGTGGTACAGTACAGTTATTATGGACTATAAGGTCTATAAAACTGAATTTCACAGACAATTACACAACACTGTTAATTATCAGCAGATTGAAAGTAACCTGACTACTGACATCCAGAGGCAGATTGGAGATTTAATCAGTAAGGGGTTGGGAAATGGTTGGATAGAAGAATGGGTGGGAGAGGCACAAAAAAGGGGAGATTGTGTTCTACCATTATTTTACTATTTGCCCAAAGTACATAAAAACATTAACACTCTGCCAAGGTGGGCCATAGTATTGGGTTTAAGTTTGATATTTGAACCAGTTTCATGTTTTGTTCATCACCACTTGCAGAAATTCATACATTAAATTCTGACCTATCTGAATGACACTAGAAATGTTATAAAATTGATTGAAGACCTAAAGAATGGGAATTTTTTTCCCATAATATTTCTATAATAGATTTTTATTGATTTTCATATAAACATAACAAAACAACAATTCCAACAGATTGCACATATACATTCATTATCATATATACTGTACTCAAAGACAATTTTAAAAAGGGGGCATTATAAGGTAAATTACAAATTATATTACATAGACATAAACAATGCCATTTCAATCTAATTACAGAGCTTTGACAAAGGTTAAGAACACTCTATCAAGTAGTATGGTGTTACCTAAACTCAAGAAAAAGGGGATCAGCTCTTTTGAAAAACGTCTAACCTGTCAATAATTAGATAACTAATCCTTTCATTATTAGCAAGAAAAATCATCTGATTAAACCATTCTCCTAAAGAAGGTAAGGACTTAGTTTTCCAATTTCTCAAATGAATTTGTTTAAGGCTAAGTGCTGCATAACAAATCCAAATTCATTTATAGGGATCTAGATTTAAGAGTGATGGAAAGATTCCAAATAGAAACGTGGCAGGAGTAAACAGAATGTACACATTAGTGATTTTGGAGCATAAACCATGGACTTCTCATCAAATTGGTTGAATTAACCAGCATGCCAAGAATATAAGCCAGCCATTTATCATTCTGGTTACACCTAACATTTTGAGTTAACAGAATAACCCATACTAAGCAAACTGACTGAGACAGATAGCACCATGCAAAATCTTGAATTGCATAAGCCTATCTTGGAGTTCTTTAAAGTTTTGACAGGCCCGCATCCAGGTGGATTCCCATTCTGTTGAAGATATATTTATCTGCAGTTCTTCTTTCCAGGACTCTTTAGCTTGGTAGTTAAAGATATACTGTAGATGAGGTAGTGTTAGACATTTGTATAATAAACCTGCACTGCTCTTAAGGGTGCCAAGTTTCAGTAACTGACTCAATTCTTTCCATTTATGTACAGTAGCATGTTTCCTACTGTTAATACATGTTTGCTATGAAGATCTCTAAGCTGTAAGTACTGGTAAAAGTGTAATTTATGTAGTCTGTATATATGCTGATCTTCTTCAGAAGAAAGTAGGGAACCAGTATTTGGATTAATAACATGTTATGTTAAAACAACAATTAGATCATTGAAGGTTAATGACAATAGAGATTACGGACCCTTCTTAAATAGCCAATTCCCTTAATTCAAGATATTCTGATTATAGTTTACTCACTTTTCCTGTGAACCCCCTCTCCTGAGGTAAACCTCTCCCATAATTGGTGTGATTTCAAGCAAGTCACTGTTAGTGAGGCCTTTACATTACTTTTCTTTCTTCCTGACAACAGCTCTGATTGTGGGGCTGGGTTGGACAATTGTTTCCTTAAATTAGCTGCTCCTTATTTTGCCTCTCCTTTGTATGTAATATTTAATTTGTCATTTACTTCTCAGCAGTTTCCTGCTATTTGAAAATGTGCCAGGATTGTACCTGTTGCTAAATAAACTGTTGTTCTTATTGAAGATTTTCTTCCTATTTTGATCTTGAATTCAACTAGTAAACTTCTAGAAAACAATTGCAGCAGAACAAATGAATGACTATTTATAAAAAATATAATATTCTCTGCTCACAATAGAATGGTTTTGAAAAGGATTTTAGTACTGGGACTGCCTTGGTCAGGTTCATGAACTCAGTCCCGAGAGGCAGGGATAATGATTTCTTTACTGGGGCCGAGTTTGTGGACGTGACCAAGATCTTTGTTCTTATTGATCACAAAATGCTTTGTCTAATGTTAAAACCACTAGGGTTTTCATCTAATGTTGTTTCTTGGTTGAAGATTATTTAATGGATTGTTCTCAGTTTGTGGGGTTTCCTCTGTGTTGTACAGGGTAAATAAAATTTATAGGGTGTACCTCAGGGATCAATTGTAGGGCCACTTATGTTTACTTTGTTTGTTAATTCACTCCCATCTGTAATAAAGAATTGTCATTCATTACTTTATGCTGATGATCTCAATCTTTTTTCTTCAGCCGAACAATTTTCCAAGGTAGCTAAAGATCTTCAGACAGATTTTTTTTTCTGTTCATAATTAAGTTTCTAAAAATCTACTGATTTTAAATTCAAAGAAAACTAAGGCCCAGATATTCAAAGGGGTTGTGCCATGTGCAACCCCCAATGTGCCACAGCATGATATTCAAAGGGGCAAGTTGTGCTGCTCAAATCCTGATGTGCTGGGGTGCATTGGTAATGTATGCAGCACAAATGCAGGGGGCGTGCCCACACATAAGCGGCACATCCCAATATTTAGCCCGAGATGTGCAGCGCATGTGCTGGCACAACCCTGATGTGCACCGCATATGGAGGCACAATGCTGAGCCCGTGAAAGGGAGAAACAAATCCTGGCCACCCACAGGCAGGCTGCTGCACTGTGGGGTGCAGCACAGCACCCGCCAGCTGTGGGTGGCCACCCACCCAGCAGGGACACCTTCCAGTAGCACAGACACCCTCCCCATTGCTCAATGTGACCTTCCCCCCAGTATGCCCAATCGTGTGCTTATGTAAAAGCAATAATAACCTGGTGGTCTAGTGGTCCCCTCCATCATGCCTGATTGTGGGCATCAGTAAAGGAATCCCTTTACCTGGTGGTCCAGTGGTCCCCCCTCCCCTCCCATCCTCAGAGGACCCCTGGCCACCCAGCTACCCCTAGTCATTGGCGGGTGGCAGCACCCCACCCGCATACCACCTCAATATTTAGCAGGTTGCCGGAGTTAATAACCAGACTTCAGCTAGGTTAATGGATTAGACAAGCTGCAAACTGACATCAAAAAGTGTGGCTCATAAGGCTCTCTAAGCTACCTAGGATCACATATGATGTATTGCAAGATACTCAGTCGAGATATACCCTGTGGCCATAGCTACATCCTTATTCAAATATTGATTCAAATTACTTCCACTTTTTTCTCTCAAATGCAGTTAAGCTGCTGCAATGTAATTTGAAAATCCAAATGTACAAGTGAAAGGAAAAGTGTGACTCCCACTGGGTCTCGGCAATCTGTGCCATCGCGCTTAGCCACCTGAGCTACAGGAGTCTCTCAGGCAATTAAGCTTCCTGAGTTTCCCTTGAATCATACACATTCTTTTCATGGTGCTGCTAAGTGAGCAATGTAGGCAGTCTCAAAGACTCAAATTACTTCCACTTTCTTTCTCTCAAATGCAGTCTAGCCACTGCATGGCAATTTCAAAAATCTAATTGTACAAGTGAAAGGAAAAGTGTGACTCCCACTGAGACTCAAACCCAGGACTTTAGTAGTCTGTGTCATCGCTTTTAACCACATGAGCTACAGGAGTGTCTCTGGCAATCAAGCTTCCTGAGTTTTCCCTAGAATCACACACTTTCAATTGGATTTTCAAAGATGAGTTGTAAAAAACGTTCACATTTCTTTTATGCAGCAGTCAGTTGAAGGGGATTTAAACTTTCATCCATGGACTACCCACGTTCTGGGAAAGTCAAGAAGAAACCTGGTAGAATATTTTAATCCCTAGATCCATCTCAGTCTTAATGGACTAATAATTCTTTACATTACATCTGTAATAACGTTTCTGTTGTTGAAAGGAGCTTGTCTGAATGGAGATATGGTGACAAAGTTGTTTGTAAGGAAAGTAAGTGAACTGTTGGAGATCCAGTAAATCAGTCTTAAATAAACATTTTCAAAGGGAAAATGTAAGCTTACCTTTGTCTCTCATTTATTTGTGGAAAGGAAAGCCTGTGTACAGATAGGCTGTATGTGAAGGTGATTTGTGACAGAGGTCAAGTCACAGAACCAGAAGAGATGTAATTCATTACCTTGGAGGTTACTAATCATCTATCAGGTCAAAGATTAAGAATATGTAGCGGTACTGGGGTACTGCTGCACCACAGTCTCAGCATCAGGTTATGGAGTGCTGGAATCGGTAGAATAGGAATGGGAACTGTCTTGACTTCTTGACCTGCTATGTTTCCTTGGATTCCTGCTATTTAAAACTGGAAAGTAACAGTGTCTATTAGGAGGTTTTTGGTTTTCCAGGAGATGGCTGCACTCCGTGTATTATTCGGATGTGTTTGAACTGCTGCAGAATATTGGTGCAAAGTGGAGGAGTGGATCACTGTACTTTCTTATGAAGAAGGTATTAGTAACTTAGCATGTTCAGGATTATCAGGTTGCTTTGCAAGGTCTTGAGTGAGGGCAGTTTCTGGAGCTCATGCATTGGAATGATCAGTGATGTTGCTCACTGCCAACTTCCCATGTGCAGATTTTGAATCTTTTCCACTGTTTGGCAAGATCTTAGCAGTTATATTTTTTGAATGTGTAAATTTACAGACAAAATCCATTACATCACTGGCATTATCAAATGAGTGTACAGCCCCATTAAGTTCCATTACATTAAGTTTTGCAGGGTATTTAAAGTAATAGATCATCCCAAGTTTGGCTAGTTGCTGTTTTGCTTCCACAAAAGCTTAATTTCTGTCTACCACCTCCATAGAGAAATGCTTAAACAAAAGTATTCTGCTCCCTTTCCAGAATAACTGCCTCCTCTCCATAGCTATTCGGAAAACATATTATTTAATGGAATAAGAAAAAGGCAAACATGGGTCAAGGTTTTTGTTCAGGTTCAGGTTGGGGTCCCAAAGCTCAGTGGGCTTATTCAATTTCCAGAGGCCACGGCCATTGAAAGTTCAATACAATGGGATAAACTGCTGAAAAAAAATCAAAAATGTTTCCTACCTCTACACTTTCAGAAACCCCCAGAATCCTAATGTTGTTCCCCCTACCTTGATCCTCAAGGTCATCAATTTTATCTAAGGCACAGTCAATCTGTTCATTCTGATAATTAGTTTTGTCTTCTAAAAAGCTATAGTTTCTTCAGCTGTTCCATTTAGGCTTTGTTGTATGTTTGATCAACTCCCCCGTCAGACGTTCTGTGTGAAGTTTTGCCTCTGCCATGGAAATTTTATATTTTGAAATCTCCAGTTTAATGTTATGTGGCATCTCTGTTATGATTTGTATGTTTGACTTAGATTTAGAGGCTAGGACAATTTGTTTCCTTTTTTACAGTAGCTTAACATATCCTGAGCATAGTTATAGCTAGACTGTCCTACATTTTCTACTGTCTCTAATTTAATCTGTTTTTGATATATTAATGCTATGTACCTCATATGTTTTCTGTTTGTATGCTTTCATTTCTTTGTAAAGCACTGTGATCTTCCTGGAACAGTGTTTTTAAATAAAGCTAACTTGACTTGACTTGGCTTATTGTTTATCATTGTGCTGTTAGCTGGTTTCCTGCTCCAGGCAACATCATAGCAACTGATGAGAGGACTTTCTTTCACTGGAAAACATTCAGGCACTACTGCAGAAATGAAATGGTGACTATTTCCATTTCATGGTAGTATAACGCAATGAATAAAACAAAAACTGATGGGAAACTGAGACTTTGAATGACTTTATAATAAATAAATGAAGAAAGTGCTGAGCTGATGAGGTTTTCCTTCACATTGCAATCTTGATTTGTGCTGACACATATTCCAAGAATGGGACTGTGGAGGTCAAGGATATCCTATTGGTCACTATGGGTGTCACTGACATCTACGCTTGCATCCTCCATAATGAGGGACTTGCTGCTTTAGAAGGAGTACTGAACTTAAGAATACTCTTAGAAATGCCAAATACCTCCTTCCCTGTAGAGCTGGCTAGTATAGATCTACAAAGGAACTTTTTCAAATTTGAAGGAAGCTATTTTCAACAAGTCAGAAGGACTGTGATGGGGACCACAATGCCATTTTATACAAACATCTATATGCATGTTTTCAAGATATATTTTATATCTGATCCAACAGTCAATAAATATCATCCTAACATTTTGTATATAGACATGTAATAGATGATTTGCGGTTTCATGGCAAGAAAGTGAGCAGGAGTTAAGGTGTTCCATAACTATTTGAATAACTGTAAAGACATTCTCAAAATCTGTTTGGAATACAGCTCGGAGAGAACTGATTATCTTATGCAAGGCACTTCTCCCCCCCCCCCCACACCGCATAACTAAAATAACCAGTTCTGAGGGGAGTGGACCTCAGAGTTGGTTGTTAGGTTTGGGGGGGTGCAACAATGTTTTTAAAAAAGTTCCCATGGTGGGAACAGAACCACGTCCCCAACAGCCTGTTGGCTGAGCTGTAAGAGCATCAGTGCTCCACACCATTGGGCAGCTTGCCAGCATCTCACTCCACCATCCTCATATGGTTATGCAGGTTGAACCATTTTCCATGGGTATAACCCAGCATTTCACCGTGTGAAATACAATTTGCCAAGCAGAAATTTCTTTTTCAGTTAAATGTTTATCGTTTTAAAACACGAACAAAGAAAATTAGGAAACACAACAATATTTCATTTGTGATACCATACAATACAGAGACCTGCAAGTAGAATACTAGTCTGCACACGTATGTGTTACATAACTATAGGTACATCTCTTGGACCATAGGAGATATATCTGTCTAGGTATAAGAGTTCACATGCAACTAAAAGGTTGGTAATCCAATTTATAGTAGAGATATCTACCTTGATTTCTGCAAAGAATTCAAAACCATAAGGAGGTACTCCTGCTGATTAGACATGGCTTCATATTTTTCAGTATGTGCCTTCCAATGGCTAATTCAGAGGGAGTGCCTGAGAAAAGATGAAGAAAGAGTACCACAAAGTAACTAAAGGACAGTATTGCTTCTAGACATGAAGGTTGCATGTCTTTATCTCTGTACTACACTACCTGCAGGAGGGCAGAGTAGAAATAACAGTACACAAGTAACAATAATAACTGTATTATCTGCTGAAATAAGAAAAATGAGAACCTGTCTTCTGGTGGCACCAGAGTTGTGCTATAAAGAGAATAAACTATTTACAATACTGTCATCCTATAATTGGGGTAAAATATGATGTTATATCATTATTATAGTTGTATGCAAGTAGTTTAGTTAAGAAGTACATTTTCTGGAGGAAGTGTAGTAGTACATAGAAACATAGAAACATAGAATTTGATGGCAGATAAGGACCGCTTGGCCCACCCAGTCTGCCCATTTCCCTACCTACTGGATAAGCTGCAGATCCTAGTTAACCAGCAGCCTACTTCCTACTCTCACCCCAGAATTGCCTTATGACTATCCCATGCATGCAGATTCCACCACTGATTTTGACTCCACAACCTCCTCGAAGGCCGTTCCATGCATCCAAACCCTCTCTGTGAAAAATACTTCCTTAAATTACCTCTGAGCCGCCCCTATATCTTCAAATTGTGCCCTCTTGTTCATGCACACCTCTTTTTTTGAAAGATGCTACCCTCTTGGACTTTGTTGATTCCCTTGAGGTACTTGAAAGTTTCTATCATGTCCCCCTCTCCTCCTTTCCTCGGGGCTATACATATTAAGCTCCTTAAGTCTCTCTTCATATGTCTTCTGGTGCAGACCCTGCACCATTTTAGTTGCCCTCCTCTGGACAGCTTCCATCCTGTCTATGTCTTTGCGGAGATTGGGTCTCCAGAACTGCACACAGTATTCCAGATGGGGTCTCACCAGCTGTCTGTACAGAGGGATAATAACTTCCTGTTTTCTACTGGTGATGCATCTCCCATGCATCCCAGTATCCCCCAACCCTCCTTGCTGCCCTCCTCACATTGCTTGCCCATCTTTAGGTCATCTGATATGACTACCCCCAGGTCCCTTTCCATTCTTGTTGTTGTTAGTATCTCACCCCATTGTGTGCTCTTCCCCTGGGTTTTGTTTCCCAGGTGCATTCCTTACACTTCTTAGCATTGAATCTAAGCTGCCATACATTTGACCATTCCTCTAACCTTGCCAGGTCCCTTCTCATCCTTTCCACCCCACCCTGTGCATCAACTCTGTTGCAGATCTTAGTGTCATCTGCAAAGGGACATACTTTCCTTCCAGTCCTTCTACAATGTGCTTAAAGAAGACATTGAGAGAGGACCAGTCCTAATACTGAACCCTGCGGTACCCCACTAGTAACCTCCTTTCTTCTGAGTGGACTCCATTTACTATAACTCTCTGTGTCCTATTCTCCAGCCAATTCTTTTCCCAGGCTGTCATCTTGGGACCCACTCCCAGGCTGGCTAACTTGTATATTAATCTTTTGTGTGGGACTGTGTCAAATGTCTTGCTAAAGTCTAGGTAGGCCATGTCCACAGCCCCTCCCGGATCTACTACTTTGGTCACCCAGTCAAAGAAATCTATCAGATTCATCTGGCATGACCTTTCCGCTGTGAATCCATGCTGCCTAGGGTCCTGTGTCCCTCTGGCCTCTAGATACTCGACAATTCTTTCCTTTAGAAGTGATTCCATCATTTTCCCTATCACTGAGGTTTAACTAACAGGTCTATAGTTTCCTGCTTCTGCCTTGCTCCCACTTTTGTGAAGGGAATCACATCTGCCCTCTTCCAGTCCTTGGGTACCACCCCATCCTCCCATGATTTGTTAAAAAGGTAGTCAGTGGTGTCACTAGTTCTACCTTAGTTCTTTTAGAATTCTGGGATGAATCCCATCAGGCCCCATTGCTTTGTCCACCTTCAGTTTTAAGAGTTCTTTCAGAACCCTTTCTTCTGTAAATAGGCCAGTATCAACTTCTGTATCTAGAGTGTTACTACTGTTTGTTTTATGTACCTCCCCTCTTCCTTTGTAAATACTGAGCAAAATATTTGTTTAGTATCTCTGCCTTTTCACAGTCTCCCTCTGCCCACCCCCTCCCTTTATTAAGCCTCACTATCCCTCCTTGGTCTTCCTTCGCTCCCTGATGTACCTATAAAGGTTTTATCCCCCTTCTTAACTGAGTTGGCTATCTTTCTCGGTTTGGGCCTTTGCTGTTCTGACTGCCTTCCCAGCCTCCTTTTGCTTTAACTGATACAGTTCTCTGTCCTGCTCCTTCTGCGATTCCTTGTACTTCCTGAATGCTTTCTTTTCTCTTGAACCTTCACTGCCACTTCCTTTGAGAACCATAGTGGTTTCTTACATCATTTGTTTTGTTTATTTGCTTCACACAAAGGCTCGTTACCTCTGTGATGGCAGTTTTATTATTTTCCATTGTTCTTCCATCCCTCCTTCCTGCCCATTTGCTAGTGCATTCCTTGGCACTCACCCATTATGGCAAAGTCAGCCCTCCTAAAGTCCAGTACTTTTGTCTTTGTATGGCTTGACTCTATTACTGTGTTTATTGTGAACCATACTGTTCGATGGTCGCTAGTTCCCAGACGGCTACCCACTTCTACATCTGTGATCCTCTCTCATCTCCATTTGAGAGTATCAAGTCTAATATTGCTCCCTCTCGAGTGGGCTCCAGTACTAGTTGTCTAAGGCATGTCCCCTGTAGGGCATCTAGAATAACTGCACTCTTCGAAGTGGCAGCTGCAACTGCACTCCAGTTAACATCTGGCATATTCAGATCACCCATCAGCAATATCTCCCCTTTTTCTGCCATTCTAAGTATACTTCCTATCATTTCCTTGTCCATTTCCTCCCCCGAAAAGGGGGTCTGTATACAACCCCTGTGCGGATTGTGGTGCCATTGCCTGTCTCCAAATTTACCCACAGTGCTTCTTCTTCTCCTCCCTGTTTACCCTTTTGTTCTGTTGCTTTTATTCCTTCCCTTATGTAAAGAACTCCTCCTCCTCCTTTACCCTCCCTGTCCCTCCTGTAGATAGTGTATCCTGGTATGTTTACGTCCCAGTTATGGTTTTGTGTGTACCATGTTTCTGTGACTTCCATGATATCCAGATGTTCCTCCTCCATCAAGGCCACTAATTCAGGAAGCTTGTTACCTAGACTACGGGCATTGGTACTCATTGCTCTCCATTTTTTTAAGGCTTTACCTTCTGTTGCAGCATCCCCCACTGACCGTTCTACCTTGGTCTTTTTCTCATTTAGTACCCTGTTTTGTAGGGAGAGGCTGGGATTTTTCTGCCTCTTGTCAGTGCCTCCCCCTTTGACTAGTTTAAAAGCTTGCCAATGAAGCATTTAAACCGATTGCTCAAAAGACTTCTTCCCTTCCTGGACAGATACATATTAGAAAAAAATTCAACTGACACCTGCTCTGAAAGCCAGATAGGCCATGTAGGCATCCCAGCACAGGTGACAATTTGGTAGTTGCCCTTTTATCAGATGAGAGCGTCTATCTAATTCAAGTATAGTAGTAAGTGCTGATAATATTTCGGTCCCTTTGAGTGTATTGGGGCTTGTCCAGTTTTTAAGGAGGATACATTTCACTTACATGCTGAGCAGCATTAATCATCTGAATTCATGGGGGCTGAGATTTGGGGCTTCAGATTTAAGGCCCAGTAGCATAAGGGGAGCACTGGGAGGAACAGTACATTGCAGGATTTTGTTTGGTGCTTGGAGAACTGACTTCCAAATGTCTGTGATCAAGGGACAGAGCCATAGGATATGGTAGCAGTCTCCTCCAGATTGGAGACACCTCCAACAATTGTCATGTGGGAGTACCTTCATCTTCATAAGCATAGCGGGAGTTCTATACCATGAATGCAGTACTTTGTTATGAATAAGTCTGCTCTGGCATCTGTATAGACAGTGTGTCCCACCTGCCAGCAGTTTCCATTGATGGTCAGTGATTGATATTTGAAAACCTTTTTCCATTTGGGCTTTGAGGATTGATTAGGGAAGGCAAGGTATCCTAATTAGGGCATATAGGGTCACAGATCTACCTTTTGTAAGGTGAGCCATGTGTGTATTGGGGTGTTAGGTCATTTGGGAATTCCCTTGTGAAGCAAGAGCTTTAGAGGATCTCTGATTTGAAGAAATTTCAAAAATCGGAGATGGGTAAATTCCATTTATGCTGTAGAGAACTTTTCACCAACACATCTTTTAGAAATAGAATACCTTTATCTTGCCATTTTGGCCCATGTTATAGGAAGGCCACCTATGCTGATACTGGGTTTGTTCCATATAGGAGTATACTAGAGGAGAAGGGCAGCGATATTCAATTTTTTTTGTATGATTCACCAATATTTAATTGAGAGACCTATAGTGGGATGTGATAGGAGATCCTGTGGTGTCCCAGGCCATAGCACAGTAGCTGCGATGAGAGGTTTGTTCTATTAGTGGCCATTGAGGGGAATCCTTAGAGTGGGGTTGAAACCATTTCATAGTCCAGGTACACTGGTATGCTATCTTGTAGCTCTCCATCCAAGAGAGACCCCATCCTCCATGTTTCCAGTGTGCTCGGAGTGTGTTTTGGCCGAATCAGGGTTTGTCATTGCCTCAAAGAAAAGAGACAATAGTTTTGTCCAATTTGTGGAGCCATGGCTTGGGAAGTGATAGGGGGATAGGTGACAGTAAATGGAAGAATCTAAGTGTGATAGACATCTTAAAGGCAGCAATTTTGCCAGCTAATGTGGAAGTTAAGATAAGACCATCAGTCTAGTTCAGCTTTGCAATTAGTTATCAGGGGCCTAGGTTATTATCCCACCACTTCCCAAAATTAGCTCCTACTTTGATACCCAGATATGTAATAGTGTGTTGGGACCATTTCTGACCATAGTGGGACATAGTGTAAGGGAGACATTTAGAATTAAGCGGGAGAATCTCTGTTTTGGCTTTGTTAATTTTGAGTCCAGAAATACTGGAGAAATGTTTTAATAGGGTAAGAAGGGTGGGAATAGATTTTGAAGCATCTCCTAGAATCACCAGTAAGTCATCCACATATATTAAGGTTGAGGACTGTGGTTGTCCTGACCCAATACCTGTTATAAGGGGGTGTTGCTGGATTGCTGCAGCCATGGGTTCCACAGCCAGGAGAAACAAAAGGGGGAGATAGTGGGCAACCCTGTCTGGTACCTCTATAGAGTTGAAATGGCTCTGATATTATAGAGTTGGTGAGTACCTTTGCATGGGGAGATGTGTATAAAGTTACTACAGCTGTTCTAAACCGAGGCCCAAATCCAAAATGTTGAAGAACGGTCTGATGATAGTTCCATTCAACAGAGTCAAAAGCCTTCTCAAAGTCAATTGCCAATGTGGCCACAGGTGTGGATGGGGTTTTTGCTAGCTGAATGAGGTTGAGAAGGGTTTGAAGATGGTCTGTACTGTACCTACCTTTCACAAATCCCACTTGGGAAGGATGTATGAGGTGTGGAAGTATAGAGTTTAGCCTATTAGCCAACACCATAGCATACACTTTACTGTCAGCAGTAATCAGTGAGATAGGGCAATAGCTGGCCGCCTCCTTAGGGGTTTTTCCTTTTTTTGGAAGAATGGTAATGGTGGCCTCTTGGAGAGTTTATGGTAAAATGTCCTTAGCCTCAGCTTCTATGAATACTTGACATAGCAGGGGGGAGATCATGGGGGACAGTGCCAGGAGATAGTCCACTGGGAATCCATCTCCTCCTGGTGCTTTCACTTTTGTGACGGCCAACAGGGCTGTGGAGCCTTCCTGTGGTGTAATGGGGCTTCTAGAATAACATTGTGAGAAATGGAAAGTTTGGGTAGCCTGATAGAGTGGAGAAAGGCCTGGGTTTCTGAGGTAGCTGCAGGCCTGGAAGAGGTATATAGGTGAGAATAGAATGTTGCCATAATTTCATTCACTTTTGGGGATTAGTTTGAACACTTCCAGTGTTTGGGTTTTCAACCCAGCTATGTATCTGTGTGTCTGTTATTTATGGAGTTGATAGGCTAAGACCCTTCCATTTTTGTCTCCCCCCCCCCAAGTAAGTGTGGTGAATTCTGAGAAGAGCAAGGTCTGCTTTTCTGGAGATTAATTTGTTAATTTTTATGCATGTTTGTAGGACTCTTCTTCCACATTCAGAGTGAGGGGAGGGGTTGGGTAGGGCCTTCAGCTCCTGTTCTGTGACAAGTAACTCACTTTCGAGCAAGGTAAGTTTGTTCTCATTGCATCATCTTCTGTGAGCAACATACCCAATAATTTTGCCTCGCATTGTGGCTTTATAGGCCTCCCAAATGTTTTAGGCTGAGGTCTCAGACATGGGATTATCTTGTAGGAAGAGTTGGGTTTCAGATTTGGCCCATTCGATGAATTTTGGGTCATGCATAAGAAGGGGATCTAGTCTCCAGGATGGGAACCATGGGGTGGCTGGGTCCCAAGCAGGATCAGCTGCACTGGGGCATGATCTGATATGACCATGGGAAGAATATTAATTTCAAGGGTATATGGCATGATAGATTGGGATATTAGCCAAAAATCTAGTCTACTAAAGGAGTCATGCACCCCAGACTGGAAAGTATAGTTGTGGTCTGAGGGATGAACTAGGCACCAGACATCGACCAGCTGGTATTCAGAGCTGAGATCCAGCGTGGCCTGTACTCCTCAGGTATGGGATTCTTTTCCCTTGTCACTTCTGTCCAGGGTGGGGACAAGGATTAAATTAAAGTCCCCCCCCCACCAGTATTGGTATATCAGGTTTTGCCATTGCCCCTAGTTTGGCATTAAGATCTAGAAAGAAGGAGGGGTCATCCTTGTTGGGAGCATATATGTTGGCTACTAGGATTTGACCATGTGGCGTGTCCAATGTGGCCATCACCCACCTGCCTTGGGGATCAGCTTTCCTATGCAGGATTGTCCAGGGGAAGGATTTGTGAATTAAGATGACCATGCCTCTCTTTTTTGTGGGAGCACTAGCATGGACTTCTAACCCCACCCAGTCTTTCACCAAGTATTTGTGATCTTGCTTGGTCAATTTGGTTCCTTGCAGGAAGGCAATCTGTTTTGTTAGCCTCTTTAAGTGAGTTAGAACTTGTTTCCTCTTTGAGGGAGAATTAAGACTCCTGACGTTCCATGTTATAAAGGAGGTTTCACCCACGTTCAGGCTTGTATTGGAATATGGTAACCAAGACAATGTAAACAATAGGCCATGGAGAAGGTTCATCAGAGGAAGAGATTTGCATCAAGTCCTGTGTTCTTTTAAGTTGTAGGTTCAGAGGGGTGTCGGTTGATAAAATAGATTCATGAATAAACATACTTCCGGGCATACATTTAGCAAAATGTAGCACAGTAGGTAGCAATGACAGTAATAGCACAAAAATTTACAGATTATCTAAACTATTTACATTTTATGCACAACCTTGTGCAGTGGCACTCTTGGTAACATAGGCTGAGACTGTAACACCCTCTGTGGCCTACCCACTGAGCCAGTCAGAGAAGGGTGGAAAACCTGGAACCCCCAGCACATGGGCAGGCCAGAGTGGGAGACACTCTCCCTGGAGATAGATGGAAGCAGGGATGCCTGCCTATGATGTCTGATGTATACAGGTACAGCCAGAGGTAAATAATAGGTGTGGACAGGAGCAGCCTGCAGGTCTATAAGTCCAGACACAGGAGAAAATGACAGCAAGGGTAAAAGGACAAAAGTGTGACTCACAGTGGTTAAATAAGTCCAGCTGTAAATTACCACCTGTTTGGCTGAAGGAGTTACAAGGATATGCTATAGGACTGAGTGTTGCTAATCCTCCAAGTCCAAGATGTAGTAATGTCAAGTATCCCTCACCCCCAACCCCTTCCCTGCTCATTTGAAAGGAGAAGTATAATTAGCATCATAAAGATTTTATAAGTAAACTGTTCTTTCTAAAATGGCAGTAGACATAGTAACTTCTATTGTTAAAGGCAAATATTTGTAGCCAGCAGTGCCTAAATTCTTTCCATGTCATGCACAGCTCTGGTTCAGGGACCTTTGGGATTTGCCCCAGACTTAGTCAGAAAGAAAATAAGACTAGTTGGGCCACCTAGCCCAGTCCCATAAATTATTGTTAACCAGAGCCACCTCCCCAGAGTCCCAACCAAGCCATGCATGCTAAAGGAGAAAAAAAGAGGAAACATGGACACTTATCTATGTCAGGTCCAGTTGATCCACTGCCTGGAGTAATTCAGCATCTGAGGGTGCTTGCTGTGTCCACTCGTCCACAGTGTTCTCCGTTGTTTGTGCTGCATGAGGCAGAGTCTAGCAGGCTGGAGGGGAGGCTGTGCACAGAGATGTTAATATGTTCAGTTCCTGGGTACAGGCCTAAGTCCTGGTGACCTCCTGCACCATCTCCTCCTCCTCTGGATAGTCGGGGAATACAGCAGAGTAGTCCACGTCTATGGGTGTTAGCAGGGCAAAATGATTTGGTGTGGAAAATTGAGTGGCAATATCATTGGGAAGTACTGGTGATATCGGAGATAGAGCTCCGGTCCTGTCTTGGAGGTGGTCTCACTTTGGGTATCTCCCAGATTGCTCCCACTTGCATGATCTAGCAGGGAGGGCAGGTTGTCTACCTTGGAATTGGAAGCCGGTTGGTCTAAGTTCTGTGTTGAAGGTAGCAGTGTCGATAGGAGCAGATTTATTATTTGAATTCTGTATTGTCATTGCTTGTTGACAGTCCTGCAAGTCTGGTCCAGGTTGTGATGGTCTGTTGGCATATAGGTACTGCATGAGGGTATTAAGTGTGAAAAAGGAAATACAGGTAGTGTTGACTTCCAGACGTATAGTTGCTGGGTACCGGAGAGAAAATTTGATGCAAGAAGAATGCATCATTCTGCGAGCTTCTGTGTACTCCTTCCGTCTGGCAGCTAGCTCATGGGAGTAGTCCTAGAAGATTAAAATTCTATGGCATCACCAGGAAAGAGCTCCTAGTTCTCGAGCTCTTGCAGAGATCCATTCTTTGTCTGCAAATTTCAGTATGTGGGCCATGATGGGTCTGGGCCTTTCCCCAGGCTTTGGCATCGGGTTAAGCGTTGTGTGATCCCTTTTGATGGTTAAAACTGGGCAACTTCATCTTCTGAAGTTCAGGCAAAATGTCATAAAGAAAATCTAGGGGTTGCCATGTTCTACCTCCTCAGGAAGCCTAGGAACCGGAGATTATTCCTACGGCTCCTGTTTTCCATGTCATCCATTTTGTTTTGCAGAGTGAATAATCTTATCCAGCTCTCATATTGTAGCGGTAAGCAATTCAGTTGCCTCTGCATTTTTGTTTACTTTTACATCTGTTAGGTTGATCTTGGCTTCCAGTTGCTGAATGACTGTTGTGGTTTTGTTTGAAGCTAGGTTAATTTCGGCTATTTGTTTGAGTAGGGCTACGAACATTTCAGTTGTTTGCTGCTTGGTCAGCCCTGTGGTGGCATCGGGCCGGCTGCATTGTGCCATTCTGTTGATCGAGTATTGTTATTTAATCTGCACCCTCAAGTACGAGGGTGGATTGGAGTATAAATAATGTTCCTGGTAAGTCCTGTTTAATGGTTCTCTGCTACAACAATGTATTAAATTAGGCTAGGCAGTGTAAATGGTGGAGAAATACCCGGGGAGACAGAGAGTGCTTGTTCTAGGCGGCCATTGCATTTGGAGCCAATCCACGCCCTTCCCATGAAATTACATTTTGCTGTCAGGCTGAAATGTCAGGCATCCCTAATTTTGGGATACTGAAGCCGGGCCAGTACATGTCAGAACCCTCAGTTTCGGTATCCTGATAGGGTACCAGAAATACTTTTATTTAGAAAACAAACAGAAAGAAATGTGACATTGTATTACAGTAGTTCTTACCGGAAACAATTTAGGGACAATATTCCCTCTGTGACAGTTCCTGAGAGCCCTCAGTAATTGTTCCACAGATGACAGTTTTGACAGTGAGAGAAAAAGTATGGAAAATAGACTCTGTGCTAGAGGGTACCCTATGAGCATTATTGAAACTGTGGCTATGGAAGCATAAAAGGGAGACAGGAGTAGTCTGAATTTACAATGCAAGTGAAAAAGCAGGCAGCAGTGGGAGAGTGGTTTTCACAATGCCTTATTCCTGAGTATTTAGGAAAATTAAGAATGCATTGCTTAAGTATTAGAGGGTTCTTTAATCTGCTTTAGTAGGTCAGAGAAGCTTTACAAATCTCTGTTTTGTAGTAGCTAAGAGATGTGGAAATTTAAAGGACACTTTGATGCATACTGAACACACTGTTTTAAATGAAAAGGAAAAAGAGTGGGATTTTGGACCAGCACCGATGGGGAATTTTCTTTGTAGGCACTGTTATCAATGTTTCAATACTTATAAATTTAAGAATATCTCCAAGATTAAAAATGGAATGAACAAGATTAAGCAAAAATTACCTGTGCTACCACCCATATTATATATTTACTAAAATGTCCTTGAGAGTTTTGTATATAAGTAAAACCTCTAGGATGCTAAAATTAAGATTATCTAAACATAAGTTTGCCACTAGAAATCATGATGAGAAATCAACTATAGTCAGACACTTTCAAGCTAAGGGACACTCAATTACATCTTTAAAATTCTTTGGGATAGAGGAGGTTTCTATGCCCGGGGAGGGGGAGTGCAGATTGTTGGAAAGAGAAGCTTTCTGGATCAATAGATTTAGATAGATTTGGTTGCCTTAAACCAGAAATAGGCCTGAACAAGTCAATAAAATGGACACCAATTTTGTAATCTATATGTCTGTCTAGCTATTCCTTATATTGCTGCTGCTACTGTATGTCTAATTAATTGAGTTTAATAATGTGAAATGGGATCTTGAAAGATTCAGAGAGTTCAGTATAGCATACGTACTTGCATACATTATATATATTAAAAGCATATTTTTAAGAGAATACAATTATTATCATAACTCTTGGGAGATATGGCTTTAAGAAATTGGTTGAGAATAATTTTTAAATTTAATATTATGGTCAGGACCTTAGAAGTCATTGAGTTGACCTCCCATTTTTAGAAGATTTTTAAAGTATGAACGCTTATTTTCAAGGCCATTGATTTATGATAATTAAAATAGTGAAATTTTGTTTTCAAGATTTGAAATTCCGGGAACTGCTCTGATAATTGCTAGTTTAATTTCTAGATTTTACAGGGATACTGCTGTCATTCTTTTAGCATGTGTATAAATGATCAGAATAAAAGAATGTTTAAGTTACAGAGCATTGAATGAAGCAAATTGAAATAGTACAGGAAGCAATTATAAAAAAAAATACAAATTCTGTTAATTTACTGATCTGGAATAAAATACCAAATTCCATGACATTCTTTGTTTTTACTGATGTGTAGGCAATCCAAATTCTGGAATTTTACTTGAAAATCTGTGGCCTTACTTATTTTTACTTTTATACTGGACTGCGAGGCTCAGAAACATGACTGCACCTTGACCAGCATAAGATAGAAATGTACCAGTTAACCTGACAGAGTTTTGTTGATTTGCCAATGGGAAGAGAATTAGTCTCTCCCTACATGAGCCTGACCCAGTAAGGTTCTAGCAGTGTCTACCATCATTTTAGATATATAATGCAATATATATATTTTTATGCCAAAATAGATGGTTAAACTGTGAAGGATAGACTTGGGTACTCATTCAAACTGCTATACCAAGGATGGGGTCATCCTAGACTGCTATATTTGCCTACAGATTGAAGATTGCAGTTCTGAGGTGTCTTGGATGCTAGGCAGAAGGCATGTGATGTCATGCGTAAGTGACGTCATGATGTCATCATGCAGTGCATGGATCATGCACTGATATTAGCCACAGCAAGCAGCTCAAATGAGTGAGAATAGACACTGAACAGCTTGGCTGCTGATATATGTTGTTATGGCATCTTTGTGAAATTGCTGTAAATGGACTTCTAAGTGACAAGGCTTTGAGACTGTGGATGACTGTATACTGAGTGAGTAAAAATGTGTTTTGAAAGAAATATATGTGCTGCCTTGTTGAGCCTAGAGCAGATTGGGTAAAGAATGAGAAACTGAAAATATTTTTTAACATTTATTGATACAGGACCACTGCCTTTTATAAAACCTTAATGCATGGAGGAGAAATGTTGGAGTCTGAGGTGTGTATTTATTTATCTATTGACAATTTTGGAGAATATGTTTGACCACAAGTGCTCTTTTACAAAGGTTCCTTGACTTGGTTTGCTGGCCAAGGCACCTAGCTTCACCTGAACTCTTTCCTTCTAAGACTGCTTGAAAGGCAGAGTAGAGAAACTTACCAGAGCAAGGGAAAAGGATTAAGACTTATTTTGGCTAAGCAGATTTACTGTGTGGTGTTGTTTTTATTTTTTACTCACAGGATTGCTGCTGTTTGTTGCTAACATTTCATTGCTTTATTTTTTCTCTGATTCAAATTGTTGTTGCTGGTATACCTTCTTCTGCATTATTACAAGGTGTGCCTACAGGTGTGTGCTAACAGATTACTGCTGTAATCTTCTGATTCAATTGTCTTTGCAAGGTATATCTTCTGTTACTGCTTTATTTTCTCTGTAGCAAGTGTTTCTTACAGGGTATATCTTCTCTGAAATTATTACAGGTGGTGCTTTACAGGTTTTGCAGTTTTATCTAACATTAGGATAAGCTTTCAGGGTTACTGCATTTGTTGTTGACTGATTGTTTCTGCTCTTACCTCCTTGTGCTTTCATCCGTGGTTCTTCTTTTTCAGCAGGGGAAGGGCCCAGCCACCCACCCCATCTGCAACCACCCCACACTACACTCCTTTTATAGGGTACCACAGTTGTGACATTTCCTGTGGCAGAGCAGGAAGGGGCGGATCAGTGGGGCCTCCACAAGGTGAGCTCATTTACAGGGCACTAGTAATTTAACTTGTTATAACAAGTTAAACAAAACAAAACACAATCAAACCATTACTTGCATTTTTTTCTTTTTTTTTTCCTTCTAATTACTCTGACTAGGTTATAAACCCAGCAACTTATCTGGAATGGATATCACTAACTGCAGGTACTGTGGAACAATTTTCAGAAGGACAGTCTTACAGGATTTAGGACACTGTCCTACATGCTGAGCCTTTGGAGATCTTAGGGCTCAGCTCCGGGCAGCATGGGCAGAGATTGCACACCTCAAATTTCATATTCAAGAGGAAATACATTATAAGAACCACCGCCATTTCCCCAGCATCCAACAGAAAACCTCGACCACGAGAGGTAGTTGGTCCAGGAGGTTGGCAGGTGGTTAGGAGAAGCAAATCAGGTGCCCCATCACTCTCTGCTCTCAACATATTACCACCAAAACCATATAAACACTACAAACAGGTATCTGCCTCTATCTCTGAAATCAAACAAAGAGGTGGAAGACACTGCAGAGCAGGACACTGCAGCACAGGAGCTAACACAACAAAGCTCACCCAAATCAGGAACCAAAACAAAAAAAGCAAAAAGGAAATTCAAAAAACTTCTGATCATAGGAGACTCCATGATTCGGGGAGTTGATACCCATCTCCAGCCAGGGGTAATGGTCAGATGTCTCCCAGGTACATCAGCATGGAGAGACACTGACCGCATTGCTAAAATTGCTCACAAAGCAGGAGAAAACATTGATGTCCTAGTACACTTAGGGACTAATGATCTCACCAGCTGGTCAGTTGTGGAGACCAAGGAACACCTGACCAGGCTGGGTGACAAACTATCATCCATTTCATCCGGCATCTCCTTCTCTGAGATCCTGCCAGTCTGGGAGAGGGGAGCAGATGGATGGAAGGTCAGAGAAGGGGAGATAGGGGAGCTAAACACATGGCTCAAGGGCTGGTGCCAGGAAAAAGGACACAGATTTGAAGGCAACTGGCAACAGTTCTGGGAGCGAAAGTTCTTTCAATTTGATGGACTGCATCTGACTAAGAAGGGAGTCAGTGCATTGGGGCAGAAGTTTGACGTCTTTGCAGAATATTTAAACTAGCAAATGGGGAGAGGGGTGCAGCACCCCATACGTCGAATGGGAAGAACACCCTTCCCCCCTCAGCTAGTGGTCAAACAGGAATTCAGCAGTTTGCCGTTCATTTGCATCACCAGGTAAGAAAAAAGGTTTGTCTCCCCATACGATGCACAGGGGTAATGCCAAACTTCACCCAACAACTAACACACCAAAATCTGGCCAATGGAAAATCATGTACACAAATGCTCACAGCCTGGGAAATAAGATCCCAGACCTGCAGGCAAATGTCAGAGGCTAAACTGGACATAGTAGCAATTAGTGAGACGTGGTTTACCAGTAACCACACTTGGGAGACTTCAGTACCTGGCTATGTATTGTTCAGAAGAGACCGAGGTGCAAAAAGGGGGAGGAGTGGCCTGTATGTCAATGAAAATATCAAAGCTACAGAAATTCAGAATACACATAAGGAGCCAGAAGAACTGTGGGTCACCCTGGAAACAGGAAATGGGACAGCCATAAGAACTGGGGTTGTCTACAGGCCCCAGACCAGGGGAGGACATAGACACATTACTGTTAGAAGATATACAAAACATGACAGCTAAAGGGAGGTTCTGATAATGGGAGACTTCAACATGCCAGATACAGATTGGTCAATACCAGCAGGAACATCTGCCAGAACTAGACACATAGTGGATTCCCTGCAGGGGAGGGCCTCAAACAACTGGTACAGCAACCCACAAGAGACAGGGCTATCCTAGATCTAGTACTGACTAACAGGAAGGATCACAGATCTCCAGGTAGAAGGTCACCGGGGGCCAGTGACCATCACATGATATGGTTCAATTTGGCTACTACATCTAAATCATCCCATTCCAAGGAAAATATGGGACTTCAGAGTGCAGCTGACTTTGATAAGATGGCCAACAGAGTTAAGCTAGCCCTGGCAAAAGAAACACAGGTGAGGAGGTACAGGCAAAGTGGGCAAGCATTAAGGATGCAATGCTTGAAGCAACATCCCATTGTGTTAGACAAAAAAGGAAGTGCAAAAGAAGAAGGAAACCACTTTGGTTCTCAAATACAGTAGCAGAAAAGGTCAGAGCCAAAAGGCTGGCCTTCAGAAAATATAAGGGAACACAGCGGGATGAAGATAAGGAGGCATACCAAACTGCCCTAAGGGAAGCAGGGAAGGCAGTAAGGCAGGCAAAGTCCCAAACTGAGGAAACACTAGCACAAACAGTAAAGAAGGTGACAAGACTTTCTATAGATACATTAGTGAAAGGAGAAAGTCCAGAGGTATGCTAAGCTAATGGAGAAAAGGGAGCATGTGAGGAGGAGGACCTGTAAAGGCATCTATCCTAAATAGATACTTTTGCTCAGTATTTACTGAAGAGAGGTAGGGCAGGGCCCACAGCTCAGCATCATGGACACAGGGGAGGAGGTGAGCACTAATTCCTTCACAAAGAAAGGGTCCTACAAGAGCTTGCTAAGCTCAGGGTGGATAAGGCAATGGGACCTGATGGCATACATCCCAGGGTACTTAAGGAGCTAAAGGAGGAACTAGCAGAGCCATTAGCAGAATTGTTTAGTGAGTCTCTGAGCACAGGAGAGGTCCCAGAAGACTGGAGAAGGGCTCATGTGATCCCGCTCCACAAGAGTGGTAGCAGGAGGAGGCAGGGAACTACAGACCAGTCAGTCTTACCTCAGTAGTGGGCAAGATTATGGAGGCACTCCTTAAGGAAAGGATAGTGCAACACCTGGAATCCATAGGGGCACAGGATCCAAGACAGCATGGGTTTACAAAGGAAGGTCCTGTCAAACTAATCTCATAGATTTCTTTGACTGGGTAACCAGAGTGGTGGACCAAGGGGAGCAGTTGATGTCGCCTACCTTGACTTCAGCAAAGCTTTTGACACTGTTCCACATAGAAGATTGATAAATAAGCTGGGTAGGCTCGGGGTGGGTCAGAAGTTGGTCAACTGGGTGGCAAACTGGTTGACGGGCAGAAAACAGAGAGTGGTGGTAAATGGTATACAGTCAGAAGAGATGCAAGTCACAAGTGGGGTAGCTCAGGGATCAGTCCTGGGGCCAGTCCTCTTCAACATCTTCATTAGTGACCTTGCAGATGGACTAGAGGGTAAGGCTTGTCTGTTTGCAGATGACACCAAGATCTGCAACAGAGTAGATGATCCAGATGGGGTGGGCAGAATGAGAAGAGATCTGGATAAACTAGCAGAATGGTCAGAAGAGTGGCAACTGGGATTTAATGCAAAAGAAGTGCAAGATCATGCACATAGGGAAGAGAAACCCAAGCCACCATAGGCTGGGAGGGAGTTGCTAGTAGTCACAAAGGAAGAAAGAGCCGCCGGGTGGTGCTGAGGGGTTGAGACGCTGGGATGCTACACTCACGCTTACGCCGGGCGCCCGGTTCGGGAACGGATTCTGGGCAGCAGGAGGGTCAGGCTGGGAGAGGAGGATTGAGCACCCAACGGCTGCTCTCCTCCTCTGGGAGGAGGGATGCTTGTCCCGTGGCTCTACTGCCACCTGGGTGACCATGGGTGGAGGTGCAGTGGGACTGCATACAGATGGGAGGGAGGACGTTGGCCGGAGATCTGATCGTACGCACGTCTCGACATGCGTCACACCTAGGTCTCCCTAGCATGCTCACGTCCTGGGGGAGGGGACAGAAAAATGGAAAAAGGAAACTGTCGTGGAGGACGGAGACGGGACCCGACTGCCCCAGACAACCCATAACTGGGCTACCAATGGATGCCGCAGATGGACCTCCTGACGCACACTAATGGACTGGAGGGGTGTAAAATAGGGGTACCCTCCTCCCCGCCCGGGGGGGGTAGGCTGAGGCAGCATGGAGGTAGGTCCGAGCGACACCATGGTAGGTACCCAGGGAGGGACTAGGGGAGCACAGTCTAGGGATTCCCTGAAGAAGATCCACCACGACAGAGGAGAGGGGGCTTAAAAAAAAAAAAAAAACAAAGGAAGAAAGAGACTTGGGCATCATCATCACTGATGACCTGAAATCATCCAAGCAGACCTCTAAAGCAGTAGGTAAGGCTAGGGGGGTGTTAGGGTGTATTAGTAGGGGTATCACAAGTCATAAGAGAGAGGTAATAATCCCTCTTTACAAGACACTGGTTAGACCCCATCTGGAGTACTGCATGCAGTATTGGAGGCCACACCTTCACAAGGACATTAACCAAATTGAGGCAGTCCACAGAAGGGCAACCAAAATGGTGAAGGGACTGCACTAGAAGACATATGAGGACAGATTAACAGAGCTCAATATGTATACCCTTTAGCAAAGGAGGGAGAGAGGGTGATATGATTGAGGCATTCAAACACCTTAAGGGCATTGACAAGGTGAAAGAGTCTAACATGTTTAAATATAAGAAAAATAGCAGGGCAAGAGGATACAGCATGAGATTAGAGGGGGGCTGATTAAGGGGGAATGTGAGGAAATTATTTTTCACAGAAAGGGTGGTGGATGCATGGAATGGCTTACCTCAAGAAGTGGTGGCTAAGAATACAGTGCAGGGCTTCAAACAGGCATGGTATAGGCATAAGGGAGCAATACAAATGAGTATGAATAGATAGGCCACTGACAGAGCAAAGGCCAATGGCACATTTCTAAGGTAGGAAAAGAAATGGGCAGACTGGATGGGCCTTTTGCGGTCCTTATCTGCCATCAACTTCTATGTTTCTATGTATGTTTCTATGTTCCATGTCAATAACAGAGATTACAAGCCAACATAACAAATACCATAAGTGCATTCCTGTGGAATGACATCAAACAAGTACAAATATAGTCACAAAAATAAAAATAAAATGACTGGAATCAATTGCATACAATTTGTCAATAAGGCAGGTAGACAGAATCAGTGTAGAACAAGCATAGTAATGGCACATGACAAACTGTGAAAGGTTTCAGAGATGAAATGAATATTCAATAAACAAAGTAAAGAACACTGAATAGCTATGTGGAGTCTATTTTTTTTTTTATTAATAGTTTATTGATTTTAACCATAAACAGAGAACACACATTTAAGTATTGACTCCAACTTAGGACCCTGGCTGGAACAGAGACTACTACATGGAAATACAATCTAAGAGTACCAATAAGAAAGACCATAACTTCACTGTTGGGTAACAAAAACAATAAAAACAAATTTTGACAGAAGGAAACACAGTCTGCTAAACTATATCAGGCTACAACTAGTTGAAGAAGCATATGGTTCTGAAACCCAACCACTACATGGCAGCCAGCACAGCTGGGAAATGGGCTTAAACTAGGCCTCAAAAAGATTATGATTACCTATTCCTGATCCTGTGCAAAGGGGCAACCAAACCCACCCATCTATCATAGGTATTCCAAGAAAATCTAAAAAGGCCTTCAGACCCAAGCAAAGGAATCATATTTATCATGATCAATGTATGCCATCCACTCCTCAAATCTAGCCACTGTAAGCTACAATCAGTCCAGTCACTGATTTTGGGAATTTCTCTTAATCTCCATCTATGCAGCAAGAGGCGCTATGGCTTCATGATTGCAGTCATAAACCAGGCACATTGACACGATTAATAATCCCAGTTTCCCAGTGTTCCCAGGACTAACAGTGAAGCATCAGCAGGTACATGCATGCCCAAAACCCAGATTATTGCCTGCATCACCGTTCTCCACCAGGACACAATTTTGGGGAACTCCCATAAGATATGTAACAGTGTGCCCTTGTCCCTATCACAATGCCAACATCCTGGATAAGATACCAATCTCATCAAATACAGAGAGGCCTGAATGCGGTGCCATAATAATAAGGATTTTAAGTGCATTAACTGACCCGCTATATCTTTGCAGACACCATATGCATTAGACCAAATTGTTCCCCATTCCTCCTCTCCCAGCGAATTACCTAACATATTTTCCCATCTCTGCTGCACATTGTTCTTGACTGGTGCCATATAATCCTATAACATAGAATAGATCAACCCCAGCGTGGGAGGAACAAGCAATCCTTTAGAAAACTTTAATTTCCCAAAAACATTGTCTCACTATTCAGAAGGAGACACAGTGAAACTACCCAATATCATGGAACATATCAAGTGCCTGATCTGAAGGTATCTCTAATGGTGGACTGAGGGGAGAGTGAACTGCTGCTGGAGTTTCTGAAAGAACTTAAAGTGACTCAACCCAGAAAAAAACAGGTCGCCCACCTGATGCACCCCACTTTTATCTCTTAATTTCCAATAGAAAGCAGAACCCCCTATAGTTAATTGGGGATTATTCCAAATTGGCTGTAAAGAAAGGGGTACCAACCATTCTAAGCCCAAGTATTTCTGAGCAAGCTGATGGATGTGATCTGCCTCATCTCTTTTGCTCAAAGAAAACCACTAGATCTGGGTGAATAAGACTGGACAAAACCGTTGCCACTCAGTTGTGCAAAACTTTCACCAGCAACTTTTAATCAACATTAAGAAGGGACACTGGGTAATAATTGGTGCACAAAAGGGGTCTTTATCATTCTTAGGTAAAACTGAGATACAGTAATGGCAACATGCACATTATTGGAGGAGTTCCCCATGTTGTCATGCTGCCCTATAACTTCCATTAATAAGGGACAGATCTTGTCTCCCACCGTCCTATAGAATTCAATAGGAACCCGTCTGGCCCAGACTTCCCCTTGTAATTGACCAATGGCTGACTTACATTTTCAGATGTAATAGGGCTTCTAACATCTCTCGATGTTCTTCCAAAAGATGGAGAAGGGACAGAGAGTCTAAAAAGCCTGGATATCCACTGTTTCCCTGGTCGATCCTCTTCTACTGGAATAGCGTGACAGTAATAGTTGTAAAAGCACTATTAATCTCTTCAGGGTCTAGCACCATCTCATGACCCTTCCAAATATGTGGATTACCCTGGCACTCTCCAACTTCATAAGCGTATATGCTAGCAAGCAAACCACCTTCTCAACTCCTTCACAAAAGGCCTGTTTGGTCCTATAGAGGCCCAACTCTGCCTGCTCAGTATTCAACTAGTTGAGCTGAAAATGCAGATCTCAAATCTTCCATAACAAAGAAGGGTCTGAGGATCCCGCTTTATGTTGTGACTCCAGAGCTCCAAGCTGAGTCATCAAAGTGTGAATTCATGCTTGAAACTCATTCCTATGTGCCACAGAGTACAGAGTATTTCTGCCCCACACATAAGCCTTGAGGCCCTCCTAGACCCATTGAGGGCTACAACACCTGTATTATTCGTTTCCAAATACTCTGAGACCTCCCTCTGCAGCCACTCTATAAAGCACTTGTCCAATAAAAAACTGACATTACACTTCCATTGAGGCATTCTGACCTGTCCCTGCTCACCAAAAAATGTCCAGGTAACCAGGGAACGATCAAAGATGACAATAGGCTCTATGGCCACCTGTAAGGATTGTTTCATCAGGGCCTGAGGAACCAAAATTGAATCAATCCGACTATACAGTATGTCTGATGGAGCACAGAATAATAAGTATAGTCCCCAGCTCTCAGATTATAAATCTGCCAAATATCTGAGGGTCCCTGATCTACTGGTGTCTTGGAAAAGGCTCTGGATCCCGGCATAGTCAACCTGGTGGGTATACCGCTACAGTCACAGACTGGGTTCATGACCTCTTGCATATCTCCTCCAACAATCAACTCTCCTTCTGCTTTCTCCTGAAGTACTTGTGACAGCTTGTGGAAAAAGGTGCACCATCCTCATTAGGGCATAAACAGAAACTAGGGTATATGAACAGCCATCCAAAGTTCCAGCAACTAAAATCCAATGACCTTCTGGGTCTTTCACTACTTGCTTTGTTACCCAATTATGGCCTTTCACTATGAGTATTATGAAACCCCACTTTTTAGTAGTATAAGATGCTGAATAGAGTTGTCCCTTCCAACTAGACCATAAATGGTCTGCCTCTTTTGCAATAAAATGTGTTCTCGTAGGAACACAATTTGGGCCCCCACCAAATTTCATGATACAGTTTAGTACACACTGCCATTTTTTTTGCGGGTTATCCCCTATTCCCTACACCCATGCATCCCCAACATAGAGCGTGCATGTGGAGGCACATGTGCACACACCGTTCAGGATGCCCCTCCCTTCCAGTCATGCTGTTGACTGCCTGTGCTGGCACCAAACATCCATTCGGTGATGGCGGGACTATGGGTGGGCGACCTCACCCCTTACCCATGAGAGGAGAGGAGAGCCAATGCTTGATCCTGTTTCAACCCTCCCCCCCATGCCAGCACCCCAGTGACCCAAGGTAGTTCCCAAACCTGGGTCACTGGCGTAGCCAAGGTGTGGCATCCAGCACCTCAACCCTCAGCGCTACCAGGCCAGCCACACGCTTACTTTTTATAGGCCCATTCGTGCCCCACATATTCCAGGATATGACTTTAAAAGGAGCCATGTTCCCAATTAGTGGTGGGTGAAGTCAGCTCAATCCGCTCTGCAAAGCGATTCACAGAGCAAAGGCAGATTTGTGGAGTGCTCCACAACGTGAAGTGGAGTACCTGGCATTATAATGAGGAATGCGAAGTCCATTGGAAGCAATGACTTCATGTTACTCCACCTCCCCAGGCCACTACTCTGCCAAATTTAAGGTGAAGTGCATTGCAGGCAGTGCACTTCGCCTTGATTTTGAGCTCCAAAGGCAAATTTTGCAGTGATTCATGGGATTTCAGGTCACATGGGCTCTATATGGATCTGCACAGCCTCAGTTCAGGGTAGTATGACTAGGAAGGAGTAGGAAACAGTGTGCTCTGATAGCTGTCTGTGATAGGAATCTTGTCAAAACTGTTCAAAAAACATTTTTGCCTTTTTTGGGGGGATCCAACTTTAGTTCATCGATTGTAGGAAACCCTCCTGTGCTCATATCATCGAGCATTTTTGTTTTTGTGTGGATTTTGAATGTTAATTTACAACATTGAATGTGTGTGGTGAAAGACAGTGAAAGTGTGCTTTGGGGAGGGGCGTATCTGTGGTGTAGGTAGATTTAAGTTGGAAAAATAGTGATTTCTTTGTTTGTTGGTTATAGTTTTGTTATATAACTGGCTGTGATTAATGTACACATAGTAATATTGTCAGTAATAGTAGACATTTTCTTGCTGTTTGTTGTGTGGATGTGGTGCAGCAGTTCATAAGTTCAGGTTGTTTACATTACAAATTTACAATATGTAACGTGGCATAGTACTGAACTTTTGCATTTGCGGCGCATTCCTCATTCAGCATTGTACACAAACTGTTCTGTGAGTGAGTGTGTGTGCATCAAATAATACATCTTTTGTTGTGCCAGAGACTAGTGTAATTGCAAGCGCAGCAGTGTGAACATGCTATCCACTGCAGCTGCCTGATTTTGTACTGTGATCGTGGTATCTGTTCTTAGTTTTGCTGCTTGTAGTGCCGTAAAAATCAGCACTGTCTGTGTTCAGTGCTCCCCCAACCCCCACGTTCAAAAGGTATTTTTTACCAGACTGGATTGATTTTGTGACCTCATCAGCACCACTGGTTACTGAAGTTGTTTTAATTCCATGACAGTCTCAGAGCAGTCTCTTATCTGTTGCTTAAGCCACAGTTGTTTATTTGGCTTCACATCCAGCTTCCCTCCAATCAAAGAGTGAATGTATCAAAATCTGAATTTGGTTATAGTATTTGTGGTTGATCCCCCAAAATGCCTGCAAAGAGACTTGCAAGCAAAGCTGTTTCTGGCCATGGCGATGTTGGCAGTAATATGGTTTGTGGGTGTGGTAGTAGTACGCAGACACAGAAGTGCACTGCTGATGTGAGGAAAGGTATTTGTCCTGCAATGTTTTTTTTACAGCCCAATCAGTAGCTTCACTCATAGTTGGAGGAGATGATGTTTTCCCAGCCAGTGGTGTTAGTGTTACTGGTGTTAGTGGTGGTAGAGGTAGTATTAGTACTGCTGCGTAAAGTTCTAATTCCAACCAGTGTACCGTATCCAAAATTATTGAGTGTGGAGCAGTGCAAGTGAGTGGCAGCATAGATGATGTCATACTTCCCAGTAATATCCCAGTCACTGAATTTGAGGATTCTGATGATCATGTCAATGATAGCATACAATGTGATATTCCATCCACCGTGGCACTTATTGTCATGTATTTTTCATGCAGTGATTCACAGTGTGGTGAAAAAATATCAGGTGATGGTGGTGTAGATGCTGATGATGAATGTGATAATGATGAAGATGTTGCTGTTGTTCCAACATGCAGTCCACATGCTAGCATCCAAGCAGAAGATGTGGATGTGTGTGACGTTGATGAATATGATGATGATGTAATTGACCCCAGTTGGGAACCGGAGAAAAAGAAATTAAAAGTGGCTGTGTCTGAGTCTGTTTGTAGGAATACCTCCCTGTACAAACTTGTGATCTACCGGTTTTAGTTGACGATGATGATGATGATGACGATGACGAAGTAATCAATATGATAGGTAGTCGTGATGGTCAGTTGCAGTCCAGGTGTGCAGTGCCTGAAACATCACGTGCCCCCTCCAATTCAGTGCTTAAAATAACGGACTTAAATAAGCCACATCATGGACATGTTAAAAGCAGAGCATCACGATCCCTTGATTGGGTTTTCTTTGTTCAAGATGCAAATGATGATTCAGTTGCAATTTGCCAGGTTTGCCATGTGCGTGTGAGTCGAGGTAAAAAGGGGAGCCATCTAGGCACAGGAGGACAGCATACGCATCTTAAGAATAGGCACTTGACACTGTGGACCTAGCACAAGCTGGCAGCTAATACCACAGTGGGGCATTCACCCATGTCACTGGCAACCATAGCCAGCATGTTATCCCCTTCCATGACTGTTAAGCCCAGTAGGAAATTAAACTTGTGCAGTAGTGCGGTAATAAGAGCAGAGGATTACTACAGGCACGATGAGGTGGAGGACCATAATGACTTTGAAATGTTGTCCAGTGCTGGTGAGAGTAGCAGTTTTTGTGCTGGTGGTGAATGCAGTATGTCTAGTGCAAGTGGTACATCAACCCTGGTTGGCAAATCTGGCAAAATAACAGCATTTCTGGGTTTGTCATCATCACCTGTGCAACCATCTTCATCAAATGCCCACACTCCATGCCCTGCCAATGCCATTCATCACAGAAGCACAACCATTTGTGATCAACACACCCATGTAAAACGTTTAAGTCAGCCCACGTTACAGAGTGTTTTTGCACATAAGCTGAAGTACCCCCGAATCATACAGTGTCACGTGAACTCAATGCTGCTGTAGCGGAAATGCTGGCAATTGATCTTTTGCCCTTCTCCTTTGTGGAGAATTCTGGATTCTGGCAGTTTGCTGCACATGCCTGTCCAAAATGGAAAGTCCCATCCAGGACATACTTTTCTACCCGTGCTGTCCCCGAGTTGTTCCGCACTGTGTCCGACTCAGTAAGACATGCCCTTCAACATTCCTCCTCTCCATTCATCCATTTAAGTATGGATATGTGGACAAGTGGCAAAACAGTGGGGAGTTCATATCTGTGTATAACTGCACACTGGGATCAGGTGCTGGGGGTTGTTTGTGATGTTGGTAGTGTGAATAATCAGTGCAGTAAGGTGGATTGTTCATGATAGCATCTTTCAGGAATTTGACAGCATACAACGATTGCTATGCACAGTGTGACCTGTTCACACACTAGTGAGAACATGTTGGACATGGTACTGACTGAAATTGACAAATGGCTGAACCCCCTGTCCCTGAGAGCTGGGTTCATAGCAAGTGACAATGGGTCAAATGTGGTGAAATGCATCACGAATGGTGTTTTTTTTGTGTTCCATGCATGGCCCATTGTTTAAATCTTGTGGTGCAGGAGTTTCTGCAGCATCCTGATATAAAGGAAATGCTGACCGTTGCATGATGTATCTTCTCTCACTTTTCAAGATTTGGAAAGGCCCATGACCAACTGCGGCAGTTGCAGATATGAAATAGCCTGCCTCAGCACCGCTTGAAGATGGAAGTTGTCACCCAATGGAACTCCACTTTATACACGGCAGAGAGGTTGTATGAACAATACAAAGCCATCTCAGAATATCTTGTTATGCATACTAGCCGTGAGAGTTTTGGGGCCTCTATGTCTATGACGACTGAACAGTGGCGCCTCATGTACTCTGTAATAACAATTTTGTGGCCTTTTAACTTGCCACACAGGCAGTGAGTGGAGAGTCTGCCTCCATTAGCCAATCAATTCCACTGTTGCGGTGCTGAGGCAGACATTGGTGAATGTACAGCACAGCCTTGATGTTGCCGGAGACAGTGGAAGTAGTATGTTGCTGCAACACATGCTGACAGTATTCTACCAGAATCATCACATTGTGAGCATTCAGTGTAGTGACAACTTTGCCATAGCAACAATGCTGGACCCACGATACAAATGTGGAATTGCATCAGTACTGGAGGGAGGGCCTGAACAGGTAAAAAATATCAGTGCTCAACTGGTGTGCTTGGTTCATGGGGCACAGAAGTCACGTGCCAAGGTCAGCAAACCTCAGCAGCATAATCCGGCTGAAGATGTACCTGGAGGACCATCAAGCATATCCTGTAAGGGGAAGGGGACTGCAGTTCCAGGTGATCTGTCATCCAAAGTGGCTGCTGTCAACCCACTTTGGGAGGCTTTGTCCCAAGTGGATATCTGTGAAATAAATGATTTGGGAAAACAGGATGATGCATCAACAATTGGACTTAGTGCAGCACAGAGAATGGTTGAGTCATATTTGTCTGAAAACAGGCATCTGACAATAACTGAAGATCCTCTTTTGTACTGGAGTGCAAAGGTCAGTGAATGGCCAGAGCTGACTGCAGTGGCACTGAAGTACCTCACATGCCCACCCTCCAGTGTAAGTGTTGAGAGGGTATTCAGCTCAGCAGGTGCAATAGTCAGGGATCGTCGGACAAACCTGTCTCCTGCAAATGTTAGTTTGCTAACATTCATTAAAATGAATGAAGGTCACATACCAGCAGAGACTGCAGCCTATGTATTCATACCCCGGCCTAGTCATGGTGGTCTTGCTGATGTGGAAATGGAGCATCCTGGTGGCACTGGCAGTGGTTGCCTGAAATGGCCCACCACTGACTTAGATGATGACACAATGGAGAAAGAATTTCCCAGTGGTCAGACTTCAGACATCGATGACTGTGAAGAGTGCTTTCTTTATGAGGATGATGATGTGGTTAATGTTGGCAAGTTTTAAATGAAGTTTATAAAAGGTGGTGTGCCCCCCCAGACCACCACCACCAGGATTAATGTTATCCACTGCCACCACTGCCACCATGAGTCTGTCTGCCCCCTGGACCACCACCATTGGGACTGATGTTATTCACTGCCACCATGAGTCTGTCTGCCCCCGGACCACCACCACCAGGACTGATGTTAGCCACTGCCACCACTGCCACCATGAGTCTGTCTGCCCCAGACCACCACCACTGGGACTGATGTTATCCACTGCCACCATGAGTCTGTCTGTCCCCGGACCACCACCACCACCAGGACTGATGTTAGCCACTGCCACCATGAGTCTGTCTGCCTCGAACAACTACCACCACCGGGACTGATGTCATCCACTGCCACCATGAGTCTGTCTGCCCCCCGGACCACCAAAACTGGGACTGATGTTAGCCACTGCCACAATGAGTCTGTCTGCCCCCGGACCACCACCACTGGGACTGATGTTATCCACTGCCACCATGAGTCTGTCTGCCCTGAACCACCACTGGGACTGATGTCATCCACTGCCACCATGAGTCTGTCTGACCCCTGGACCACCACCACTGGAACTGATGTTAGCCACTGCCACCATGAGTCTGTCTGCCCCTGAACCACCACCACCACCACCGGGACTGATGTTAGCCACTGCCACCATGAGTCTGTCTGCCCCCCGGACCACCACCACCACCGGGACTGATGTTAGCCACTGCCACCATGAGTCTGTCTGCCCCCCCAGACCACCACCACCACCGGGACTGATGTTAGCCACTGCCAACATGAGTCTGTCTGCCCCCCCAGACCACCACCACTGGGACTGATGTTAGCCACTGCCACCACTGCCACCACTGCCACCATGGGCCTGTCTGCCCCCCAGAGCACCACCAGCACTGCGACTGATGTTATCCACTGCCACCATGAGTCTGTCTGCCCCCGGACCACCACTACTGGGACTGATGTTATCCACTGCCACAAAGAGTCTGTCTGCACCCAGACCACCACCACCAGGACTGATGTTAGTCACTGCCACCACTGCCACCACGAGCCTGTCTGCCCCGAACCACCACCACCACCGGGACTGTTGTCATCCATTGCCACTATGAGTCTGTCTGACTCACAGACCACCACCACTGGGACTGATGTTAGCCACTGCCACCAGTGACACCATGAGTCTGTCTGCCCCCGAACCACCACCACCACTGGGACTGATGTTAGCCACTGACACCATGAGTCTGTCTGCCCACCCGGACCACCACCACCATGACTGATGTTAGCCACTGCCACCATGAGTCTATCTGCCCCCCCGGACCACCACCACTGGGACTGATGTTAGCCACTGCCACCACTGCCACCATGAGTCTGTCTGCCCTGAACAACTACCACCACCGGGACTGATGTCATCCACTGCCACCATGAGTCTGTCTGCCCCCCAGACCACCAAAACTGGGACTGATGTTAGCCACTGCCACAATGAGTCTATCTGCCCCTGGACCACCACCACTGGGACTGATGTTATCCACTGCCACCATGCGTCTGTCTGCCCTGAACCACCACCACCACTGGGACTGATGTCATCCACTGCCACCATGAGTCTGTCTGACCCCTGGACCACCACCATTGGAACTGATGTTAGCCACTGCCACCATGAGTCTGTCTGCCCCTGAACCACCACCACCACCACCACCCCCACCAAGACTGATGTTAGCCACTGCCACCATGAGTCTGTCTGCCTCCCCAGACCACCACCACTGGGGCTGATGTTAGCCACTGCCACCATGAGACTGTCTGCCCCCCAGACCACCACCACCAGGACTGATGTTATCCACTGCCACCATGAGTCTGTCTGCCCCCCAGACCACCACCACCAGGACTGATGTTAGCCACTGCCAACATGAGTCTGTCTGCCCCCCAGACCACCACCACTGGGACTGATGTTAGCCACTGCCACCACTGCCACCATGGGCCTGTCTGCCCCCCAGACCACCACCACTGCGACTGATGTTATCCACTGCCACCATGAGTCTGTCTGTCCCCAGACCACCACTACTGGGACTGATGTTATCCACTGCCACAATGAGTCTGTCTGCCCCCGGACCACCACCACCAGGACTGATGTTAGCCACTGCCACCATGAGTCTGTCGCCCTGAACCACCACCACCACTGGGACTGATGTCATCCATTGCCACTATGAGTCTGTCTGACTCACAGACCACCACCACCAGGACTGATGTTAGCAACTCACCAGTGACACCATGAGTCTGTCTGCCCCCCCCAGACCACCACCACCATGACTGATGTTAGCCACTGCCACCATGAGTCTATCTACCCCCGGACCACCACCACTGGGACTGATGTTAGCCACTGCCACCATGAGTCTGTCTGCCCCTCCGAAACACCACCACCACAGGGACTGATGTTAGCCACTGCCACCATGAGTCTGCCTGACCCTCGAACCACCACCACCACCAGGACTGATGTTAGCCACTGCCACAATGAATCTGTCTGCCCCTTGGATCACCACCACTGGGACTGATGTTATCCACTGCCACCATGAGTCTGTCTGCCCCCGGACCACCACCACCAGAGCTGATGTTAGCCACTGCCACCATGAGTCTGCACGGACCACCATATCCATCAGCCAGAGACACAAAGCTTCTTAATATTTAAACCATGAAGTGAGTATGTGTAATAATGTTTGCTATGCTGCTTCACTTCCTTTAGTTGTATGTTTTATTTTCTGTAGCTTTTCAGAACCACAATGGTAAAACACATACAGTACACTTCTTTTATTTCTTTTACAGGGTAACAAAAAAAGGCTCCATCGCTAAAGCTCATTGGGAATGGTACTGTAGCTGTACCGTACAGATAGGAAGCAATGTAATATCCATGTGAAATCCATTCTGGTAAGTATGAAGATTTTATTTCATCCGTTCCATTGTTTTGTAAAGACTGCAGCAAATATTGCACACAGGTTATGTTAGTTGACAAGATGTGGGTTTGAAATGTACCTTGACTTTAGGGATTGAGATTTGAGAACCAGGGAGGACACATAACAGTTAAGTTGTAAGAAGTCATTTATTTCTTTTTTAGGAAACTTCCAGATGCTTTGTTGTTCAACAAAGTGGCCTTATCCAAATAAGTTCGTCAACATTAGCCCCCCCCCCCCGGGCTGGGACGCACATGCAACACTCAGAAGTTGTTTCATTAGATGACCATGACCATCATTAACAACCAGACTTGAGAAGGATGCAAATGAAATATGTGAAGAAGTAACAAAATAAGAAACCATTAGAGACAAACCTGCAAATATGCTTCCCCCACCCAAAAAAAAAAATACTTACCTTCATGTGCTTAAGAGTTATCCATTGCAAATATCTATGCAAAAAGTTCTCATCGAGCACTGGAATGTGCACACCAACAGTATCTGTGACCTGTGATACAGAACAATACTATGAATACTTGTCCATGTCAACCCCCCTCACCTACAAAATACAGAAATATATATCTATATATATCAACTCACCAAGGCTATTAGTGTACAGACAAAGGGCACCCTTCCATCCAGTTGAGATGATCACATTGCATTTGCTCGAATCACAGCACACATTGGACCAGCAACAGTTCGCTCACGGTCATCATTTTATTCTGGGGCACTGTGCACATGAGTGACTGTGCAATAAATTCTGGGGGACTTTGCATGTGGCGTGACAATCCCATTTCACTTCCTTAGCACTTGTCAATTTACTGGACACAAGGCGGATGCATTTTGGGCATGCAGAAAAATTCTGGGAACTCTGTGCCACCACTGCACGCATGATTGAGTGCGCCATTAATTCTGGTGGACTTTGTATGTGCTGAGACAATCCCACTTCACTTCATTACCACTTGTCAATTTTCTGGACACAAGGCAGATGCATTTTGGGCATGCAGAAAAAATCTGGGGAATCTGTGCCATGCATGACTAAGTGTGCCATTAATTCTGGGGGACTTTGTATGTGCTGAAACAATCCCATTTCACTTCGTTACCACTTGTCAATTTTCTGGACACAAGGAGGATGCATTTTGGGCATGCAGAAAAAGTCTGGGGACTCTGTGTGACCACTGCATGCACGAGTGACTGCGCAATAAATTCTGGGGGACTTTGCATGTGGTGTGGCAATCCCATTTCACTTCCTTAGCACTTGTCAATTTTCTGGACAGAAGACAGATGCATTTTGTGTGTTGTGATTGTGAGCACATAATGTCATACTTAAATTATAAATTAAAGCAGTATTGCAGCAATGTGCTGACAATTTTGACCTATACTTTTTTATGCTATTTTACATTGCCGCCATTGCTGGCCACTAGTTGCCTCATGACTTGTATGATACCCTTCTTTTCACAATTTGTGTCTGCTTTACTACTTTTTCTCATGTCTGAAAATAAAAAATGAGCACGCAATTTAATGTTGTTCTGACCAGGTTCGTATCACTGTTTGCAGCTGTTTTTGAACAACTATTGTTCTGTGATGTCATAAAACACTGCCTGCATAATTGTTAATTTGACAACAGAAGTAATATATAACAACTGACGGAGAAAAACAGCACAAAATACTGACAAAGACCTGGTCTGCACCATATTAAAAGGTGTTCCTTTTGTTATCTCAGACATGAAAAAAAGTACCAAAGCAGACTCAAATACTGGAAAGAATAGTATCATGCAAGTCAGAATGTAAGTAAAGCAGAAATGTAAAATAACATAAAAAAGTATAGGTCAAAATGTGCAACAGATTGTTGCACTGCTGCTTTAAAGAGATTACCAAGTTACATAGTTATGGATGGTATTGCACCCAATATATTGGTGCCTAACCTCCAGGAAACTTTGTTGCTCCACATGTCTTAAATAGTGCAATACTTTTCTGGCAAAAACTTTCATAATTTCAGTAAACTCGAGTCCTTAGGACTTCCCAATCTGAAGAGCTGCCAAGTTCCACCTCGTGCTTAGCAATGTTGTGGTGAAACATGGGCATGTTTCAACTAACAAGAGCCTTGTTTGTGGAAACGTGCTCATGTTTCACCACAAACTGGCCATTATAACATAAAGAAACATTTGGAAAGCTGCCAGCCATTCACTATAATAAAGCATGCTCCCGTGCTCTCCCTGGCATCACATCATAACATTGCTGAGTGCGGTGGTGGAACTTGGGCGGCTCTTCAGAACGGGATGTCCTCCAGGACCCGGTTTACCGAAATTATGAGTGTTTTTGCCAGAAAAGTATTGCACTATGGAATGTAAGGACATGTGGAGCAAGAAAGATTATCCTGGAGGTAAGGCACCTATATAAGGAGCATGTATGACTGCATGTGCATATATATATTTAAAGGGAAGCAGTCAGTAACAGGCACTTCTGCTTCCTGTCCAGTGCAAGGCTTACCCTCCAGTTAAGCCTTTTAAGTTTGCTGCAGCATTTTTCTCATGCTGCAAGATACTTTATTTTAATAAAGAAAGGTCCATGACCCAGAAGGATGGCGGATGCTATGGGGGCCCCATTATGTGTAAAGGAAAGGTGCGGCGGAGACACACCATGCGCTTCAACCACTTTTGTAACTGAAGCACATGGTGCGTCGCTGTTGCACCTTTACACATAATGGAGCCCCCATAGCATCTTCCATACTTCCAGGTCGCTGATGTTTCTTTAGTACAATAAAGTATGTTGCGGCATGAGAAAAAAGCAGCAACATACTTAAAAGGCTTAACCGGAGGGTAAGCCTTACAGGGGGCAGGATGCAGGCACTCCTGTTGCTGACTGCTTCCCTTTAAACTAATACTGTGGCCTTCCCTCTATCTGGTATTAAACAAACAAAACACAAAGCAGTACAGCAATGGGGAAGGGGAGGTGTGCAGAAAACAATACCTAATGCTCAGTCCCATGATGTTCCAGCAGCAGATGAAGCATCGGCACTATTTGCAGCTGCTCTTGCTCGATCCACTCCATCTGCTGCTGGACAGCACCCATTCTCTGATTGCTTTCCTCAATCACAGCCCACAGCAGTGCTATTTCTGACTGCACTGCAGGCATTGTGGCGGGGTCCACTGCTGCAAGAAGAAAGCCAGGTAGTGGTGGTGTTGAGGGTGGTGCTGGTGGCAGTGGTGGGGGGTAGTCATGGAGCAGCAGCTGCTCCTGTGGCCCTCCTCCTGCTCTGGCAATGCACAGCAGCAGCACCTGCTGCCACTGCCACAGAACGACCAGCAGGTGGAGGCCTGGCCGTTCTGTGGCAGCCTGCCACCCACCTTGTGGCAGTTAAGCATGTGTGTCCTCTGGCCCCAGTCCCCAGATGTGTCCCTAGCCACGTGCACCTGCACACCACAAAGCAGGCACACCACAATGCTCCTGTCCCCATGACACAGTTGAAAAACTGTCAGACTATCAAGCTGCGGGAGGGACCAGGCACAACAGGGGAAGATGTATTGCCGGCAGCACTGTCATGCACCTGGGGGGCCTCCACCTGCTGCTGTGGAGTGGGAGGTGGTGCTGCTGGAGCTCCTGCAGCTGGTACGGATGGTGGTGATGGTAGTGGTGTTGGCGGTGGTGGTGGACTTGCTGGATGTGGTGGTGGCACTGGTGGTGCTGCTGCTTCTGGAGGGGGTAGGACCAAATAATCGGGAGTGGTCCAGCGACACCCACCCACGCTGACCCCCACATATCCGCACTCCCCTCTGGCCACCATGGACCACAGACTATCCCTGGTCCTTAACCCAACAAAACTCTCCTTCCCTCTCCACTCCGACACGTCACACGATGATGACGATCGACTTCACACACAGTCACAGACAGTCTCACATATGCACACAGTCACACACAGACACACACACACTTACACAAAACTTATAAAACAAATAAATCAATCACAAAAAAAACCTCGCAAAACAGTACAGCAATAACTAAAGAATTAGCTTTTAAAAAAGCTGTTGTTTTTTATGAAGTTTAAGAAAGCAAGTTAAGCAACAAATAAACACTCCTCTCTTTACACTGTTCTTCCTCCTTCTACCTCTGCAAAGGAGAAAGTGATAGTATCTGCTGGTATGACTCACTTCCTTCCTGCCTGGCTAAAGCATGTGACTTACGGTACTGTAAGCCATGTGATGTGTGGGGGCTGCCTAGAGTGCCTATTGTTGTCATTCCACCTTACTTCACGTTAAGGTGGAATAACAATGTGAAGTCAAGTCATAATCACTGGCAGTGAGCACTCCTCAATGGCCACTTTGCATAGCATTGCTTTATCACAGTGAGCCCTGTTGACTTAAGCCTTCGGTTTTAAATTCACTGCATCTCTATTCCCAATATCCTCCCCAGCATATGCCCCTTAGTTCTCCCAGCTCCTGCAGCAGGAGGGCTGCAAAACCATTGCTCCATAGTAGCAGACTGACAATGAAAATGTAACTAGTAACAACACTTACCACAGCAACAAACCTCCCAATTCCCCATAAACTATATACAAAAGACAAATGTATACAAATTACTGTGACATTACTATATATCCACTCAGGTAATCACTGGATCACACATTCCATCCTCCCTTAACTACCCACGAACACCTAATCATTTCCCCCTCCTTGCCCCTACCTACCCCCATAAAAGGGGAAGGTTATTTCCCCATCAGTAAATTCCATCTCAGTTAATTCAGATCACTCCATAAAACAACCCAGTCCCAGTGCAGCCATATCTTCCTTCACAAAAAGAACCAATTGGTGTAATATCCTACCATTATGAACTATAGAGAGGTATAAGACACCCTGTAATTTGGCCCTGCATGAATATAGAAGTTGAAAAGAACAGTCCCTGAGGGAGGATAGAGGCCAGAGCTACAAATAAAACCAGCCATCTCCCTTCCAGTTCAGGTATCACCCAGATCCCTCCATTTCAAGTACCCCAGGATATACTGCTGCACAAAGTACATCTCCACCCATATCCTCGAACTTAGTATAAAACAAAACCCCTCCAGCTTAGCATGTAAAATCCCCAACAATTGTACCACATGTAACAGTATGGGAAAAACAATGAGGTTTTAACTAGGTCCTACAGCATCCCCAAAAGGTAACCACTTCCCCCTGCGACATAACATGGAGCCTCCAGAACAATGCTGTTGCGTGTGATCTAAATCTTCCTCCTTAGGCACTGGAATAGCCGTGAGACTCCAGAGCTCCCAAAAAGAAAAAGATCCCCTGAGGTGGGATGTCCCAAGACCAAAAATAATCAATCCACACCTCATTCCCAACCACCCTCCCCAGCAAAGGTACAAGACAGAACCAAGGAATGAACAATGAGTGAGGAATGGCTAAGACTGCGACTGGTACTATCCCTCCTTGTGTGCTTCAACAATCCCCATCTCCCTCTCCCCCCATTACCAAACTCAAATTCCCAATAATTCTGACCCCTCTTACAAACTGAGTGCATGAGCCTCCATCCCCAGTCACATATTGAGTCTTCCCATACAATAATTATCCAGACAACATTAAAGTCCCACGTCCAAAAATTACTCAAATATACTGTAGGATAGAGCTCACCCGCAAAATTGATCAGTGTCCCCACAACTAACGATCCTGCCAGGTAATACTCCCAACTACGCATCTCCGATGACCTGGAAAAAACTGTTCCACTGTTCAAAAGAAGAAACAACCTCATCAACTCTCTTCAGTTCAGTCCATGGTATCTTTGTGCTGCTGAGGCTCTGATGGTATGGGATCCCCACTGTTCCTGGTATCTCTGGAAGCCGCTTCATCCAGTGATAATACTTGGGCCAGTCTGTCCTTTATTCACTGTGGCTGGGGAAGGGCTCGCTCCTTCCATGGACTCCTGTATGATCGTTCCAGTCTCCCTCTGCTGCGGTTGGGTAAAAACTGCAGAGCATCCAAAGGAGAAGAGAAAAACTCTGCTCCATTCCGGTCCACAATCTTCAGGGTAGCAGGCGGGATTAAAAAGCTTTTTAGTCCTGCTGCCTTGGCCAGGTCTTGAGCTTTGTCAAAAGCCTTACGGTGCTCGATTACCCGCTTGGGAAAGTCCAGTCTGAAGAACAAGCAAGCTCCATTAATACAGATATCTTTCAAAGCCTAGGCATCCCATAGAATCTGCTCACAATCAGGGTACCTGAGAAGCTTCAATACAGGCATGGGTGGATTGCACTTTCTTGTGGAGGATGCTCAGTGGGATCCTATCAGCCTGCCCTATGTCCATGGTGATCCCTGATTCCCACTGTAACCAGACCAGCAACTTACATTGCAAATAGGAAATTATATCAAGACCTTCTAAGATTTCAGGAGGCCCAAACAGCCGAACATTATTACTACGGCTGTGAGACTCCATGTCATCAATCTTGTGCCACAAAACCCTGCTGTCCTTCTTGGTCAGCACCAGGCATCACTCTGCCAGATTAATCCAGTCCTCAACTCGACTGATTCTGGATTCCACATGATCTACACAGTGCCCCAAAGCCTCTATAGACACCTGAACTGCAGTAAGTTGTACAGTGAAAGGATGTAAATTAGTTCTTATATCACTCATAAACATTTTAATTTCCCCAAACTCCCAGGCTAGGAGACTGACATCAGACTCTCGCTCAGTCTGCTTGTCCAGGATAGGCCCCAAATTGTCATTTGCCAGCAAAGAAGCAGAAATGTTGTATTTTTCTTGGCTTATGTATCGGATTTCTCCAAATCTGGTATAGTAGCCTTCCTTGCTCCAAGAAGTAAAGCACAAGGGCAGGTATTTCAAATTGAGAGTGGAAAAATCATGATTTTAAATGGTGAAGGATGGAGCTGCTTAACCATGCTGCTGCTTAGTTCGGTGGCATCACATGACCTCCATCTGTTACCTTTTGAGCTTATATATCAATTAAACACATTTTGATTGAATGCCTATTAATTATTTAATATCTGGACAGAGTATTTTACCAAATGAAAACAAGTCCTTTCTCTGTAAGAACTTTCTCAATGAAATCTAGTTAGAGGAATTTAAACAGTGTGCATATTTTCTTTCCTCAGTAAGACGTCATTTTGGAATATGATTATTAGATATATGGTTTATTTTAAACCAGTATAGAAAAAAAAGTATTAAAAGTTTTTCTTTTCTGATATAAAATATTCCCTCTATTTAATTGTCACTAGGAGTGCTGGAGAGTGAGACTGCCTTCCAACTTTAGTTTGCCACCCCTCCTCTATGTATTCTGTGCAAGTTTTTCTCTCCCATCCTCCATTCCCTTTCATTCATTTATTCAAGTGAGTCCCACCCACTTTCCTGACTGCTATAGAGTGCGATCATGGAGGTCGCTAGGCTGCCGGCAAGACCAAGATTTCATTGTCGTCTTGCTGGCAGCAGCTTCCATCTGTGTTAGTGTGCTTTGTAAAAGTGCCAGTCAGAACTGAGAGCAAGGGACTGCTGGTGACTCAGGTGACAACATATCTATTCAGATCTGGGATAAGGCATTCCTTTCTCTATTTTTGGTATAAACTTCTTTTTTTTTTTGGTTTGAATGTTTCTATTCATTTAAGTAAGTAGGGCACCACCTGATATGAAAAAAAAGACATGGCTGCTACTTACTGGTTGGATCCATGGCTCATGGATTACAGTAAGTAAACAGATAACTTACAGTTGCCTTGTTCTTTGTGTGGTACATGAAAATTAAAAGCATGGCTGGAACATCGTCTCAGCGAATCAGGTTCTTTTACTGTCTCTGGCCATTTTATAATTATAATAATTTTTAACAGTACAGCAAGCACAATAAGATGTGTTTAGAATCGATTTGCAGCATGAGGTCACACCCAGTTTGGATATAAGTAATTATGACACCGTGGCTCCTTTGTTAGTAAATTTGCCAGCATGAATTTGAACGTCGAATAGACTTCTAATCATATACTTTGGGAAGTCTAAGTTTTTGAAGAAGCTATCAGAGCAAATGAATAAAAATGAATTTACAGAACTCTTTATCAGAACATTTGGCCCCCATTTTAAAAGTCATCCAGATGAGTGCATCTAGATGCTGGCAAAAAAAATGCACCAGTGCACTTTGACAGGACATTAAAACAGGATGCAGGATCACAACAGATCACGCATCCTGTATGAATATTGGATCCTGGCTGGGCAGTACAAAAGGTGGGGTGTATTGAACAAAATGAGCAGCCAGGGTCCCGCTAAAGACTGCTAATGAGGGATAAGTGGTGCATGCCAAAAGCGCCGACGCCTCCCACAGGTGATATTGAGACAGAATATACAAATGAGCTCAGTGGGCATGCGTGGCACCAATGAGCCTCATGCATGCCCATTATGGGCTCATTTGCATGTCTGTGCCTGGCGGGATGTGCGGGCCAGTCTCCCCAGCCCCATCCCGGATTGCAAATAAATGTTAAAACCCCAATGTTCCATAGTGTAAGGTCACCCCAGCCCCATGCCCTAAACCCCGATCACACAAATGTGTAAATATCCCTGCTTTTCTATAGTGAAGTGGACCCCCACCCCATTCCCAAACCCTGATCCATGATCACAACCAATAGAAAAAGTTGACCCAGTTAAGAATCCATGATCAATACAAAACCCATAGTCACACATTAGTCCATAGTGTAGTGGCTCCCCATCCCATCCTGTTCCCTGATTGATGTAAAAAATATCCCATCACCATTTTTCCATAGTGTAGTGGCCCCCCACCCCGTCCTGTTCCACGATCCCTGTCCGATGAAAACAGGTAGCCAGATTGTTTTCCATAGTGTAGTGGCCCCCCACCCAGGTAGGCAGGACCCCCTCCCTGCATCCCTCTGCCAGACCCATGCTGGCAGCTGGGACAGCCTTCCACACCCTGCACACATCCAGCTGCTGACTGATCAATCTCGATATTGTACTGTACATGAGTACAGGCTCATTGGTCACCAATGAGCTCATACTGTTGTACAGTATGAATCAGAACTGATCAGTCAGCAGCCATATGGTTGTGGAGGGTGTGGAAAGAGTGTGCCAGTTGCTAGCAAAGGTCGGGTAGGTTCGATCTCATACTGTACATAGTACAAGCTCATTGGTCACCACTGAGCTCATACTAAGTACAGTACGAGATTGAGAACGATGAGTCAGCCCTCTACTTTAGCTGCATACATTACTTTTGAGCAACGGCCCATCTTGATTTGGGCAGCCCATCTCCCCCTTTTAAATATAGCAGTTTTGAGCATTCTGTGAGATGGGCAGCCAATCTCTGTTTTTTTCCTAGATGTGCCGCCCATCTCTTTTGAAAATGTGGACCTTAATTTTTAAACAAGCCACATTTCTGATTAAAAATTTTAACAGTTGAGATTTGTTTACAGCTACTTTACATTCATCTCTGAATTCACAGAACTGGGTGTGTCACAACTGACATTCAGCAACTAGCATGCCAAATCTGTTTAGAACAGCAGCATTGAGTATAACGTTATCAAGTCACATGCACAATTTCTGGATTTTTACATTCTGACCCAGATATTCAGAGCAATTGCATGGTGCAACTGAAGTTGCACCGTGCAAGTGTGGACTCGCCAAGGAGCCATATTCAGCTGGAGCCAATGTGCAGCGAAAATCCATTGCACCAGTGTGCAACTATAATGAATGCAGGCACAAGAGCAGGGGGCATTCCCATGAATATCCAGCACAGTGGCATATTCAACCACGAAACCATGGTGCAAGTGTGGAGCAAATTGAAGTTGCTCTGAGCAGACTTATTCTTATAAATACAGGGTGCAAACACATAGACAACACTTATGCCAGGGGTGAGAGTGAGAGGGAGAGACGGAGAGAGACAGACAGAGACACAGACAGACAGACAAAGGCCACACACAGAAGGACAGGGACAGAGAGGTGGCCTGGGAGAGGGAGTGAAGGGCAGCGGGAGAGAGAAAGAGACACACACATACACACACACACACACATAGCCGTGCCAGAGTGTCACACAGCCAGCAGACAACTGCCAGGGGGACAGTGGACAGCAAGGGCCATGGACAGTGTGCCCTTCATAATGGGGGCTGTAATGAGGGGTGTGATGGGACAGGAGGACCAGTGACGTGGCCGAGGAAGGGCCTGTTGGTGGTATGCCTGACACAGGTGGTACCATGCCTGCATCACCTTTGAGAACTACAGAGACATAGAAATTGTGGGCTGGTACCACCTGAACAGGGCCATTCAGAGGCAGCTCTGGAAGCTGTGCAGTGAGGAGATGCAGACACCCAGCAGACGGAGCCACACCATGTCCGTGGAGACAAAGGTGACCACTGTCATGTGCTTGCTTGCCACGGGCACCTTCTGAAGACCAAGAGTGGACACCACAGGCATAACCCAGTCAGCCACATCCCACCTCCTCACACAGTTTCTTAATGCACTGCTGCCATGGCTGAGAATATATCCATTTCCCCAGCACACAGGCGGATCGTACAGCAACCATGCAGGTCTTCCACAGGGTGGCATGCATGCCTGGCATGATTGAGGCCATTGACTGCACCCACATGGGCATCCCATGCCATCTGGCCCCAAGGGTGTTGCATACATCAACAGGAAGGGAGCACAAGTGTCAACTGCCAGGTGGTGTCGCGATGCCATGGGGTGCATCACCAATGTTTGTGCCACACACCCTGGGAGTGCACATGACGCATTCATCTGGCACAGCTCTGCACTGTACCACAGGTTTGAATGTGGGGACATCCCCATGGGCCACCTAGTGGGTGAGTATAGCATGGGCAAGGGATGATGGGCGGAGCAGACCTGGGGATGGGGTGGGCAGGGTGTGCATGGTGGTGTGGGGACAGGCAAGGGAGCAGCACAGAATAGCAGAGGGCTAACCATGTCAGTCTCCACACAGGTGACAGCACATACCCACTGAGGCCCTGGCTGCTCACCCCCTACCGGTGCCCGTCGTCCCCAGCAGAGGAACAGTACAATGAGGCACATGCCAGCACGTGCAACATCATCAAGTGCATCTTTGGCATGTTGACGGCACGGTTCCATTGCCTAGACAGGTCAGGCGGTGCTCTACAGTACAGCCCCTCAAAAGCCTGTGGCCTATTCCTGGCCTGCTGCATACTGCACAACATGGCCATTGACCGTGGGATAGCTGTCGAGGTTGATGAGGGCAACAGTATTGGGGACAATGGAGGCAATGGGCTGGAGGGTGGTGGACAGCCATCCCTCTGGGTGGAGGGACCCCCAGCTGCTCAGCAAGAGTGGCGCCACTGGGACACCATTGCACAGAGCACTATGGTGCACCCAGGTAGGTGCTGTGGTACAAGCATGGGCCACACAACCCAGGTACAGCACACTGCAGGGCATGCATGGCAATAGGCATGCACACACAGAGGCCTGATGCAGGGGTAAGGAGTCAGTGGCACACAACCACTCACAGCAACACTCACACACACATACACACTCACACCCAGGCATTGGTATGTGGTGTGGATCAGACACATTGCACCAGTGCACAGGCACAACTGGTGCTAGACTGCCCTCATTATACCCACATCACATGATCTAGTGGCTGGGCAAGCACACACACACAGGCAGCATGCGGCTCAACACACAGGCATGACACCAGTGGTGGGCACACACACACTGCCCATGTGGGCACAGGGCAGCAGCTGCAGACTGCAGTTAGGGTGGTCCATGGATCAGGGCTGCTGCATGGTACCATGGCCACCATGGCCATGGGGAGGCCACACTGGGGCCGAGTGGCTGCCACAGGCTGTGCATCAGCCAGGGGTGTCCAACAGCCCCCATAGGGGTAGAACCAAGGGACTGTGACTGTGTCCTCATGGGGGTGTGCAGGTACCCAAACAGGCCAGCCCCGGGCATGCCTAGGATGCCTTCATCAGAGCCCGGCGTCGACTGTGTTGGAGTTGCCCAATGCCAGGACCATGGGGTGGACAGTGTACTGTGGGGGGTCACCCGTGCATAGCCACACCCTGTGGCAGCCAGCACTGCAAAGCTATCCATGATCACACTGGCAATGTGATCCAAGGATGCAGTCATGGCCTCCTGCATGTGTTGCATCCCCACCAGGATCTGCACAGTGCCTCTTTCCTGCTGCTCAGCCAACTGGCACACCTCCACAAGCAGTGCATGCACCCCAGTGGCAAGCAGCACCTGTTGCTGAATGGTCACCTAGAGCATCCGGTGTGCTCAGCCAGCGGTCGACATCCTGGGGCCCTGGTGGGACACTGATCCTTGTGGTGACCGCCATGCTGCACAGCTCCCCCGACACAGTGGGGTCTGCAGGGGTATTGGGCACAGCAGGTGCACCAGCAGTGGACCCTGTGTCCGGCTGCTCAGTGGCACCTGCAGTCTGCTACTGTTGCCCATCTGGCCACTGTATGCTGCCCTGTGCCTGTGCAGCCACACCACCACCACCACAGGGCACAGCTATGGCAGTGCACACCGCTGCACCCATAGCGGTGGCAGACAGCTATTCCACCACTGGCAGAGTGCTGGGTGTGGTGCCAGTGTCAGATGGTCAGCAGGGGCTACTCACCCACAATGTCACCCATGCTGACCAGGAGCTGAGAGTAATCCTCATTGAGTCAGATCCACCCTGATATTGAGGAATTGGAAATACCTTTGAGTCAAAGATTCATTTACAAAGGTTCCATGTCACAGAAATTAGGTACATAACAGACTTTACATAACAATTCAATGAGAACAGTTCAGCAATGAATACTAGGAAACAGTGAAGGCTAAGAAACAGAAGCTAGGGTAAACTAGTACAGTTGGAGACATATGGTAAAGCTTAGAGAAAATCTTAGGTCTGGAGGCCTAGGAAGGCAGACCAGTGGCAATGGTCAGCAGGGAAGGGGAGAGGGTAGGGGTTAAGTAACAATCACAGGTATTAGAGGCCTGGAGGTGGTACCTAAGATGTGTTTTGAAAGGGCCAATTCTATTTTCATTTACAAGCTAGGTTGGAAGGCTGTTCATGAGGGAGGGGGCTCTAAAGCTGAAGAACCTTTGGAATTGTGAAGTATGGCAAGATGGAACCATGAGGAGTGGCTTGGCAGAACTTCGAGTGTGTATAAGCTTTGGGGCTGGGTGGTTTAAGGGGGTGAGCCCGGGAGGGAGAGGCCGAGGGTTATTTTTTTAGCCATGAAGTAGGTATGGAACTTGATCCTATTGTTGAGGTTGAGCCAGTTGGTGGTGTTATAGAGGGAGCATGTATGAGTGAGACAATCACATCCCAGTATCAGGTGGCATGCTTTATTTAAGGAGAGACGAAGTTTATATAGGGCTGAGGTGCTAGCAGCACTATTAATAAGTATACAATAGTCTAGCAGTGAGAGGGTGGAGGAGGAGACGGTGAGCCTAAGGGCATCTGTGGTAAGGTAGTGCTTGAAGTGGTACAGTAACCCCAGACTAAAATTGAGGGCTTTAGACAGGAGATGCATATGTTGGTGGAAGTTGAGCGCAGGGTCCAGTGTGATGCCCAGATACTTAAAGGAGTCAACTAGCTCTAAGGGGTCTGATTGGCAGTTAGAACTTGGGGCAAGTCACCTTCTGGGTGTTGAGTGGATGAGAGAAAACCATAACTTTGGTCTTCTTATAGTTGAGGACTAGGCACTGTGCAGAGAACCAGTTTTCAGCACAGCTAAAGGTGGATTGAAGAGAATGATGGAGTTGAGAGGGTCAGAGGAGAGTAGGACAGCATCATCTGCATATAATAACACATTACCAGGGCAGGCCATGGGGAGGGAGTTGAGGAAAAGGCTGAAAAGTAGAGGTCCTAGTATTGACCCTCAGGGATGCCTGAGAGGACAGGCAGACTTTTGATAGGGTGTTACCAATTTTGACCTGCTGGAAGTGGTTAAAGAGATAGTCAGAGAACCAACCAAGGGTGTCCCAGGAGAAACCAATGTTGGACAGGGTGGTTAACAGGAGGGAGTGGTTGACGGTGTCAAATGCCTTAGTGAGGTCTATGAAAACTGCTCCAGTGATATGACCCTGTCCAAAGCAGAGTGGATGTGAGGTAAACTGGAGGAGGGTGGTGGTAGTGCTGTGACCTTTCGAAAGCCGTGCTGTTGCTTGCAGAGTAGGTTGTACTTGTTGAGATGTCTTTGAGCTGATCAGAGACAATCCGCTCTAGGGCCTTGGATAGGGAGGAAGAATGGAGATGGGGTGGTAGTTATTGACAACAGTACAGTCTTCACTTTTAAATATAGGGGTGATGGAGCTGATTTCCACCTAGAGGAAATATACCCTGACATAAGGAGTGGTTCAGTATATGGGTGAGGGGTAGAGAACCTCATGCAGGGTGAGCACAGGAGTTTCAAGTCAAGGGTGTCACTACTGTAGCAGTATATACATATCATAATGCTAGGTAACTGTGGTATACAAAGATATATATCCATCAAGGGGCTAATTAAGGCTATTGGCCATGAGACTCAAGGTGAATGTCATTATTACCCAATTAGTACCCAGGATAGGCATGTAGCTTGTATTCCACAGTTGGCTAGTATTTGTTTTATATAATACATTAGGATGGTGCCATTATTTCTTCCTGTTGGTCCCTCCATCATCTTAGTCAGCTGGTTAGGTCTAGGTTCATTTCCTGGTTTAGCCATGAATTGGCCCTATGGATCTCCATAGTGTAGAGTTAGTTTCAGGGTTTTGCTGTTTGGCCCTGTTGAGTTTTCACAGAGCGGGGTTCTCCTATATAAGGTGATGTGTCCCAGCCACTCCTACATTTAGTCCCTGTGGTGTACAGCTCAAGTATGTGGTTAGGAAAGACATCTTTGGTTGGGAGCTATATTTGACATCAGGCACTGGAGTTGGTACTCCGGAGAGGGACTGTGAGGATGCTGTCATAGACATCATCTGGGAAGAGAAGGAGGGACCAGCTGTTGCATCGTGGAGGGCATGGTGTCTGGTGTGTGCTGTGGACCGTCAAGTCACATTGCTCTTTAGTGAGAGTGGGGCAGTTTGTTGTTTTGTGGAAGGCTTAGTTTTTTAGTGTGGTTTAGGTACTGTGTTTTTTGTAAGATGATTTCTTTTTTTTTTGTTAGCGGCCTTATTAGGTGTGCTAAATAGCACAGGCATTTTTTTTAATTTGTGTGACTGGTGTGTTAATGGACAAGTTTATTGGTTAATTGGTCATTACGTTGTTTGTTTTGATGTTCATAATCTTGACTTATGGGTGTTTTCTTCCCCACGGTTTACAGGTTTTGGTGAGGAGGTATATAGCTTTAATTGGGAGTTATACAGATTTTATTATTTGGATTGTAAGTTTGATTGGTGAGGTATACAGGAAATATATGATAATGAGGTCATATGGTGAAAAGTTCCCATCCATGTACTATATATATATATATATTCTCATTGCAAAAAATCCATTAATGCATCAGTTTGGGTACCTATTACAGTGAGAAAAGTATGTAATTTGGTGTTAGTATCTTACCTTTCACCCCACTCCTTACTTTTCTCTCTTTGCTCTTCACAAACTAACAGCATTGGTAGTTTTGGTTTACTGACCCTAACTCTCACCTCCCATTCATGTGTGTGTAAGGAAGCCTGGCAGATGGTACAGTATAGGAGAATGGGGTGAGAGTTAGGCCCAATGACCCTGGCACACCCCGGATGCCTGTTGGTTTGTGGAGGGAGGAGGGGTGGGGAGGTAGGGTTGGGGACCCTATATTGAATTTTCGTACCTTTGTCACTGTAACAGGAATCCTAACTGATGCATTAATGGAGTTTTTTTAAATGAATTTCCTTGCTTTTTGAGAGAGTATAATAGTATCCTTATGTTACTGTGGGAGCATAAGATCCTTCAGACCCTGTGCTCCAATCCCACCTTAAATATGCAAATGTATGTAGGTGTGAAGCACAGGGCCCTCTGGGTCTTGCACTTCCATGTGTTGAGCAACAGTGACTAAATTGTCAGCATAGCCATCTTATTACCCCACCTCATGTGAACTAGTACAGAGAAACTGTGAAAGGCAAGACAAAATGTAATTATGTGCAACTGCAATGTCATTCTGCTCCAAAGGTGGAAAACACATTTCGGCAGGATGTAAAATGACAGCTGTACTTAACATGAGGTGGTGTGAAAAAAATGTCTATGTTGAAAATTTGGTGACAGAATATTGAAAAGTACCAAAGTTATGTGCATGCATAGGATAAATTCAACGGACGCACAAAACTTGGGCATTTTTAGGACTTTTTTCGCAAAATTTTCAACATGGCCTTTCTGGGGCAACAACTCATGAACGCTGGCACTATTATATTATTAGTCATTCTGAAAATGTGATTTTACACAGCAAATATGCCATTCTGTGCCACAGGTGCGAAAACATGTTTCAAGCCAGATGTAAAAAAAATGACAGCTGTACTGTTCATGAGGTGGTGTGAAAAACTGGCAATGTAGAAAATTTGGACTGAAAATATACAAAATTGCAGAAGTTATGAGCGAGCATAGAAAAATTTCAATGACTGTGCATATCTGGGGCATTTTTTTGGTATTTTTGTACCAAATTTTCAACATGGCTTTTGAGGGCTCCCCAAACACTGGCACTCTCATTTCTTTACTCGATCCTGAAAGGTGATTTTATGAAGCGACCACGAAATCACCTTATGGATCTGATTAACAAAATGACAGTGACAGCGTTCATGAGGTGGGGTCCAAAAAGCCCATGTTGAAAATTTGGTGCAAAAATGCCTTCAAATGGCTGAGATATCAACATAAGTTTAAAATGCCATTGACAGCCATTATATGGAACTTACCTTGGGTCTTCATTTCATGGTTCGGCTTTTAAGAGTGCAGTTGGTAAGTATAGGGCAAAGGGGCATGTGGTCTGGTGGGTGCTCAGTGGGAGGGTTGGGATGGGGAGGTGGTCAGAGGAGACGATAAGGGTCCATTTTCTTTTTCAGGAAAAAGATGTTGAAGGACTGTTTTCCGTTTTGCAGGGTTCATTTTACAATGTTTGGGATACTGGGCGGGTCCCAGTGTCCCACACTGCTGGAGGAGAAGTACATAATATATGGGGACACTGTGAGTGGGCTCCCAGTGTCCCACATTGGTGGGGGCTTATAGTGCCGACAAGGATTGGGCACCCCCCTGCTGGCAAATATATAAGGAAACATTTTTCAGACACTGGAAGTGGGCTCCCAGTGTCCCACACTGGTTGAAGGGTCTTACAGTGCCAACAGCGGGATTGGGCAATCCACTGTTGGCAAAATATATTTTGAATTAATTAACATTCCAAGGCTCCCTTCCCCTTAAACTCATTGAAACAGGGAAAAACATTTTTTTTAGTTAACACTAACAGGTGTTTGTCTAAATGGAGGCCAGGAATCTAATTCTGGCTTTTTTTTTAAATGGCCAGAACTGCTTTTATGTTTTTTCAGGGGCTGATGGTAATTTTCCATAGAAGTAGTGTCGCAAATTTGCAGCAGTTTCCATGAAAAGTGCCACAAATCTGCAGCAGTTTTCGTACAACAGTGCCATTAGTTGTTTGAAAAGTGCCACAATTTGTGGCAGTCTCACAAAAATGCCACAATTTTGCAACACTGCCAACATCCAAGCACAAAAATCATTTCCAGCCACTATTTAAAAAAAAAAATAATGCCAGAATTGTGTTCCTCGGCCCCGATTAGGTAAACACAACTGCTGGTGTTTAACAAGGGGCAGTGTTTTTTGAATTACAATGTTTTTTCCTCATCTCTCACTAAAAACAAGATGGTGGCAGCACGGCACTACTAAACCAATTTGAGGCAGTAAAACAGGCTTTCGTGAAAGCAAAAAGTGCTTTCAAGCCATACATATATTTTTTCCCATAGGCTATAAAGGGAAACTTTAAACTTTAATAACTTTTGAATGGATTGATATTTTCTCACCAATCCTTTAAAAGGCACATCAGTGACCCAGACCCATATACCCTAAATATTTCAGACCAGACCGCCAAAGGATTTCGGACTTATGCCTGAGCAAATAATTTGCACCTAAATGGTAAATTTCACATTATTTGGCACTTTGCAGCTCTGCAACCATACCATCAACTGGATGAAAACTTGTCAGATCCAGAGATCTATAGTACCAGACAGCACACGCAGAATTACAGGAAAATTGGTCTAGTAGTTGCAAAGTTATTAAAGTGCAACTTTTGGGGTTTAACATAGAAGTTGCCATGCAACGTTAACTATAGGGCACTACCTTGCCCTATAATTTGTGTATTTATACAATGTAGGTAGGAATCTGATTCTTTGAACAAATTCATTATTTCCCCAAGACTCTGACTCAAGTAAAAAATAAATGTGTTATTCTCACACTGTGTAAATAATAGCGTTTATTTTTCACTTATCTACATCACACTGTCGCACTCAAAAGTCAATAATTTCAACTGACATGTCATTCTAATCAATTCAAAATGAAGGGTTGTCTCTAAAGGACAGGCCCCATTGTTCTAGGCCTGGAACCTTTGGAGGAGGGTCAGAATGCAGGGGCATAAGAGGGGGAGGGGCTTAGTTACATCAGAGGGGGAGGACTAAGAGAAAAAAGGGTTTGGCCTAGGGGATTATGACCTCAAAAGGGGGTGGGGCTAGGGAGAGCAAAGAAAATAGGGTATTGGGGAAAGAGAGAGAGGGGAATGAGAGCTAGGGTTGGGGGTAGGGGGTGATATAAGGGGCTGCACAGAAGTGCTCTCTCTCATTTTTGCTAAGCAGAATATTATTTTGCTTAGCACATCAGTTATACAGTTTCTGAGCTGTTTTTTTGTTGTACAGGTAAGCTAAGTTTTCCATGAAGTAATAAGGAGGTTGTCTGAGCTCAAGATATGCAGAGATAGGGTAAGCTGATAGGCAGTTTGAAATTGTTGTGCTAAGAAAGAAGATATATGTAAGTTTAGAGGCTGTTAAGGCTGGCAGTGTGCATTTAGAGCTGTGACAGTAGAACAGACCTTGGTACAGCCTGGTTTTACTGTCAGATGTTTTTTTTAAAGCAAACAAAAAAAAACAGAAGTGTATATTACAATGTTTGGGCACAGCCTAGGGCTCCATGGGAGGTCTTTTGTTTACTGCTAGCACTGGAGGAGCCCTCATGGTGAGACTTCTCCTGAGAGGTTGTGTTTAGTAACTTGGCTGTGGTCGGGTGCCTTGTAAGCATTTATGGGGGTGTCTGGACAGACATTTACGATAGCGCTTTCTGGCATTTTGAATTCCATGGGTATGGGTGGGGTCTAGGGGAAATCGTCGAGAGGGACCCCGTGATGTGGTGACCCTGGCCTGTATGAGAAGAGGCTTGGGCAACAGATTTGAAGGACAAAAATGCTGCTGCTCGTATAGAGCAAGAGTAAGACATGAGGAGCGGGGAAGCAAGAGGAGGCTTCAAAGGGGTTAAGGAGAAAGAGTCATGAGGAGATTCATGTTGTCAGTGTTGGGCACTCAGCTAAGGTGCAGGGTGCCCAGCTTTGGAAATCGCGACTGAGTGGGTGGGAAGGACCACAGACTGTCATTGAGGGATTACTGAAAGAGATGGCCGGGGGCGGGGGGCCTTGATTTGGATAAGAGGTTCCCGGCCAAGGTGCAAGGATGAAGAGACTGGCTGGGACTCTCAAAGAATCACAATAACCAGCAGATGGGTTGCCTTGTGGTGGCGAGCCACATATGGCCGCCATATTAGGAAAAAGCAGACCATGTGGCATCTGCCAATTTGGAGGAGCAGGTGGACCACTTGGTTGCTGCCATTTCAGGAGCAAGAGGACCTCATGGGCGGCTGATATATTGAGATAGGATGGCCATGTGTCAGCCACCATTTTAGTAGCTTACACGCCATGTGGTGGCTGCCATTTTGAGAGTAGGCTGAATGCATGGCAGCCACTATATTAGGTTAGGATGGACCATGTGGTGGCCTCTGTTTTACAGGAGAAGGTAGGCCACATGACAGCAGTGCTGTTTTGAGATTTGGGACCTCTGGTGGGGTTTTCTTTGTTATAATAACTGGGAAAACATGAGGGACAATATGGAGGAATGCAAGAAAATAAAATAGGGGTATTTGGGAAATAACCACACAGTGCGGTGACCTGGAGGTGCTAGCAATCTGTAACCCTATGCTGGTTCTGGGGCACACAGGCCTTGGGTGCCTGTAGACATTGATAGGTTGGTGAAAAACAAAAGCAACACTGACGCGTGGCATGGGCAGGACTGGTTGGCCTGCCAGATATGGGAGCCCCACATAGGATGGGGGCAAGGACATGAGAAAGCCTTGTAATAAAATGCATGTAGATGTAAGTTACTCACAGGTGGTTTGTTTATATTTCAGAGACTTCTAAAAGATATGGACACCAGAGGATCACAAGCATTGAAGGCAGATGCCATGAAATTAGTTATGGACTTGGTGGACAGGGCACACTGGGTACTAGATACTGTGGATGGAAAAGGAACAAAGAAGAAGGACAGGGCCAGTTCCGGAGAGAGGGACAAAGAGCAGCCTATGGGAGAGGCCCAAAGGACACCTATACCGAAGGGTCCTAGGCCCAGCCATCCTGTTCTGGAACCTGAACCTATGCATAGCCCAGTTCCTGAATTGGCACCTTCTCTTCAGATCCCAGAACTGGTCCCGGTACCGTAGTCAATGCTAGGACCTTGTCCAGCACCAATCCCAGAACCAATACCAGTGCCAGTACCACAACCAGTGCTGGTACCAATCCCAGCACCTTTTCCAGCACTGGTTCCACAGCCAAGTCCACGGCCAGGTCCACCAGCAGGACCAGTGCCATTCCAGGATCCAGTTCCACAACCAGTTCCAGTGCCAATACACTTCCCACAACCACCACTACTGGGTCTAGTGGGGCCAATGCCACCATGGTTGCTGATGCCAGAGCTGCTGCCAGGACCTTCAGGTGTCCCCAAGGCCAATACAGGTACAGATGATCCTACTGTGGCAAGTAGCTTGAAAGAATATGTAGAGCAATTGCTAGTGGTATGGGGACTGATGGAGTGGATAAACTAAAGAAAGTACTGGGGGAATTAGAGAAGGGAAAGGCAGCGAGAAGGTAGCAAGAGCCTAAGGTGGCAGATAAAGGTGTGGTTGCAGGAAGGCAGTAAGCATGGTGAAAGTGCAGATAGGGGATCATGTACCACTAACCACAAAAGAGGAGATACGGAAAGAAGAACCTGTGAACATATTTGCCATAGTGGACAAGAAAATGGCAGAGCAAAATGAGGAGAAGGAAGGTTTTGGAAAGCAGGTATTGGCAGCAGCATTAGTTTTAGTGAAGAAAGGGGAGGAAACAAAATGGCCAAGTTATAAGGGAAAGATGTGGGGGGCATGGACTTTGGGTTTCACTTACTGTAGTGCTATTGTGCAAAAAAGAAGCCAGGAATGGGAATCCCTCTATTAGCTTATTCATTGATAATTAGGAACACTTACAAGATGATGGGAGGGGGGGACAAACTGGCTACAGTATGATGAAAACTTTAGGACGAGGATGGCAAACTATGGCCTGGATTGTCATTGGGATTCCAGGTATTCAGACCTTTGGTGGAAGACAATGATAGTAGCTGGAAGAGCTGAAGGGGAGTGGACAAAAGGAGCAGGGAGATTTAAAAGTGTTGCTCAGGTTATAATCGGGCTTATTGCTCCTTCCCCAGTTGTGGATTCAGACATGCATGCTCTAGATGTGGAGGGACACACCCAGTGTCAAAGTGTAGGTCATACTTGGACAATAATGCAGGGGGGACACATTCAGGACACTCCTTTTGGGGTGACCATGGGTGGCCATGGGGGATAGAGGGGGGGACATTGGGACAATGGAGGATAAGGCAGAGGTTATTCAGGAGGTAGGAGATATAATCACTGAGGAAGATAGTGGGAAGCGGTGGGGGGGTTCAGTTGGCAAGAACCCCAATCAAAGCAGAAGTAGTAAAAAAATGGATGACAGGCTACCCATACAAAAAAGCAGGAGATGCACTGGTGTAGGGTTTCACGAGGGGTTTTGGTTTGCACTATCAAGGGACAAGGGAGACAAAATGGACCAACAACCTCAGGTTGGCAAAAGGGAAAGAAGATCTACTAAGGCAGAAGGTTACCAAGGAAAAGGAGGCTGGGAGAGAGGAGAGGCCTATCCAAGACCCTCCTATGTACCACCTCAGGGTTTCACCTTGGGATTCATGCCCAAAAACAGCCTGGGGAGTTCAGGGTGATACCTCATATATCAGTATCTGGAAGGGGATTCAGTAAATGACTGCATCACCAAAGAGGATAGTAGGGTATCATAGGGACACTACAAGATGGTAGAACTAATCAGGGCCTCCAAGGAGCCCTGGTTGGTAAAAACAGACATAGAATCGGCATTTGATTACTGCGGTTAGGAGGAGGACTGGGAATTGCTGGGCTTCCAGATGGATGGGAAATATTATTTTGGCAAGGCCATGCCCATTTGATGTTCAGTAGCATGCATGACATTTGAAATGTTTAGCACATGACTACAGTGGGTTTTTAAAGAAAGATTCGGGCATGGGGTGGTAGTATACTAATTAGATGATTTTTATTAATAGGAGAAGGAAACGGAGGTGGAAAAGATGTGGGAGATTTTAAAGAGATGTATCAGGTTTTAGGAGTTCCATTGACTGGGATAAAACAGAAGGTCCTAGTCGCTGTTTGGAAATTCTGGGGATAGAAACTGATGCAGAGTTGGGCTGTTCTGGCTGCTGGAGGAGAAGGTGAAAAATTGAGGGAACTTTTAGAAGAGATGAAAAAGAGAAGGTGACACTGCAGAAGTGCAACAGGTATTGGGCCATTTGAACTTCCTTGTAGGGCCATCGGCCTCAGTGCACATTTACATGTCACTTGGCCAGGTCTACAAGTGGGAGGAGAGCCATAACATGGGAAGATTTTTGCAAGGTGGTCAGGAGGACATGATGGTGTTGGGGGAACAGTTTTGGAATCCTATAATTGGATAACTTTCTGCCAGGAGGAATGGTTGTTTAATACAGATTTGGAACTGTACTCTAATGCTTAGGGGAATAAGGGTTGGACCTTTTTGGGGACAGTGGTTCATGGAGCCATGGCCACAAGAATGGATAAGGAGGGGGCTTACTAAGGATATCACCCTATTAGAGATATTTCCAATATGGGTGTCAACAGTGGCATGGAGGGAGTCACTCCCGAATCAGAAGGTGACATTTTGGTGAGACAACAGAACAGTGGTTGATGTCCTAAACAAAAAGGGGGCAAACTCAAGCACAGTCTTGGGGGTATTGTGGCAGTTGGTTTTGCAAAGCTTAAAGCTTAACATGAGTTTTAGGGCCCGGTACATTGAAAAAATGTTGAGATTCCACCTGTTGCTAGCCTGTAGAGCAGAAAGCAGCTAACTAAAAGAAGCTACCATTTTCTAACTAATTTAACTCTTCTATCTCAGCAGGAATCAGTGTCTGTTGAGATTAAGCAGACAGATACTTTATTAGAAGTAGAAGGGGTCTTATTTAGGGTTAAAAAAAGAAAAGAAAGAAATTCAGTGTGTGTTCTGTGATGGGAAGGGTACTGTATCAACTTACTTTGCTAAATCAGTAGGAGGAGAGAGAGCTTAATTGGGGGTGTGGCTTAGACAACATAAAAGCAGGTGACTCCAATTACAACTTCCTGTTGTTAGCCTTTTTTTCTTACTAATTGCCCTCCATCCCACCCCTCCACCCACCCACCCTAAGCCAGTTCAACTTTTATAGCCACTGGTTTTGACTGACAGGAACTTCCTGTTTGGTAGTAGGAAGGGAAGGATCATAGAGAAACATTAGTTTTGTCAACCCTAAAGGGAAAAAGTAGCTGCTTCCCTCCCAGCTGCTGGTGGTCTGACACCGAGCAAAAAGAAGGAGGCTACTGAAGAATGTAGGAAGTTGCTGTCCCAGAACAGGAAGGGTGAGTGTTTTAAGAGAGGAGAGAGTAAGCATACAGAGAAACAGGAGAGGAACACAAAATAAGACATGATAGGAG